>OZ034966.1:17042739-17642739 GCA_964030785.1 Siderastrea siderea
TAAGGAAATAGTATGAAAAAATTGGCCATCGGATGGAAATTTACAGAGCTTTGTATGGGAATCCTTTTCTGCTGTAACTCTTACAGGATTAAAGATATGAACTTGAAACTTATATGGTAAAGAGACTACATTGATAGCAAGATGTTGAAAGCTCGATATTTGTTCAACGACTTTTCCCGCGAATTTTCAAATTTTGACCATGGGAGGAGTTGAGTTCTTCTTGCCCTTTCCTTTCGCCGCGTTACTCAGGCCCTTCCAGGGGTCGTCGTCGTCCTCCTCATTGTCAGGTTTGTTTTGAGCTTGTGGGTTAACTCTGTTCTTTGCCAGACTGGGGCCCTTTAGTGGCTGTTTCCCTTTGGAAGGACCTGCCGTTGATTGAGTGGCTGAGGCGGGATTCTGTACTGCAGCGGACCTAGCAGTTGGCGGTGATCGACTTTTCTTTTTTGCCGCATTGGTAGCTTTTTTGGGTGGAGAAGGGCTCTCGTCCTCTGAGGACGAAGAAGAGGATGAGCCCGACGAGGAGGAGGACGAGGACCACAGTCGCCTTGCTCTTCTTTGGCGTGGACGCTTTGACTGGTTTGGGCGCAGACTTTTTCTTTTTAGCAGGTTTAGCAGCAGGAGGGTCTTTCTGCGTAGATATCTTGTCTCCTGATGACTCCTCGTGAGATGATTCACGCATTTGACGCCTCTGGCGCTTCTTCTTGGCAGCAGGAGGCGGCGTGGTGTTGCGTCTACTGTTACTGGCTTGGCTGGAGTCTTGCGGAGGGTCGCCTTCAGCAACGTCTCCCCAGGTGGAACCGCCGTACTGTCGGCGTTGTCTGGCAGGTTGGCGTTGAGTTGTCAAAGGTGGCCTTCTTTGGAAGCGTCTGCCAGGAACTGCACCGGCACCGAGCTGTTGGTCGTCGTCGTCGTCGTCCTCGTCGTCGTCTTCCCAGATTGAGACACTTCTGTAAGTGGGACGACGCCTTTTGATGATAGCATCGAGCAAGTAGTCGCGCATTCGCTTTGGCGTAGGGTCACTACGGAAATGCTCGTTTGCGGGAGTCCTCGAACACCTCTTGGCAAAGTTGTGTGGGTTCCGCATCAGAGATTGGATGGCGAGAAGTTGCGCGCTGACCATCATAAGGGGCCCTGCTACGTTAAATGCGTCTTGTACTGCCTGATCGAGGGCTTCATTCTTGTCTATTGTGCGTAGAACAGTGATGACAGTAGTTATAGAGTTGGCGGTTCTGGCGCAGTTTTATAAAAACTTCGCTAAAACCGAACCAACTCTAACTACTTTCCATCGGATGGTAATCATTTTTATGGAGACATCCATATAATAACAATAATATGGAGATATATGTATTGTAAAATGATATGTGACCCTTCACGCGAAAAGGGGGCTTATGGATTTCACTAAAAAGCGTGAATTTTTTTCACGGTCACGGTGCGTGAATTGGAATTTTCACAGCGTGAATTAAAAATTTCACGCAGTGCTCACTCTGTGCTAAAAAACTTTCACTCCTGGCGTGAAACTAATCATTCCGTGAATGATTAGTTGAAACTTTCACGCCGTGAAACTCGGTAATGCAGAAAACTGATCGGTGTAAACTTTCACTCCGTGAAATTAAGAGTGAAAATTTTCACGCCGTGAAATTGATCGGCCGTGATAAGAAACTTCACGTCATGAAATCTAACCTGCGTTCCTTTGTTTTTCTCTCCGCTGCAGCAACTTTGAACAAGTCGAATAAACGGAAAATTTGTAAAAGAATCTCCGCGATACTCGAATCTTAACAAGAAAATCAAAAGAATGAACTAAAACTGACAGATAACTGAAACTAAAACATCACGCGCTGTGGTAACAAGATATCTATTACACAAATTCTCTACAGTAATTAAATCGTTTGAATTGTACAAAAGTGCGTTATTAAATTTTTGTGAAAAACTCAACAAACAAACAAAACAAAACGGCTTGACAAAAATTGCCTGTAAAGTTGTGATCAATATCTTTCAGATATGATAAACAGACGCAATAAACAGACAGTACATATTTGGCACCACGGAGTTTGGCAACGTTGGCGTAGCCAGCAATATGATTATTCGTGAATATTTCGCTTTCCACGAGAGTTTTAAAACGGTAGAGAAGAAACGTGCAAGCTCTATTTGAAAAGATTAGATTTTGGTGAAATGCTTGAAAAAAAGTCCGGTTAATTCATACACGACAATATTCGCCTGATTCGCGACATGACGGAGTCACGTTTCGCAATCAATTTTTTGAAAATTGAACTATACATGCCTGAAAGCAAATGTCACGTTCGTGCAAAGATAATACTTGCGAACACTCTGTTGCGTTTTCGTCAATGAAAATCTGTTCTATAAACACAAAAGAAACAAACTGAAGTTGCGTGTTTTTTAGCAGGGAAACGCAATAACAAACGCCTGTGTAGCCGTCAACACCTGATCTTCGGAACCGATTGTATCGATTTTGAATGATAATGACTTCCAAGCTTCAATGCTTGAAGCAAATCACTGAAATGCGCCCCTGTAGGTAAGCGTGATTTAATAATGCAACAACATTCACGGTAGGAGAGTGATGTTCACGTAAAACGTAAGGAGTAAATTTTTTCCACGCCGTGAAATATTTTGCAGAGACTATGACCTTTTTCACGGCGACTAATGACTATGACCTTTTTCACGGCGTGAAATATTTCACGGTGGCCGTGACTTTTTTCATGGCGTGTTCACGGTGTGTTGGAGAAATTTCACCCACATTCCAATAATTTTTCTTCATTTCACGGCCCAGACCGTGAAAATAGCCATAGCGTGAAATTTGGATAAGCCCCCTTTTCGCGTGAAGGGTCACATATGGAAATCTATATGTTTTTATTTCATGTGGTAACGAACGCATTTTCCATCGCGTGACTTCAGACGACAGGAAGTTTGTTTTTATCATACGGTTCTCCCTTGGAGTATAAAAGCATGGTTATATCTTAAAAATATTATAAAAGGTCTCTAAAATAAATGACTTATTTAGCATTAGGAGATTCAGTGTCAGAGTCAGAGTCAGATTCAGTGTCAGAGTCATCGATGTCATCAATAATCCTTCTGCAATAATATGATCTGTCTGCGTCAATTTTACCGTCAGGATGTCTAAATTCAACTGTCTTATAATTGAGCGCAGGTGTCTTCCTGTTTTCCAAGTAAACTTTTAAATAATCTATATTTTTTGTACATCCATCAATGTAATTAATAGTTGTTAATATTTTTACTTCTCGGTTTGTGATTTTCATGTATATATATATAATTGGATAAAATTTAAGTCTTTTGAAACGTACAGAATGTAGTACATAAAAATAATATCTCATATAATGGTATAGAATGAATTGTAACAAGGAATTACATGATGAACTGAAAGAATCAGGAGATATTGTTTGTCCTTTTTGTGACCAAAAATTGGAAGATTCTAATGAAAAACCACAAGATCGTTTAGTGAAATATTATTCATGCTGTGATAATCAGTATATTATTAACGACAACGGGATGTTAGTATGTCGGAGTTGTGGTATTGGTCAAGGATATGAATCATCAGTAGAGTATGTTGATTTTTATGAAAATAGACATAGATTTATAAGAAAATCTGTTTACCAAAGAAAATACCACATCAATAATAATTTACTGAAAATCCAAGAAAAATTCGATATTGAAATATCAAACTGTCAGAAACATAAGATTGATACAATATATGTTGAGATAGGTAAAATTGTCAATCAAGTAAATGGTACAAGGAAAAGAATGATTAGCATTAATTTTATTATGAGAATGATATTAAAGATGATGGGAATACCTTACAGAAAAATTCCAATTAGTAAATGGAAAAAAACATTAGCTTTCTGCGATAAATATTGGACCAGTATTATGTCTCTTATTGGTGATAAAATAAAATCTATTATTGGATGAATACCTTATTATATTTCTTTTCAAATTTGTCAGTTAACGGACACATATCAATGATTATATCATCGAGAACTTTGACATAATCAAGAAATTCTTTGTCATCATACTCAAGTCCTCTCATGAAGGACCGCAAATCTGTTAAAACCTTTTCATATGAAGTGTATGCGAATTTACACATCTCAATCTTCCTTTTGTAATTTTTAGCCTCCGAATATGTTTTAAGTAAGAGACCAGAACCAGATATTATTCCGAGAGGAATAGGGTTTAGCGTTACACCACCAACTACTGTTCCTGTTACTACCAATAAAGCAGATACAATATTACATGTAAGTTCTGCTCTTTTGAAATATTTGAAAGTCATTTTGAAAAGCCAATATTTTTTATGATAGAATTTGTACAATGCTTTCAACTCAGATATTTGTTCTTCCGTTAATTTTTCTGAAACATGGTTCCAATTGAATATATTCTTCATATTATATGATTATATATTTTTTGAAATGATTCCTTAATACTGGAGTATAATTTTCTGATATTTTGAACCAATCTCTCAATACTATCAATAATTTCATTGATTAAAGTTGTTGTTCTCATATAATAATATTATATTAATTGAATGAAATCGGATCATAATCATTGACATACCATCTACAAAGTACATGATGGTGTAATTTGATATTTAATTCAGTAAGATTTTCACCTTTATAAAGACAATAAAAAGCTATATCACCTTTCAAGCCTGCGATACCAGAGGGATTCAAATCTCCAAATGTCATGGTGGTACTTCCTTGTGATGTTCTTGCTGTGAAATTAGCTAATTTTTTGCCGTTACACCATGTTTCAGAAGCGTTGTTACCACCAGGTACATCCCAGTGAATTGATAAACAGATCCATTTATTCAGTTCACCCGCATTAGCTTTTGATTGGTATGGTGCTGTAGCATTCTTACTATTAAAAGAGCTTGGTCCAATGACAATATGCTGATTTGTTGTTCCACTTACAAGTAAATGACCAGTTGGTGAGAATGCAACAAATTTGTCATAACCTCCATCATCATGTCCGAAAAGTCCATTACGAACGGCATAAGATCCTATGTATGAATTCAATCGATAAACAATGAAAACATTAACTATATCAACTTGTCCAGAACCAGGATTTAAATTTATGTTTGATAACATTCGCTTATTTCCATCGAATTTTAAATAATATCGATAATTGATTTTTTCAGCTTTTGTACATAAAATTGGTTTAGCTGATTGTGTTGTTTGATTAGAATGATTTTCTTTAAGAGATTGATCAAAAAGATCTGATGCTGCTCTAGTTGAATTATCAAAAATAACCTCAGATGAAAGACCACGGTCTATTTTGTATAAACATTCAGCCATCTGATAGCTTTCCCAGAACAGAGTCTCCGATAGATTAGATAGTTCACTTGCTTTGACTACACCAGGTATTTCAGACTTGAATACTGCCATTTTAATATCAACCTCTTGTTTAGTGTATAAGGTTTCTTTTTTGTGTACATAATTATGTAAATGATGTTTTTCATAGTCTGTGAAACTTGACATATATTCTTTGTTTATATAATTATTCTAGATAAGCACCATTTCTCTTTTCCTCTAATAAAATTTTATGAAATTCTAGGCTGTCTATATCAATGAATTTATCAATCAAACCTATTTTTTAACACATCCGTCAAAGTCGATTTCAAGTTGTATACTTTGAAAGTTAACAGGTGCAACGAATGTTTCTTTGACATGAGATGAGTAATTACTCAAACTAAATTTATGTAAATTCTTAGAGCCGTCATAACAGATCCAAACAAAAGTGTGCTTGTTTTGAAAGTCGCTTGTGAATGTTTGTTCATAATTTTTGGATGGAACCTCAATTATTAATTTGTTATCGGTGATCTGATATCGAGGATAGAGTTTTATATGAAAGTTAAGAGTGTTTGACCAACTTATCTCACATGTTTTGGTTGTATCGTGTAAAAAAGACATGAAGAAGGTAAAACTTTTATTTTGATTGAATATATTAACTGTTCGAATATGTGTCTTTGTATTTAATTGTAAACCATATTTTGGACTATAAGAATTTATAAAACGAGTTGTACCAAGGACTAAATTAGGTCGTGAGCCACTAATTACAACACCGGATACACCATGTACAAGATTAAACATGCTTGTTTCTTCTAGATCATAAAAATCATCCCCGAAAATAGTTCTGTATATATAATCCTTAGTATAATAAGATAAGTCATTTATTTTTGTTTCCACAATATTTAAAGAACGTTTATTGCAGGCATCGCCTTCGTTTAATGGGTCGTCTAAATTTTCTATTTTATGATTATTCATATCTAGATCCGTTTCCATCACCATTTTGCCATTTTTAATAACAAAAGCGGTGTCATAGACACTTGGGTCAATGTTTGAAAGTGTTTCTTTAACACCATAGACAATTAAATGCCCAATTGTTAAAAACGATTGTTTACTGACTGTACCGTGCAAATCAAGATAAAGGAATTGTGGAGGTGAGTTACCCCATCTGTGAAAATGGATAACTGTTTTGGTGTAATTCTCGAATGTTTTGGTTGTTTCATCAGAAATTGAAATCGTTTTTCCTTGAGCTGTTACAGTTATCTCATTCATTTCCGGCGGAAACCATTCAACGACCATTGTGTAATACCCGACTGGAAGTTTATATAAGTTAAAACCGAGGCGTGACCGGTACTTGTTGGGTGAGCTTTTTTCAAACAAGAGTTTAAGTTGGTAAGCTTTTTTATTAATTTGATGTGGAGAATTGGGAAAATCAACAATACCCAAAACCTTGATATTGTTTTCACTCGAAGATTCATCAGCGTCTTCCATCAAGTATCTGAAGGCGTCCCTTTTTTGACCTGAGTTATTGATCTGAGATTCACGAATTTTTTGAGTGACAAGATTTCTCAAATCTTTTATTTCCTCTTGCACAAAATCAACATTAACTGCGGATTTCGAGTCTCTGTAATCGGTTTGTAAGTTAACAATTTTATTGTTATTTAAATTCAAGTCTCCAGACATACTTGTTGTGCCATCAAGTTTGAGATAATTTTTTTGTGTTTCAGTAATTCTTTTATTAACAAATTCTACATTTGTGGCGTCTTTTTGATTTGATGGTAATTTAAGATTAGTAATTGATTTATTTGTCATATCAATATCAACATTTTTATCCAATTGTTTCACAAGTTGGTTATTGACATATTTTTTATTTGTTGCATGATCTGCCTGTGTGGGGTCTTTCACATTGAAAATTGTATTATTATTCATATCAATATTTGCTTCCATTTGTCCACCCTCTTTTTTTGAAAGAAAGATATTTCTCATATCTTGATAGCTTATTGCCTTCGTCAAATCACCGCGGACAGGATATGGGTTGCTTTTCAATCGCAAGATACTGTACTTATTTTGCATGTCAATATCAGCAGAACCGCTGGCACTACCCTGAGGTCCACGATCACCTTTGTCGCCTTTGTCGCCTTTGTCGCCTTTATCGCCTTTAGGACCAGGTAACCCAGGCAACCCTCTAGGGCCTATCTGACCTTGTCCTTGAGAATCAACATGATTAAGAATACCGTTTGTATAACTCATATAATATAATATTAGTTTAGATTTTTTCGTCGAAATTTCGGGCTACCTTTTTTTTGACCTTATCAACATACAAAAAACTATATGGATCCTTAGTAGCTTTCTGATAATCTGATTTATTTATGTTCAGTTCTCGGCAAATCATCGATTGCTCGTTTATAGAAGGAAAATCAAAAACACAAAAATGTGAACTATTCAGTCTTATTGTTTTATCAGTTCCGTAATAGCTTTGACTTAAATATACACAACAACAATTCTTATTTCTAGAATTGGTAAAGTAGTCTCGTATCCGTTCGTCATTTTTCTTACCTATATTCAGATAATCATCGAAGATCACAAGCTTTTGGTTTTCATCAGACAAATCTGTCAGAGGGATGATTTCATCGTTACTTGCTTCTATCACGTCATAACCGACCTCTTTTTGATATTGGTTCAAGAGATTTCAACAGATGCTTATATTTGCTTTGTTGGAGATTGCGAGCATAAAGATATATTTTATCAAAGTATAAGAGCCTGTATATCATATCAAGCAGAAGGTTTGTTTTACCACCACCAGAGGGAGCACAAATAAGCATCCTGAAACATCGGTTTGGCATGAAACTCTTTAATTGAACAAAATCGTTGTTTTCATCATCTTGAATGTCGTAATTTTGAATCTTCATATGATACTATGTTATACAATTTTATCGCATAGCGACACGCTATGCGAGCGTTTTTATATATGATAACCCTAATTTTTCCAAACAAAATACGAAATTTTATGTAAACAAATGATATAATGAGTTTACTCAAATGGAAAGAAATGGCTGAGAAACGATCCGAGCTTGGTAAAAAGATTAACACAGTAAGAGAGACAATAAAACAAAAAACGATATCTGATCAAATGGGTGAAGTCGAGGCAGAGAAACTTTTCAAACCTATAACATCTGAGTTAAAGGAACTTACAGCCCCAAAAGCACCGTTGAGAAGATTACCAAAGAAAAAGCAACCTGTTCCAGATTGTGGAATAGCTATTGATGATGAAGTGCCTGATTATGGATTGGAAGATCTATTTGGTGATCAAGTTCTACCACAAAATGACAAACAATTGGTTCCAAAACCTCCAAGTTATGAAGACGTCCTCGAGGATATAGCATCAGGTGAAAAACAAATGTATATAGATCCAGCATTTATGTATGAACCTGAAGATCTTCCACCTGAATACGAAGAAGAAGAAGGACCTGATTATAACATTCTCGAGGAGGATGCAATTAACCAAGCTTTAGATAAATTGAATATTCCGAACTACAATGATGTTGAATTACGTCTAACAGAAAAGGATATGGATAATAAAAAGAGTAAAGCTTATCTGAACAAAATCTTGAAAAATGCTAAAGATCAACGTTTGAAACTAAATGGTTATTTGAGTGATATCAGTAAAAAATTAAAAAGTGGTTTAATGACTGAAGCTGAGGCTCAATATCGAAGAAAAATTATTCAAGATACAAGAAAGGTTCTTACTGATTATATCGATTACAACAATCAAAGATTAAAAAATATTAAAGGGTCTGGTTTGAAGAAAAAAACAAAAAGAGGTGGACAGGTAATGTTTTTCAATAATCCGACAGAAATGATGAAAAAACTGGAACTGATTATCGGATCAAAGGTTGCTGGTAATAATAGCATAGAGCTAAGAAACACAGGTGTCGCTCTTCTCGACATCTTGTTGAGAAATTCAATACTCAATAAGTCACAATACAACAAAATATACAAAAACTATTTTAGTCTAAACTAATCATATAAATGAATAGACAACTTGTATTATCCAGTCATACCGTCAAAGGTATAAGTGGTAATAAACCATTGGATTTCACAATCAAATACAGTAATCCGATAATACTAGATTCAAACAGACAATATGAAATCGGCCTAGACCGAATCATTTCGATGTCATTCACTTGGTTTAACATTACGAAAGAACTCAATAATCAGAAAATAAGATATTCGACAGATAGTGGTGCTAATTGGACGGAAATTATATTCAACCCTGGAGTATGGAATTACATTGATTTTGACAATTTAATCAAAGAAAAAACAAAAACAGGGACCTCATCAAACCCTCAATATCCAATCACTCTGGAGTTTAACGATACTGTATTCAGGACAATAATAACACTAGCCTCAAATTACAGATTAGATCTTACTCAAAGTAATTTTAATGATCTTATTGGATTCAATAAAAAGATTCTAACAAGTAGTGTAAATGTTGGAGATTACATTCCTACCCTTGCAAAACAAATCTGTAATATTCTAGAAATTTCTAGAATTTTTCTAGAATTATTACAGAAATTATTTCTAGAAATTTCTAGAATTTTCCAGTTTTCCATTCTAGAAATTTCTAGAAAATTCTAGAATGTTAATGAAACATGCTAATTAGAATAGAAAATTCCAGAATTGTTCCAGAAATGTTAAATTGGCAGCAATTCCAGTTTCTTCCAGTTTTTTCTAGCTTTTTACAGAATGTTGGATTCTAGATTTTTCTAGAATATTCAAGAACTCAAATGAGCCTATTTAACATAATTCTAGGTTTTTCTAGAATTTTCCAGTTTTTCAGGGAATGCTTTTGAGGTAATCAGTACTACCTTCATTCCAGACTGTTCCAGAATTTCCTAACTTACCTTAGACATTTTTTTTACATAACCTACCCCTTACACTGGTTCTACTGTAGGTATGTTTTTTAAGGAATGTTCTTTGAGTTGGTCAGAAAAATTTTAGTCTGACCAGCTTTAAAATAAACTGACTGAAGCAAACAAATTATCAGTGCTAAATGAATTTTATTAAAATATTATGAAGTTGGTGAGCAATCTTTAAAAATGGTATACTGGCACTGACAATAATTATCATGTGAACTTATTCCAATTATATTTACATGTACATCTTAATTCAACCATGTCTACCTGTAGCTTGATATTTACATAGCAATTCACAAAAAAGACTGACTGTTCTTGTTGGCAAGAAAACATTAACCTTACTTATTGAATTGGAAAAAAAAAGAAAGTAAATGTCAAAATAGTTTCATATAGTCAGTTTTACTTTTGTATGTTTTCTTTAACTGTGAGTTTCAACTTGTTATTTTCTTTATTTTGCCTCGTTTTCTTTAAGAAAACACCAAGGTCCTTCCTTATAGATGATTTTGTTGAGTTTTCAAATTTCTTCTTCACAATGCCTGTAAAAGAGAAACAGAAAACAAAACTTAACATTAAGACTTGTAAAAATGCAAAGGTATTACAGGCGTAAAATACAAATTAGTAGTGGAAAAAGAACAACTGAAATTTGGTTTTTCACAAAATATTAGCCTCCATAAGTAAAACAGGCACTCGAACAGATCAGAAAATGAATCAATTACATGTACTACAAACAAAAGATACAGGTAATGGTAAATAACTTACTTTCTAACAGGTCTCTCCTTCTTGGGCTTAGTGCAGGTCTTGCATCGTAATCTTTGTTGCACTGGAAGCCAGTGACAGACGACCTGCACAGTTCTTCAACTGTAAACAGATGTGTAGCCAGTTTCTCTGTAGCTGATTTGGCATCAGATTGGTCTTCTGTTGTGCTGACTAATGCCTCCTGAAACAACAAAAATAAAATGTATCATTTCTGTTAGCTTTTTTATGCCTCAGAATTTAATGTATCTCAGTTGAATAACTGTTCCTTATTTATTCCCGTTTAACCACATACATACGTATACAAGCAATTGTTATGGAACCTTATAGGATACTTTTTAGTCCACTTAAGATGAGGTGCTAGTCCACTGCAGGGTTACCTCTAGCAGTAACCTTTGCCAGTAACCATTTATAAACCCAGTTAAAGAGAGAGACTTTGAGAGTGAAGTGTGTTGCCTAAAATCACAATGCATTGGTCTTGGCCAGGCATCGAACCTGGACCGCTCTATCCAGAGCCCAGCACACTAACCATTAGGCCAGTGTGCCTCTGCACACTACGTGTAGTTGTATATTCTAGCATCCCATGTTTGATTGTGTCTTAACTTCTACTTCTACTTTGTTTGTCGTCCTGTTCTAATTTTTTTTTTGTTCTGTTTTGAAAAATACAGCAGAGCTGTCCTAGCAAACTTACTTTTGCCTTTGGGTGACTTGTAAAACTGTGCTATCACAAACGCTTTTAAAAGATCTGGGCACCCAAAAGATTTCTCACATAAGAGCGTTGGGTGACCCTCCAATAATCCTACAAGTAAGGGAATAGCATTGTAGGGTAAGCAGTTTTGAAATGTTTACGAATCATGGTTCCCTGCGTACCTTGCTATGACCATTGAATTTTTCTTCATTTTCATCTTCTTTTCGTATGACTTCATTTCCAGATGTATCCTTTCCATGCTGCAATAAAGTAAATAGTGTTTAGTTCATGACAGATGTACAATGTAAATTTCAGTCATTCAATATATACTAGTTATGTAAGGCTTTTGAGTGGTATACTATGGAATATCCCACAAGTCACTTGTATTTTCTCGGTATACACACGAGCCTTTAGGCGAGTGTGTATACCAACAAAATACAAGTGACAAGTGGGATATTCCAGAGTATACCACGAGAAAGTGTTGTGTAACTTTTTTATACCATGCCATAGAAAATAAGCTTACTAAATTTCATCGAGAATAAGATCGCAGCGCATGATGGGAAGGTTGGGTGGAATACCGTTGAATATACAACAGCTTTCTTGTATTCTGATTGGCTGTATTTTCTATGGCATGGTATAAATACATATATATATGTTGCGGTACTTAAGAACCACTGTAACCTACAAGTAGGGAAACAGTGCTAGCAGTTACAGTATAGGCCTCAAACAGTCTTTTAAACAGAGGTTTAAACTAAGGCAACTTGAAAATGGTCAGTTTAGAAGTAAGAGTCTATCTTTTGTTGAGAATTAAGGGTACCATGTGAATGATCGATGGTTGCAAATCGAGGGTAATTTTAACACTGCAGTCTTTTTGTCATTTGTTCTGTCCAGTTTCATTGTAATTTAGTTTTCGACAAGCTTGTTTAACCTTGTATAGGCATGGAATGTAGTAAGGTCAGAGGCAGCGGAGCATTTTGGAACGTGGGGGGGCTAAGACTGTCCCAAAAATACTCGGCAGGTTTTCATATTTGGAGCAACTTTTTTGGTTTCTGAGAAGTTTCTAGACCGAAGATTCTCCAATTGTTGTTCGAAGACCATACGAACGCTTCCAAAGATAAACGAAGTTTCCCCGAGGACTTCCAAAGAAGTTTCGAAGATGTTTGAACTCACTCACGAGACGGAATATCTTGACAAACCAATTTTACATTGCGCTTACGATATTTTTTCGTTTGGGGGGGGGGGGGCTACAGTTCCCCCTGCTCCGCTGCCTATGAAGGTTGAGTCCTACAAGATTTAAATTACTGTGAATAATAAACACAATGAATCGTATGGAATCCCCTTTCCACACTCCCACTCCCACAATAGTGATATATTCTTTTAGCTGCCTCAGTGATCTATATACCTTTTAATATTTTACACTGAAAAAAGCCCAACTGTGACTTTAACCATTACAGAGGTTACTTACCTTTCTTTGCTTTCTTCTCAATTTTTCAACGTCTGCTTCCAAAATGCTAAGTCTCCTGCTTAGTGATTCCAGTACAGGCTGGCAATTTGTGCAAAGGTTGCTTACACCTTGGAGTGGTGACATTCCTTGCCAGCTGCCATCTCTTGGGACCATGTGAGCATGAGCTGTTTGCAACTGGTGCAAATTTGTGCTGCTGAATGAGCAATCCATGGCCAAGTCTAAATCTGACACATTATAGTCAGAACAATGACTTAAACTTTCGGAAATAGAAAATTCCTGCTGTGGTTTCTGCTGTAGAGCATCAGGTGATGACAATACCGGTAAACTTGCTTTATTAGCGGGCATGAATTGGGTAGGACTGGACACTGAAGAATGGCCCCTTGATACTGCAGATTTGTAAGGCCTTCCATAAGAATGCGAAGGAGTTGAAGTTGTTAATGGCGATGAGAATGTTGATCTTGAGGTTGGTGTGAGGGTTGGTGCACTTGCAGTACCAGCATCTTGCCACTGGTCAGTTTCCTTCGCTTCAATCACTTCATCCATATCAACTACCTCAGTTGGGCGGACATAATCAGCATCTATATTTTGCCTTCGCTCAAGCAAATTCTGCACTCGCTGCAAATTTGCAACAGCAATAATTTCACTATCATCTTTAGAGTCAGCCTTTTTCTTCTTTGCAGTAGTTTTTTTCCGAGGCACCTCTTGTTCTTTTCCAGCCTTTTCCCCCTTCGGCTCTTCACTGTCTCGACCTTCGGATCGCGTCAGACCTGACCCTTTTCTGGCATGCTTTCTTTTAGGCTCTTGGCAGTCATCTTGCTCATTCTCCAATTCTGCAAGCTTTTTCTTTGTTGGCTTTGGTTCTCGTCTCGGCCGAGGTGCATCGATGGCTGGTTCCTTTTCTTGGACTTGTGGGCCAACTAGTTCATTCACTTTTCTTTCTGCTTCCTTTTTGCTTCCTATAAAACAAAATTAACCTGCTAGATGGTACCACCTGTATATTATGCCTGTATGACTTATTTTCTACCTGTGTGATCCATTCTTCCCCTTGGAATAATATACATGTAACCGCTGGTTCTTTTTCAACCTTTGCATGTACCGGTAGTGAACTGAACATGATCCAAACCAAATTTGAGTTGAAACATGCATGCGTAGTGAAATGGAAGCGATCACCTTGTGTTATTAAGAGGCCAGTAGTTAAACTTACTCCCCCTTCTTTAATTTACTGTAAGGGCTAGATTGCCCTGTACTTATGAGAAGTAAGAAGTGGCTACAGGCACCTTCCCAATGGAGTTGGATTTTATTGTGTTCTCTATTTAATGGTCAATTTTTTATAGGAACCGAACACTGAAATAGAATGCACTGAAGCTTATTGACCTGAATCTAACTTAACCTGTTGCAGGGACTAAAAATGTTGCAGCAGCTACATGTACATGTAACCAGAGCTTGCAAGGAATAATAAGAGTTTACAGGGACTTGCTTCACAAACAGTTGCCTTTATGCTCATGACTGGTCTTACTCTCAGAAACATGGGAATTCCTTTATATCAGTGTTTTTAAATATATGTAAATACTTAGTTTAGGAGAAGGTTTTTACGGACTATTCACGGGACAGAAAGCATAACAAAACTTCTTTGAAGCTTGCACAAAATGACAAAATGGCCTTTTGAAGCCGTCACCGCTATCACAAATCATTCAATACTAAAACACCTTTGGTGGTTGACATTTCCCCCAGGAAAAATTTAGCATTTCCATTCACAAAAAATATCCATCCAGAAGAGTAAATAAACGTCATAAAACAGATGAACTAAAACGACTTTGGTCACACAAAATATGATCAATCGTGAAGAACAAACAGCTTGGGTATATAAACTTACCGAAAACTGCAAGAATTTGTCCATGAAACAACATCGGCCTCTTGGTCGCTGGATCTGTTCCTTGCAACGAACAATCGTCTCGTTCTTTAACGTTTGCATCAGCGACTATAATCTTTGAAGAACTCTGGACCTCGATTCCCCATGAACCCCAATCAACAACAACGTACTTGTTTTGTTTTGACATGCTTCAAGATGAAGAGGGATGAGAATTACGGCAATCGCGTCGACCACATGAAGAAATGAATGTGCATGAACCACGCAGATATCAGCAACGTGTGCAGTCAAATTCAAATCTGGCGGAAGCTTTTCATCAGGCGGTGTGTTTGAACTACAAGATGAACATCGCTTTGGATTGGCTGAGAACATAACGTGTGAAATTCTTGTTTATGGATTAAACAGACGCCGAAAACTTGTGAAATTCTTGTCATTTCGTCGTCGCTGCATATATCCCGGTCTTTTTTCGCTTTGCATTGAGATAAACTGCCTTGAAAATAAAACATCAAATACAATATTAAACTTAATTTCCCTTTACATATGATTTCTACATCGTTTTCCACATGAACGCATCCTGAAGCCGCCATCTTTGATTACTTTCTGAAACAAGTCGGAGGTGAGTCTGGAAACGAGCCACCTCTCTGGTCATGTGACATTCAATCACAACTTTCAAAATGGCGGTTCTCAGCAAAGATTTCGAAGCTTTCAAAAGCACTGGGGGAAATTCTCTTATGGAAGAGATATCGTTCATCTCCAACAAGCTGTTTTTCCAGACATTCCCCGATGTTATTGTGTATTTTCAGGAGTTTTGTTCTGTTTCAAATAGCTGGGAAATTCATTATTTCATGCATCGCTATCTTCATCGCGAACTGCTGGCCAAACATGAAGACAACTTTCCCAGAATGGCTATTCCGGTATTCGAGTCACCGGAGGAATACTTCAAAATGACAAACTTCAAGGATATTAAGGTCCTGTATCATTTGATGATTTTCAAGACAGCCTTATCATCTTTGTGCTTTCGCAACAAACCTTCAGCCATAGAAACAAACTTCAGTCAAGCATTGTTTTCTCGTATCAAAGGCAAGCTTTGCACACGAGAAGCTTACTTCAATTTAAGAGCGAAGAAAAACCAAGGCAGCGACATTATCGGACAAGAAGCACAACCTGTTTTAAGATTGCGAGGTGGCGCAAACGGAGACGAGGAAAAATGGTTGTGCAACGTTTGTGGCAAGACACTTGTGTCCAAGAGGAATCTTGATCAGCATATGAACTCTGTTCATGTTAATCACCCCGACTTTACCTGCATTACATCAGCTGATGGCTTACTAAAGTGGAAGTGCTGTGTTTGCAACAATTTGCTTTCTTCCAAGCAGAGAATTATTTCGCATTTAGAGAAAAGTCATGGCAAAACAAACCTTCAACAGGCCAACAAACAAACTTACAACTCACGAACAACATTGTGGAGAAACAGAAAGCGTTCTGCTGATGGATATTTTGTTTCTGAACAAGTCTGTTCTTCACCCTGTTCAAGTTTGAACATTTCTGAGAGTTGCCCAGTTAGTGACAAGGAACCTCTACTAGTACCTGAAGGAGCAAGCTCCACTCCATGCTTCTTTCAGTCAATTTTAAGAGAGACAGAAGAGCAGAATTCCGGAGCCAACACAAGTTGGCAAAATAAGCCACATGAATCTTCCACGGAAGATGGATATTTGGAAAACAATCAGAACGATAGCTTTGATAACCTTCATTCAAATTTAATTATCGACCCCATAAGTTCCACTGATGATTCATACACATCAGACTCAGCATGTTCATCAGCTGATGACACGGCCACTGACTACAGCTGTTCTGAAACAGAACCTTCGTCCAGTGATGAATCAGACTGTGAAGAACTTAAGGATAAATCTGATGAACAAGTCAGTAATGGCCCTTTCAAGGACTTTAGCGAAGAAGAAAAACTCAGCATTGTAATTTTGTCTTACATTGCCAAACATAAACTGAATGGCTCTGCTTCTGTTGATCTTCTGGATCTCCTTAAACTGGTGGCTCCGGAAAATACCAATCTGCAATCTTTGACCCTAAATCAAGTGAAAGAAACTCGAGGAGATTGTATTGTAAATGTATATGATTATTGTGGCAAATGCTTTTCAGTTTTTCCAAGGGATGAGAGTATTTATCAATGTAATACAAAAGATGATGGAGGAAACCAATGCACGGGATTGCGTTATCGTGGAGGTATAAGCAATCAGACTAAAAAGCAGAGAAATCTATACTTTGTGACTGTTTCTGTTGAACAGCAGCTAACCAGACTTTTGGAACGTGGTGGCATTTGGACAAAAATTCAGGAATACAAAAACATTCCATCTTCATGCAATATCAGGGACATTATTGACGGAACTGAGTATAAGAAAATGAAGGAAAATGGGGGATTTCTCACAAAAATTGATAATTTAACTTTACTATTCAACACTGATGGAATTCCATTATACAAGTCTTCCAAGGTCAATATTTGGCCCGTTTTTCTTGCTGTGAATGAACTTCCCCCAGAGGAACGGTTCGCAAAGAAAAATATGATTATGTGGGGATTATGGCAAGGGAAAGGAAAGCCAAGGTTTTCCACTTTTTTTGAAGCATTTACAGATGACCTTATCCGACTTAAGTACAAGGGTTTTACCATTATGAACAAGTGTCATCCAAGACTTATGTTATCACTAGGTAGTAATGACTTGCAAGCCAAAGCATATCTTCTATCCATGAGTCATCATAATGGCATTAATGGCTGCATTACTTGTGAGGAAGAAGGGTTTACTACTCGTCAAGGCAAAGGCCATACACGTTCCTACCCTTTCAAAGACCCACCTGCTCCTATGAGAACCAGTGAAAGTGTGTTGGAGAATTCATTATCTGCACTCCAATCTGGCCAAAGAGTGAAAGGGTTCCACGATGTCACTCCCTTAGCAAAGCTACCTTGGTTTGACTTGGTACTTGGAATAGTCCCAGACTATATGCATGGTGTTCTACTTGGAGTAACCAAACAATTTCTTAACCTCTGGTTGTCCTCAACCAAATTTAAAAAGCCCTGGTTCATTGGACACAAGGTGAAAGCTATTGACAAGCGATTAAAAAACATGAAGCCACCAGATTTTATTCAGAGACTACCTAGACAATTGGAAATTAGCCGTGCTTACTTCAAAGCATCTGAGCTACAAGCATGGCTTTTATACTATTCAGTTCCTAGTCTGATTGATATTTTACCTGAAAAGTACCTTCAACATTTTGCTAGCCTAGTAGAGGGTGTGTACATACTGCTTGGAGACAACATTACACCTCCTTTGCTGGATTTGGCCAGAGATATGTTATCTAACTTTTACAAGAATCACCAAGTTCTTTATGGCGATGCTAATTGCAGTCTCAATGTACACAATGTTGGAGCTCATTAAGTGACATATGTACAGGCATGGGGTCCATTGTGGGCATGGTCATGCTTTCCTTTTGAGGATTTGAATGGAGCCTTGCTCGACTGTGTTCATGGCACTGGAAACCAATGTCGTCAGCTGATTTGGATGCTGTATGCACAAAACAGCCTTCGAGCAAACTTACATTTAATTGCAGACAAGAAAATACAATCATTTGCACAGCAAATGCTTTCTGGAGAGAGAAGCCTACAAAATGTCAAAAAAGCAGCAAACTGTCAAGTAGCTGGTGCTCTTAGGAAGTGAACTGTTGACAATGAAATATACAACCAAACATGCTCTTTGCTTGGCCCAAATTGTGTAAATAGGCCAGTTTTTCTTCAAGCCAAGCGCATTATTGTCAATGGCCATGTCATTTATTCCAGACTTTATGAGAGGATGAAAAAACATTGTGGATTTGCAGTTCTAATTCAGGACAGTGGAGGGAACTACATGGCCTTTGTTGAGTACTTTTTGTGTGAAAGGGATGTAAAAACTGTTTTTGCCGTTATTAAGCGTCTTCTTTTGGATTTTGATAAACCATTTCTGATGCATGGAAAACCAAGGCATTTGTTAAGGATTACTGGAGAAGACAATAAGTACTCTGTTGTGCCAGTGGATTGCATACTTGAAAAAATTATTTATCTTTCTGGGAATTCAAATCACATCTGTGTGGCTAGGGCACCAAATTTTTGTGGCCACTGCCGTTAAGAACTATTGTTATTTTATTTTCCTTTTTGAATTCATAGCCAGTTGAACCATTTGTCTTGCAAGAAAGAATTTGTCATAGTGTAGCATTAAAAGTTATTGTGAAAAAAAAAATGAAATTTTGTTTATGAGGACCTATCATGTTAAAAGCCTGAGGAGTTACGTGTATATAATCAGGGGGAGTGAAAATTTATATAGGTTCACTTGCCTTTTGAATGCTGCCCAAATTTGTCAACCCTCAGACAAAACAAGTAACAAGGTATTGGAAATATCTGTCCCAAGGTATCAGAAAAATCTGTTCCTGACTAGAAAATGTTTTAAATTTTTCCTTGGCTTTTAATTTTTGCATACTTAGAACTTTTTTAATATAAATTTAGCTTTCAGAGAAGACAGTCCACAAAATCTGGAAAAAGCTGGAAATTTCTTTCACTTATTATAATGTAAATGAGCTCGGAGTTATACATCTGCACTTTTCAGTAAGTCTTGCAAGAAATGAAAGCTGGAAAAAGCTTTCATTTTCTGACAATGCCTGGAAGACTAGATCACATTCCAGATATTTCCAGCTTCTGACAGAAAACAAAGCTGTCATAAACTGGAAAAACAAAACCTGGAAGAAAGCTTAAGAATTGTTTCTGAAATAAAAACTGTCATTTTCTAGAAATTTCTAGAAAATTCCAGATCTTCTCAGAAAGCTAGAATTTCATTTTGCAAGGGTAATCTCTCACAAGACAGAGAAATATTGAATGTTCATTGTGATTTGATAAGTGATAGTCTTGTCGATGGTGAAGAGTCAGATATTATATATAGTTTCAGTACTAGTACTTTGACGCCAAGTTTTTCATTCACACAAGAGCCTCGACGAGTTCAGTACAACCCGTGTAATAAAAATACGATCAATAAAATAAGAATTTATATCACAGATGGTAAGAGGAGAATCATCGATCTTAATCATAGTGACACTTCATTCAGTTTGATTTTAAGAGAGAAGAGAGATTAATCTAACTAATAGTTATATATGTCGTCATATGAATACAAGCGTATTTATCATCCAAAACTTGGACGATTTGTTTATGAACATAAAGGATCTGGGATCATTGTTGACAACATTTTCAAACCGGTTGGAAGGGTGTTAAGTAAAGTTCCAGAAATGGTTTTAAAACCTTTTGCCAAAAAAGCGCTTGAATCTGGTATTTCACATGCTGGAGACAAACTGGGAAAAAAAGCAGCTGAAAAAAGCGGAGAGCTTATTATGAGAAAATTACACGGTTCAACTAAACAATCAATGAATAAAACCATGAAACCAACCAAACCTACTAAACCAAAACAAGAAGAAGATTACAACACAATTCTGAATAGACTTATATCTGGTACTGGATTAAGACGATAAAATGTTATTAAAAAGTGAATTTTATCCAATTATAAATAGACTAATAAGTGGGAAATGGTTTATATAAAGAGTGAATTTTATCTAAACTACTCATATAAATGAGTTTCAGAACAAATGAAAATCTGCAACGATATGAATACGTTCGTTTCCGTTTGGATAATGTCATTGAGCAACCTGCTAACAATCAAAGCCAGAAAAAGACAGGTTACAGATTCACAATCAACGATAGGTCGACAATGTTCGATTTTTTCAATGGGTATTTCGAAGTAACTAAAGAGCTTCAAAAAAAGGCAGATGGCACTGGATATGCTCAAGCGGTTCGCATCACCATGATAAACGGATCTCACAGTCTAATCAGACATATGGTTATCAAATCTTCAGGCAAAATTGTGTATGAGAGTGATAATTTGCATCGAATAACGAATGTCAAAAATCTCCTTGAATACAGTGATGATTATAGTAGATCCGTTGGAAAGAATTCGTTCTGGTATCTTGATACTGACGGAACTACAGCAAATACAAACACAGGTTTCGAAGCCCGTCGCATTTTAACCCAGGCTCATCAGAATAACGGCGGTGGAGGAGCTAAGAGTATTAACGAAATGATTCCCTTAAACAGATACAGCTTTTTTCAAGAGCTAGAAAGAAAAATGTTGCCCCCAATGCAATTAACGATCGAACTCACTCTTAACGGAGACAGTGAAATGATTCACATGGCAAATGGCACAGACGCTGGTCGTGTTGTTTTAAAGAGATTGTATCTTTGGCTCCCTAGATTAATCCCAAAAGACAGCATGTATAGTAATTTCGTTTCAGAGTTTCTTAAGCCAACAGAATGGACATATATGCGAGATCTTTATAATCAGTCAGCGAATACCCGAGCTATTCAGAATATGTTCCAAATCAGTCCAGCTATCGATAACGTTAAACATGTTTTCATTTATCTCCAGCGCACAGATGGACCGAATGATGATGAAGCTGAAAGGTCTCCGTATGTATTCGACACTTTCAAGTTGAATGCTGCTGACGCTAATAGCTCTCTATCAAGCTGTCGTTTAGAGTATGGTAACAATACATTTTACCCAGAGCTGGAATATGATGCGGATTCTAAAATCAGGATATTCAATGATCTCATGAGTTATGCATTTCGTAAAAACGATTACAATTCTGGGACACAACTTAATGTATCTAATTTTAGTAGTTTGTACGGATTAATATATTTCGATTTGTCATATCAAAAAGAGGTAGTGACAAGAGATCCTAAACAGTTGATTCTCCATTATCGTCTCAATGTAGCCCCGACAGCAAACGTCCGATCTCATAGCATCGTATTTTACGAGAGTGAGGTTGTTGTTAAGACAGTTGGAAACGAATTGATGATAGTTTAAATGAATAAGTTCTTTAACATCGATGAAAATTTAAATGAATATGTTTTTTAAAACAGAATTTATCTAACATATATAATATGACACAACTATACGAAATTAAAGTTAGTTTATCACCAAACCAGAAAAAGAATCTTAGTAACGCGTATCATAAAAGAGAAACAATAGTTCTAAGGCTCACAAAGGACTCTCTATCTGGGAATGACACACTTTATGTTCCATTAAACATTGTAAAAAGATTGGAAAAAAATCGGAAACTTAAGAAAGGGATGGACATTAAACTTTCTAAAACAAACATTCGAAAGCAAGTAGGTGGATCTCTACTGTCTACAGTTCTGACGCTTGGAAGAACTTTTGGTCCCACTATTGCTAAGACCATCGGTTTGTCAGCTTTAGCTGGAGCAGCTAGTGAAGGAGCATCTCAGATTGTTAAGAAGATATCCAGAAAAAGGTGTTCAAACCGGTGGGTTCCTCATACCACAAAATAAAATCGATCAGTTGATAACATATAAACATCTTTTAACAACCAAACAAAAGAAGGATATATTAAATGCTCTACAAACCGGTTCTGGTGTTCATATAAAACCAACAAAAGTACAAACAGGTGGGTTCTTAGGTACTCTTCTCGCATCAATTGGAGTCCCTTTAGCTATTGAGGCAATAAAGAAGATGACTGGTAAAGGTGCCCCTCAGATGGGACAGCCTAAACAAAGACCACCCAGATCTATACCAAAACCAACTACTGTTAACAATCAAGATGGTGGTTTGTTAGTCCCAATGTATAGAACTCCACCTTTTTATGGAAATTGGCCTGATCAAACATTAGGTATGGGAATTTTAAAAAAAAGCTCCAAAAAAAAAGCTCAGAAAAAGGGCAAAGGTCTACTATTAGGCAAAAACTCACCATTCAAAAACGTCCCTCTTCTAAACATTCTATTGTAAAACCAAATTTTCATCAAAATATTCCTTTGTCAAATTATGATTTAATTGATTGGTGCAAATACTTGAATATACCAATTAATGATGTTCTGTCTCGAGATGAAACTGTCCCACATAATCATCAACAAGCATTATTCATTTACAATCTTGAACCGAGTTATATGTCAGGGAGCCATTGGGTTGCTACATATGTAAAGGACAGGTCATTAATTACTTTGATAGCTTTGGTTTACCTCCCTTCCAAGAAATGGTCAATCATGCGAGAAAAAAGAATTTAACATTGCCTCATCAGAACAATCAAATACAAAATTTACTAACGACAACATGTGGATACTTCTGTTTATACTTTTTGAATGAGATGAATAAGGGCAAATCATATTTTGATCTGCTTCAGGTATTTGATATATATGATACAATGAAGAATGAGAGGTTTCTAGAACGGTATTTCAAAAATATCTAATCATATTATATATGAAATCTTATTGCGTGAAACAAAAGAAGGTCACAGAATGTGTACCTGGGAGTGAAAGATATGAAAAGGCTAAGAATGGGAGGCTTATGCTTAAATGCAAATGCTCTGAATGCGGAATCACTAAGACGAAATTCGTCAAACAGGCGGGAAACGGGTTGGCCCGTCGAAAGGGGCGGGCGTACTAGATACAGTAGCATCGACTGGTGCTGATTTATTGATTCACCACGGTATTCCTTGGCTTGGAAAAAAGGCAGTTGAAATGGGAAGATATTATGGATCAGAAGCCTTGAGAAACCCAAAACTGCAGAAAAAGGCTATCGATTATGCTCTGGATAAGTTGAATCCAATGATTCAAAATGTCGGAAGTCAAGCTCTTGATCAATTATCTACTAAAATCAGACCGAATAGAAAGTATAAAACTGACAGAAAGGATTTGGATGGTGCTGGTGTTGATATACATAAACTAATTAGGAAAATACCGAAACCAAAAGCTGGATGGACCCCTGGAAAATATAAGTACATGGGACCATATAACCCTCTTGAAAAACAGCTAGAATATGATAAAAACACTGGTGAGGTCACCAAGTGGCACGTACAACCTTACAATCAAGTGGATAAAATAGCGGCTTATCACGATATCTGTTATGATATGGGGAAAAACAAAGGTGAATGTGACAAGAAAATGGTTAAGTCATTGGATGAAATACCTTATGGACAGATGCCAAAATGGGGACAAACCGCTCGGTTCTTGATTAACACAAAGCAGAAACTAGGTCTCGGTGTAAAACAAAGGAAGCCAAAAAACGGGAAAGGCCGTCGAGTGAAGAAAACTGGCAAAAAGAATTAGCTGATGAGCTTCATAAACCGATAAAGCGAAACTTCACTCGACGGCGTGTTATTGTAAATCATATTGACGAGATATGGTGCTGTGATCTTGTTGAGATGCAACAGTTTAGTCGATGGAACGCTGGCTACAGATACCTTCTCATGGTTTTAGATATATTCTCTAAATACGGTTGGATCGTCCCATTAAAAGATAAAAAGGGTGAAACCGTTATGAATGCCTTTAAAACAATCCTTAAAGAAGGCAGAAAACCACAATATCTTTGGACAGACAAAGGCAAAGAGTATTACAACAAACATGTTAAGGAACTACTTGATAAGAATAAAATAACCTTGTACTCAACTGAGAATGAGGAAAAGTTGTCAGTTTGTGAAAGATGGAACAGAACAATTAAAACCAAGATGTGGAAGCAGTTTACTGTTCAAGGTAATACACAGTATTTAGACATGTTACCCAAATTAGTGAAAGAATACAATAATACAAAACATTCAAGCATAAAGATGACGCCGACAGAAGCCAGTAAAAAGAAGAATGAAGGGACTGTTTACTTTAATCTGTATGGTAATTTGGAGCAAGTATCATCTAAACCGAAATTCAAAATAGGTGATAAAGTTAGAATAAGTAAGTATAAACGGAATGTGTTTGATAAGGGCTATACACCAAATTGGTCTGAGGAAGTTTTTACAATTGATGAAATACAACATACGAATCCAATAACTTACAAACTAAAGGATCTCAGAGGTGAAGATATTCAAGGGAGTTTTTATGAACCTGAATTATTAAAAGCTAAACAGGAGGTATTCCGTATCGACAAAGTTATTAGGAGAGATTACAAGAAGAAACAAGCTTTAGTGAAATGGAAAGGTTATAGTGATGACTTTAATAGTTGGATACCATTCAAGGACTTAAGAGATATATAAAAGCGGTTTAAAAAGAAATATCTAATGTATATTATATCAATCGATACAGTATATGCTGTCTTTTGCTTTTGGTAGCCAAAAATATCATTGTTTCTGGCTATCTTATTTAAACAGAAAATAATATATAGCATTAATACATACATATGGAAATTTTCACTTATGAAGGAAAAAAACTGAATATTATCAAAAAGGATGATGATATTTGGTCTCGTGGTAAAACGGTTGCTAGCATTTTGGGATATGAAGATACAAAGAAAGCGATTTTCAAACATGTTGATGAAGAAGATAAATGTTCACTTAAGAGGCTCAAATCCAAAGGGGGACGATTCGTCCCCTTTAACACGGAACACCGGAAACACGATTTATATAAATGAATCTGGATTGTACAGCCTAATATTGAGATCAAAAATGGATAAAGCTAAAGATTTCCAACGATGGGTTACTAAGGAAGTTTTACCATCAATCAGAAAAACCGGTAAGTATGAATTCAACAACAGGCCATACAAAATGCTGACATTCAATATCAACACAGAATATGATTTACATAAAAAGGTAGCCAACTTTATTAGAAACAATTATCCTAAAGCAATCCTAATCCCAACATTAGGTGAAAACCAAATTAATGGTAACATGAGAATAAAATCATACAACATGGGTTATCAGAAGGGAGCTTGTGATCTATTCATTGGAAATATGCATTTGAAGTACTCAGGTTTTGCAATCGAATTTAAAACACCAACTGGTTATGGAAAGCTTTCAGAAGAACAGGAGATGATGCTACAAGAGTACGAAAACAACAATTACAAAATATTAGTCAGCAACGATTATGATGAAATCATTAAAGAAATCATACTTTATTTCCAGGGTGTAAGAATCAAATGCAAACATTGTTCCAGAAAATTCAAGTCAACAGAAACATTAAGCAATCATTTGAAATTCATACACAAACACTTATAAAGAGAAAAATAATATATAGATTATATATATGGAAAATCAAAATGTAAAGAGAGGTCGAGGTAGACCAAAAAAGTATTCAACTGAAGAGGAGAAGAAGGAGGCTATAAAACAACAAAAATCGAAGTACATGCTAAATAAGGAATGGTATTGTGATATATGCAATACTGGTCGTAATTATACTCTAGCTGGTAAATGGTGTCATTTGAACACAAAAAAGCATATTAATAATAGCAGATAAAATTAAATTATTTCACAGTTTGAAGGATCTAATAAATCCTTTAAACTCTTACTTATATTTAAACGCACTATTGAAAAGGCTTAAAAGAATATCAATACTATAGTATATATATATATGGAAATAAAAGAATATAATTATATAGAAATGAACAAAGCTAGTTTGAAGAAACTCAGCAAATCGGAACTTATCAAATTGCTATTAAAGCAAGAGAAAAAGCTCAAAACAATTGTGGTAGATGATACCAAACCAGTTCCAGCACAAAGGACTTATAAACCAAGACCACCTGTACCAACACCTCGCAAGAGTGTCAAACAGATGGCTAAAGAATATGAAGAAAACATCATTCTACCGCCTCCAGAATTCAGGGATAATTATAAACCCATTCCAACACCACGAACTAAACAACATGCAGTTAAAAAACCAGTTCCAACACCTAGAACCAAAATAGAACAAACAAACAAAGCCTTGAAGGGTTATACTAAGTCATACGAAATAGGTATTAAACACAACATAGACCCTTTAATTCAAATGCAAAACACTAGAAAGGCTATAGAATATCATATTAACACACTATTGAATGAAATGAAAGGTTTCAAATTCGTAGAAACACTGAAAGTAACATTCAAAAAACTCACAGATGGTGAAACAGTATATAGGTCAGCATATTTTAACAGTTCAGCTCAAACAATAATAAACCAAACAGAAATCAATAACTCATTACAAATGTCTAAACAGCAGATACTAAATAAGATAGCTGAATGGATTTCTCAAGGATCCGGTTGGACAATTAAATCAGTTGATAGTCATTATCTTAATATTGTAAAATACAAGCCTATGAGTGGATCATCCTATATCCAATTACCTTCTGAATTACGAAATGGTAAAAAAGGCTTGATTAATTTAAAAAACATGGATAATGAATGCTTCAGATGGTGTCACATCAGACATTTAAACCCACAAGACAAGGACCCTCAACGTATAAAAAAGACTGACAAGCAATACATTGAAAAGTTAGATTATTCTGGTATTGAATTTCCGGTTAATGTCAAACAGTTCAACAAAATTGAGAAGCAAAATAAAATTAACATCAGTGTATTTGGATATGAAGAAAAGCAACCATTTCCCATTTATGTTTCCAAAGAAAAGTTTGAAGATCATATGGAACTACTATTAATAACAAAAGACGAAAACAAGCATTATATCCTCATAAAAGATTTCAACACATTCATGTTCAATCAAACAAAACACGAACATAGGAAACACTTTTGTATGTATTGTCTACAATGTTTTAGCTCTGAAAGGGTATTAAATAATCATAAAGACAATTGCATTCAAGTGAACGGTACTCAAGCAATTAAAATGCCAACTAAAGATAACAACATACTGAAATTCAATAATTTTCATAAACAGCAACAAGTTCCATTTGTTGTATATGCTGATTTCGAAGCTATAACAGAGAAAGTGTATGGATGTATGCCTAGTGATGATAAATCATATACTGAAACATACCAAAAACATACAGACTGTGGATATGGATATAAGGTTGTGTGCTGTTATGACAACAAATATACTAAACCAGAGCAGATATATAGAGGTAAAAATGCTGTTTATCAATTCATGGAAAATATGTTAGAAGAAGTTAAATATTGCAAAAATATTATGAAGAAACGTTTCAACAAACCATTGAGAATGACTGAAAATGATGAAGAGAAATTTCAAAAAGCGGAAGAATGTCACATCTGTGATAAAAGATATACTGAAAAAGATATTCGAGTTAGAGATCATTGTCATATTACTGGTGAATACAGAGGTTCAGCACATCAAGACTGTAATCTGAAACTTAGAATAAATCCTGAAGAAATAAAAATTCCTGTTATATTCCATAATCTAAGAGGTTATGACAGCCATTTCATTATGCAGCAGATTGGTGAAATAGTCAAAAAGCATACATACAAAAACAAACAAATGAATATCAATGCTATTCCCAACAACATGGAAAAATACATGGCATTCATGCTTGGTAATCATCTGACATTTATTGATAGTTTCCAATTCATGAGCTCAAGTTTGGATAAATTAGTCAGCAACTTACCTAGTGAAGCTTTAAAATATACAAACAAACAATTCAAAGGTGGAAAATTCGAATTGATGACGCGTAAGGGAGTTTATCCTTACGATTACATGGATAGTTTCGAAAAATTCAATAAAACAGAATTACCAACAAAAGAAGAATTTTACAGCATATTGAGTGATGAACACATAACAGATGAAGATTATCAACATGCTAAAAATGTTTGGAACACTTTCAAATTACAATCAATGGGTGAATACCATAATCTATATCTTAAGTCTGATATCCTTTTATTAGCCGACGTGTTTGAAAACTTCCGTAAGACCTGTCTTCAGTATTACAAACTTGATCCTTGTCACTATTTCACATCTCCTGGTTTGTCATGGGATGCTATGTTGAAGATGACTAATATCAAATTGGAACTAATGACAGACATAGACATGTTACAATTTATTGAAAAAGGCATGCGTGGTGGTATATCTTATATTGCCAATCGATATGGAAAAGCAAACAATAAGTACATGAGAGAATACGACGAGAAGGCGCCCTCAAAGTATGTTATGTACCTTGATGCTAATAATTTATACGGTTGGGCTATGAGTCAATATCTCCCTACTGGTGGTTTCAAATGGTTAACAGAAAAGCAGATTAATAAAATCAATTTAGCTCAGTATAATGAAGACAGCAATAAAGGGTTAATACTAGAAGTTGATCTAGAATACCCCAAAGAGTTGCATGATCTTCATAACGACTACCCTCTAGGACCGGAAAAGGTTAAAGTAACTGATGACATGTTGTCTGAATATTGTAAGAAGATACGAAACAAGTTCAAAATATCAACTGGTCTGGTATACAAACTGATCCCTACTTTATGCGACAAAGAAAAATACGTCATACACTACAGAAACCTTCAATTATATACAGATCTTGGATTGAAAGTAAAGAAAGTGCATAGAGTATTAGAATTCAATCAGTCACCTTGGCTCAAACAATACATTGGCTTCAATACACAAAAACGTACTCAAGCGAAAAATTCATTCGAAAAAGATTTCTTCAAGCTAATGAATAACTCAGTGTTTGGAAAGACAATGGAGAACATAAGAAAACGTGTCGATGTCAGACTTATTACAGATGAGAAGAAACTATTGAAGATGGCTTCTAAACCAACTTATGTAAGCAGTAAGATATTCAATGAAAATCTGGTAGCAGTTCATAAGATCAAAGAAACGCTAACTCTAAACAGGCCGGCATATGTGGGTATGTGTATTCTTGATCTGAGTAAAACTCTAATGTATGATTTTCATTATAACTACATAAAAGAAAAGTATGGAGACAAAGCCAAGCTGCTCTTCACTGACACAGACAGTCTAACATATGAGATTGAAGCTGAAGATGTGTACCGAGACTTTTGGAATGATAAAGATCGATTTGACAACAGCGACTATCCAGAAAACTCTCTGTATTTTGATAAGACAAACAAGAAGGTAATCGGCAAATTCAAAGATGAAGCAGCTGGAATACCAATAACTGAATTCGTCAGTTTGCGATCAAAAATGTATTCACATATTAAAGACAATGATGAAGGTGGAAAAACCGCTAAAGGCATCAAAAAGAATATCATAAAGAACCACATCAAACATGAAGATTATAAAAATGTATTAATTAATAACAAACAAATACATCATACCATGAAAACAATCAGAAGTATGAATCATCAACTAGGTAGTTACGAGCTCAATAAAGTGTCACTCAGCTGTTTCGACGATAAACGATATATAGCAAACGATGAAATCAATAGTTTCGCTTACGGACATTATGCAATTCAAAACTAAAATGCAGAAACTTCCGATAAATTTATTTGAAAAAATAATATCTGGGTACGTTTTTGATTGGGAGAGAGAGATCGTACGATCGTCTCATGACATTGACACAATAGCTATTAGTGATGACGTCACGCCACAGCTGTGGCGTTTTGTGGCTTAATATTATTTAAACCCATTGAATTGCTTCTTCTTCATTGTCCTTAAAAACAATAGCAATCTGATGACTCATTTCCTGTTTTTCAGAGAATGTTAAGACTTCCTGTTGTATGAAGTCACGCAATGGAAAATGTGTTCGTTTCCACATGAAATAAAAACATATAGATTTCCACATTATTTTACAATATATATATTTCCATATTATTGTTCTTATATGTATATCTCCATATTATTGTTATTATATGTATGTCTCCATAAAAAATGATTACCATCCGATGAAAAGTAGTTAGAGTTGGTTCGGTTTTAGCGAAGTTTTTATAAAACTGCGCCAGAACCGCCAACTCTATAACTACTGATGACGTCTTGTCTAGTAGCTGGATCATTGTTGTCCAGTTTCTTCAATGCATCTTCCATTGCTTCGAAAGGAGCGACAAGATCTTGCACAAACTGGGGGGACAAGATGGACCCGCCATATTGTCTGATAAGCGGCAGGTTGTCTTTGACGGTCATTGCCATTTCCGACATGGCGATGTTGGGGCGTTTTAACCACTCACAGTTCCACTCGTGCAGACGCTTCATGACGTCATCCTCTGAGATGTCCTGTAAGGCAGGTCCATAATTGAGGAGGAAACTGCGCGGGAAATGCTTGTTGTAGTTGGTCTTCTGCCATTGGACGAGAACGAATCGTTGGAAGATTGGTTAGACTGAGACATCTGCAAGACAGAAAAAATAATTGGAAATCGTCCAGACAATGTGTGTTTGGCAGGTTGCAGCAGTGACGTAATCTCCAGAACATTTTGACAATCGCAACGTCGCTATGAACGCTTGGCTGCCACAAGCCAGTTATCCCTGTGGTAACTTTTCTGACACCTCTAGCTTAAAACTCCTAAAGACTAAAGGATCGATAGGCCATGCTTTCACAGTTTGTATTCATACTGAAAATCAAAATCAAGTGAGCTTTTACCCTTTTGTTCTACATGAGATTTCTGTTCTCATTGAGCTCACCTTAGGACACCTGCGTTATCATTTGACAGATGTGCCGCCCCAGCCAAACTCCCAACCTGACGGTGTCTTGGACGTGGATCCGCCCGTCCGAGGACGGGCGTTAAGTCCAGAATGTGGACCTTGCGGTCCGCCTCCGCTCCATCCAATAAGTAAAAAAACGATAAGAGTAGTGGTATTTCACCGGCGCATTGCTGCTCCCACTTATTCTACACCTCTCATGTCTTTTCACAAGGTCAGACTAGAGTCAAGCTCAACAGGGTCTTCTTTCCCCGCTGATTATGCAAAGTCCGTTCCCTTTGCTGCGGTTTCGCTAGATAGTAGATAGGGACAGTGGGAATCTCGTTAATCCATTCATGCGCGTCACTAAGTAGATGACGAGGCATTTGGCTATTCCTCCCTCCACCCAACGATCCTGCAAAAGCAGGCACTCACCCTACAAACAGACACAAGATCCCAAAGCCCCCACCAAACCGACCGCAGCCCTTTGACTAACGGTGGTTTCGCAGCTACGCCACCAGATGATATCACTATACAAGGTCCATCAAGGGTGGAAGAAGATTTGCTTTTTAGATGGTAGGAGAAGCTTAACTCCAGTGCGACCCACATCAACGGGTAAATCGGACCTCCACGAAGGAGATCGTCATAGTGACCTTACCCTGTAGGTGGAACGCTGGAAGTGGTTATAAATCTAACTTCCCCGCTCAAGAGTTACTGCGGACAGCAAACTCAAGAACAGTGCGCTCAACCCAAGCGTCCTGATGACATCCGCCGACGGTGGTGCTAAAAGCCCACGCCAATTTAGTGTCACCGACGAGAAGGTGGGTGGAATGATGGAAACTTTCCTAGACACCCAGTCCCGAATGGCAGGCTGATCATAATAATCACACTTGTGCTGGTGGGCCTCATAGAGGTCAGCGTTATCAGCAACGATGGTGACATCTAGCACAATGACGGTATCCTGATGGTCAAGGATCAGGTCCGGTCTACGGATACCTGCGGGTGTAGGGATAGCCGGCTCTCGCCAGACTCCCCACCCGTTCCTACATGCACCAGATGCCACAAGATCAACGATCTTATCGTGCCTAGCAACGCGAGATGCATGGGTCCTAGGACACACCTGTAAGATGTGACCCAAGGACTCTGTCCAAAGACGGCAGTCGCATCCACTTGACAGCTCACGCCCACGCGATTTGCGAAGGGCCGTCGCCATCAAGTTCCCCCTGATCTTGACTGCGCCAACATAAGCGGAACCTGACAGGACCGGGGTCCCGGAACTCACCCAAAGATGTTGTTGCGGGACAAGGGCAGCATCACTCAGCCCTCGCCCATCCACAGACTGATGTAATGTCTGAGCCAAGACAGATTTCAGGCCCCGCGTAGATGTAATCACGGTGCCATTCAACTGTCGAGGCTTGGTTTGCGACTCAATGAGCCGCCTGGCCGCTGGTGTTAATGTCAGGGCTCGAATCACTGGATCCTCAGACTCCGCAAGGCGCGAAATACGCGCCGCCTTCATCAGTGGTACCTGGTGTGCCAACATCGGAAGGCCTAGACCACCGTCAACCGCAGAAGAATGGAAAAACGCGGTAACGGTGTCATGAGGCAACTTCAGCCAGGACCTAACAGCCGCTCTCGTGGTACGATCCAGCCACTTGAGGTACTTGTCAGAGGTTGGCGATAGAGTCAACTGATGATACAGTGACGGCAACAGATGACAACTGGCGATATACAGCCTCTGTTGCGGCTTAAGTGGGGCTGCCGAAATGTTCGACAGACCGTCCTCAAGCATCTTCGCAACATTCGCCCTGGTACTCTGGGGCGAAATCTCCACCCCCAGGTACCGATAGACTTGGCTGACGGAAACTGCTGGTAGTAGTTCCCCTGCCACCCGAAGGTGGGGAAGTGGGTTAACCACCCACTTCTTCACCCTGCCATCGACGTCAATGCGGAGTGAAGCCGATTTTCCTGACAGGCCTGTACTGATTTCCAAACCACAAAGCCCCAGCTCGTGGTTAAGGTCATCAGCCAGCGCCTGCAGTCCAGCCGGCGTGACAGCGTACAATGCAACGTCATCCGCAAAGGCGCCATGATTGACTCGCACACTTCCCACTTCCGTTCCCAACTCCGGATCCAGCTGGGCTAACACCATATCAATTACAGCGTTGAACAGGTGGACGCTCATCGGGTCTCCTTGTCGGACCCCCCTCCCCAATCTGATGGGGCCGCTACATTCGGTGCCAATTCTCAGAACCGTCCACGCGTCGCTATAAAACTCGCGCAGATAGCCCAAGAATGGCGGTGGAACTCCCAAACGTGCAGCCGCCACCAGAATGGATTGGTGGGAAACCGAGTCGAAGGCCTTCTTCACGTCCACAAAGGCGATATTCAATGGCCTCAGGGCATCCTGATGGTGACGGATGATCCCCTGGATAAACCATACCGAGTCCGCAATACCGTGTCCCTTCCTAAACGCTTTCTGGCGAGAACTGAACGGAAGGTTCACCTCCATTCGTTGTGCTAATATCCGGTGGAAGCACCTGACCACAATATCTGATATCGTGATCGGACGGAACTTCCCCGGAGCACCCGCTCCCTCCTCCTTGGGGAGCAGAACAGTCTCGCCCTGCCGCAGGGCACTCGGTAGGTATCCCGCCAACAGCCATAAATTGAAATGGGCAGCCAACTGGTCCGGAGGCAAGGCTTTCACATCCTTGAGTTTGCGACCGTCTGGACCCGGTGTGCCGTCCTTCATTCTCGAGAGAGCCTTGGCGACATCATCCGAAGTAATCGGATCCAAGAGCTCCCATTTGGTGGAACCCACGGGGTGGAAGGACGTATCATCGGGACGCGACGGGTGTTCGAACAACTCTCTCCAGAATGTTTCCTGCATATCCATAGGAAGTGTAGCTGGAGGGCCTTGCCAGGCACCAGAGATGACATCTTGAGCACAATGAGAGCGATCCTTACGGAAGCTCCGCTGCACTCGGGCATACTGTGCCCTGCGCCTGACTCTAGGTCGACCCTGGAGCCTGGTCTGAGTGGCTCCGGTACGCCGATCAGGCTGTCGCCTCGGTAGAGGTGGCAACCAAGCGGCGTACTCATCATCCAACACCTTCCTAACCCGGTCAGATGGCTGACCAGGCTCTATCTCATCAAGGCCTAAGCCCTGCAAATCAAGTTCGATACCGTCTATTGCATCCCTCAATTTCCTACTCCAGTTACCCGCACCATCATCGGTCTCTTGGGTTCCAAAGAATTCCGTCGTTTGATCTTGTTGCGAGAGTGGCAACGACGACGCACCGTCGTGCGTTCTAGATGTTGCTCCCGTTCCCTCAGCTACGCTGGGAGTGGCCTGATCTTGGTCACTACCGTTCAGAGCCTGTTGCTCGGCTCTTAGAGTACTAAGGATTTGGCGGTAACGTGCGTTACCCGCCCGCCGTTGACTTTTGATGGAATCATAAGTACGGCTAGGGAATAGTGAATGGAGATGCTTGTTCATCTCCTTCACCCCCTCTGCCTCAGCATGCAGTTCTTCGCGCGCGAGGAGAACCAGTTCCTCTCGGTCCCAACGTGCCTTCGTCCTCTGCTTCGGCACATTCTCCAGGTGGTACACCTCAGGATGAGCTTTACGGCGGTGGACGCTGAGCCCCACAGCCTTCCCGAACTCAATCTCAGCCTTCACCGCAATCGGGACAGCGGTGGACACCCAGGTTCTCAGCCTCCGCATCAGCAGGTCGACAATTGCCAAATGGGGCCGCAGCGGCAGCCCCAGTTAATCTTCTAGTAGTTCTTGGAGCAATTGTATAAAGCCTGCAGGGGGAGCTAACCCCTGCAGGCCTAGGGTGCTGTTAGCTTCACCAGACGACTGCCCACCCAGCTATATGATAGGTGAAGAGGCGAAAGGTGAATGAAATAACAAATGGTAGACTCGGGCACCCGAGCCGGCGTAAAGCCACCGATGCCGGCAGCCGCAGCAGGACAGGCAGCAGTACACCTCGCTTTCACCATCCAAGGTCTTACCTGGAGGCTAAATGCGGTACAACCGCAATGAAATGGGTGCTATAGAGCCATCGGGGCCTCGGGCCGCGGGCTCGAGCGTTATACCGCTCCTTCGTACATACGCTTCGGGACACTATGCCCAGCGTTTCCAAGGGCATTCTAGCCCACAGGGGCACTTAGGCCCATACACATTTCTTGCACCACACTTTCAAACTACAATCATATGCCCATAGGGCATTTCTGAGGCTAGTCCACCACCCAGCCATGACCACCGCCACCGGCCACCCGCCGGACACGGGATCCCGAGCCTCGACAAAGCGATAATAATGGCTAAAAAGCCGGGCTTCTGACAGAAGCTGGCTACTGGTGACTCTCGCCGGGCACAGATTGATGATTACCGGGCTGGAAGCAGTACAGCCATTTAAGGCGACCACCTAACCAACCCGAACGACTGCACCAACTCGAAGAGGCCGCACCCTTAAGAGACTCGTAGTTACTCCCGCCGTTTACTCGCGCTTGGTTGAATTTCTTCACTTTGACATTCAGAGCACTGGGCAGAAATCACATTGCGTCAACACCGTTTCCGGCCATCGCAATGCTTTGTTTTAATTAAACAGTCGGATTCCCCTAGTCACTGCCAGTTCTAAGTTCGTTGTTCGTCGCCTCCCGATTTGACCTCGCGGCCATAGCTGGGCCAATCCATGGGCAGTACCTTTTATTCGTTATTTCCCGCAAGACATGATAAATGACAATACTTAACTAATAGCCTTTTTTGAGACAACATAACAGTACAAACAACATGAAAGCTCGTTTTGAGTGATAAGTCACAAAATGAGTGACATTGACAGCTACGCATGCGCATAAACTTTGAGGGAAAAAAGCCCACTAACTGGAAATTGTTAAAAATAGAATGTACACCTGTTAGACAACTGTGCATTGAGCCAATACCTTTGAAAAAGGCGTCATTTGTGTACTTCATAGTGCAAACAACGCAAACTTGTAGTACGCATGCGCAAAGTGGTATTTTGTCGCAAATAGCTCCGCAAGACATGATAAATGACAATACTTAACTAATAGTAACCGATTGACTTCAAATTTGAAACGCAGGGGTCAAGCAGGGGACTTCTGTTGGAGCGCCATAGTGATTTTCCTGTTTTTGACATCCCATTTTGGGAACGCCATAAGTCACGTGATCTTTGACCTATGACGACGTCACTTGGCCAACCTGGAGACATTCTACCTGGCAACACTCTGGAGGAGTTTCGACTTTCTGGTTTGAAACACCTTTGAGATAACGCGACCCAAAGATGGCATCTCAGTCGTATTGGTTGTTTCACGTTGCACCTAATTTGCATAATATTCTGGGTTTGTTTTTGGGCCATAGCTCCCAGGGGATTTAACCGATTGACTTCAAATTTGAAAAGCAGGGGTTTCTCGTCAAGTTCTACAAGTAGTACGAAACCTGGAGACCTGTAGTTGAAGTACAGATAGACTTCTGTTGGAGCGCCATACTGATTTTCCTGTTTTTCACATGCCATTTTGGGAACGCCATAAGTCACGTGATCTTTGATCTATGACGACGTCAGTTCACCAACCTGGAAACATCCTATCTGGCCACACTCTAACCGAGTTTCAACTTTGTAGCTTAAAATGCCTTTGAAATAACGCAACCCAAAGATGGCATCTCAGTCGTATTGGTTGTTTCACGTTGCACCTAATTTGCATAATATTCTGGGATTGTTTTTCGGCCATAGCTCCCAGGGGATTTAACCGATTGACTTCAAATTTGAAAATCAGGGGTTTCTCGTCAAGTTCTACAAGTAGTGCGAAAGCTGTAGACCTGTAGTCGAAGTACAGATAGACTTCTGTTGGAGCGCCTTAGTGATTTTCCTGTTTTTGACATCCCATTTTGGGAACGCCATAAGTCACGTGATCTTTGACCTATGACGACGTCACTTGGCCAACCTGGAGACATTCTACCTGGCAACACTCTGGAGGAGTTTCGACTTTCTGGCTTGAAACACCTTTGAGATAACGCGACCCAAAGATGGCATCTCAGTCGTATTGGTTGTTTCACGTTGCACCTAATTTGCATAATATTCTGGGATTGTTTTTCGGCCATAGCTCCCAGGGGATTTAACCGATTGACTTCAAATTTGAAAATCAGGGGTTTCTCGTCAAGTTCTACAAGTAGTGCGAAAGCTGGAGACCTGTAGTCGAAGTACAGATAGACTTCTGTTGGAGCGCCTTAGTGATTTTCCTGTTTTTGACATCCCATTTTGGGAACGCCATAAGTCACGTGATCTTTGACCTATGACAACGTCACTGGCCAACCTGGAGACATTCTACCTGGCAACACTCTGGAGGAGTTTCGACTTTCTGGCTTGGAACGCCTTAGAGATAACGTGACCTAAAGATGGCATCTCACTCGTTTTCGATGTTTCAGCACAGTTACCATTATTAATATGACTTCTAACAAGGGATAAAACTGTTTTCATAGTGAAATCTTATAGTGAAACGTTCTTCCTTACGGAGATTCGTTATACTGGAGTGATGGAGACCTGTTTGCGCAGCGTGGGGAGGGGAATCACTCCGGCTGTCCTTTTCAGTCGCGTGTGGGCTTCGCCCACCCATACCCACCCTGCTTGTAGTCACATTTTATTGAGGATTCTCTTGCAAGGAGAATGGATCACCCCCCTCCCATTTGATGAGAATGGCCAAGTGGTAGACAGAGCGAATAATCTGTAGGAAAGAAAACTGCCATTTAATAGAATATAACGTGATACAGTAGGAAGAACGTGTGCGTGCAGAGTAACTGTAACCAGCGAATGTTTGTGGTGTGCTGTATGGCGCAGGGGACTTACAAGGGAAAATGTACTGAACTCAACAGTGCGACAGGTGTGGTGGAGGAGAGTGTCGTAGTAGTGGTGTTGTCTGTGGTTCTGTTGTCCTAAGCAGTGTTTGCTTGGAAGTCTTTGAGGGTGCATTCTACTCCTTCTTGGAGTTTTTGTGCTTCTTCTTTGACTGCTTGTCAGTGCTCAGGACGTCGTCGGTCTTTCTTTTACCAGCCTTGTTGGTGGTCTCCTCGTTTGGAGTTGCAGTCGTGGTGTCTTTGTCTCTCCGGGCTTTCTTGGGGCCTTTGCCCTTTTCAGCGGCTCTCAGCGTTGTCTCGATGAACGGCTCCTCCGTGGGAGGACGAGGATGTTTTTGTGTGACAAAGAGTTCTCGTTCTTGTGAGGACTCTGGTTCGGTGTAGTCTGCCTTACGGAGCTCGGTCCAGATCACGTTGAAGGGTCTCCAAATGGACTGTGGTCTGGTTGCGAGGCAGGGGAAGTGGTTGTAGCTGTCGTGGCAGATTTCTGCTTCTCTTTCGTCTTCTCTTTGGTGGCTTTCTTAGCGCTAGTCTTTTTAGCAGGCTCTGTCGATGAGATTGTCTTTTTCCCTGGGGTCACTGGTGGGCTTGGGGTATGGGTCTCGCCACTGGGTCCCGCGGCTGCCGTGTCCCAGATGTTAGGCTCCTTGTCGTCGTCGTCACTTGAATCGTCATCTGTGTCGTCGTCGTGTTCGTGGTAGCCCTCGTCGCAGACGGATGGTACATCGGTGCCCCTTCTTTTGTGGAAAGGAGCAGTCGTGTGCGACAGAATTTCTGAGACGAGGTATTGCATGTCAGACATCAGAGCCTCGTAAGGCTCACCAATCGCTGTGTATGTAATTCAACTTTGGGGCTGTCGTACGCGACTACCAAACGGCCAACACATTGTTCCTTTCACGGCAGCACCACCTTGAACTTTGCGAAAAGGGTTCATTCCTAGTCAAAACCATCATTTAGCAACCTTTTTGTCGTTTTCTAGCGACTTTCAGCCACTGTCATTTGATGGGAATGACTTGAAATTCGTGGAAAATCGCACACAGATAAATGCAGCAGATGAATTACACACAGAAACGAACTCCTTCAGGTGTGCGCTCATGTGTGCCATTCTTCACAGCTGAAAGGATCGGGAAAGTCTATCTGCGCACAAACTGCGCTTTTCGCAGAGTCATAGCTCCTACGTGTTTAGACCAACGACTGCCAAACTTCGCATGTGTACTAGTCCCGTCAAGGCCTAATTGGAGTGTGCCGTCCGAGCGTGGGAACAGACGGGTCAACCATGGAAGCACAGTAAGAAAAGAAATCATCCCTCTGCGGTTCCTATTAGGAGCATACAGAGAATCAACATGAAAAGTCAAGCCACACTTCTGAAACTCAGCCATGACGAAGCGTCCATCAGAGTCAGTCCAGGACTAAAAAAGAAGAAGGAAAAAGAAGGACGATATAAAATAACGAAACCGCAAGAATAGGAGGATCCAGGGGAGACAACAGATGAATAACCACACTCTTCACTGAAAAGAGTGTGGGTCTCTTGCAGCCATGCAAAGTCCACAGAAAGATTTCTAAGCCACTGGAGCACAGCCATCCACTAATTTGCATCCTGCAACCCATTAACGTTTAAGGGTACAAAAGCCATAATAAATGTAAGATAAGAACAAAGAAATACAACAATTAAAAGCAGAAGTACAGAACCTGATCAGACCCTACGAGAGCAATCAGAAACAACAACCGGCATCCCAGAGTGAACCCCCCGAACCGGGGAGGGGGAAGAAGTCGTCTCAGCCTTTTTCCTCTCAGGTTTGTCAGACTGCAAGCGTGTCCTCTAAGAGGGCACCTGCTTAAATGCCAACTCTGACTTCTTTCTCTTTCTCTCATAGGATCCACTTCCTTTTGAATCCCAATTCCACTTTAAGCACCATTAATAATGGCACAATTATTGTTCCATTCAAAACATTGTTTCCACTTAAAACATTGTTCTCCTGTAAGATGCTCTGGCTGGAGCCCTGCGAGGGGTGCTCATGATCAGAAGCATCATGAAAGGCCCCAGCTGCAGGATCATCCCCGTCATTCTCAACTTCCATAAAGCCACCCACGTCTGAGTCAATAGGCTCAGCCACCGTTTCTAGACTCCTCTGATACTGAGACAGAAGGGTCAGCAACTCCAACCTCCACTGTAACCACCAAGTCAACACCACCACCCTCCATTACATCCACAGCTGAGACCGAGGCAACAGCACCATCAATCTCGGTGACTCCAGACCCCGTCAAGAGAGCCTCTGGAGTCGTCCCCCACGGATTCGGGCAATTACAGGCAAAATGCCCAGGCTGCTTACATAGTCGACACTTATCCTTGTCAGGACAGGTGGCCGACTTATGACCAAGATCATTGCATAGATTGCATACAACTGGCTGGCCCTTATACCATACATGGCACATATGTCCACCAATCAGTGCTGTGCATGGCAGGGTACTATTAAGTACAATATTGACCAGGCGAGTGCCTGTATAAATGTTTGGTTTACCCAGATACTTTTGATTATGCACCGCCTTAACCATACCAAATTGGGAGAAGAAATCTTCAACCTTCTTCTCATCCAACTCCTATGGAAAATCAAATACATGAACAATGGTGGGTGTTGGACCACAATCCAAAAAGCTGCCCTCCATTTTTCCTATTTATTACTAAATAACGTGAATATGAATAACTGAAGTACAATGGTGTGGAAAACGCCAAAAAACTGAAAAAAAGTGAAATTAACAAGGACAATTGAAATGAAAGTGATAGATTGATGTGATTAACTTGTTTGTTTAACAAGGGTTTTTTCCCTCCCAACGCGCAAAGCCTCCTTGATTTTCACTTGGAAAGACATGGAGGCGATGAAATAGTCCGCTTGATTTTGTTTAAGACTTGTTCCCGTTGAAGGAGGGATCAAAAATTGTGGTGACATTTCCTCTTAGGTTTTCGCTTGAAACATCTACATCTAAAAATTCCCTTTCTACTGGATCACTAAATCAACTTGGAATGTGCAAGTGATTTCTCAAGTGTACGTAGGTACTTGTCACATTTGTAAGTATCACTTCTCTGGTACGCCGTCTTACCGCCATCTTTGTGAACTTATTTTGCCGGGAACTGTTGACAAAAAGCATATCAGAGCACCCAAGAGTGAAAGCTGAATATGAAAGACTAAGAGATACATCTCTTTGCTTTGACCCAGCTGAAATGCATACTCAAAAAAATGTTATACCAGTAGTGCTTTTAAATATCTGGTCATTAGAAAGTCATAGTGTAGATATCAAGTTTGAAAACAACTTAATGAACTGTCCTTTAACTTTTTACAGAAACACAGCCTTTACCATATCACTTAGCATATGACATTGAGGAAAATCTATCTCCTTTTATGGTAGAAAGACAAGATGTCATTGACAGATTCTTGAGTCTTGCAATCTGCTATAATAGATCAGTGAAAGTTATTGAACAGCATTATTTTCAAGTTCTAAATGCCTTCCATTTCTGTGCTGTATTTTGTCAACAAGATAGTTGTGTCAAAATAAAATTTTTATTACTATCGGAAACATCACACAAATGTCAATAATTTTATTCAGAACCTTAAAAACATACTAAATGAAGTATCAGTTGATTTGGTACTTGGTGACTTTGATGTAAACGAGTTTAGTGATAAAGATTCTGCTGAATTAAAAAGTAGATTGGAGGAGTCACTTGATTTCCAACAAGTAGTGAAGAAACGAACATTTATATCAGGAAGTCTCCTTGATCACGTTTATGTAAAATTGGGCAAGTTTAAAAGTGTTACTACTACGATCATAAGTGTTTATTACTCTGATCATGATGCAGTAATAATCAGCTTTGAATTTTAAGGGTTTAATTAAAATTGTAACAGTTTTAACTATTTGTTTGAAAATTGAGGAGAAGTATAAGTGATCACATCATGGCATGTTTGAATCCGTCTTCGATTTCCCCGAGATCGCTGGACGGACAATCTTGCTACAACTCTCAGAGTCCAACATGGTATTCTATTTAAGTTCCCGTGACTGACCCAGACAACTCTCTGTCCAATTGCAGATCGAAAAGTTCTTTCATATATCCAAGGATCTCCTTCATTGCAGATCGTATCAGGTGAAGAAATAGTCCGCTTGATTTTGTTTAAGACTGGTTCCCGTTGAAGGAGGGATGAAAAATTGTGGTGACATTTCCTCTTAGGTTTTCGCTTGCAACATCTACATCTAAAAATTCCCTTTCTACTGGATCACAAAATAAACTTGGAATGTGCAAGTGATTTCTTAAGTGTACGTAGGTACTTGTCACATTTGTGAGTATCACTTCCCTGGTACGCCGTCTTACCGCCATCTTTGTGAACTTATTTTGCCGGGAACTGTTGACAAAAAGCATATCAGAGCACCCAAGAGTGAAAGCTGAATATGAAAGACTAAGAGATACATCTCTTTGCTTTGACCCAGCTGAAATGCATACTCAAAAAAATGTTATACCAGTAGTGCTTTTAAATATCTGGTCATTAGAAAGTCATAGTGTAGATATCAAGTTTGAAAACAACTTAATGAACTGTCCTTTAACTTTTTACAGAAACACAGCCTTTACCATATCACTTAGCATATGACATTGAGGAAAATCTATCTCCTTTTATGGTAGAAAGACGAGATGTCATTGACAGATTCTTGAGTCTTGCAATCTGCTATAATAGATCAGTGAAAGTTATTGAACAGCATTATTTTCAAGTTCTAAATGCCTTCCATTTCTGTGCTGTGTTTTGTCAACAAGATAGTTGTGTCAAAATAAAATTTTTATTACTATCGGAAACATCACACAAATGTCAATAATTTTATTCAGAACCTTAGAAACATACTAAATGAAGTATCAGTTGATGTGGTACTTGGTGACTTTAATGTAAACTAGTTTAGTGATGAAGATTCTGCTGAATTAAAAAGTAGATTGGAGGAGTCACTTGATTTCCAACAAGTAGTGAAGAAACCAACGTTTATATCAGGAAGTCTCCTTGATCATGTTTATGTAAAATTGGGCAAGTTTAAAAATGTTACTACTATGATCATAAGTGTTTATTACTCAGATCATGATGCAGTAAGAATCAGCTTTGAATTTTAAGGGTTTAATTAAAATTGTAACAGTTTCAACTTTTTGTTTGAAAATTGAGGAGAAGTATAAGTGATCACATCATGGCATGTTTGAATCCGTCTTCGATTTCTCCGAGATCGCCGGACGGACAATCTTGCTACAACTCTCAGAGTCCAACAGGGTATTCTATTTAAGTTCACGTGACTGTCCCAGACAACTCTCTGTCCAATTGCAGATCGAAAAGTTCTTTCATATATCCAAGGATCTCCTTCACTGCGGATCGCATCGGGTGAAGAAATAGTCCGCTTGATTTTAAGACTGGTTCCCAGTTGAATGAGGGATGAAAAATTGTTGTGACATTTCCTCTTAGGTTTTCGCTTGCAACATCTACATCTAAAAATTCCCTTTCTACTGGATCACTAAATGAACTTGGAATGTGCAAGTGATTTCTTAAGTGTACATAGGTACTTGTCACATTTGTGAGTATCACTCCTCTGGTACGCCATCTTACCGCCATCTTTGTGAACTTATTTTGCCGGGAACTGTTGACAAAAAGCATATCAGAGCACCCAAGAGTGAAAGCTGAATATCAAAGACTAAGAGATACATCTCTTTGCTGTGACCCAGCTGAAATGCATACTCAAAAAAATGTTATACCAGTAGTGCTTTTAAATATCTGGTCATTAGAAAGTCATAGTGTAGATATCAAGTTTGAAAACAACTTAATGAACTGTCCTTTAACTTTTTACAGAAACACAGCTTTTACTATATCACTTAGCATATGACATTGAGGAAAATCTATGTCCTTTTACGGTAGAAAGACAAGATATCATTGACAGATTCTTGAGTCTTGCAATCTGCTATAATAGATCAGTGAAAGTTATTGAACAGCATTATTCTAAATGCATTACATTTCTGTGCTGTATTTTGTCAACAAGATAGTTGTGTCAAAATAAAATTTTTATTACTCTATCGGAAACATCACACAAATGTCATTAATTTTATTCAGAACCTTAGAAACATACTAAATGAAGTATCAGTTGATGTGGTACTTGGTGATTGTAATGTAAACTAGTTTAGTGATAAAGATTCTGCTGAATTAAAAAGTAGATTGGAGGAGTCGTCTGATTTCCAACAAGTAGTGAAGAAACCAACATTTATATCAGGAAGTCTCCTTGATCATGTTTATGTAAAATTGGGCAAGTTTAAAAGTGTTACTACTACGATCATAAGTGTTTATTACTCTGATCATGATGCAGTAAGAATCAGCTTTGAATTTTAAGGGTTTAATTAAAATTGTAACAGTTTCAACTATTTGTTTGAAAATTGAGGAGAAGTATAAGTGATCACATCATGGCATGTTTGAATCTGTCTTCGATTTCTCCGAGATCGCCGGGCGGACAATCTTGCTACAACTCTCAGAGTCCAACATGGTATTCTATTTAAGTTCCCGTGACTGTCCCAGACAACTCTCTTTCCAATTGCAGATCGTATCAGGTGAAGAAATAGTCCGCTTGATTTTGTTTAAGACTTGTTCCCGTTGAAGGAGGGATGAAAAATTGTGGTGACATTTCCTCTTGGGTTTTCGCTTGCAACATCTACATCTAAAAATTCCCTTTCTACTGGATCAGTAAATGAACTTGGAATGTGGAAGTGATTTCTTAAGTGTACATAGATACTTGTCACATTTGTGAGTATCACTCCTCTGGTACGCCATCTTACCGCCATCTTTGAGACATTCAGGATGTAGACAAATACACGAGGAACCGCACGAAGCTCATCAGGATCAAAGCCAAACAAAACATGTCGACAAAGAATGACAGGACACATAGGGGAGAAAAGAAACATAAGGGATTGCAGCCAGGACAGAACACTCTGAGCCAGGGGGTAGTAAAAGAACAGGTGAGAAAGAGTCTCGGGAACCGGGCCGCAAAAGCAATTGGGGTCTAGGGAATAGCCAAAGGACAGAAGCCGGTCCGTGGTGTAGAGGACACCATGGGCTATCTTCCAAGAAACATCAACAACTGGACGATCCCGATCAAAAAAGAAAAGTTCCCTCCATGTAGTAGACCAATAAAGGACACCGAACGTAGGAGAGAACTTCTCAACGCAATACGGTGAAGAAACGTTCTCAGATAACATGTAAAGGTAGCAAGACTTTGCCGTCATACCAGCCGCCAAGGTGGAATAATGCGGAGACGACAGCCATGACAAGAGAGGAATGGCTAGAGGAAAAGCCGCCATCAGTTGAACGCCAGGGCAGAAGGAGAGAACGGTAAAACGGGGGAAGAGCTCTGGGATTAAAACTAAAGGGTCGAGAAAGAACATCGATACGAGAGGCACTAAAGTGCAGATTAAACCAATAAGCCATGAAGAAAACCCAACTGGAAGGGGAGGAAACAAACCGCCTGATCCACTGGACAATCAGGGACCAGACTTTAAGTTTCACATCCACGACCGAAAAACCGCCAAGGCAAGTTGGTTGGACAACCAGAGAACGGGAAACTAAGTCCCATTTACCCTTCCAAAAGAAATCAAAGACAAGCTTGCAAAGTTCAGAGAGAACCCAGGTCGGCATGTGGATTAGGGAAGCCACATACCAAACCCGGGATAAAGCCAAAGCATTAATGACCAGAGCTCTACCCCCGTAGGACAAAGATCGTTGTTTCCAGGAAGAGAGAACGTTCTCCACCGCAGTAATCCTGGAACGACAGTTGTCGATCTCAAGATCACCGGGACCAATAAAAACACCAAGCACCTTGATCTTAACTGATGTCCAGTCCAAGGCGACAGGGGGGTCTGATCTCCCACTCCAAGACCCCAACCACAGCCCTTTTGACTTGGACTGGTTGAGCTTAGCCCCGGATCCCTTCTCAAAGCGAGCGTAAGTCTCAAAAGACGCCACAATGGAGTCATCGGAACACACAATGAGGGAAGTATCATCAGCGTACTGGGAGATGGGAGACAAAGGGGCAGGGGCCCCAGGTAGAGAAAGGCCCATGATACGTGGATTGACACGAATATTAGCCGCCAACACTTCAGACACCAGGACATACAGTAAAGGAGACAAAGGACAACCTTGACGAACACCACGAGACAAAGAGAAAAAGGAGGACAGGTAACCATTAACATTGACAGCACTTTGGACACCAGTATAGAACAAATTAACCCAACGAATGAAAGACAAACCAAAACCCATTTTACTCAACGTAGCACGCATGAAATTCCAATCCACTCTATCAAAGGCCTTTTCCTGATCAAGGGAGAGAATGGTGACCGGGACGTTGGACGAGGTGACATAGTCCACAACATCCCGAAGGAGAGCCACATTCTCCCCAATGTATCTACCGGGAACCCCACAGGTTTGATCTTCGTTAACGACCAAGTGTATTACTTTCAGAAGATGGCCAGCTAAAGCCCTAGCGGCTAACTTGTAATCGACGTTAAGAAGGGAGATCGGGCGCCAATTAGGAGCATCTAAACGATCGCCCTTCTTAAAGACAAAGGAAATAACATCTCTGTGCTGAGAGAGACACAAAGAACCAGATTCGAAACAAGAGTTGAGAACTTTCACAAGATCAGAGCCGAGCACTCCACAGAACTTGACAGAAAACTCCATCGGCAGGCCATCAGAGCCAGGGGCCTTACGTTTGGCCATGCCGATGAGAGCTTCATAACACTCTTCAACCATTAATAGGCCATCACACAGCTCGGCCTGATCTTGAGGAAGGGAAGAAGAGACGTTGTCAAGTAAAGACTCCTGCACTGCAGGGTCAGTCGGACCAGCCGTAAAAAGATCCGAATAGAAAGAAGCAAAAGAACGACACAAATCATCAGGGTTAGAAATAAATGTACCATCAGTCAGTCTCTCTCAACGCAGAGATCCATCGATCAGCCGACCGCTTCTTCTCCAGGCGAAAAAAGTAGGCCGAGGAGGTTTCACCCTCCTCAACCCAGCGAACCCGAGAGCGCACCTGGGCCCCCCTAGCAGCTTGGGAATCCAAGTCAGAGATTTGGTTAAGCACAGATCGATAAGCACCAAGAACGGAGAGCATCCCATTATCTAGCTTGACTTTCAAATGCGCAGCCAGCCTCATCAGAAGGTCCCGTGACTGGGAGGACCGTTGAGAGCGGCGGGAGCAATACGTGATGGTGAGGCCTTTGATCTTGCTTTTTCCTTCCTCCCACCACTTGGCCAGCGACGGGAAAGACAACTGGCGCCTGCGCCAGGAAGCCCAGAAATCAGAAATGAGGGAGACATACTTCTCCTCTTCCACAACAGAGATGTTGAATTTCCAAAGGCCTGGACCAGGTGGAATGACATCCGGAACATTAACACAGAAGAGAACAGCACAGTGATCAGAGAAAGGACACGGAAGAACATCACAGGAAGAGACGGAAGACACCCAAACATACGAACGGCCAATAAGATCAATTCGAGACGAAAACTGTCCATTCCACCTGGACCAGGTAAAACAAGAAGAGGGGTGGAGGTAACGCCAAATGTCAATGGCACAACAAGAAGCAAAGAGTGCTTCAATTTGCAAAGAAAGGAAAACGGTGCAATGATCTTAGTCAAAACGCCGACAAAGCGATGCCAAGCAAGGGAGACAGAGGATCATCCTGCCGCACACCACGGCACAGAGGAATCTCACGAGTGAGATTACCATTTAAGATAATACGCATAAAGGCTCCGCTGTAGAAGGTCGAAACCCAACAACAAAAATTTCGCCCAAAGCCATAACGATTCAAAAGATGCATTAAAAAGGTGAGGTTGACTCTACGAAAAGTCTTCTCCTGATCCAAACTTGGTAAAATAGCACTGTTATTCCACTCAATGTAATCTAAAATATTACGTAATAGAGTGACATTAGAAATGATCAATTTCCCGGGAAGAGAACAAGTCAAGTCTGGTCCGGGTCAACAATAGAATCCAGCACGCGAGAAAGGGGAGAAGCAATTACCTTAGAAATAATCTTGTAATCAACATCGAGCAGACAAATGGGACGCCAGTTCTTAAGATCTTTAATATCCCCATGCTTCTTGTAGATCAAACAGGTAGCGCTTCCCTTCAGAGATGCACACAAGGAGTTTTCAACAAAACACTCCCAACAAAAGGGGACCGAGTTTGTCCCAGAAATGTCAGTAAAATTCGACAGAAAGGCCGTCAGCACCAGGAGACTTATTAAGACTAAGGCTATTAACAGCATCAGCAAGCTCAGCAAGGGAAATATTCTCCTTGCAGAGCTCACAGTCACCCAGGGAAAGAGTATTTGAAACAGAATCTAATAACTCATGCAATACGTGAATCATTTATAACTTCAGGTGAAAAAAGATTGGTATAAAAATTAACATGAACATGTTCAATATCGTTGCGTGAAAAAAATTTGCGGCCTCCATGTAAGTCATCAAGAATAGAAAAAACAAAATTCTTAGCGCATTCACGCTCGAGTCTGAAAAAGAAACACTCGAGTTTCTCACCTTCTTCTAAGCATTGTACGCGACTACAGGTTTTCGTGCCCTCCAAATCCATAAGAATCAATGCCTTGAGATGGCTTTCAAGGGTGGCAATCTCTGAGGAAACAATTGTCCCCAAAAACAAGGCGCTGTTTGCAGCTAGTTAAACGATTAGTCATTTAAACACGTTCGGAGTTCAAAAGCCGATGCTTCTCTTTAGAAAAGGCAGTGATTTTGGATTTGGAGAGACGCTTTGAAAAACTCCCACCAATCTCTCACAGATGAAAAGTGATTAAGGCAATTAGCAAAATCATCAATCGGTTCAGATATAAAATCACCAAAAGTATTATCAGACAAAAGGGAATTATTACATTTAATTTTGTTAATATTTATGCTCCCGCTAATCTCTCACACCGCAAGACCTTTTTTGAAAACCCTCACGATTATTTTATTCCTGCGGATGGTATTATCTTAGGTGGTGATTTTATTTGTTATGAGTATGTTTTGGACAAGTTTGGCAGGAATAGTTCGCCTGCTAAATACTTGTCCGAGTTTTGTTCTTTTAATTTGGTTGATATTTTTCGTAAATTCCATCCCCATTCTTGTGATGTTTTTGGTTCAATTCCGCTTGCTCAACTGGTACTTGCCTTGAGAAATTTTTTTCTCCTATTTGGGTTAGTTCTGTTCGGTCTATTTCTTTTCCTCCGTGTTGTTTTTCTGATCATGAGTATGTTGATCTTTGTTTTGTTCCCGATGATAATGCCGTCCGTGGTCCGGGTCTATGGAAATTTATTACTACCGCAGGAAACAAGGAGGCTGACTACCCTCTCCTCTGAGTCTCTGCGCCAAACATCAATTTTTCTGGGAAAAGAAGGCAAAACTAAGAGTGCCACACCTTCCCGATGGCCAAGGGCCGGCGACCAAAAATTAGGCCCTGACTACTCAGCATTTAAACAGGCGATGTGAGCAGCCTCGGAAACTAAAGGTTCCTGAATAAAAACAAAGTCATGCGCTCTAGCGTAATCAAAAATCGCAGCTTGCTTTAAAGCAGAAAAACCGCGGGAATTAATAGAACGGACTCGTGACTCGGGGGAGAGGAATAGGTGATGTTCATCTCTGTCTACACTGATCAGAGTGTACCTTCTTACTGTGCTACGGTGCACCAGAAGGCATGGGAGATGGATTGGTCAATCGATGAGGAGGTACTGGAGTTGGTGATGAAGTTACTCCTCAACGTCTCGGAATTGGAGTCTTCTTTATAATGGGATCTTTAGGTGGAAGCTCCACAGGGGAACCACGGTCCACAATCTCAGCCCAGGAGGCTTGAGTTGAAAATTGAGAAATATGATCCAAAGACGAATTCGAAACAGCAACAGGCAGCAAACTGGCCTTAGAGGCTCGTTGAGGCATAAATCCAGGAGGTAGGAGAGGTGCATGAGCCAACGTAGAAGAAACAGATGATTGCTCTTGAGAAAAGAGAGGTTGAGAGACCAGCTCAGGAGATAGTTGCATTGAATCATCAGGTTGAGAAAGATCATGATCTGCAGGGTACGCAGCGTGGGAAAGAGGAGAAACAGGATCACCAGGGTCGTCATGAGGATGGTCATCGTCATCCGTGTCATTGTGGACAAGATCTTCATCACCAGGGTCATTTTGAAACAAACCACCTTGAACAGATTTATCGGCAGGATCATGTTGGGAAGGCGAAGCAGGAATTTCGTGCCAAGAAAAAGGACAGGAATGTGCAAGATGTTGACTACTCTTACAAAAGCTGCAGTACGTAGGTGCATTACACTCACGTGCTTAATGGCCCAAACAATCACAATTAAAACAAACAGTGAAATACATGTAATATTCACTAGCCTTATGGTTTCGACGATTGTATCTCCGACACATAGGTGTTTTACCATTGTGATACAGGCAGATTTGGTATTTGCCAAAGTCCAAGTAACTTGGAATAGAGTGGTGAATTTTAACGCAATAGTGGTGTAATCCATTATAAATGCTTTGATGGTTCCGGGTGCGATAACTATCGTGTTGATGCCACATAACTTCACAGAAAGGAAACAGACGACGGATAATTACATCATCCAACAATTCAGACGGGACATCATAAATAACAAAAGAGACAAGCGCATCATTAGTAGTGTTCGGAATAATGTGGCCTTTGTGCCGATTTCACCTAATTAAGAAAGAAGTTGTGGACAGAAAGTGATCGCATCTTTCTTTAGTCTCGATGCCAAAGTTTCAGATATTTCCAACATTTCAGACGAAGGGAGTTGTGAAGAAAGCAGAAAGCGGGTGGTCAGGAACAGAATTTAACAGATAAAAAGTAGAGTTATCCTCCATGCTTGAAATGGGTGGCGCTTCGCGAAATCCGCGTTACACGTATGATCAAAAACCTGTTAACGGCGCAAGAGTTCATCAGCAAAAGAGACAGTGTCATCATCCATAATATGATCAGTTTCAAAATTAAGTTCAACAGAATGTATCCAGACATCTTCGGCTACAGATTCAAAATCATCCGATTCAAAATAACCTCAATTTTCAGGACTTCTTCCAGTTTGCCTCGAAGAACATAAGAAGCAACCATATTTTACCTGTGGAAGTGAACCTGGCCCGGAACCGTTCACTGCCCTCGCCGCCTTAATAACCTCAATTTTTGAGAACACAAGGCCACGCTAGCACGTGAGGACGAACTATTGGACTGCCTGGTCATAGTCTTCGCGACATCGCCATATGGAGCGTTACTGGGATTTTCCTCGATGCTAGCACTAAACAGCAAGAATGGACAGAGAGCAGCAGGATGACCCTCATCAAGACAGATGGAACAGAGCGCCGGCGACGTGCACTCATCTGCTTGATGACCAGGTATTTCACAATTAAGACACCTGGCCATGCAGCACTCCCTATTGAGATGATCCTCCATAACAAAAAAGGACAACCGATCACAAAAATTGTAAAGAGCCAGTGAAAAAACCGAAACAAAAACCGATCACGCCGCAAAAGACCGATCACAAAAGATAAAAGGTAAAAAAATGGCTAGCAATAAACCCAGAAACAGTCACGCAAGAAAGCAGTAAAAAGCAAAAATGAGCAGCGGAAAAAGCGGGAAAAAGCCGGAAAAATGTGTGGCAAAAACGACACGGTGAAGGAATGGAAAAATCACACAAAAAGTGGAAAGAGGCAAAAATGTATGTGATTAATAAATTGAACACACGAAAAGGTGAAAACCGGATAAAATCACCCAACGATAAATTAATTTACTATAATAACAATAGCTACAAGTACAAATCACAAAGAAAAGTAAGAAAGTCCGCCCAACCGGGTTAAGCCACCAGGTTATGGTAGAAGCCAAGCATTAGTCCCTGGGAGGGTCACCCGTAAAAAACGCGAGAGAACGATTATACTTTACCACAATCATGGCTTGATTGGTCACCAGAACTTGCGTCTTTAAACCAGAAAATGCACGGAAAAACACTAACCCGCATCAGGTAAATTGGTGATCAACCCGATCAACCGCTTTTTCTTGATCAAGAGAAACAAGGATGCCAGATTCATTAGTCCTGTCAACTATATCAAGAACATCATGAATCAAGTTTAAGTTGGAAAAAGTAGATCTACCCACGAACCCGCATGTTTGATCCTGATGGACAATCAAAGACATCACCAGTTTCAGACGCTCAGTAATTGCTTTAAAAGCAATGCTAGTTATGCCCCCTCCAGAGAGACCCCCTCCAGTCTTGTCAATACAGCCTTTTTTAAATCTGGGTATGCAGAGGGTATGTCTGGCAAATGAACTGCAGGGTTGTCTTGACAGGATGTTGTACACTGGTTTTCCCTGAGTGTTTCAGGCTGGCTTTCCCTGTGTCTCGGGGTCTTTTGCTCTAGACCTTGACCTTCTCAAGGTTAGTTCCTCTGGACACCTGTTAAGTGTCAGGTGGTATGCCTCTTCTGCAGCCTTAAGGGTAGGGAACTTCTTCCTAAAATGGGTACACACTCGTCCTCGTACCCTGTTGTCTGAGATTTAAATAAGAAAGGTGTATAAGTAACTAAACATTGAATATAGTATTGCATAAAACCTGGTTAGTTTAACTTGTCTGTGGTGTAGGTCTTGCACACAAGAACCTATAAGTTGAAGAATGCGTGAAATAAATAAACGCAAATGGAACTCAATCACACACGTACCATAACATAAAAGTTAACTTGTCTAGAAATAAATTCAACGATTATTATTAGTTTCATATCTAATTTAATGTGATTTGGGCAATGCAAAGCAACCAGGCTTTAAATCTAATCTAGCATGTAATTTGCCTCCATCAAACACTAACCTTTTGCTTTGGACTTTTAACAGACCTGTTTTCTGGTGACCCAATGCCACTGACATTTTCCCTTGCAAGCAAAGAGTTTCTTATGGCAGGTGAGAGTGCGGTCTTGGTCCTTTTTTTCTGTGGTTTAGATGGTCTTGATCCAGTAGAAATATGAGTGCGTTTCACACTCGCCTTTTCCATAATAATCCTAAAGAGAGCACACAAATATAACTCATTTTGAGGTCATCTAATAAACAAAAGCGATCAGTTCACTCGGTGCTCGCACAGAGAGCGTAATAAAGAAAGGAAATGCAATTAAACTCCACCTTACATGTCTCCCAGAATCCCCATGTTTGTCAGAATGTGATTTTTGAATCGTAGGTTTGAACCATTTTCGAGGCTTCAGAAATGTGAAACTGCTGTGTCACTAAGGGTCACTATGGTACAAAGTTGTCCAAATAACTTAATTTGTTCAGATTTTTTTTGTGTATGTACTTATTCGAGCATAAATAAGCGTTGGTCACGGGTGGCATGATACATTGTTATTCAAATTATCTGGAAAATCCCTTTTCCAAATAACTGAAATTAACACAAATACGACTAAACTCAAGAGGAAAATTGAAAGACTGTGTATTAGAGTTTACTCAACCCAAAGAAACGCTTTTACTCCAAAAAAAACCAAGTTAAAATTCGCTAAAATCCGCACGTGTCACACAAGGTCCACCATCTTTGAGAAACTCGATGAGGTAAAGGATTCTGGGATACTACTCTTTCTTCTTCTGCCATGAATTTTAGCAGTCAATTGCCATATGAGAGTCGGCTTTACAGATGGAACAATAAACCGGAGCAGTGCACTCGCAGGAAGGTTGACCAACACATTCACAATAAAAACACAACATCTTACTGCAATCGAGGGCCACGTGGTTGACGGAGTGACACTTCCTGCAAGTTGTGATCGTGATGCACTGTAAGCGTGGATTTCCTCAAAAAGGTTCCGATACTCTTCCATAGAAAACGTAATGAGAACATGGCCATTAGGATTGCATTGAAAACAGCATACAGCAGATGCTGGTATGCTATCACGCAAAAGACGATCAAATATTTTCCTTGGTAGTGGTAGTTTTCTCAGGCAGGTTGAAGAAAATCAAAGAAAGCCGGACCTAACATAGACGTCCAATGATATCGGAGAATAGGGGGAGAAGACCCCTTAGACAACAAAACATCATAAATCTTCCTTGGAAATTAAATCACTGCAGGCAGTAGCTTGCTCAAGCCTAAAACATTAACGATCAAGCTCTTGCCAACAAGTGACAAGAAGCGTGATTTCCAGAGGTCAAGGGATTTCACAAGCTTGTTTACTTTCGGCTGCCAGTTATCAATTTCAGCAGAGACTGTGCCCAAAACAATGCCCAAAATCTTTATCTTCTTAAACCAGGTGAGGCCAAGTGGCTCGTCCGTGCGTTCTTTCTACGAACCCAACCAGGTGGCCTCAGTCTTTGACTTCTTCAATTTTGCTCGGGAACCCTTTTTGTAAATTGAAATTAAATCAAACAATTTACAAAGCAATTGAAAATAGAAGAAAGAAAATTATGATCAAAACGCTCTCTTTCAAGTTTAAAGTAATAGCGAGTGGGTTTCTTGCCCTCTTCAAGCCACTGAACACGATTACGTATTTTCGAATCTACCAATTCTTTAAGCAGTAACACTTTCAATTGAGATTCTAAAGAAGCGATTTCCGAAACATTGTAATATCACTTTGAACCAAATATTGCTTACATGCAATTAAACGATTGTTAAGGTAAACATGCTCGCAATTTAAAAACGGACGTTTCTTCTTAGAAAAATCAATGATATCAGACTTTAAAGAGAGTTGAAAGAAATCCCACCGATCTCTAACTGAAGAATCAATACATCCAGATAAATCAGAAATACGATCAGAAACAAAACTACAAAAATCGCTATCAGCAACAAGAGAATTATTAAATTCCCACAATCCCCACCCACGTGCCAAATTATCATCGCAGAAAAAACTAAATTGACAAAATCATGATCAGAAAAACAATGGGGCAAAACAGCACACAAAATCATCGAAGCTGATAGTTTCTGCAAAACGAAAAACTTATCGAGGCGAGTGCCAATTGAGAAATTGGAATTGAACCAAGTAAATTCGCGTAAGCAGGGATGAAATTTCCCCCAAATATCAATGAATTCAAAGGTTGATCGAAAATCAGATAATTGGCAGGAGAAAAATTCCCACCAAATTTATCAAGTTGCTTTCATAGAAATTAAAATCACCACCAATAATTACACTGTGAGTTAGTAAGTTAAACTCATGTAAATTTTCAACAAACACTTTACGTTCAGTGAGATTGGTGGGTGCATAAGTGTTAACTAAAGTAATTTTCAGATTACCAGCCTTGACTAAAAGGCTAAGAATCCCACTCCTGAATCACAGAGATCTCTCTGAGAAGGTGAAAGAGATGTCAAATCCCCAAGCAACTCATCCTGGACATCAGGGTCAGTATCACCCGCTGTAAACAACAAAAAATAAAAAGAGACCCAGGAGTCACAAATGGAATTTATGTCTGAGGCTAAAGAACCATCCTCCTTCCTCATTGCAGAGATCAAACTCACAGACCTCTTGTTCTTTTCCAAACGGAGAAAAAACTTAGTGGAAGCTTCACCTTCCTCGGCCCATTGAAAGCGAGAGCGCACTTTAGCCCCCTTGGCATCCGGCAAGTCCAAACTTGCAATTTTGTTGGGTACATTTTTAAGAACAGGGACAAGCGAAATGAAACCTTGATCCACCTTACACTTCAGATGATCGAGTAATTGAACTAATAAAGTCCTGGATAGGTTCTTCAACCGAGTACTTAACAGCAAGACCCTTTAGCTCGCTTTTCCCTTGTCCCACCAAGACTGCAAATCCCTAAATAGAGGCTTCCGTAGCTTCCGAGACAACCAAAAATTTTTCACCAAAAGGATAAAGTCATCATTAGAGAGGATAGATACATTCAACTTCCACCTTGCAGGACCACCATTATCGGGCAGACTACTATTACCATTTGCTGTAATTTCGTTATTTACAACATTTTCAATTCCTTGGTTATCAATACACATTTTGTAATCAGCAACAACATTAGTATCACTAACAACGATTACATCGCCATTTGATTTATCAACAACAACTTCCTTATTACCATTCGAACCCATATCAGGCACATCCCCAGGACCTTCCATGGAATCTGTATGAACAATTTGGGCATCCTGCAGAATGGATTGAGAAGCAGAATTCTCAGAGGCTTGTGACGAATTAGAAGCCACAATATCCTGGGATGAAGTGGGAGTGGGGGGAACAGATGACGCATCCTGAGCCTGAGCAGAGGACTCAGCATCCATCTGAGCCGGGGCAGAAGAAGAAGTGCGAGTAAAGATTCGATGGGCCATCCTCCCCAACACACCAGGGGAGGAGGCGTCTCCATCTGAAGCGGCCTTACCAGAGCCAGAGCCAGAATCCTCGACATCTGCACCCTCAGTAGGAGGATCTTGGTTTGGACCCCAAGGATTGGGGCAATTCCGTGCGAAATGGCCAAACACGCTGCACCTTCTCCACTTGTCCTTATTCAGACAGGTGGCAGAGCGGTGCCCTTGTTTGGCGCAAAGGTTACACACAGGTGGCTGACCCTTGTACCAAATCAGACAGAAGTAGCCATCAATGGTAACAAACCGCGGAGGAGGGCAAGTCAAAGAAACATGCACCAGCTTGGTGCCAGTGTAGAGGGTATCATCAGACAAGTAAGTTTGTTTCCTGGCCTTTTTAAGTTCGCCAAAGTCTTTCATTACACCCTTGACGGCCTCGTCTGACTCTTCAAAGGGGTAATCGAAAACATGGAGAATGGTAACAGGCGGTCCACCACCCAAGATAGGACACCACAGTCCAAAGAGATAGATGTCAGAGTTAGTTTTGGCCCTTTTATAATCCTCCTCAGAGGCGAAAGTCACTCTAATAGCCTCGAAGACAATTTGAATGGCACAAATGCCACAACCAAGAAAGGCTTCCTTCACTTTTTTCGTAATTTCGCCTTTAGCCTTGTCATTCAACTTCTTCCCAGTTTGGATGGTAAGCGTGCAAGGAAGATGCATGATTTAAGACTAAGAAGCAACCACCAAAAGAATAGGAGAAAAACAATTCAATTTAAGTATTACTGGACATTTGCCCAATGCAATAAATATGAGTGAGTCTTACTCACTACAATTCAGTTAAATGTTTTTGGATCTTAGCCCAATTAAGCATTTGCGAGTCTCTGCTCACTACTGCAGTTAAATATCTGTGAGTCTTTGCCCACTACTGCAGTTAAATATCTGTGAGTCTTTGCCCACTACAATATTTCAATAAAATATTTGGGGTCTTTGCCCACAATTAAATAATTCAATTAAATATTTGTGAGCCTTTGCTCACTACTACAATCAAATATTTGTGAGATTTCACTCACTACAATATTTCAAATAAGTATTTCGGGTCTTTGCCCATGGTCAAATATTTCAATTAATTAGGACGACAACACTGGCTGACCTATTTGTACCTGGAGACCACAAGGCACGACCCCCCTTCCCCCCTTCCCCCCCACTGCCGTTCCCACATCTTACCTTGATCGATGTGTGCAAGATGGGTTTCCTGCAGAAAAATAATATCAAAATGAGAAGCAAGCAGAGAGTTTTTAACTCTCTGACGCTTAGGAAGTTCGGCTATGCCATTAACGTTAATAGTGGCTAAAGTAAGAGCCATCATCAAAGCTAAGAATGTCATGACTGTCATTCACAGCATGAAAAACAAAATTTAATTCGGTGTAAAGCAGGGATAAAGCTTGTTTAAAGGTCAACTTTACACAGCTTTAACCTCTATTTACACTTTTGTAAAGATGACCTTTATACCATCTTTATACTAACAAATAAAGCCGAATAAAAACCTGGTATAAATTCTAAATTTACACTAACTTTATTTTGTTGTACAGGGTTTAAATCTGGTTTAAATGAAACTTTAATATGCTTCAGATTTGTGTAAAAAAAGGGTAAACTACGCTTTATGCAAAATTATGTTTGTGTGAAGGCAAAATATACCTCTTTCAAGCCGTCGCAAATTGGTTTGTTTATCAGTTACCCTTTGCATGTTTTTCTTTTGTTTTAAACTAAGGTTAAAAAAAATGCTTTTGCATGGCTTCTGCTCGCTTGTAAATGAACTGTGTTGTAGGCCTATTGAAACCACCAACACCCAGAATGGTAGCTGTTACAGTAAATTTCGCCCATTTCTCCCAATTTGCTCTTGGTCTGGTTTTTGGGATAATTGAAAAGGGGGGGCCAAACTTAAACTAAAATAAGAAAACAAGTGACAAATAGATAAATTTCAATTGACAATGTAGTTTATTTACTCGCCACTGTACCTTAAAGATGTAATAAAGAATAAATGACAAGCTTGTAAAAATTTCACACCAGGTTTACTTAAAAAACTCTTGAAAATGGGTTTCTGTCACCCTTAACTTCTAAACCTGCTAAACACCAAAAGGGCAAACTTTTTTATTGTAAAAATATAAAAGAGAGAAAATTAAAAAACTAATTCTAACAGACTTTAAACTTCAAATTGCATCTTAAATGCACATCTTAAATTGTCATTGAAAGAGTTTAGATTCAAGATTGAACCTATCAATTTTAACAACAACCATGACTACTTCTGTTTTGTTTTGAAAAATACTAACAAAGTGAAAAATCCTTAATGCAACTAGAACAGTTCAATTTAACACTACTATGCAGGGCTGCAAATAATTTTTTTCACTTGGAAGGAAACGTCCTACTAAGACACCATCATGGTCGGACAACAAAATTTTGGTCGGACGTCACTAAAAACAAAAGGCTTAATTTCATTCATTGTTGCCGTAAAATGATTTTTGATCAAAAAATTGTCCGGACATCATGTCTGAACACACTTGGTATTTCGTTGGACATGAGCAAGTTTTGGTCAGCCGATGTCCAATGACCGACTGTTATTTGCAACCCCGCTATGACAAAAATGTCATGGAAAAGTATGCTGCATGCATGACTTCGATATTTTTCTGGATAAAAGCCTGGTGCTCAAATGTTCATAATGTCTAAACAGGCACAAGCCTAACTAAACCAAAAATTGAGTAAATATAAATTGTCATTTTGAAATCAAGAACAAAGCTTCCTTTTTGCAGTAGTATTTCTTCTTTTTGATGAATCAGTGTTCTTATGGTAATTGTTCGGAGGATTTACCAGCGAGCTTCTTACTTAGCCGAGGCAACGTTCAACTGCTTCAATACGTGGTCTCCAATTTAGCTCGTCCAGATCCTCATTGCCTAAGAAGACACCCAAATCTTTGATTTTGTCAGAAGACCACAGGATAGGGACGGGTTTGTCAACACGGTTCTTCCAGGACCCTAGCCACAAACCTTCACACTTGTCCAAGTTGAGCTTTGCGCCTGTGCCGCGCTCGAATTTAGAGTAGGTGTCAAAGACTGCTACAGTGCCAGCATCAGAAGAAGAGATGACGGACGTGTCATCTGCGTACAAAGACAGAAGAGGCAGAGGGGTGGGAACGCCAGGTAACCGTAACCCAATGGTATCTGGATGAGAACGAATATTAACAGCAAGAAATTCAATAGAGATGACATAGAGAAGGGGAGACAAAGGGCACCCCTGACGCACTCCGCGGGACGGTTTGAAGTAATCACTGGTGAATCCGTTTATTAAAATAGCACTGTGAATATCTGAATACAGCAGGCGCACCCAAGAGATCAAGGAGGGACCAAAACCCATCCGCGAAAGAGTAACAAAAAGAAAGCTCCAGTCAACCCTATCAAATGCTTTCTCTTGATCTAGAGAAAGGATAGCCAAGGGGGGAGACGTCTCTTTCGTGTATTCGATAACATCCCTCAAGAGAGCCACATTTTCGCCAATGTATCGGCCCCTAACACCGCACGTTTGATCAGGATGAATCACAAACTGCAAAACTTTGAGCAGACGGCCAGCAAGGGCCCTAGCACAGATCTTATAATCAGTATTAAGCAGACTAATCGGCCTCCAATTCTTATGAAGGAGCCTATCCCCTTTCTTGTGGATGAGAGTGATCAGAGCACCTCTTTACGAAAAAGGAGCAGTCCTGCATCAAAAGAGGCATTGAGGACTTCAACCAAGTCACTACCAAGTAGGTCCCAGAAAGTTAGGTAAAAGTCAATGGGAAGACCGTCTGATCCAGGGGATTTGCCCCTGGCCAGGCCCTTTAGGGCCACCAAAACCTCGTCCACCGTCAAGTAGCCGTCACATAACTGGCTCTGGTCAGGAGAGAGAGAAGAGGACAAATTTTGCAAAAGTTCTTCTTGAGTATCAGGTTCGGTATCACAAGCAGAGAACAAGGAGGAATAAAAAGCAACCCAAGAATCGCAAATAGAGCTAATGTTAGTCGTGAGAGAGCCATCAGCATTCTTCATAGCAGAAATCCAACCATCAGAGCCATTCTTTTTCTCCAGCCTGAGAAAATATGAGGTGGAGGCTTCGCCCTCCTCAGCCCACCTAATCCTAAAACGGACCTTAGCACCCTCAGTGTCATGTAAATCCAGACCAGCAATTTTGGCTGAGACGTTCTCCAAAATCGGAAGTAGAGTCAAAGCCCTGATCAATCTTCCATTTCAAATGATTGGAGAGGTTGGTCAACAAGGACCTGGAAGACGATAAATTTTGGGATTTGGCACAGCAAAAACGAACAGCTAAACCTCGCAATTCTTCCTTGCCACGATCCCACCATGACTGCAAAGAACAGAAAGATGATTTGCGGAGACGCCAAATCGACCAAAAACTTTTGACGGCGGCCACAAACTCTGCATTGGACAAAATATAAACATTAAGAGACAATCTCTGATTTTGAGACAATATTAAAAAGTCGCGGCCACGGTATCTCACCGATTTGGCTGAAATTTTGCATGTAGTATTGGTTTGGGACCCTAACCATGAAATAGATGTTTTTAATTTTTCTAAATTTTTACTTTGGGAATTATGAACATGGCCGGTCTTGAAGGGCTCCGAAGGCTATCCAATATGGCGGATGAAAGGACTTATTCTCAATTTACCTCCGCGCATACCAAAAACTCTTACCAAAAATAAAAAACAATGGCCTATAGAGCTATCTTTAAACGTTTATTCTGTTACAAATGTTGTTTTCAAAATGAGAGTTTCGCAATGAATGAGCAAAATTTTCTAGCGTGCTTCTTCGTGAGTCTTAAGAATGATAACTTTACCGTAAATCGAGGGGCCGATATCTCTCATGGTACATCGATCAAAAATCTGCCACACAGCCTGAGTGCAGGGTATTTATAGGTTGTTTGATAACGCAAATAGAAAAATAGGCAACTTTATTTGCAGGCGAGAAAAAAATCTTCAAGTTGTCAAGGTTCCGCTATAAATATAACAATGGGAGTGAATAATGATGGTGGCGAAGCACTGATGAGGCATTTAAAATAAATGCTGTAATCAACAAATTGCAGCTAAATGTAAGCCTGTTGCTTCCAAAGGACTATTTATGACTATATGTAAGAGGAAATATTTTTAATCATCATTTCTAAGAAGCTAAGAGGGGTTTGATCGCTTATCATGAAATGTTCAATTCTCATCGATAGTAAAGATCCAAATTATGAGGTCCTGATGAAAACATTATAATTAAAATATCAGCAAAACGTTTCATTCTATCCACTGAATCAACAAAATAGCAAAAATCTGATAAGAAGATATATTCAGTTGAATGCAGATCTAACAATGCGAAGGTAATTATGTTAGCATAAATGTAAACAGAGACAGGGAGATCAATCAATATATTCTTGTCTCACATTGTACACATACGTTTGTTTAAAACTTTTTATGTAACTGCATAATTTTACGGCTTAAATCATTTACCTTGCGTTATCCACAGCTGAGGCTAGCTCACTTTGTTCAGTTATTACTCTTGCAGTTACTAGGCACAATCCACAACGACGGTTTTGCGTGTTTACGTGTTGTGTGACATTGTTACTCATTTCAGGAGCAGGGGAAGCGGGGAGGGGGTAATTCCTTAAGTCGTACGAACAATGAACAAAAACAAAACAAAATACCGACCCAACCTAGCTGGCATTTTATGAGATAATGGAATGATTAAATAGAGATCTTACTTTTAACAGGAAAATACTCTTGCAACAGAGGCTAAAAAAATTCTTATAAAACTAACCCACTCCAAGGAGGATAAACAGATAATTTCTGTCCCTTTGCGACCAGTTACTAATGAGAAGCAGTTTCATCTGTATCGATTTAAAAAGCCAATAAGAAATCGATAAAATAAAGACAAACAGAAATAAACATGGTTTCTGTTGAAAATATGGTGCAAGTTTATACGACAATATGGCAATCACTTTGTAACTTTTACTTGCTTCCCTACGATCGGGAAGTTCACTTCATACATGTTCTGATACGATCAGAAATTCTGTCTGGGTTGCAATCTGTCTACTCTTTTTGAACTCAAAGTTTTCTCCACCTATAGGTGCTTTGGAAGAACAAATTATGGACCGACTACAGTACTCTTTGTTACTTGTAAGATGGTGATGTAATTTTCTCATAAGAATTCCCTGGAATAGACCAAGAGACTGTTGACTCTACTGTGACCAGCTAATAATCCCTTTGCACAGTAAGAACGTTTTATTTGTGTATCCAACTTTCAAACAAGCCTCCATCCATATATCCCAACTGGATCATGGAGGAGGCGGCTGCCGATGGAATTGGTAGAGAGGAGGACTGGGTAGAATGAGACCAGGTGGCTCAACCCTTTAACCTGCGATAAGGCGTTCTTTATTCGCGGTGGTAGGAAATAGAGAAAAAAACAAGAACGGCTTTTTTCTTTTAAATTTCGCCACAAAAAAGCGCTTGATAATCACAGGTTACTCTACCCCACATTACAATACACCTATTTGTAGACGGCACGCGACATAATTAAATGTTGTGCTTAGTTCGCAGTTGGCGCGTCGAAGCAAGAGCAACCGCGCACATGTTTCTCCAACATCTCCACGTATGGTGCTTTTCGGCGGGGTATTTGCTGTCCACTGATGTCAAGTTCAAAGTGGGAACACATTTCTCGAAGCACTGGTAATGTTAGCTTACTTAGCGTTTTCTTGGCAACAAGATCACATAGATCATGTCCGTCAAAGGTGAATGGATGACTGGCCTGTGTTTGTGCTAGCACTTCATTTCGCACGGTTACCATGGCATCTTCAACTTCGGCTGCCACAAAATCTTCCTCAGCTTGTACAGCCGGCCGACTCTTAGATTTTGCTTTGCGGGAAAAGAAGCCTTGAATCTGCTTGGCAGACAAAAGCTCCTCTGGTGTGAACAGTTGCTGCCCATCGCTACCTCTGGTTACTCTCATTTGTCGTGCAACAGTTACGGGATCAAGTTTTCTTTCCGTCGTCTCGCCGATTTTGAACTTTTCCTCAAGAAAACGTCTCTGTTTCTCACTAAAAGGTTTCGATGGTTTGGTAGATCTCAGCGCCCAGCCCGGATTCAACATATTGTTTGACGATGATGCTGAGTGAACGGTCGCCGTTTCTGTAGTTACCATAAGGGTATTGTTATCACCTAACAACTTTTTACTACACATTATTTTCACTGTATCTAAAAGTGACTCCCTCTCAGGTTGAAACACGCACTGACCATACAGTGTGTGGTTTACCATCGATCCATAGCGTTGGTAAGTTTTGACGCAGCCTTCGTTTGGACAGGTAAACAATTTACAGTTCTCTGCATTTTCAGCTGTAACCTCTGATGCCATATTATCAGCGTCATCGTCACTATCGCTTCCCTTATCCTCCGAGGGCTCGATGGTTTGGCTACTGCAGGCTGTTTGACCTTTCTTAGATTTTCTTGGCTTTATCGGTCTGAATCCGCCTTCAGAGAATGTCACATCTGTGGCGTCTGTTGTAGAAATATCTACATCTAAGACGGTCAAAAGAGGATAAAGACTTTTGAGAGACCTGTATCTCAGGGGCAGATCTAGGGGGAGGGGGGAGCGCACCCTCCTCCTGAGATTACCTTCGGGTTTCTTATATAACTAGTATTCTGCAGCATTTGTGTACGTCACTTGTCAGTTACGTCATTCCTTAGTGGTGCACCCCGCGGCTAAGATAAATCCTGTATCCGCCCCTATATCTGTTTTTTGTCATGTGGCATTACAACTGAATGTAAGCTTAACACTAAAATAAGTAAGGGTTGTTTGAATAAGAATAAGCAATCGAACGGATTATGTAAATCCTCATCTACACATTTTTACCCGATTTCAGTTTAAAATCAAGCACAGCAAGTACGGATATGTTAACTGTGCAAAAAGTGACAGAGCGGATAACTTGTTTTTTTTTTTTTACCTTCGAATTGTGACCATGAGAATTGCTTTCCTTCACCAACTTGGTACGCCCTCCAGACTTTAACTCCGTCACTGCTGAACTCGAAGTTGTTTACTTTACTGATGCCTGGGAACTTGCAAGTAGGTTTCTCACACAAAGGATCTGGAAGCAAAACAATTCTGGCCCCAGGAACTCCTCCATTTGAAAGCATTGCCTCCTGAAACTGCTCAGCTGTGATTACGTCATGGCCTTCGTTTACGTAAGCGCGCACGTGGTTTTTCATAGTGGCGGCAACAAGGACCTTTCCCACCTGGTGGATCCGAGAAGTCCAGACGTCGAATGAAAACACCAGTCCGCTTGCTGTTCTTGCAAGCCAGGACTGTACTGGAAGAATGATAACACCCTGCATTGTCCATACGAACGAATGCCTTTTCTATCTCGGGGTTCTCTTTCTTCAGTGTTGCTAGAACGTGTTCCATGAGTGTCACTACGCACGCACTGTCTTGGGCGCAACATTCCACTATATGGATAAAGGCTTGCGTTTCAATTTCTTCCTCTTTCTTTTTCAAGACGACTGCAATGTGCCACGAAAGGCCTGTTTTGCCAAATCATTCCCCTTGAGACTCCCTGTACAGTCTAGGAAGAAATTTCATTACCCAGTCTTGAATAAGCAGTATGTTTGTCTCGTTTAGGCAGTCGATCACGTCGCTGTGCGCTCTATCCTGATTAACGACACGCAGCTGATGCGCTTTCCAATTGTTGATAGCTGTCACAGCGAGGTACAAAGTATCGACAGGCCTAACACGACTCCTGCTGGTTTCGCGACGTTGTTTACATATCAATTGACCTTTAGAGTTTAGCCTTGACGAGTATATCCTTAAGAGATCTGCCTCTTTTATAACAGATAATTGGTGGTTCCTTAAAAATCTCCCGCAGCAATGGCTGCTGTTGAATGAGATGCCATTTGCTCATTATGATTTTCTTTAAGTTCGGCACTGATGGATTGTATTGCGTGACAAAAGGCAAAATGTTTTTTCGCACTTTTTGTTTTTCTTGGAGCGCTGATTTTCTCTCGGTAAATTTGACTTCAGAGAGTATCTTTTCGACTAGGTCGCTTGGGCAACCTCGTTCGCGTAGACGCGATTTGAAGTTACTAATATTTTCTTCAAAGAGTGGTTTTGAAGAGTTGGTTCTGAGAAGTCTTAGGGCTTCGCCTTTGATAAAGCCCTTTGCCATGCCTGGGGCGTGACAGGAGGAGAAGTGCGTGTACTGAAAAGTCTCAGTGGCTTTGAAGTGGGTGCGAATGTCCAGGATGGATTCTTTATTAAATCTTTCGCCTTTAAAAACTGTCGTGTCTAGAAAGTTTATTTCTTTCTGTGATATGTCAGCCGTGAATTTAATTGTAGGATGGTGCCTGTTAGCTTCCAAGATAAAGAGGTTAATGTCCTCTCTCTTGGCGTCCCACAGAGAAAATAGATCGTCAATATATCTTTTCCACACAAGTGGTTTGGTTTTGCTCGTTTTAATGATATTGTTTTCAACCGCGGACATAAAAATATTTGCAAGGCGACAGCCATTTTAGTGCCCATTGCGGTTCCATGAGTTTGTAGGTAGTCGCTTCCATTAAATTGGAAGGAATTGTCCTGAAGTACAAGTCTGATCATTTCTCTTAGTATGTGGGTGGGTATTGGAGTATCTTTTTTGTAGAATTTGTCGTATGCCTTGCATACGGTTTCAATTCCCTCTTCCTGAGGTATGTTGGTGTACAGGCTTGTCACATCCATAGAGACAATTGTGACGCTTGGGGGGACTGTTGTCCTCTATAAAATTTATGAAATCTTTTGTATCTTTAAGATACGATTCTTGCGATTGTGCTATCGGCTGAAGGATATGGTCTATAAATGAGGATATTCGTTCTGTTGGGCCATCACAGCCCAATATAATTGGTCTGCCGACTGGCGTCGGCTTGTGAATTTTGGTAAGCGTGTAAAACACTGGAATGCGCGGTGGGTTTGGCGTTTGGGATAGCCATTTTCTGGTCATATCGTCAATGTGGTTATTGCTGTGTAGCTCATTTATAAGATTTTGAGCTTTGTGGAATGTCTCTTTGACCATAGGTCCTTCTAGAGGTAGGTAATTTTGCTTATCATTAAGCTGTATCTGGCCCTCTTGAATCTTATCTTTCTTGTTCAGCAGGAGTCGTGTTAATCCTGTCAATACTTTGTACCTCAAAATACAAACAGTCAACGGGACTTTTTGCCCGCTTACAAAAATACAAACAGTTAACGGGACTTTTGCCCGCCTACAGATAATGGTTCAGAGTACGGGATTTTAAACTATTTTAATAAATAACTTGAGCTCAAGTAACTAGATTTTTAAATGAACGGAACCTTTGCCCGCTCAGAAAATACAATTAGCTGATTGAATAAATAACTAGAAACGCGGGACCTTTGCCCGCCTAACAATGCAAAATATTTTCAACGAGACCTTTTGCCCGCCAACAAATAGGGATTAGGATGGACTATTAACAAATAAATTGAGAACACATGCTTTTAACTGACCTTTTGCCCAAATAAGATAAAGCTTATTAAGGTAACAGATGAACGGGACTTTTTGCCCGCTCACAAAAATATACCTGCAGCGTTTTTTGACCAAATTTTTCCGTGGAGTTTTCGGTCGATCGACCAGCTCGACCGCCTGTTGCATATCTGTCTGGAGTGTTGTTATGTTGTGTTCATCCAGTTGTGTTGAGTTGCGTTGCGTTGTGTTGCGATCTGCTGAGTGTTGTGTCGTCCGGTTGTGTTGCGTTGCGTTGTGTGGCGATCTGCTTTTTGTTGTGTCGTGCGGTTGTGTTCCTGTTGCGTTGCGTTGCGTTGTGTTGCAGTGTGTTGCAATCTGCTGTGTTTTTTGGACCTGTTGTGTTGCGTTGCGTTGTGTTGCGTTGTTTTGTTTTTATGCATACGTCGTATTTAGTTCTCTTTCCTTGCGTTGTGTTTTCCCTGTCGTGTTGCGTTTTGTTCGTTGTCTTTTGTCATTGGTTTTCTGTTGGTTTCCGTTGAGTTGAGTCGGATTGCTTCGCCTTGCTATTTGCTTTTTTTATCTTGTGTTTGGGAATTGTATTACTTGCGTTCTTATGCCTTTGTTACAGGCTGTGTTGTCTTGTTTTGGTTGCGTTGTGTTGCGTTGCGTTATGTTGTGTTCTGTTGTTATTTTTAGAAGTCGTTGTGTTGCGTTGTGTTGCGTTGTGTTGCGTTGCGTTGCGTTGCGTTGCGTTGCGTTGTGTTATTGCGTTGTGTCCGGTTGTTTCGTTGCGTTGGGTTGTGTATTGTCTGTTGCGTTGCGGTGTTGTGTTGTGTTGTGGAAAAGTTTTATCTAATAACCCTTGTTATGTTTTATTAACAGCTGGACACAACCCGACAAACTATACCACCTGCTTAACACCTCGACCAACCCAACCAACCTCACTCGCTGCCAGACAACATCTCGAAAGTTCGACGCAACTCGACCAACGCAACAGCTCGCTTATTTATCAAGTAGATCAACCCAAGTACCCTCACTCACTGCCAGACAACATCTCGACAGCTAGACACAACTCGACCAACACAACAGCCGGCTTATTTATCATCTTGACAGCTCGACGCAACTCGACCAACACAACAGCCGGCTTATTTATCATCTCGACAGCTCGACGCAACTCGACCAACACAACAGCCGGCTTATTTTTCATCTCGACAGCTCGACGCAACTCGACCAACACAACAGCCGGCTTATTTATCAAGTAGATCAACACAAGTAACCTCACTCACTGGCAGACAACATCTCGACAGCTCGACGCAACTCGACCAACACAACAGCCGGCTTATTTATCAAGTAAATCAACACAAGTAACCTCACTCACTGGCAGACAACATCTCGACAGCTCGACGCAACTCGACCAACGCAACAACCGCCTTATTTATCAAGTAGATCAACCCAAGTAACCTCATGCCAGACAACATCTCGACAGCTCGACGCAACTCGACCAACACAACAGCCGGCTTATTTATCAAGTCGATCAACACGAGTAACCTCACTCACTGCCAGACAACATCTCCACAGCTCGACGCAACTCGACCAACACAACAACCCTCGATGATGTAACTAGTTTATCTAGTTGATATACACTAATTATGACAGGGATCTCTTATTGTAACACATTAACATAAGGGAGCCTAATTGATTTTCTTTAATGGAGAACCAAACGTGGTCAGTTTTTCTGGTTATTTATGTAATTTTTTTTTTTGTTGACGAATAATTCAATTTTCAAACATTAGCCCAGTTTTTCAGGGACATTTTTCGCAATAACGTAAGGACAAGTGACTTTTCTTCTAGCTTATTAGTAATATGAAGCCCCTAAATTTCTCACTTTGGTCTTTTAGAAGTTAAGCTTCTGTTAGCATATCGAACTGTTGAAGACGCGATCTTTTTACCAACTTTACTTTCACCTTAAGGTACATGGAAAAAACGGTTTCTTTTTTTGGTGTTCGTAATTACGATAGGTTTCAGCGGCCAGTACAGGAAGCGCTTCCCAAATGCTATAAATTTTAATTGTACGGTTATTTCTTATCTAGCCTCCCCATATAAGAATTGATTTTTTAACACCACCCCTGCCTTTTTTGTTAGCTTGTTATTCCAAACGTAGTTCTCCACATCTTTGTATAATGTTATTGAGGCCTCCATTCTCTATATTCTCGCTTATCTAATTTGTTAAGTTGTTCGCCTGTTCTAGTACCACCGTTTTCATAGCATTAAGGCTTGTTTTTATTCTCTTGATGTTTTAAAAGTTATTAAGTAGTGCTTCTTTTATACAAGTAGTTGTTTATTTCAGAAATGCGTCTTTTATGCTATTAACATCGTGTCCTATATCAACAACATTAATTGATTAACACTTTACTGGCACGGGGATGCTCTTTGTAAGTCCGCTTGCTTGACGAGAAGTACGCCAGTACTTAGGGATCTTTGTATATGACAGTTCAAACTTTCCACGAACTACCCAAACAACAACGACTAGCTTGTCAGCAGCAAAACAACAATTAACTTTATAGCACTCAATCACAAATCAATCATTTTCTGTTTTACAATGTTTTTTCCCTATCTTATGGACGTCAGTCCGGAAGTTACTTAATCCGATTACATATTGTTTGTATCAGCATTAATTTACAACTCTGGGTGAGAATTATAGTGGACAGAACCAATGGAAAACACAGTATGTGACTAAGCAAAACTTAAGTAATAATTTAACAAGCGTTAGTTAGCATTATTGGTTGACGGAATAGCATAGTTAATTAGACGGCAATAGAGGCAGTTTTGGGGCCGTGAAAAACTCAATGAAGGGTAAAATTATAACGCGAACCAGCACTGATCTAATTAAAGATAAGGGGAAAGAGAAGGCGACTAAAATAACATGTAAAAACAGGTGGGAAAGTTATCCGCGCGCATTGAACTTCAGGTGTTTTCCATTGATTCTGTTTTTAAAAGAATAAACTATAATTGTTCCATCACAACACTATCACTTTTCTCAAAATTGACTGAGCAATTGCTTTCTAAATAGAAGTTATTTCTTTGTCCATCCAAAGCTTGCCTTTCCATAAATGCTTGGGAAAAATTGCCATTAAACGTGGCAAGGCCTGTTACTTGACATTTGCGATGCTACATACAAATGATTCGTCTAACCTCTATCATTTAGATTGGAACTTGTTCAAACATAAGCCAGTAAAATGTCAAGGGCACCCAAATAGAAAGTTTTCGCCAAATACCTGACAAATCATGTTCAGCTTTTTCTTATTGTTTCTGACCTTTCTAAATTCATATTTGTGTAACCTACTACCGAACAATCGGTTCGGTTTTCTTAGCTTAATATCTAGGCTGCAGAGTATTTAAGTAAACATAATTTTATCCGCCAACATTCGTAGCTACTTATCTCTTACCTATAAGGCTAGCCGACCTCACTTTTTTCCACACACTACGCATTTGTGTTATGCGAACAATAGGACCTAATGCATTCTCTTGTTACGAAAGTCCTGGGTGGTGTTTCTCGCAAGAAACCTCTATCTTTCACTGCAACTGAATCCGACCATCGCGGGCGAATTTTGGCATCCCCAAGAGATATTCCCCAAAACTAACCCTTGGGTGATGCTGAAATTTAACTATCATTGCAATAGGTTGCTCACATACATTTTATAAAAAGTTTTCTTTCAAATCCGCCTTTCGTAACTGTGTCTTACATTTTCGTCTTTGTTATTTTTCATTTGTTTTTATCTTTTTTGTCTCGTTCACAATCATCGCACCTAAAAGGCCGTTTTCTCATCTGCGCCTCCTTCATAGTCATTCCATTACATCGAAGATGTTGCCACTGTCCACATTTGCTGCAACACACATGACCCGTTTTTTTCTTTTGGTTGCAGAGGTTACAGACTTCTTTTCTGATTTTTCCTTTTCTTCTTTTCAGCGACGGTGCTTCGTCATTCGTGACAATCCGAAATGGCAGATCTACAAAATGATAATAGTAAAACGTTAAAATATGATTGAGCTAAATTATGCTGTTATATGTTTCATTTCCCTTCTTTTTTTTTGGTTTTTTTTTTTGGGTCTTCGGCAACGGTTCCTTTTATAGCTAAGTACTTACTATTCATCTCTTTTTCTTTATTTTTAGCCCACTCGTGGATGTCTGTCATACAAGCGTTACATTGACCAGTTGAAATTTGATCAGCCTCTATTGCGGGCCGCTTGCGCACTTTCAAAAGTAAATAAAATCACACTTACCAACAGTTTCATGTCCTTCCTTTACACTGTCCTTTCCTTGCCCTGTAGGAGTTCTTGTTAAATGTTTTGCTGAACCCTCTCTCGATTTTTCTGCAATCGTGAATGGCAATTTTTGTTTTATTGCTTTAGAAGATTATGTTTGCTTTGTTCAACTAACGACTTCATGAGCCTACTTTCTTTATTGTTTTAGTCCGAATTTATACGTTGCCGCTCGATGGTTTTCCCTTTAAAAGTGCCCTTCCTTTCTGTGTATTGCTTGCGCGTTTGATATGTTTTTTACAATCTTGCTCATTAAACATTATTAATTCTTACCGTTGATGCCATTATCCCTTTGTCTGGCGCTTGCTATCATCGGTATTTCTTCTGACTCTTCGCTCGATGTCTCTGTTGGTTTTGTAATATGAAATGTTTACCGATAATAAATTATTGTTTGTTTTTGTACCTTTCTTTTTGCTCTTGTTCTTACAACAAATAATTTTTGTGGTTTTGTCATGCATTCCCTCTAGCAAACTATCGCCACCTTTGTGCTCGCGTTCATTTCTCCCTCCATTCTTGCACTAAGATGTTTATTGCATCCAAGGATTCATTGGAAGAAGCAATCCCTCTACCGACATTAAAAATTTCTCTCCTAATACCCAATCTCCAATTTCCTTCTCATAATTATAAGTAACTAATATTTTCATACATTTGGGACTTCACAATAGCACCTCCTTCTTGCAACTTGCATGCCATACGTCGCATGTATTGTAACTATTATCCCTTTTTTTTTCATTTTTTTTTTGGTCTTGTTCACTTTCAGGTTCATGTCATCGTTGTTTCAATTCTTGATATTTTTCCTTACCCAGTTCATCCTTCCTTTCGTCTAGCAGTGCTTTTTGCATTTCCTGTACTCTAGTAGTTGGCATTACTGATGATGTCTCCGCTTCACTTGTTGTTCCTAGAGTGAAATTTTTTTTTCCGCACGTTATTTTACATTTTCTTGTTTTCCTCACCATCTTCGGTTCATAATAAAATGTTGCTATATTTATACCTTGGCTTATGTCTGCTTTTTTCGTTTCCTGTTCCTTTTCATTCAATGCAGACGACTTCTTCACTTCTTCTTCTGTTGCCGTAACGTCTCTTGACTTTTCCGGTGGCCCGCACCCTGTGAGTGCAATGTATGTCTCTTTTAGAGAGGTGAGGTGCACGGGAGGCAGGAGAAGAGGGGCCGGGAAGCGAGATTCCCAAAATGGCGGGAAGCGGGAGAAAACGGGAAAAATTATGCAACATTGCGCAATATTTTTCAATCGAAAAAATGCAAAGGACAGGGAGCCCAAAAATACAGGGCGGGTACCGAGATTGCAGGGCATGGGAAAGCTGGAGGTTCCAACTCCCCTGTCCCCCCCCACACGGACTGTTCATGTAACTATTGTCCTCGCGACCTTTGCAATGAATGTTACCCTTTGGACTTTACTTTCAAGAACTGTTACTTTTTACCTTTGCCATCATTGCTTTCGTCTATGACACTTTCGTCCGCCTCCGTGTCACTTGAACTGTTTGTTGGGGTATCTGAAAAACGAAATAGTGTCTTATTCATTTGTTTAACACCATCACCTCGCCCATTTAGTCGGCCTTTACTCTCGTCATCTCTCGAACATACATTTCCTTTTAACACAATTATACATTCACCTTTTTTCTGGCTAGTACTTGGTCGAAGCATCTTCTCCAGTTCGTTGTTTCTTCTCTCAAGTCGCTTTATCTCCACTTCCATTTCCATTATAGTCACCTTCAGTTTCTTCACTTCCTCTTGCTGATCGTTTGGACCACTTTCCCTTTTCATATCTGACAATGAATATTACGTAATTACGAGATCGTTTTGCACGTTTATCCGCACTATGTATTGACGCAACAGAGGACTTCCGTTGTCAAGTGCCTTTTGTCTCTAACCTTTTGTAACATAGGTCAAATCACACAAAGTTACAGAAGAATTTAAATGAATACGGAGACTTGCCGCAAGCTAACAATTAGATTTCCATTTTCTGTTCTATCCCATACCTATCCGACGCCTTTTTCACTCGTCATTTTTTTTTTTTTAAGTGTACATCTTCTTTCCTCTCGGTCACGTTTCCAAGTGACTGTTACATTCTATTCTTGGCTTACTTCACTTACATTTTTTTTTTCTTCGCTTATTGCTACCAACATTACTTTCGACGAAGGTTAATGACCCACTTTTCCCTTGTGGAAATCATATGCCATTAGCGGCATATCTTTCTTAAATTGGTCATCACCAACAGCTCATAGCTGATTCATATTTCAGTCCTTTTTGTGGTCGCTCTCACCTTCTTCGGAATTATCCATTTTCTCTTTGTCGTCTTTTCCATCTATCGTTATAACCTCTTTAATTTGCCCGCCTCCTGAAAAATTAATATGGGAAAACCCAAACTTTTTGTTAGCTTATGATGGTTTCGTACTTTTGAGCATGTTGTTTGTTGTACCTTTTTTGCCTTCCTTTATAGTGTACTTTTAAATAGTGCTATAAATGTGTTCGCATGACTTCTTTATTGCCAGTCTTTATATGTGAAACGTGTTGGCGAGTCCGATTGCCGATTAACAAGTCAGTTAGTTTGGACGTTCATAGGTTGCAAAATGCCCCTTTTTTCCTTATCTCTTCAGCAATTTCACACCAGTTTCAGTTTCTCTGTTTCTTGTTTTGGGTGTCAATACTTCATAGGCGCATCCCTTAGTAGATTGACTTTCGAGATAAATTAAACTCCTAATAGCTCACCAGTTTGTACGCTTTTTATTACGTCTTCCGGAAATAGCTCCCTTCTCAGCATGACGCATCCTTTGGCCACAAACTTTTTCTTCTTCGGCGAGAAGAACTTTTGCTGTCCGCTCCTTTTCCCTGCAAGAGAATAATATGGTGGTAAATCTCTTTCTAGTCGTGTTTTTATTTTTTTTTATTTTAGTTTTTTGTTTTTGTAAGTTATATTATGAAGTAAATCAACCTCTCTTATAAAGATTTATTACCCTCTCTCTGCTGTTACTTTCGTGGTTTCCTTCGCCGTTTTAGGTTTATAATTAACATAGTAATCTACTTAGCTTGCCCAGCTCATTAATATGTAATAGATAGTCACCTAAGTCAAATCTTTCAATGCTGTCTCGTACGTCACGTTCTGGTATGGGCCGAACTCCCCTAGAAGTGCAGATGTTGTTCAGATGTCCTAGTCTTATTGCAACCACCGACTCCTCTGTCTCTCCCATTTCCGTTTTCTTGAAAGCCAACACCTCCGACAACTGCAACGACATTGACATAATGAATAGCCATTTCGGTGTTGCACTGATACTGACACTGTTATGTGTTATTAGCCTGTTATGGCCGTGATTGTCATCGCCCCTGTTCATTTTTTTTTATGTTGACAAAATCGCGCTGTCAATTAATATTGCTAGTCCTGTTTACAAAAGTGGGAAGAGCCTGACCATTACTTAACCTTGTCTTTTGTAAGACCCTCAAGTCCTTTCTGGAGTACATGGTTGAATTTAACCATGAAGGATTCGCGTGACGGCAGTCGCTGTCGTGATCCGCCCTCCTGGTTGGCAACATGTAATCCCATGTGTGGTGACACTGCACGAGTGAAGTCTGTACACAGTTGAGTTTCCACTACATATGGTGCGAGCACCGTCTGGAAATGGTTTATTATTTCCTCCTCATCTACTGCTGTTGTCACCTGACCCATCTGTAAATTAACGACATTTTTCAGGTGCAGATCGGGCTTCTGTGTTTGTTCACGGTTTTCTTAACTATACTATATAACAATTGAATAAAACATGTCTAAGCCGGGGTGGAGGGACGGAATACAATCAAACCGTTACTGGCAACGAATAACCTAGTGGCAACAAAGCAAGGTAAAATAGTTCATTCAATCGGACATTCATTGAACTATTTCAGCTTTTTGTGGTGGGGGAAGGGGATCCCTGGTTTAGCTTTTCAGCTGGCGCTTATGTGTGTCCCAAGGAGGGTGTGGTGGTTGTGGGGAGGGGGGGGGGGCTGTTTCTTTCTATATTCCCGGACTAGTCACATACCTTTCTGGCCGCGAAGATGGCACATCCCCAGCTCTGGCATAACCGTTGTACGTTGGGACTGTCGCCGAACTGTGATATGGCAATTTGGTTGCATTCTGCTAAAAAGTCTCGGCCGTGCGTAGTGTGCAGCCATTGGCCTATTTGGATAACTTCTCCTACTGTTTTGGGTAACTTTTCTAGTAATCTACCGAATCTTTTGGCCCAGAGAGAAGCTTTTTCGATTGACACTTCTTCTTCCCTTTGTCCCACTTTGATCATCAATAACCTTACCAGCAGTCTACAATGGAAATGTTACAAAATCAAATATGGTTGCTTTTTCGTGTACTGTCGACTTGATTCAGGCATGCCAAACTTTCCTTGCGAGGCGAACTTCTTCTTGCTAAGTTCAAATTCCTTTTATTTTGCATTTTGTTTTTTATAATGTAGTTTCTCCTTAATGCTTTATATATTTGTTAATTATTATTAATTTTTTTTTTTTGATGGGTTGGCTAGTAGTCGAGGTTGCTGTAGGATTACTCTGGTTCATCTCATATACAACATCTTTACTATCTTACCTTCTTCTTTCGGGTTTTAGCAACCACTCGATAACGTGTTCGTTTACAGTACATATTGGCGTACACTTCGGGGAATTCTCTTTTCCTATACAAGCGTTGGTACCGTCTGAGAAGAACCGCTTTGCGCTTTTCCCTATTTCGCTAGGATCTGTAGGGTCGTCTGTTTGAAAACCCATTGTTGTCTGGGAGGCAACTTGCCCATTGTGCGCGTCTGTGAAGAGGTTGAAGAACTTGTTGGGGTAAGCGCCAACTGTTGCCAGTGCAATGTTTCCCGCTTTAGTCTTTCCCGTGCCAGGATCCCCTACTCCTATCACTAGTGGACAGAATCCCAGCTCTTGCTGCCACTACAAACAAAATCAAAAAGAAGCCTTTTCGTCAAGGGGACGGCGGAGGTCGATTTATTAATTCCCTTGAGTATCATAGACGATATAAAAGCCATATCAAAGCCATATCACCTCATCTTTTCGACGCTCAGGGAACACAAATATATACCTTCCGATATCTATCCCCTTCCAAAGCCCCTTCTCCCTTCCCATCGAACGGTGGCAGTATGGTTTTTTAGTCTGGAAATTGCTCAGATTGGAGCGGTTTTCACTAAGGCCCTGAAAATTAGGTCCTTTCCATCTCGTCTCCGTTATCGCTTCATTATGAACGAAAACAATGATATCACATATCGGGAAAATGACATAGACATATCAATTGCTGTCGCCCTCTCTATATCGCCAGCGAAGAATAACTTCTACCTGTTTAATTAGTACAATCTTCTTTACTCACCTCATCGTAGTTTGCGATGACCACCCCCATTGCTGGGAGATAAAACTGGGACAGGAAATTCTGTCTATCGCGATTATTTCTTAAAACGGTACCTTTATAACCTTGCAATCCAAACTGCAGGGCTAGTTGATCTGCAAACAGCTCATTCGTCATTTTTCCCATGAATTCGTCTAAAGCACATAAGTCCTCCAGCGAATTCCCGAGAAAATGACAGACGGCGTCAAAGTACCTGGTCGTCAGCGGTCCTTCGCCCACGCAAGCCATTTCTTGTTTAGCGATATATCGTCCATCCCCCTCTGTCAGGTGGCTAATCCATTCGAGGCCATAGTCTTCGCAGTTGACCACGTTGCCGTCCCCGTCTATTGCAAGGTTCTCGTTCAGGCACCATATAGACTGCCCTCTTCCGTTGGTGTTCTTGCCAACGATCGATACGGCGCGCTTGGTATCCCGCTCATCTTCTGGAAACTCAACGTTGTCCGACAGTTTGGTCAATAGTGTTTCTAACGTAGGGTTGTTTACGTTAATGCTATATCGCCTAAGACCGCCTCCTCCGTAGTTCAAGTCCTTATCGAAACCGGACGCGTTTCTGAAATTGGACATGTGGCAGTAGAACTCCCTAAAAAAGGGAAAACAAAAGAAGGAATCAAATAAAAAATTATGTGGTATTAAATTGCTGTTTTGATATACAGGCCTTCAGTCAGTTGCATTTGCGTTCGGTGTTCTTTGGTTTCATCACTGCTTGCCCTGCGCCTGGTCCACCCGCCTACTGGCTCCGTTATAGTTTTCATCAGCACTCAAATTTATTACCTGTTTATCTAAAGTCACTTTGAGAGGGGGGTTTCATCATCATTACGTTACATTACGCGAGGTGTTTCGATAACAAAAGAACTTGAAACGCAATTGAAAAGGGTCATCTCCAATGATATTTTCCTCTGACTTTAGCCTAAGAAAACACCCGCGTGGACTGTCTTGTAATGCTAGCAATTATTGTTAATGGTCCCCTTATTGCGGTTATTCAATTTGTTTACTTTATGAAGCATGATTTCGGTTTTCTTGACTTATTACGCCGCGATCGCTAGCGTAATCCCCTAAGTATAGGTGCCTTGATCTATAAACAAATGCTCACACTCGGAAAAGAAAATTTCTTACCAAAACGACGATTTCTGAATTGGTCTTTTTAACCAGCCTGTTTTGTTAGTTGACAATTGCATGGTTGGACGACGGGAACGATCGATCGCTTTTGTAATCCTACGCGTGAAAGGTTGGAACGGTCGCTTTCATGAATGTTTTCAAGACAAACAATATAAAAATTACACCATATCTTTCACTGTCACTTTAAAAAGAGAAACCATGAGACGATGCACAGTACATGTGCAACGTTTGCCATGTCTTCCTATGTTAGTTTCCATACTATGCATAATCTTGGCAAAAGAAACCGGCTTCTGTGAACGCTGATGAAGAGAGGGTGATTTGTTTATTCTAACGATAGCACTTTCATGGGTCACCTTGTACAGGGACTAATTTTTTGTGGGCGCGCAGCCTAATAAAATAATTGCTTCACTTCCAAGACAGCACTCTAGAACCGTCCCGGAAATGTATCTTTATAGCATTATTCGTTGCATTGATTCAGTATTCCAATCTGCACGTTTGGCAAGACAAAAAAGTGAGTTAATTTGATCTTTCGGCGTTACATATATTAAGCATTCCAATGGTATCTAGCTAGCCTTTGTTCTGAGGCGGTAGGGCGGTTCCCAACATGGCATGCCAACGCCTTCCCTCGCGAAAGAAACCCTCCATCGCTTTAAGGTCCAGAGCAACCTTAACAATTAGCATTATGAAGGAGTCAATGCCATACTTGTATAGCCCGATTAACACCCTTATATGTGGTATCTAGGTGGGTGTTGTCTTAAAATTTTTACAAGTCCTTCCTAAGCCATATTGTTATCATTGTTTGCGTGTTCACTTACTTCGTGGTTCCGCTTGTGTGTATCGCACGACCAATATATCCAGAGCGTTCCCCTGCCATGATAGGTCGCAGGAGACGTATTGTGCAGTTCGATAGGGGTTTTCCGTCTCCTGATCCCTTTGCAACGTACTGGCCATCTTTTATCATCAACGTGAGGGCGTTCATGTTAACACCGGAACATGGACTACCGTGAAGGCACGACGCTCGAATACAATTGTGACTTGTGAACGCCTCAAGCATTTGGTTAAATACTACCGTTTGTTTTTACCAGTTTATCTGTTTGCCTACTGGCTACCATGGCAACAAATAGATATTGTTATTATGATCTTTGATTTCTTTTCTTAATTAACCACTCATTAACCTAGCCCGGTCGAATGACCTGTACCATAGATACCTGTTGTTTACTGCCTGTGGTTTCCTTTTTTTGTTAATAGCGGCGGTTGCCCCCCCCCCCTCCCCCCCTAATAGCGTAAACTAATTTTGGTACGCTCGTGTACCTTGCCATTTTTAAGCAAATTTCGATTTCTTTAGTCCTGATTGCCAGCTAAAGAACAGTAGAGTGGACAACTCCTTGCACAAGCGACGCCCACTCACACAATAGTTGCACCTAAGGAAACTTATCAAACTTATCCCTTTGTCTTATCAACAATTTCATCGCTGGCCAAGCGACGCTATATTAGTAAAGCGATAGATTTACGATAGACAACTTATCGGAAGTCATCGTTTACACACTTTTTATTTAACGAAAACGACGCCGTTCACTAGAACCATGTCAAGAATTTTTACTGATAACTTTGTAACCTACACCAGTCGAAAGACCTGTTTCATACGCCCAAATTCTTTTAATATCTAACGCTACTTTCAATGAATTGTCAACTTTATTTTGTCTTTTTAAGTCAGGTTCAAACTGGTTCATTGATGTCATGTTCCACCCCCAATCGCTTAAACGAATTATAATATGATCGCCTTCAGTTCCACTTTTAGCAGATTTCCAATTGTCTTAGTCGTGATGGCCAGATAGAGAACAGTACAGTGGACACCTCCTTGGCCAAGCGACGCCTAACCACACGATCGTTATACAAAGGGACACTTTACCCTTTGTCTTATCAAGAATTTAATCGTTAGGCGCGCCTCTTGAAACACGGTGGCCAAGCGACGCTCCATTAGTAAAGTGATAGATTTACAATAGACAACTTATCGGAAGGTCTTATTAAAGAATTTCATGGTTTACACTCTTTCCTTTAACGAAAACGACGCCTTTCACTAGAACAATGTCAAGAATTTTTACTGATAACTTTGTAACCTACACCAGTCTAAAGACCTGTGTCATACGCCCAAATTCTTTTAATATCTAACGCTACTTTCAATTAATTGTCAACTTTATTTTGTCTTTTTACGTCAGGAGTAAACTGGTTCATTGATGTCATGTTCCACCCCAAATCGCTTTAACGAATTCTTCTAACGATTTCCCATTGGCTTCGTCGTGATGGCCACATAGAGAACAATACAGTGGACACCTCCTTGGCCAAGCAACGCCTAACCACACGATCATTATACAAAGGGACACTTTACCCTTTGTCTTATCAAGAATTTAATCGTTAGGCGCGCCTCGTGGAACTTGGTGGCCAAGCGACGCTCCATCAGTAACGTGATTGCTTTACACTAGGAAAGTTATCGGCAGGTCTTATTAAAGAATTTCGTCTTTTACACGCTTTTTATAAAGAAAACAACGCCTTTCACTAAAACAATGTCAAATACCTTCACTGAAGACTTTGTAACATACACCAGTACGACGACATGCGCCATACGCCCAAATTCTTTTAATATCTTTTGCTTTTTTTAAACTATTTATCAACTTCAACGTTTTTTTTTTTTTAACTTGCGGTTCAAACTGGTTTATTGATTTCATGTTACACCCCCCCCCCTCTCGCTTTAAGGCATGTTAGTGTCATCGCCTTCAGTTCCACCTTTTAGCCGATTTACGATTGGCGTAGTCGTGCTTGGCAGATAGAGAATAGTAGAGTGGACACCTCCTTGGCCAAGCGACGCCTAACCACACGATCGTAAAACAATGGGAAATATATCCCGTTTATCTTATTCAAGTTGTCATCATTAGGCGCTGTTCCTGTACCTCGGTGCCCAAGCGACGCTGCCTCATTAATGTGATTGATCTACGATATGGAATAAATCGTTAAGTCTTATCAATACTATACATGACTGGCAGATCGATAACTCTTAATTGTAAGCCTCGGAGGCCAAGCGACGCTGACCTTGGTATGTACACGCAGAGAAAGATGTTATATAAGATCGTTCGCCAGATTATTGACAATGGGAAATTGCCTTTGGTGTTAAGTCCGTTTCCTTGGTAGTTTGCCTCCCACCAAAATAACACAAAAGGAAAAAAAAAATGTCATTCAGTCAATCGTTGGTGGTCGTGGTCGACATCGACGGATTTCAACACGGAAAAGAATATTTCGTCCCTAAGGTCTTGGCTGTCGCTTGTGACCGCGTCGAAGGGAGTTACAGTTGGACTTTTGACACCACGCACCTCCTCCACCGTTCCCCTGCATCGCAGTATACTTACGCTTTTCAAACGTCTAATATCCATGGACAGCATCTGCATGCAACGGGGATTCCACAGGCTCTCTTTTCCAGTGTTTTTGCTCATTGTATGAGAGACATTATTTTTGAACTTATGCAAGAGCCTCAGAAGACGACGCTTAAGGAAGTCCTGGTTTTCAGCAACGGAATCGATAAAGTGAAGTTCCTACGTGAGAACTTGAAGTGGCTTTCCCTGGGCCTGCCCTTGTATTTTTTCAACCTACAAGACTTCAAATGTCCGCCTGTTTCTCGATTGAGCCCCTCGTCAAGAGGAAATATCGTTTCCACACGATATAAAGCCAACGAGTACGCAATTTGGCTTGCTAGCCGGGGCGTCTGCTAAGCTTTCTGCTATGGACACGAGGCAAATGCGCATGTTGCAGGAAATTTGGAAAAAGTTACTGTCGCCTGAATAAAAACTTTTTCTATTCAACATTTAAAAAAAAAAAATACTTCATGTGGTATGTCCATAGATACTTGTTATTTCGTTTTTTTTTTTTTTTTTTTGCCAGGCAAAACTGATGTTTTTACTCAACCAATGTATATTAATAAATACCTGTACTGCATCACTACTTTGCTGGTTTCTTTTTTTTTTTCAATTTTTTTTTGGTTCTCTTTTTGTGTGTTCTTTCGCTAGAACCGTCGCAATTTTCCCTACGACTATAATAACGACAAACCTCCAGGGCCAAATCCTCCCCCTTTCCCCTCCCCTTCACACTGGCATGTGTCAGCACCTTGACAGTGTTGACCTCTCTTATCCTTAACATCTTTGGTAGATTGATATCGTTTATGCACGCTGGTGGAAACCCCCTACAAACACTTACAACGCATCCCAGCTACAGCCAGACTGAATATTTTCAAACATGGAGACTCTCTTGCGACACCGTCTAGATACTCAGCGAGCCGGTAAGCGAAAACGCGATGAATTAAGTCAAGTTATATCCATTTTAAGTGATTTTCCCATAGCAGATTTGCCTTCAATAGAAAACGAGGGGCATATTTCTCTAGTCTTGCGATCAAAATACAACGATACGACCCTGGCAGTCATGTCGTATATAGCGAGGCATATTCCTGTGATAATGCCTGCGCAAGACAGACGAGACATTATTGCCAGTGTAGTGGACAGTCTACCTACGTTGGAAATGCCCGAGGCCATCCAACTTGAATCAATGCTGAGAGAATTTTCCGACTTCCCGTTCTTTGGTGATCAAGATATTGTTAACAATATTTTAAGCAAATGCAAAATGCCCATCTTTTGCGTCCTAACCCCTCCTTGTGAGTCGTGTCTGTCTTGTGGGAGACGTCTAGTTTTCTCGAGCAGCCCTTGTCACATCACGTTATTCTCGCTGGAGGGCCCAAAACCAGGAATAAAAGTTACATGGAAGTGCAAGAACTGCCGCATCAACTATGGTTACGCACAGTACGGCAATGCGACTACCGGGTACCGTTTTTACGAAAAGGAAAGATCACTTGTAGAAGTTAGCAACGTCACCTACTTGGAAAGGAACCTTTGCCTTAGCCAAATCTTCCTGGCGTAAGTAACCGACCCTTTTACTGTTTGGTTAGGAGATGAAAAATTACACTCTGAAAGGTCTAATCCAGTGCCTCTCTCACCGTCTTAGGAATATGTCCCTTCTCATTTTCTCACCGGGAATATTATCGAAGCCCGTAAAACCATAGAACTAATACAAACACATGCCTGATGCTTGAACCTTAGTTCGCATTTTGCCGGTGTGAAGGCTTTTTTGAGAGGGGGGTGGGGGATGGACAAAAAGGGTCTCCTCCGTTTATTTTTTTTGGGGGGGGGGGGTGTCTATCTCCTAACGAAATATAAAGAGTTTACTCCAGCGAAGCGACTCCATCTATGATTACGGCACGGCATCGGAAGGATGGAATTGTTCTGACTGCTAATTCCGTAGAGACCCGTGATTGCATTCCCTACTCGCGAAAATGATACATTGCTGTTGTTAATTTTTGGATTATAAGGCCCCTCTCGGTTATAGACCCATCCACCTGTTAAACCAAAAATACATCAGATTTTACGCCGGGATATACGCTCACTATGGTTTTGCTAGTTTCCTTAATATTAAGCACCAACAAAACACTGCGAAGACAAACTCTTAGCTTCTGTTTTTGCTAAGTTGCGGTTAAGTTCCCACTGCGCGGTTATATTGCAGGAAGGAAAAACGCAAGTGCACCTTGTTTCTTTCAGAAATCACGGCTGGGTATCGTTCGAATCATTTGCAGAGGCATACAATCAGAGAGCGGAAAACTCGAAAGACATGAAACAGTTCCTTGCCTCCAATCCTGGTTAGTATATCAGCATCATCCTCTTGTTGTTGTTGGTGGTGGTGGTGATGTTTTTGTACTGTGATGTTTTATCGATTTATAAGACATTTTGTTTAACAACCTTGCTTCAGGTATTTCTCAAAAAAATTTCTGATATCCATCCTCGCGTTGGCGCGTTTGTATGGTATGACTTCCTGTCAATCATACCTTCCATATTACCCGAACATTCTTGCCTTACTATTATTTTTCTTTAGACCAAGATCAGAACGTTGTGAGACGGCTACATCGCAACATGATTGCTGACGCATTCTATTGGCATGAATTGGAAGACGAGCTTCGTTCCAGGCAAATCGATTGGGTTTTTCATGGAACAGAAGACGAATGCCTGAAAACAGCTTTGACGATGCTAAACGATTTGCGAAGCAGGGAAACGTACCCTCATGCAGAAGATGACTGCTCAGAACACTGCAAGAGCAAAGGCTTGTTTTCTTCATATGCAATTGTACTCGTGAAAAATTTTATCGCATTCCTTTCATACTCAGTTATTGTGGTGGATCGAGTCACACCTTCTTTAGGATATTCAAGGGCAACCTATTGCCTATAAACACCTGTGTTATTCTTACGGAACCTGCCTTAAACAGCCGAAATTCATATATATTGCAGTTCATTTCTCTTTTTTATGGATACTTCTTTAGGTTTCTCAAAAATGTTTTACTGCATTGTACGACACGCAGACGAGCAACGTGCGCACCCGCCACCTACTCCCCCCCCCCCCCTCCCGAAGAACACTGAACTGACAGTTTTCCTTCTTTTATTGTTGCGAAAAATGCAGGTTGCGATAATTTTGTTTCCATGGATGGAATTTGGAAATTGCGATTTCCTCACTGCATGTACCCTGTGAAGACTGTGGTGGAAGGTTTCGAGGCCGTGAATTTCCCAGACGTTTGCACTAACTCCCCTGTGAGTAAAACCTCTGCATTCTGTTTGGAGCATTGTTCAACAGCCAAAGAAAATGGGATACCGACAGGGCTTAGAGAATTTCTAGGCGAATATTGTGGCGTCACGAAAGGCAAGTTAGGTATGTGCAAAAGTACATTCACCAAAACGAGATATTAACTTAATTTACACGACCTTTTTAGGGAGTGGGTAGGGGGTGTCTCAATAAAATAAGTTTTTGTCATGATGTAAACGTGTCCTATGCATTACGTTGTTTCTATTGTTTCACTAGAGGAAAGTAACGATAACTTAAGCGAAGAGGATGTGGAAAAGGTTGAAAGGAAGACACGTCAGATGAAGGAAACAAAAACAGCCGAATTTCCTGTCTCAAAGAAACAAGGTAAAGTCAATTGACCTCATTCTTTGAAACACCAACCCCGAATCTGTTGAGCAAAACACCACTTTGCGACTCGCTATTTCACTAACAGGTGACAACAACTACTTTTTATAGGAACAGCTCGATTTTTAGCATCCCACAAGCAGCTTTTGAGTCTCAGTACTGCAGCGGAATCAAGTGCAGATGCCATCTGCAACAAAGACACCGGGGCCAAACAGAAGTGTCTCCAGAAATGGTCGCGGGGCTTGTTGCACTTCGTGAGAGGTGGAGGACACATAGACAGCTGGAGTCCATTATATGTGTAAGATCCTGTACTATTACGAGACAACGGAGGAATCCTTCCTCCTTTATTCTTTCCAAAAATTCATGCGTCCATTTTCCCATTCCCATTTTCATGTATTTTTCGTTGTTCCCTTATTTTCCTTTACCTCGTGGAATTTTTGTGTTTTCTTAGATTCTGTTTTCGTTTCATGGTTCTCTTTTCAGGTCGGAATCACCTGGACAAGTTTTTCTGCTAGCCGTACACTATCTCTATAATCGTCTAAAGAACGTGGAAGAAAAATATTGGGAAGAAATGATCCTATCGTACGATAACATGTGCAATGTTTGTAGAATGGTTTCCACAAAAAAGCCACTGCCCCTACCAGCGCCATATGACCAAATATGGCTCAAGATCACCAAAGTCATCGATCGTCTACACCTGCGAAACCACAAAAAGCGATGCCACGAGGAATTCTCTCCAGAGCCGCTGAAGGTCAAGTACCCCCAGTTAAACACGCCAGTTGCGGAGCAAACCTTCACATGGGCAGCACGGTTTAAAAAGATCCTATGTGCTATGCCCCAGGAGAGGTTTCTTTTTTATTACCATCGTATGGTGGTGAGACGTAACGCTTATACCTCGAAATGTCATCGTGAATCCCGCACTCCAGTTCTGCCAAAAGTGAGATCTCAGTTTAGTACCTAAGAAGCTAGATATGATTTCTGGCCGGGAATCAATTTTTTCTTACATTTCTATATTCACAACCCCTCTGACCTTTACTGTCAATTTTGTGCCTGTAAAATTTGAAAACTAAAGGGCAAGGGGTAGATGGTTACGATGTTTTGTGCGGTAAAGGGAATGTTTTCTCTCGTAACCTTCACTTATGACCCCTAACCGCGAAAATTTCAGTGGTAATAGTCATTTTATTGATGATGCTGCACAGGGAACTGAGATACGAGAGATAGGAGAGCACATTTTCTTTTTCGTGACCTTCAACAATCATGAATTTCCTTGCAAAATTACCTGCAAAACGGGCTATTGGTTTATCTAAGGTAACTTTACTGTGCAATGAAAAGTGCGAATATCATCCGCACCAAAATGTTACTCACCTGGAAAGAAATTGCCCGCACCGACCTGCTGCTTAGTCTTAAAGCCCGTCGAAAGCGGAGCTGCTCAAACGCAAAACTTAGACTGGAACGAATAAAAACGGAGTCTGACGCTGAATAGCAGACAACAACTACAACAAGCTTTATTTGCATGACTATAAGTACATACAGTATTGCCAAAGCTTAAAACTTAACTAAAGCGAAACTTATAACAATCCTAATCATGTAATAGGAAAAAAAAAACAATTATGTATGCGTCCAATTAGTTGCATTCGATGGAAGATTATTTGGTAAAGATAAGCATAGCAAAAATTAACTTCAACAGTTTAGCATTTCAATAATAATTATCAGAACGCATTAACTTTTTGGTGTCTTGCATAGGAGGTAATTGCCTTATGTCTGGTATTTGGTTCTCAATTTTTTTCTGTAAAGTTCATATATAACACTACAGTATTTAGTGCAATGGAAAAGGGCAAGATTTCCGCACAACCCCACACTTCATTATGCATACAGCTCTTTGTTTAAAGAAAACAGTAGGGCGTATTTCTAATGCGCATCTCTAATGTTTACTTTTGTTTAACAAAGTTTATATTTTTGTCTAAGCCCATATGGGCTTAGACAAAATTTAAGGATTTCGGGTCAACAATACGGAAAATCTAGAAATTTTTTAAAAATTTGTGCACTTTTCCCGTGTTTTTAAATCTGTCTCGCGTGTAAATTGTTAGAAAAAATGCGGATTTACGTCCTAAGGTTAGCCATAAATGAGGTTATGGACAGCGCGTATTTTGTTAACGTAAACCACATAACATTTTAAAAATAAAAGGTTTTCTTACCCTCATTGTGTCTTCTGTCGTTTATTATTTTATTTTATTTTCTTATTTTTTCTTTTTTCTTTCCCTGTTAACATGGAGACAATGCTTGTGAAGCAGGAATCTTTCTTACTTTATTCTTGCTTTGACTGTTTAAATGTAGCAAAGCCGAATTACGAACGGTGAAGATTTGATTGTAATACCGCAAGATACATTCTCGAGTGAAGGGCGCGAGAGAAGAAAAGCGCTAACACGCGAGGCGCGGAGCGCAAAGGAGCCTCCCACGCCAAGTCTCACACGTCTATTTCACGCAAACTCGCTCGAGACCTTTCGCTCGAAGACGGCGCGTTTCCATGGACCAACGCCAAAAATACGACCGTTATAAAGTCTTAATTGAAAAGTGTCGATCATCGATCGCCTTATAATATTTTCTTAACTGATGGATAAAGCTGTTAGAAACGTACGGAAGCGTACTTGGGAGAGCCCAGTTTCTGACAGCTAGAATAAATTCAGCGATTAGGGGGTGTCGTGTTTGGATTGGCAATTTACTTAGCTGTCAATCCTGACTAAGACTACGAGCAGTCCCTTCAGGTATAGTCGAGAAAAACGAACAAGCTCGACACGCGCGTCACGTTTCAACGCAGCAGGCGATTTTCGCGCTGGCACGCTTGTTCGTTGTCCGCACAGGAGCATCCAACGACAAACTTTTCAAATTCCATCTATCCCGGAACGAAAGAGAGAGACCGCTCGCAGTCTAATGCCGATCCTAGAATTAGGATAATTTTATCAATACATAATACAGATTTTGGTGGATGCGCCAAAAGCAAAGGTCCAGAGTTTGACTCTAGGATTTGGCACGTTTTATGGCTATTTCCTGTAAAATTTTAACAGATTTGCAGTTTTGCCAAAGGCCTGAATTTCAGAGCATAGAATTGAAATGATTTCATTACTATTTATCTTAAATTTTGCTTACACCATGGGCTCCGACATTGGGAGCCTTGAATAGAGAAAACTGCACTATTAATTGCAGATTTTGACCGATTTGTTTACTTAATGCTCCGAAATTCGGACCCTAATTAATTGAGAAGACTTTATTCATATTTATTGTAGATTTTGGCGGATTCGCTTACACCAAGGGTCCGAAATTCGGAGCCTTGGATTCAGGGAAAAGCCTAAAAAAAACCTATCACTAACTGTTGTAGATTTTGGCGGATTTAATAAGGCTCCGAAATTCGGAGAGTTGGATCGAGAAGATTTTATGCCTAATTATCGTAGTTTTTGGAGGATTTTTGAACCAAGGGTCCGAATTTCGGAAACGAACCCTGCTATCGTTTCACTCAAAGTTAATTAAAAATGTGTCGGCAAGGAGAAAGCCCTTGAAGAGCATTGTTAAGCTCTTTGTTAAGGAACCACCTTCTAACAATATAGAGCTATGTAATCCAAGCATTCAGGAATTATGGGGCATAAATAGGAATTAGAGTAGTTTCCAAAGCGTTATTAACGCTCAACTTAATTAACAAACCGGAAATGAACGCGCCCAAAAATGAAGTCCACTTAAACTTACGAGAATTTATGGGATTCGCATTACTGTTATGAAGCGTTAAATTTCCTGAAATAACTGGTAACCAATCACGGACTGAAGAAAAAATGAAGTAAAACAAGGGCATTCATGGTATCCATTAGATATTGATCACTCAGATGTTCCTCCTATCTGATACCATGTAATTCCACGAGCAAGAGAGTAGAAAAAATGATAATGGTTTAATTTAGTACATTTTCTCTTTTTAATTTACAATTTAGGTAAGGAAATTAGGATTAGTACACTTTTATCTTACCGTTATATTACATTACATTACACGCAGTTTCTATAGTTTTAAATTTACTTTTATCTATAATTCCCCCCCCGAAAGATATCCCTCATCATCATCATCGTCATCATCTTCTTCTTCTTCATCATCAGCATCATAATCATCATCATCTTCTTCTTCTTCTTCTACTTCTTCTTCTTCTTCTTCTTCTTCTTCTTCTTCTTCTTCCTCTTCTTCCTCTTCTTCCTCCTCTTGCTGCTCATCCTGTTCATTTTCTTCATCTTCTTCTTCTTCCACTACTACTTCTTCCTCTTCCTCAATTTCAAACTCTTCCTCCTCCCTCTCCTCCTCCTCCCTTTCCTCCTCCTCCCTCTCCCTATCGTTAGGAGATAACGTTATCGTTATCTCCCTATCGTTATATCCCTATCGTTATATCCCTATGGTTATGAGACTGGGGCATTTTTTCGTAATCCTTTGTCTAAGAAGTTTAGCTGTTTAAAAAGCGTCTCTTGATAGCGTTAAACAAAAACGCAACTTTTTTTTCTGTTTGTGTAGGAGATACTCTAATATATTGCCAGGGACTTCTTTCAACAGAATACTTGTTTCTTATGATTCCGCACAGAAGAGGAAAACGCGTGTTCGGTTTCAGGGCTCGAGACTAACGGTAGCCAACTAATCACAGACTAGTAGAAATTCAGTTTTGCCGAGTAAGTTTTGCGTTTCCACTAGCCATTTTGGCTAGTGGAAATTTCAAAGTACTAAAGCACCGGATGGAAACCAAACTAAATACTGCGTCTGATGTTCGGATCCCAAAAACAAATTGAGTGAGCAGAAACTAAAACTTATTCCACAAAAGGATATCATGTTTGTGTGATATTTGTTTTGTGCACTCGACGTTTTTCCCGACTAATTCTTGTCTCAAAGGGCAACGTTATCTCCTTCATTACTACGTTCAAACGAAATTAGCTGTCTTTAGAACGTTTCACCATACGTTTCCTTGAAAGTTCCATTAGTGCGTTCATATCGGGTTCATATGATTTTTGTATACAAGTTAATAGTCTTCTGCTTTAGACTTTTTTGCATTTATTGCTATACGTTCGTACAAAAGTCTCTCTTCTCTTTACGCAACGTCTTCACGCTTCTCCGTTCGTAAGTAGGTTCGTTGATTTATCAAAAAAATAATAATAATAATAATAATAATGATGATGATGATAATAATAATAATAATAATAATAATAATAATACGAAACACACAAAAGAAATTGTTTGCACAGACAACAACAGAAAAAAATTGTCTTGAAAAAATTATCATCTCCCCCCCCCCCTCCAAAAAAAAAAAAATGGTCCGTCCCTTAGTTTTGTCTAATAACCTTTGTCCGTAAGTTAGTAGTTGCGTATTTTATTAGTCTCTGTATTTTGGCACGCTGGCAGCGTTTCTCCATACTATAGTGGATTTGCAACCAACCTGTTTGATATGACTTCTCAACGTTTCTCTTTACCTTAGTAAGTTAGACCCTTACGTTTTTCTGCTCAATGTTTATCCGCCGTTAAATACGCTTATAATTTACTAGTATTCTCTTGTAGACGTTTTTCCGTAGGTGAGTTGTGTGCTGTATCAGTCTTGTCTTTTTGACGTTTCTCCGTACATTACAACGTTCGTACAATGTTTGTCTTGTCTTCCCAACGGTTCTCCGTACGATGACATGCTCGTATAAGGTTAATCGTCCTAGTTTTTTGTCATGATCTGACAAAACGGAAAAGAGAGGAGTGAACTACATTGCGCCTGGGAATTTGTCTTGGACTTAAGTGAAGGCATATAGTACTTTGTATTCGTGTGAGGATCTTTCACTGTTGGAAATAACCGTGAACATTCAAGTTCTTCACTCCTGAAATTACAGAAAGGCATGTTTACAGTACTTAACCCGGCTAAAAATGAGACATATTGAACACAGTATGAGATTATGCAAAACCAGTCTGGCTAGTGAAAATTTATTTTGGCTAATGAAATCAAACCTCTCACTAGCCACTTGGCTACTTAGCTCAAAAGTTAGGCTCGAGCCCTGGGTTTATTTATGCTCCGCTAGAATTGACTGGTTTTTAAAATTGCGTTTTGAAAGAAGGGAGTTGTGTAAAACACTGAAAATGAAACACGCGATCAGAACTTTGTTGAATTTTCGTGTCCCACTCGTTAACAGTGTAGCCTGCACCCGAAAGGGGTGGGAAGAGTTATCGGGAATATCTAGAAATGTGACGCAGGTCCGCGTTTTACCAAATTACAGGTAAGCCTAATAAAAATTGCATATCATAGTTTAATTTGGTCCATGTCAGTCGGAAGGTTATCTAATGCAATAACCTTTCCGAGTGCCTTGATTGGGTCTCATTTTTACTGACACAAACGTTTGAGAACCTGATTAGCATTCGTGGTGCACTCGAAGGAAAGTCATGATAAACCTTCTGAAAACATCTTCTGAAAAGAATCTTGACATCTTAAAAGTGCAACAGTCTGCCTATCATGATTCTGGGTAATCAAGGCCGCTAGTTCGCAGCCCGGGCAGTCGAAAACTAGCCCGCTAAAAGCGCACTGGCTATTGCAACCTTAGGAAATACTCACCCCAAAAACTGACTGAGCAGCCACAAGGCAAATGTAAAAGTAACAAGCATTGCTGGAACAGAAATAAATGAGCGCAAAAGTTAACATTGCTTGGAACTTCGTAATGTTTCTAATTTACACGCGACTTGGGTGCAGATTGTCAATGCGGGAATGCCACAGAAGGCCGCAGAAGAGCCCGCCGTAATAGCACTGGCTAATACATATGATATAATTGTGTACAGGGTAAGCCACAACAGCAGAGGTATGAAGAGAAATTAAATGATTGATTCAACAGAAATACATTAGCGCAAAAGTTCACTGTGCTTGGAACCTAGTAAGGTAATGTTGATAATTTCAACTCGACTTGCGATCAGATTTTCAATGGGGGAATGGCACAGAGGCAGAATATGTGCCCAGAATATCACTGGCTAAGACACATTTCCAGAAAACCTTCTTGATAATTGCGTACAGGGTAGGCATTCCTTCTACAGGGCACCGACTATTGCATTGTCAAAAGCGCAAGACCTGTACTTAGAGAACATTCCAGCTAACTGTTCAGTTGAAGGAAAAGATGTACATTTCGATTTGCCTCCCCAACAAAAAAAAAACCCCAACTAAGGAGGTGTTGTCGATAGGAAGATTAAAAGGTGGTGTTAATATACAATTAGCGATTAACTTCAAAAGATACCTTACCGAATTAGAGTTGTCTGCGCTGTGTTTCAATCATCAAATTCTGCCTCGAAAGGGTAGGCGTTACCGGTAATCTGTCAACAGCCCATCACATTTGCACTGCGTGACTTTTTGTAACATTTTTGGCCCTGAATCGGGCATGTGACCACGAGATTTGTTTAGAAGCCTGCAGATATCGTTCACCCATCATCACCTTCCTTAACATTCCTGTGTACAGTAATAGTATAATTTACATCTAGTCAAGGAAGTTTGAGTTTTTAGCTTATTTTAAACCACACAGAGAATGATCGAATCGATACAAAGGGGACCCTATCACGTGATCAACTCTAGTTCCTGTGGGAATACTGGACGATGAATTATTTTCCTGATCCTGCGAGCGAATTTTAGCAAAGGATGAAAATGGCAAATTCTGCAAGTTGAGTTGGAACAAGACTTATTGGGATATGTCCATCTTCAGAGGAACAAGGTAAGATCATGCTAGAGAATTTCCAAAAAATATTGAAAGCCAGAAGCGAGGGGTGTGTTGTTTTGCATAGAACATGATCCGCGCGCACGAATCTCTTTGCATGGCGTCTGTATATTATAATTTTCCTAGCTGTAAAGAAGGAGAAAGCTAGCTTCGTAGTGGCCACACGGTTGTCCGTGATGTTCTGGACCTGAAAAAAAGGGAATGATATATAACTTTACATGCGTGCAGAGTAACAGACCGACATTTGTATTCTACATGTATCGATCAAATTAAGCGTGTTGTCAACCCATTTCTGTTTATGAAGAACGGAATTTATTGCTGGACGATCCCAGTAGGTGAATAGTAAGAAAAATTCATAAAGTCTCCTCTTTTAGAGAGTCGGGCAATAACGAAAAAGACTTCCCTACAAGTAATAATTTGGAGTGAACCCTTGCGCATTTTCAATGACATGACAGCTGATGCTTCCCGAAAACATGTTCTAGCTTTGTGAGTTTTCGGATTTGAGGTTCTTGCGAAACGTTACAGCGTTATTTTAATCCCAAAAAAAACCTGATATAGATGTATCTTCCAAACTGCTTTCATCTTCCTTTAAATGAAATTGACCCCTCGAAATAAACTTATCGTTGGCAATTCAAATTGCGACCAAAAATATTTGTTTGTTGTCAAAACACGCGCGTAGAAAATGCTACGGATCTAACAATAATGCAAGCGAGCGATATTTTTGCGTTATCTCAAGAACTAAGCGCATTTTCACATGCTATGTTGTAAACTCTTGTCAAGTTTTATGGTTTGAATATACGCAAGAAATGCGTAAAGCGTGGAGAGACATTTCGTTTGATTTTCCAGCGTAACAGGAGGCAGGGTAGACGAAAATGTTTTCATCCACAACAATACGTTTTATTTGTACAGTCTGGAAGTAGAATGTTGTGCAACAGTTTAACAATATTTTCTTGGGGATGAGAATAGCAATAGCAATCCTGTTATTGTAGTACCACAAAGTTTTCCAGTCACAAAATGGTAGGGCGTATGGGAAGAATATTGTGAAGTATTCGTTTATTTTTCCACGCTTCTACAAAGCGGTGTCGCATTGCCATGTGCTCAAACTTGGTACAATAGCCTTAAATGTAGTTGTTGCGCCTCTAGTACATAAAGCTTTGCATGGATTTGCACTGTTTCAAGTAGGGTAGTTCTAGTGAACCAAAAGTTAGCATCGACATCTGCCTATCTTTCTCAACATAAAATTAAATGTTGTGGGAATTGAAAAGTCTCAGAAAAAGCGATCATGCAAATAATCCTTTTGCTCACAGGAGCCAACTTCGTTTGCAATAGAGAATGCTAACAACAGTTTCCAAACTCATATAGCATTACACATTTTCTAAAGGTCTGCTAATAAATTGTGTCTATTTGGCTAACCAGAAAGGTGGTATTGGCATAGCCCCCATACCCATGTACAGGGTGGGTCCTCATTGAGTGCACTGGTGATGACCACTTACCTGAAATTATGCTTTCTTTCTTACTGGAAATGAATCAATGCAATTAGTGAGCAGTTACCATCAAGTCTTTTGACAAGCAAGTCCTATGTTGCAGCAGTGAGTAAGGCATCATTTAGCTGTTTTCCAGTCCTATGCCATTTCCCGCAAAGAAGAACTCTTCGCAGCCTCCCTCCTCAGGTTAAGGGGAAAGTAATTGTACTAAACAATCCCCATTCACAGCACTAAGGACCAATGTTCCTGTAAAAGTACAAACAGATCGATTTTAAGCTAAAAAATGGAGAGGGAAGCATTCTTTCCGAGTGCTTTGGTTCGCCCAAATCAAAATGAAATACAGTTCATAATGGTGAATGTGGGTCTCATGGAATACACCTTGTTAAAAAGGAAAGGGACCTAAAGGTGTCTCAAGATTAAATAACCCGTCTGATGCTGGCAAAAGTTACAAACAATGGAAGGGTGAATTTCTGGTTGATTTTTGAATACGATTAAAAGACAAATCCCACCACTGCTGGAATTATTCTATATCAGAAGTGAAATAGTGAAAGCTAGGTGTTGCAGTTATGCAATAAAGCCTTTTAGAAGGAGGAATTTCCCAGCCTTGAACTTGGTTTTTTTTTTCAGATAACATTCAATCCGGGACAGTTCATAATTTAAAGGAGAGGGGAATGGGTTAGAAATTAGCAGATTTGCACGTTTGTCTCATGTGCCCCCTTAGAAACTGAATTTTTCATATCCCCCTATTCCTATTCCTATTCCCTCCTATGAAGGATGTCATTACCCTTGTTTCCCCATCAATCAATATTTGTTCATGTGAAGACTTGTTTAGCATGCACATTTTTTTTTGAACCACAATTGTGAAAAAAACCATACGTGATTTTGTTGAGCTTTTTCCCTATTATTGTGTTAGTTTGGCGTTTCTCTCTTGTTGATGAAGGTTTGTCTACGTATTGAAAAAATGCATTCAATTGGCCCTTGCACTAACGCACTTTAGACAACATAGTTTCTTGAAAAGTTGTCTATAGCCTCTGTTCCACTAGCGTGTAAAACTGAACCTGATGTCAATTGTCATGATCGTTAAGAGGCGATTTGCTATGGCTCAGTCAATACACAACCCCCCCCCCCCCCCCTTGGCAATTTGTTGGGCATTTGTCAGTTATTTTAAATGATTTCGCAAATGCCCCATGGTGGCAGGGTGGGTTAGCTAGTACCCTCAAATGCCCATGGTGGGGTTTCAGGAAGAGTGCAAATGCCCAACCCGTGGGAAAATATCGAAATTGTGTTGTAATGATTAGTAATGAAAACAATAAGTGGCCCCCTGACCCAGACAGAATACCAAGCAGCAAAGACAGCTTGGATTTTCAAGATTACGAAACAATGTAATTGGAAGCTGTTAGACATTTGAAAAATAACCAATACAATGGCAGCGATTCAAAGTGTAGCAGAAAACACCATGAAAATGAAAGTCCAAGATGCTAAAATGTCGTTAAACTCTACACTCGAGAGGACACGAGTAATGACAGAAGAAGAGCAAATGTTTATTTTTTAAAGGAATGTGGTGACTGTTTCTAAGGACGATGTTCTGAAGGTTCCATGTTCGTTTCTGATTCTCTGAAGTTGAAATTGGAAATGCAATGTTAATGTTTGGACAAGCTTGGAAAAATGTGAACCAATAATTTGTCACAAATATTGAACTGGAATAAATATAATTATTCATGCTAGGAATTCTTTAGGTTTTCTTTTGATTTTTGAACCCCCTCAGCTTTTATATTTCTATATTGGGGGCAATTGATAAATTAAAAATGAACGTGTTAAGTATGACTTATAAAATCCTGATTGCAATGTTAATGCTTTGACAATGCCCCACCCCCTGGCAAACCTCTTTGAGCAAATGCCCCACCTTTGGAAGAAAAGGGCCAACAAATTCCCTGAGGGGAGTGAGCAGGCTTGGAATTGACGGAGTCATTAAGTGGCACACTGTAGAATTGTTTTTGCTGTTATCCCATACATGGACTCTGTAATGTGCCAATGCCTCCCCTATGACCTCTATGGCACAGAAATGACACCAGGACCCCTGGTTGGAAGTGCCGAAAAATAGACATCACCCATACCCCCGACAAACAATAAATGATCCCTAATAGTAGAAATCACGATCGAAGGTGATCACTTCTTGAACTGAAAAACAAACAGGAGCCACACCTGTTGCATAATTAATTGAACAGGTTACATAGAACCCATTCAGGGGTTAGTTAGGGGTTAGGTTAGTTGGGAATTGTTCCATTACAAAGTAATACTAAACAAAGAAACGAATTCCTGCAGAGATATTTAATGGAAAGGTATAAAAACACGTGAGGAAAAAAGTACAAGGAAATGTAAGCAAGAAAAAGATGCCTAGGAATAAAGCGAAGCTCCAGGTGCAACCAACGGTTCGTTTCGGGATGTAGCGTTTTATGACTGAGATTTATAGGGGTAATCATCAAATCGTACTTGGGAATATTAAATTTCCTATCGATTTTTTTTTTTGGTTGGGGGGGGGGTGGGGTGGCGGGGGCAGCTCGCAAACGCAAATTGGGCGGATTTAATTTTTGTTTGGAAAACTGTTCCGCTAAAGTGAAGTCTTGGCTAAAAACTGAGAACCGATAGAAGGGTTCAGGCTAAATTAAGTAATTTTACCTGTAATGTCCAAAAAAAAATATGAGAAAGTAGAAACTAATATTGCAAAGGTCGCTACGAAAAGTTTCTATGTGGGTGCCCCTGAAGGAAGGTCGTTAAACAAGTGAAACGAACGGTTTTAATTCCATCCGAAGCAAGGAAAATGGGATTGTCAATATTATTATTAGAACTTATAAACAACGTTCTTGAAAATGACATGTTATAAACTAATTGAAGCGTAGGATGAGTGTGATATAAGAGAAAAAGTTGGTAGGTAATTGCTTACCATAACGTTAATGCGAGGAACTAATTGCCTGCACTGCCTCTAGTAGGGAAGGTGTCGTCTTGTGAGGGCAATCACGGGATTAAACCATATCGAGGGCTGACAACAACAACTCAAGATGTCATATTGTCTAAGAAGTCACGGGAAAACATACTAGGAAACCAGAAAAGATATATAAGTAGCGAGACAAGCTACATGAGCAGCTTCCAAGTGCGCTAACGCTATCGGGAAAGGAAGCACATTTCGGTAAAGGGGAAAGGGCAGACAGTTGGAGTGGACTACGTTTATAAATGTAGTAAACACCACGGAACCTAGGGGAATTGTACTTATGGGAATGATGAAATGATTAAACCCAAAATACTGAGGAAACGATTTGTTATAGAATGTAAAAAAAAAACAAAACACACACGAATTCGGTAGGAATAATCAAAGAAAAAAGAGAAGTACCGTTGTACTATACCGTTATCAAGTTGAGTTAGCCGCGAGTACACTACTGTTTACACGTTATATAACTGCGCTTGTGACAATATAAAAAGAAAGAACCAAATTTGTTCAATGGAAGGACACAAAGCAATGCATTTGCTGCATGCTGCTGTGAGTTACATAACGAAATTGTCCGTTTATTAAAGGTAAAGACAATAAAAGTAAACTGTTCGGACAAAGAAATAGGCGAACGAGAACGACAGTGGGTCTTAAAGGCCTTGTCAAATGGAGAGCTTAACACAAACCCACGTAATAAAGGTTTTAGTGGATAACTGAGCCAGTGAGCGTAAAGTTCCGACTAGACGACCAAACCTTTTCGTCCAACAGTGTGTGGAATGACCTTTTTTTGCTGTTTAGCAACCGCTCGCAACTTTGCATTGAAATTGTTTTCCATTGTCCCTTGTTTGGTCAAACAGTGTGTGCCCATTTAGCAGAGGAACGTTTTGTGTGACAAACACGATGTTGGAGGAAAATGTTTGATCGTTTAACCGGGGCTTAAGTTCTCTTTGATCTTTTGCAGGACAGCAAGACAAAAGAGTGATGTGGACATGTTTTCTTGAAGAGGAGCATCGAATAAATCGAACTACTTAGTTCTGTAAAAAGGTTTTACAAATTGAGGACAATACAAAGAAAAAGCATTACAACTCTACAATGTAATGTCACCACAGTTAAGGGAACAGACCCAAAAGTTGACAGAGGAAGTTGTGAACCGCATGGAAAAACAAGTTGCAGGTCACGGTTGATTTGATGATCTCTTAAAATAAATGATAAATGTTTTTCGAATACACGGCCTTTAAAATTTTCTGCCTTGTCTTTATTGTTTCGTTGCCTCTCACCATTGAAAATGTCATGAAATGTAAATTATGAGTGTTCTTTCCTTGGCGATGTTTGATCGTTTAGCCACCTATTCCGCAAAGGTTTGCGGAAAAGTTATAAGCAACTCCATCATAAAAGACCATATGAACGTCATGACCTAGCGTTCTTATACATTATGTTTGCCCGTTCAACAAAACGGAACACTTTGCAACAAAGGTGTTGAGAAAAACTTGTTTTCACTGAAATAGAGAGTGCCCATTGTAAAAATAAAGGTAAAGGTTGACAAACGGGCCAACATTGAAGGGTATCAAAACATAATATGCTGGTAAAACAATTGAAATGTCATTTTCTGTCTTGTTAGATTGAACCCCAAAATTTTGACGTTACAGTGAAAAGTAATGAAGGTCGATCTGTGTGGCGTTTTCAACTGAAAGTAGAGGACGCAAAAATTCGAAATCAGCATCCCATCTTGAGATTTTCTGAGCTGCTCAGTGCGCGAAAAAAATGCTAACTGACCGTATTTTACAGGTTAAAAAACAAATTCGTTCACTTGAAAGTAGAAGGGAACGTTTAATCAAAACGTTTAATCAAACGTCAAATCTCAAATTTTACTAATTTGAGATCTAAAATGAAACCCAAATGTCTCGAGTAGCGCGAGAAGCACATAAAGTCGGATACCAAAGTCGTTGAAATAGTGGGGGGGGGGGGGGGGAGAAATGGGCAGTTAGAAAATTATTGGTATTATCAGAGGTGAAAAAGGCGGAAAAAATGAATAGTTCAACAAGAAAACAGGTATACTTTTCTTTTATTACTAAGGGTAATTCGTCGAAATTTCTTACAAGCGATAACACTACTATTCGCCTGAGACTATTTATAAAGTTTCTTCGATATCAACAAAGTCTCTGTAGGTTCTTTTGAAATTATCCTTCCATTCACTTAAAAGCGAAGTTTACGCAGACATAGAGGCTTCTGAAAAAAAAAAAAAAAGGCGTTAATGTTATGAAATTCAAACAAACCAAGGGGAAGCAAGCTGGTTCATTACTGGGGAAGAGTAGGTGAGGGGGTTCATTACTGTGGAGGAGTAGGTGGGGGAGAGGGTTGTCTAAGATGGCGGATAGTCTGATCCAACAAGCAGGGAGAGATCAGTAATGAAATTTATAATACATTGAGAAAACTAAACAGAAAAATAAGGTGTTTGGATTCGGAGAACACACGATAGAAGTCGTGCTTAAAGTTGTGGCGTTGGTCGAGCTGGTCGAGCTGGTCGAGCTGGTCGAGCTGGTCGCGCTGGTGAAGCCATTGTCTCAGTGTCGGTCGAGTTGTTGCGTCCTGTGGTGGAACGAAGGTAAATGATAATAGAAAAATGTCAGGCGGAAATAGTAGCAAATAGCAACACAACCGTCACAACAACACAACACACAGCTAATCCCAACACAACACAACGCAACACAACCGGCACGACAACACAACACAGCTAATCCCAACACAACACAACGCAACACAACCGGCAAACACACAACTCCAGACAGATATGCAACAGGCGGTCGAGCTGGTCGATCGACCAAAAACTCCACGGAAAAATTTGGTCAAAAAACGCCGCACATTTGCACAAAAAACTATAAAAATTAGGAACAGTGAAAACACGAATAAGGGGAAAAGCGATAAAGAGAAAAAAGAAGCGGAAAAAGCGAATAATATAGAAAAAACGCGAGCCAAAAGATGGAAAAACCCGCGAAATAAATGAACGCACGAAAAGTATACACCGGAAAAACGAAGGTCGAAAAATGGAAAACTTCTCGAATAGACACTCAAAAAGCGAAAAAAGCCGAAAAAACGTACAAAAACACGGCAGTAAATTAAATATGGAGCGGAAGGAAGAAACAAAGAAAGGAAGAGAGTCCACCCAACCGGAAAAAGCCCCGAGAATGGGGCCAATAACATCTTAAGAGACATTGGTAACACTATCGTCTCGATCGGCTTTTACGCTTAACCTGAACCCACTCCATGTCGCTTTCATCATCATATTGGTCATCCGAAGATCGATAGTCTCTGCTGTTCTCCTTCCGTTGATAGTCAGAGCGATCGCACTCCCTGTAGCGATCGCTGGAATGGTGACGCTCATGGCGCTTTTCGCGATTGTCGCGATCACGGTTGCGGTCGAGCTTAGAGCGCTCCCGCTCGGGATCGCCCTCACTATCGGTTTCACTCTCAGTGGGCGTCTGCTCGGCGATCTTTTCCTTCTGCGGCTGACTCTAAGACTTCGATGACTTCTGCGACGAGTGCTTCTGTGAATGTTGCTGTGTTGGCTTCTGTTGTTTTCTCTCGGTGTTTGCAGTCTTAGCCGGTGCACGCGAGGCCGGACCAGAGCCGCTAGCCACCCTCGCCGCCCTTACGGCCTCAACCTGTTCCGGGGAACGGGAGGCCACGCTAGCGTACGAGGACGTGCCACCGGCCTTCCCGGGCAAAGTCCTCGCAACATCAGTGTAAGACGCATTGCCTGGATTCTTCTCCACATTCGTGCTAAATAAAAGGAAAGGGCAGGAGGCAGCGGGATGACTCTCCTCAAGGCAAATTGAGCAAAGCGGTGGCCGCGGGCACTTATCTGACAAATGGCCAGGCATTTCGCAATTAAAACACCTGACCGATTTGCACTCCTTAACCAAGTGGTCTTCCGCGCAGCACCGGCGACACATCTTTGGTTGCGTAGGATACCATACCCTCAGTGGCTCACCAGCGATGTACCGAGATGATGGTATGATTGTATTAACGCGCATCCTGGTGGTACGGATTCCGTTGTATATATAATCGGCCACTTTGTCGCGACGGAAAGAAAACACCTTTCCGTAACGCGACAATCGACCTATGATGATGCAGACGATTTTCACAATCTCCAAGGAAAACCGTGCACCCTGCAATAGATATGCTACTAACACCGAGCGCGGCGTTCTTCGCTTCGGGCGATTTAAAGGCTACGACCCACGTGTTATTTGATGCTCGCCGTTGAACAGATAGAACCGAGTTGATGTCGATTCCTGCGGCGTCAAAACGAACCAGAATCCCCTGTGAAGAAACAACAGTGTCCATGGAAAAAGAAACAGAGTTCCTTTCTCAGTTTGGCTGAATTTTCATCTTTTTCCACAGACCATGTGAACTGGGCGACGCGAGAAAACATTTTCAAACATATCAAGTAAGACCTTAGGGACAGGCTCCGCATCTCTGGGCGTCTTCGAACAGAACTGGTGTTAATGAGTTCTCACCAGATCGGATTTTGGCGCTGACTTCCATCACTATTTTCCATCTTTAGCAAGATTCTATTGTTGTTTGTAGATAGCCTCTCACACAAAAGACAAACGCTGGCCAATTAGGGCTTAGCCAAATGGCCGAGAAGCGATGCCGAGTAGGTTCTCCGCAAGCAGGGTGGTTTCTTCCTTCCATCTTCGAGATATGGTGGTCAGAAAACTGTCGCTTCCCTGCATGCAAAGTTGACCCAAGAAGGTGGGTACTGGAGAGGAAAAGTAATAGTGTTTGTAGGTCCGAGGCCGGGTAGGTTAGGAGAACTACCATACACGGACGATCAAGTAACCTGCACAACGTTACGCGTTTCCTGTGCGATACAGTGAGCTGAGACAGTTACACGAAAACGAGGCAAAATTAAAAGGCACCCATATGATGACCCACATGATGCTGTTTTCGAGTTGTCTCCACGTTTCGTACGAGAATTGTCCTCTTTTTTACCCCCTAGCAATGCTACCTCGCAGGTGGACAGCTTCGACAGTGCAGACTACAGGAAATACAAATGCCTCGTTGACAAGTCCCTACAAAAGTTAAAATTTGAGCACATTACTCTCGTCTACGACCATACCACAGGGAAAACACCGGTTCTCGTCCGATCACCGAAGTTAAGCCCTGTCGGGCGGGGTTAGTACTTGGATGGGCGACCGCCTGGGAATACCCCGTGTTGTAGGCTTCACATTTTTCTTTTCCCTTTTTCCTTTTTCCTAACCAATTAATCCAGCTAGTCTAGGCTAGGTTGCCCGGTCTTTGAGATATTTACGGGCCAAATTAACACCTAGAAAGAAAAGCGAGTTCAATAGAACAATCGCTCGCGCTTTCCTTCGTGAGCGCGCGGGCAGGTTCAAATTTTGACTATGACTTCAAATAATCAACGCTTGTGACATCAAATTATTCGAAGCAACAACAATTGAGGTGACAATTAGTCGCTGTTTGCCCTAAATACCTTAAAACAAATGCACAGGGCGGAATGAACAATGATAAACTACCATATTTTGAGCCATCCAACGCACTAACAGTAGGTTCAACATTAATTTCGTTAATTAATACCCTGCCATCTTCCACGTCATCACTACATTCAGCACTATTTTCACTCATGACATTATTAGCAATACTTCCCTCACTTAAGGTGCCATATCAATTTATGATATTATCGTGTTCACAGAAAATGGTATTACTTGCAAACAACTCCAATGCTCACGTTCACTGTGAATATTGGGAGCGTACACCGTAATGATTTGGAAAATGTGGTTATCAGATTTGGAAAATATGGTTATCATGTTGTAACTTGACGGTCACGACCCTGCCAGTTAGATCGGTTTTATGATCGACAAGTTTCACAGTGCTGTTTGGGTGAACAAGCGTGGTGACCCCCGCCATTCTATTTGAGCCGGGGCCATTCCCTTTCCCACGCCTTGCCTTGGGACGTGTTGGCCAAGTGTGTCGTGTGCAACATATCAAGAAGTCAAAGATGAGTTACAATGTAAGGTTGGTAAGATGAACATTTATTCGTGTGTCTCACGATGGAATCGCTTTGAGTTGTTGATCGCGACGTTTCGACTGCAATACTGCTAGTCTTCATCAGGCGATGAGGTCAATTGTTTACGTGTCGCTATTTGTAGCATGATGGTTCGCTGCTATTGGTGCATTTCGATCCTCATTATTATTCCGACTATTAGATGTTGTTCCCTCACAGGTCCGTTTTGTGGTTGGTCGGCTGTTGTGCTTTCTGATCGTAGGTATCCAAGCTTCTGGAATTTCGATTCCGCTATCTCTATTGATGTTATTAGGATGAAGTCTTATATGGATAGCCTCTTTGACCCTACGTGTGTACTAGTGAGGGTCACGATCAATAAACTTAACTTCTTTCCAAATGGGAAGATGCCCTGTTTCGTTAGCGCGTTCCCAAACTGCGGAGGTTTGCGTACGAGCAAGCCGTATATCTCCGTCGTGTTCTTTTATCCTGTCTTGCATCGCTCTCCCTGTTTCCCCGATGTATACTTTGCCGCACTCACAGGGAATTTATAGACGACACTGTCTTGTTTAGTTGGTTCAGGGGTGTCTTTCAGTCGATGAACAGAAGTGGATCAGTTTTATGATTCCAGTTGGGTTAGTTCACTCCGGCCATTATGTCTTTCAGTCACTGGTGCAAGACATCAAGAGTAGATGCACAAATCTGAATTTTTTGAATAAACATAACATGAGACTCTGGTACTTGGACGATGAAGACAACTGGATAAATCTAAACAACGACGACGAGCGAGGCTTTCAAGAATTTTGGCAGAGCGCACGGACTGTTCCAGAAAGGGAATTTAAAAGAATTAAAGTAAAGGCTGGGGTTCTCGGTTATTCATTAAATAACGAAGATTCGAGGGATGTATTGGCTGCCGATTTTGTTCCCCCTGGCAAAAATAACCCACAGTCTGGTATGTATGTACCCGGTCAGGGCTGGAAATCGCCTACGTTTGAACCTGAATCATGTCAGAGGGAACAGGAAGCGGCGAATGCCCTAGTAGAACTTCAAAAGAATAATAAATGATGCACAAGAACGACAACCGCGTTTTTGTTTGTGACAACAGTTCAATTTGCATCTAGATACTCTTGAACTACCTAGTTGTTGTGATTTGGTACTATTTTTAGCAACAACTTAATTTAGTGATTGCCGAGATTCCCCGCCAGTCTGGAGACTACAAAATTTTAGTAGTCGATGCTTTTGAAGATTTTCATCACTTATAAGGCAAATTATAAATTTAGCGAACACTTAAGTGAATGACTTTATACAAGAAGTAGCTGAAACTAACTACAAAATTAAGAAGTCACTTAAAAAATAGTTACCTTTGTTTACCTTTCAATCGGCGCCAGTATGTCTGCGGCAGTATTCTTGAGGAAATAATTGAGTTCTTGTAAAACTGGATGAAGTAATTTATACACTTATTTGAATAAAGTTGTAAATTAGAAGTATTACATTTGCAATTGTCATTACGCGAATGAAACTCGAAAACATTTTTAAATGTGATCACATATAATCATAGACCAAGACGCTTTTTACATGCTTGTTTACACTTGGCGAGAAAGACATCGGTTAGATGGTGAATTATTCGCCAGAGTAATTCTCTGAGGAAACTGTCAAAACACTAAATATCATTGTATGAAGTGAATCTGAAAAAATTCATATCATTTGATGATATGAAGTCTACTGCTGCGTGGACTGCAGCAAGTTCAATGTTCCTGTTTGTGAGTTCCCAAAGTTCATAACGCATGACGCTCGGCTCCTCATTTTATTAAAAACAAACTCAGCAGGGTTAACATTAGGAGAATATGTTGGCGTATAGACAAGTTCAATGTTGCGCTCATTCAGCCACACTTGTAATGCTTCGCCACCTGCAAAATGGTGAGTAGCGCAGTTATCCATCATCAATATGGCTCCGTCGACTTCAAGTGCTGGTCTTCCTGTTTCCATGTTGTCTGCATTACCTGCTTCACCAAAAAACTGAAGAAAAGGGATGGTATCGGAAGCACCCTGTACAGTGTTCATATATTCTACCTCATTTAGTCCAGCTAATAAGTTAACTGTTATGTTAGGTGAATCGTGGTAACGTAAGAGCTCTATGCATCTTTCTGCAACTGATGCGTGACCGCTTACCATGGAAAGGTAATTTTAAACCGCATTCATCGAAGGACTTGAGCTTAAAAGGATCTTTTGCATTTGAGTGTATGCCATATTTTCTACACTAAATCTTCCCTGAGCAACGGTACTAATTATTTTTCTTGAATGTTTCAAACCAGACAACATACTGTTGTTCAACGTACGCGATATCGTGAAAATGGAAGTTCCGTTTGGAATATCGCTAAATTTGTTTAAACCGTCGTAAAATTTCCCTCAGTGATGAAGTCGGTCTTGCTCTCTAAACAGTCTCGATAAACTGCAAGTCACCTTGAGTTAAATGAGAGTTGTTTCCTTCTCCATTTCTCCATGGTTCAATGGTATGTTCTGTATGCCATCTGTTTATCACAGTGTTTCTACTTTGAAAGCGTTTGCTACATCCGAAAAGTTACCAGGAAAGCAGTCGGTATATATGTCGCCACCATTTCTAACTATTTCACCGACTATCAATGTTCGCTGACCACGCAAAAGTGAACAGCCCTTGGTAAAGGTTCCGCCTTTCAAATTAAGCTTTTCCATGATAGAATGCGTAGCATGAAGACGACAAAACATACTAGTACACCGATATAAAGAAGACTTCAGTGGCTAAAATTTTGCGTGCTTTATTTTAGATCACGTCAATAACACAAGGCATTTCCAATGGATACTAGCATTGTCGCTCCTAACAACAGCAAAGTTTTAATGGTAAAACTTAGGCGCGAAACTTCCCACGTGTCATACTCAACTGATAATCGTAGTATCAGGCGAAGAAATAGTCCGCTTGATTTTGTTTAAGACTTGTTCCCAGTCGAAGGAGGGATGAAAAATTGTGGTGACATTTCCTCTTAGGTTTTCGCTTGCAACATCTACATCTAAAAATTCCCTTTCTACTGGATCACTAAATGACCTTGGAATGTGCAAGTGATTTCTCAAGTGTACGTAGGTACTTGTCACATTTGTGAGTATCACTCCTCTGGTACGCCGTCTTACCGCCATCTTTGTGAACTTATTTTGCTGGGAACCTTTAACTTTTTACAGAAACACAGCTTTTACCATATCACTTAGCATATGACATTGAGGAAAATCTATCTCCTTTTATGGTAGAAAGACAAGATGACATTGACAGATTCTTGAGTCTTGCAATCTGCTATAATAGATAAGTGAAAGTTATTGAACAGCATTATTTTCAAGTTCTAAATGCATTACATTTCTGTGCTGTATTTTGTCAACAAGATAGTTGTGTCAAAATAAAATTTTTATTACTCTATCAGAAACAACACAAATGTCAATAATTTTATCCAGAACCTTAGAAACATACTAAATGAAGTATCAGTTGATATGGTACTTGGTGATTTTAATGTGAACTACTTCAGTGATAAAGATTCTGCTGAATTAAAAAGTAGATTGGAGGAGTCACTTGATTTCCAACAAGTAGTGAAGAAACCAACATTTATATCAACAAGTGTCCTTGATCATGTTTATGTAAAATTGGGCAAGTTTAAAAATGTTACTACTACGATCATAAGTGTTTATTACTCTGATCATGATACAGTAAGAATCAGCTTTAAATTTTAAGGTTTTAAGAGCCAGTCTCCCTTAGATCCTCATATCCATTTTTGTTTGAGAAATAGATTTCGCTCATAATTATTCCTTTAACTTCCCTTGGCAAGTAAGTAACAAATATGGAATTAGATGGAAGAAATTATTCTTCTTAAAAAAATTCTGGCACAATCTTTTAAAAACCCTCGCTGGCCTCGAAACTCAGCGGCCAGATGATGAATTTTGGCAAACTTGCACCTTTTTGTTCTGGACAAAACAGCTTGTTCGAAACATTCAAATTCGCTAGTTATAAACAATGACCCTTTACCTTAGCAACAACGTAGATTGTATTCATAATCTTTTATTGGCAAAAGAAAACTGAGAATACAAAGTTTATCTACTCTAGACACTTATCGCAACATGCGATTTTACCCAAATTCAGGCGAATAAATCACAAAAGTGGTTCGTACTCACAGGATTTCCTGCATATCAGTGGAAAGTCCTATCTGCCAGCTACTTAATTCTGTTAAAAGGTTTGGCCGTCATCCAGTTTTCGTCCGCACGACACAGCTGAAAGTTGTGCAACTCAGCTGAAGCCGCGATATTTCCATCGTAAATGCTGCGATCTAATGTCGGTAACAAAGCCATGGTATCGTCTCTTGTACCACCTAAAAATGCCATTAGTTGGCCAAGAAACAACCAATATAACTAGATTTTGCTTAATTGTCAGTAAAGCGGTAAACTTTGATGGAAAACGAGCAAGTTGTCATCCGTTGAAAATCGCGAGATGTTCCTTTGATGCCGCTGACCACGTGCATCGCAGCACAACATACTGTCAATGTAAATATTGCCTCAAGCAATAGCCATGGCGAGAGCAGTGACAAGACCGACCGCATGTTCGTTCATTGGAAAAGGAAACATAATTTGTGGAGAATCACGTGGAAAAGAAGACTTGATACCCCTTGCCGAGCGCGTTGCTGAAGTTATTAATCATTTAAAAAGTGGTCACCTGTCACGCACAAAAGTAACAGCATGAATTAATATTGGCCAGGGTGGGGAAGTTTAATCTTCCATTGGACGAAATAAAAAAGTTAACAATTTGCCCAAAACACTGTTATAATCTAGGGCAATACTGGAGGCCACTAAAGACGTGACAATACCTTAATCACGAAGGACGGAAAATTGCCCTTCACTGTAAAAATCCTGTGAACTGGCAGATGGCGCAGGAGATACAGACGACGTTTATTACTCTTGTGCATCGCGTCAGTATTTTTTCTTTTTGTCACCCGATCATTAAAGCAGCTTTTACAACAAAAAGCGAAAAAGAAAACGAAAATCCATATAAAAATACGAGCTGGATGAAATATTTTGTCATGTTAACCAATTGTTTTTTCCAGCAATATTTAAGAATGTCACGACACGAAATGGGCTCCCAATACACCTGTTGCAACGGTTTTCGAGAAGAATAAGATTAAGACAATAAAGGGAAGTTCTTTAGAAGGAACACAAGGGGAAAGATAGCCTGTTTAAGAGTTGCATTACTTACTTAGTTATGGATTTATTTATAGTGAATTAATTTAATTTACAGTGTTTTAATTCAATTAAGGATATGGAAATTATGACAGAATCCCAAGGACATATTTTTCGTGTTTCTTAAAGGATATTTGTGTGACGGTTTTACTCTTAGATTCCATTTACAGCATTTTTATTGGAATAGCGGATTGAGTTTACATTTTTCATTGGAAGACTATTGTACTTACCGCCCTTATCTTTGTATATGAGGTGTAAGTATTTTTGTTAGTGCTTATCGCGTTTTTGTCCTTCAACTACACATTCAATCGTAAATTCAGGCTACCTTTATCAATACAAAAACAGAGGAAAGGTCATTTTTCCAGTGTCTATTACCATGAGAACAGGTTTCTTGGTGGGGGAAAATTGGCCAGCAGAGCACGGCCTGGAGAGAAGAAGGGGGGGGGGGGTGGGAGGTGTGGATGGTAGGGGAAATAGCCACCTTCCCAGTTCGGCGCATTCCTACTGTCACCAGTTCTCGGGCTATGAATCCTAATGATAATATATATAACATATACACATATATATATATATATAAGATTAGACATGTAATGGTCAAGAGGTCAACTCCAATCTACAATGTAGCTAAGTTGGTTTTATTCGCTCAACGTTTCGACCATCACGGTCTTCATCAGGAGCGTTAGAGGTATAAACTGCTTACATCAACAACAAACAAAATTCAAATTCGTGTCAACGGGTAACATACTGTGACGTAACAAGGTCATGTTAGGGAAAATATGCAGCAACGGTTTAAAAAAATATATACATACCGCAAAAATACAAATATTAAGAAAAAAAATTAAATGCAAAGCTATGGTTATTTATACAACTAAGTTATTAATAGATGGTTTAAGCCTTAAAATCCAATATTTTTCTCGCGCTTTCCGAATGTCTTGGTCCTGTTTTGTAACCCTCTCAATAACTGTTAATTTAAGATTTTGTACTCCACAGTTTTTGAAATGTCTGACTGAGGGTATGTGTTTTGTTCCTCCTTTAATATCACTGCGATGTTGTGTTCCACGGTGGTGAACCGGGTGTCCTGTTTCGCCTACGTACTGATCACTACATTTTACACATTCGATTAAATAAATTACGTTGCTGGTCTTGCATGTGGTGTGTTGTCGTAATGTAATCGTTTCTCCTGTAGTGTTGCTAGTAACTGTCTGTGTAAACTGTCCGTATGTTTTGCAACAAGCACATCTGATATCTGTTCTGCAAGGCCAGAATCCCGGGTCAGAGGGTGTAGATGGACTCTGTTGTTTGTGTTTATGAGTGAAGTGAATTTTTAGGTTTCTGTTGGTTTGAAAGATCGGCCACAGATTGAACAGGTAGCATCAGATGGATTTGGCAACCAATCGCTTCTTTGTTGTGTTGGATGGTCAGAAGGGGAGGTTGTGTTACTGGTGTTTGATGATGGCAGCCTCTTGTGTGTGAGCATTTGTGACAGACTACGACCTCTACGAAATGCAACGAGTGGGGGTTCTTTGAAGATGGCTTGTGTCTTGGGTGATGTGTCAAGTATTTGCTGGTGTTCTTTGAGGATTGTATGCAGGTTTGGCAGTGCTGGATTACAAGTGACTACGAGTGGTACACGGTCAGAGGAAGAATTTTGCTTGCTCTGGAACGCTTCTTCTCTCGATGTTTTCCTTGCCCTCATAATGCATTCTTTAATCAATTTGTTCTTGTAACCACGCTCAAGCAGAATGTTGTGTAATTCACGTGCTCTTTTCTCAAAAAAATCGTTGGTGGAACAGATGCGTCGCAGTCTCAGTGCCAGGCTGTAAGGGATGGAGGTTTTTGTGTGGCGTGTATGTTACCCGTTGACACGAATTTGAATTTTGTTTGTTGTTGATGTAAGCAGTTTATACCTCTAACGCTCCTGATGAAGACTGTGATGGTCGTAACGTTGAGCGAATAAAACCAACTTAGCTACATTGTATATTGGAGTTGGCCACTTGACCATTACATTTCTAATTTTATTTGAGTTATCTCAGAGTCCACGATCGCTTTAGTGATCCTCCATACAGAACGTACAGTTGGTACCGGATTTGCATTGTTTGCTAGACCTCTTACAAGTTGTGCTAATGTGAGCCTGGTGTACATCTTACATTATACGGATGCCCGCTATGCAGTGTACAAGTGCATTTAAAATGCAAACTTCAAGAATTAGGCATAGGGACAGTAGGTTGCAGGATGTCCCTTCTTAGGTCTGTGGCATGTGGAGCACGTAGGTTGTTTTCTTTTTTTTGTGTGGTGGGCCAGCTTCAGATGATGTCCTTGTTTCTTCCAACTGTTGTAAATTTAGTTGCTCTGATGATGTAGAAGAAAAAGGTTCACCATCAACAGTCGCATTACAAGTTGCTACAAACCTGTATGCTATGTTATGTTGAGTTCCCCCTTTTCTTCCATCACAAAGCAAGGCATTCTATCACTGCTTCATCATTCAAAACATTGCTTTTCTGGGGGTGTCTACCATTTAGTCATGTTTTAAATTAACTATTATAATGTTATTGTTTTGTCCCTTCTTGTATTGTGTTATAAAGCCTAATTTTTTAGGCCTGTTTGGACGAAGTCGGAACTTACGTGTAATACAGCTCATTGACTTAACAGGGTTTTTTGCAAACCACGTGTTTCTGTTACCTGTAGGAAATAGCTCTGTCCTTATTCGCTTTCTTGAGGCATGTCTCTTTATAGCATCATCCTTTGATAATCTGTCTGGAAACTGATTTGTTAAGGGCTCAGGAACCTTGGCCTTGTATTTTTGTCTCACTTGTTCCCTCTATTCTTTGGTAATACTGAACAGAACTCTGTAGATCTTTTCAACATAATCTACAGAAGAAGAAGTTTAATTGAGGACAGCTACTTACTACAATTAAATTCGTTTCAACTTACTCAGGCAAATAATATAAGGAAATAGATTTGGAACAAACATTAGGAAGACTAAACTCCTTACAAAGGAATGTTTTGGCTACTCTAAAATGTTAGATTTAGTACCGTATGTAGGTGGTTCAGCAACTTCTCTAACAGCTTCTTCACCCATTTTGAACTTGGGATAGGTGACATTCACATGTCTTCCCATCCGTGGTTTTCTTTGGCTGTCTTCATAGATTCTCATTGAAATGGAGACTTGCTAAGACATGCCCAGGAATAGAAGGAATACGTGGACATCACTTTCCCTACTCTACTTTGTGGGTGGAATTTTTTAGTTTGTGACAGTACTTGACCAAGGCTGTTGAGATTGACAAATTTTTATACCTGCAAAAAGTTCCAAGCCATGAAAAGCACATCATCTTGGGATGCCACTGATTCAATGTAGAGTGGAATCCTTCTAGAGAACTGATTTCTGCATTTGGTGAAAGGCGTTTGAGTCCCTTAGGAGACTTGCCTTTAGTAAAATCTCCTTTATCTTGTCATATGCTGTTGTGCCTATGCAAAGCCAAAAGTTTTATCAATAATCAATTAATTCTGTGTTTATTAAATGCCATATCTAAAGTGACACGAGTTTGCACTTCGGTAGATATTTATTAATTTTTTAAAGCAGGGTGGGGTTGGTTGGAGTAGGTGTGACAGGTGGGATGTACTGGAATTAGAGGGAAATTGGTTTTGCTTTTTTATCCCCTGTGGCCAAAATAGAAGTTTACTGTGGTCCAATTCTGGCTATATGGGGTTGCAGATTTTAAACTGAAAATTAGATGACTGATTGGTGAGATATATATTTATACTTTTATATTAAATTACGTTAAATTTTGACATTATATAAAAAATTTAAGGTCTACAACCATACCAACTTTGATCCACTTCCTGGGTTCTATATTGTCATCATGTGCAGATTTCTGAAACAGAGTATCTGGGTGACCACTATGTTTGTTGGAAACATGCTGCAGAAAGGACTTCCATTTTGCTAAAATCAAATTTTGAAAGCCAGCTTGTGTGGAAGGGGAACACCAAAAGATGTGGTTTTTCACTGCCTTAATCCACTCACCAATAACCTCACAACCCTTCTCTTTGCTAGCAGCCAACAATTTCTTGACCACCCCCTTTGCAATGTGCCACTGGTCGAAAAAGTGAGTCACTGAAGGTTTGCACTCTTTGAATCACTTAGCAATCCCTCGGTGGCGGTCAGAAACAAAGACCTTTATTGCTAACCCCATGACTTTATGTAAGTAATCGAAGCATAACTTGGCTCCTTCAAGCTCCATAGCGTTACTACTTCCAGTTTGATTAGCCTGTGCGGTGTTTAGGCTAATTAGCTTGTTTGTTAGTCAAACTCATTCATGAGCACGTTCCCTAGCAGTGGAACGAGAAAACTCGATAGAGATTTGTTTAAGATGTTCCTTCAGATTCTCCCAAAATTCGAAAATAGAGGGAAAGGCATGCTCAAAAGCCAAAAAAGAATCTATTGCAGAGCGAATTAGCAAGTAGGGAATTATTAAATTTCCAAAGCCCTGGCCCATGTTGCACAGACAGAGAAATTTTTCACAAACACCATAATCACCTAAACAGTGTTCAATAGTGGAGTCTTTCAACTTGTGTGGGGCATCGTAGACATTCACATAAGTAATTTGACGTGTAGTGGGATGGGTAATGTGATGATGGCAATGGATGATTAAAGTAGATTTATGAAGGAGTTGATTACGGTATTCCTCGGAAGAAAAGGTGATCAAAACAGCATCGTTGCCTAAACGTTGTAAGCAGTGGACCACAATGGCTGGGATTCCATCGCAGAGAAGACCGTCGAAAATCTCTTTGGTGGATGTACTATGGTCACGAAGGTTGAAAAAGGCTGTACAAGGATGAGTAGGCATCCTGTTTAGCGAATGGAAATGATCACGTTCAAAGATTGTAGCATGTGACACATGGCACTGATTTTCGCTTTTATGCTTACTAGCATCATCTTCAGAAGACAGATTCTTTGAAGCACGGGCTAAATAACTACCCTCAGGAGCAGCAGGAGGGTTGTTCAGGCAACCTAAGGCATTTTGGTTGCCTTTATGCGGACGTCCGGAAAACAGACTTCCGTTCCAAATGGTCATCTAAAAATAACTTTACCGAACTGGACACTATTGTCTTCAAAGGCGAAAGATTTAACAAACAAGCAATCCTTGATATCCGCACACATTTTAAGCCGACCAGAGACTTCCCAGTACACTAACTTCTCATCCTGTCACCCACCAGGGGTGAGAAAAGGGTTTATCAAAGGTGAAGCCCGAAGACTTCTTAGAACAAACCCTTCAGCGAAATCTTTCGTTGAGAATATCAACCAGTTTAAGGCATGCCTTCGTGCGAGAGACTACCCCGACAGCTTAGTAGAAAGAATAACGTCGAAGACAAATTCAGCGCAAGGAAGTCGGCTCTTCAACAACGACAGAGAGTGTGGGGTAACATTCTGCCTTTCGTTACAACATTCCACCTGGCTGTGTCTAATCTCAATTGAGAACATCCTTATGAGCATATGGCACTTAATCCAAAATCAACCATCGCTAAGAGGAATATACAAAGAACCCCCTATAGTCTCATACAAAAAAGGCAAATCTCTAGGGGATATACTCGTGAGAGCTAAACTATAAGGTCAAGGAAACACATTAGCACGAGCATATGAGCCGCGTTTGGCCTGTCAACACTTTATTTCAACTGAAACATAACTGGACATCACTGGACATAACTGGACATCCAATGACAAAATCGCTACTGGAAGATTTAGTTCATTAACAAAGGTGACGACATCACACAACAGAGCAATATTTTCGCCAATATACAGGTCTGTTCCGGGGCAACCACATAGTGTCCTAGCACATTATTTGTAATCGACATTCAACAAGCTAATGGGCCGCCAGTTTTTATGCTCAAAGCGGTCGCCCTTTTTAAAACTGAGAGAGATCAAAGCTTCCCGCTGAGAGAATGGAAGTGCACCAGAATCAAAGGAGGTTATACACCTAAACAAGATCAGTCCAGAGGATGTTTCAAAAGATGAGGTAACACTCAACAAGGAGTCCATCCTAGCCAGGACTCTTACCTTTAGACATACCAGTGAAGGTTGTGTGGACCTCATCAAGTATGAGTTAACCCTCACAGACGGACACTTGATAACGAGGGACCGTGGATGACAAATTATCCAGAAGGTCATTTTGAATGGATAGGTCAACCGGGCAAGAGGAAAACAAAGCACCAAAGAAGGCATCCCAAGAGTCACAAATACCCATAATGTGGGATAAAATAGTGCCATCAGCACAGTTCATGGCGGGAATCCAATATTCAGCTGTACGTTTCTTCTCTAAGTGGAAGAAATAGCGAGAAGACGCCTCACCTTTCTCCACCCAATGAGCATGCAATCTCACATGAGCTCCCTGGGCCACCTCCGAGTCAAGAGCCTCAATCGAAGATAGAACGGACTGATAAACACTCAAAAGGGAGACCTGCCCAGCATCGATCAGAGCCTATGGATGGGAAGACAAATTAACCAAGAGAGAACGTTCCTTTCCAGTATACCACCACTTTTGGAGGCTCGGGAAAAAGGGTTTATGGGCCTGCCAACCTTGCCAAAAGGTGGAAATGCAGTTTTAAAGGCATCATCTTTCAAAATGGATACCCCATGGGGTCGGACATTCACGGGCAAAGTGCCCGGGCTGTCCACAGCGGCGACACTCGTCCCTGTTGGGACAGTTGGCAGACCTGTGACCTTGAATAGCACACAAGTTGCACACCAAAGGCTGCCCCCTGTACCAAATACGGCAAAGATATCCACTAACTGTGGTCAAACGGGGGGGAGGGGGTTCTTTGAGGACCACAGACACCAGGCGGGTACTGGTGTAGATCTCCTGGTTAGATAGATACGTTTGCTTTTTAATCCTCTTAACTTCACCAAAACTGGAAAAAACCTCCTTTAACGCCTCATCACCCTCCTCAAAGGGATAGTCAAAAATGTGTACAGTGGTGACCGGAGGGCCACCGCCCAGAATTGGGCACCAAAGTCCAAAGAGTCGCATGCCAGAATTGGTCATGGCTGCCTTAAAGCCGTCTTCACTTTTGAAGGTGACCCTCACAACTTCATAGGCAGACCATCAAAAACTTTGACTATCTCTTTCATGATTTCCTCCTTTGACTTATCATTCAACTTTCTCCCAGTCTGGATGTTTAAGGTGTATGGGAACCTCAGTTTTAAAAGAACTTTGAATAAACAATTCCTTTTGACAATGCTGTTATTGCAACTAAATTGCAGGACATTTGCCTGTTTTAATAAATAAATGAAACAACAAATAAGATTAAAGTCAAATGAGGTTTTAGATGAACGGGACTTTTTGCCCGCTCACAAAATGCTATTATGAATTAGCAACGGGACTTTTGCCCGCCAAAATACTATTATGAATTAACTATTTAAATAAAATGAAACGATACGCTTTTAACGGGACTTTTGCCCGCCTACAAATAAGGTTTTAGACGAACGGGACTTTTGCCCGCTTACAATGCTGTTATTACATCTACAAATGAGATTAAAGTCAAATGAGGTTTTAGATGAATGGGACCTTTTGCCCGCTCACAAAATGCTATTATGAATTAACAACAGGACTTTTGCCCGCCTAACAATACGCTTTTAACGGGACTTTTTGCCCACCTACAAATAAGGTTTAAGGAACGGGACCTTTTGCCCGCCTACAATACGTTTTTAACGGGACTTTTGCCCGCCTACAAATAAGGTTTAAGATGAACTATCTTAATAAATAAATGAAACAACACGCTTTTAACGGGACTTTTGCCCACCTACAAATAAGGTTTCAGACGCATGGGACCTTTGCCCGCTCACAAGATACCATTATGAATCAACCACCAGGACTTTTGCCCGCTAAACAACACGCTTTTAACAGGACCTTTGCCCGCCTACAAAATACTATTAAGAATTAACAGGACTTTTGCCTGTTTAAGTAAATAAATTGAAACTTTTGACTGGACTTTTGCCCGCCTACAAATAAGATTAAAGCTTAAGTAACTAAAGTTTTAAATGAACGGAACTTTTTTGCCCGCTTACAAAATACTATTATGAATTGCCTTTTGACAAATAGCGAAAACGCGAAAAAGCAAAAAAACGACAAAGTGAAAAAAGCACACGTAGGAAAAAGCGAAAGAATATGTATAGAAAAACAAGAGCCGAAAATATACGCAAAAAACGAACGCTGAGAAATAGAAAAATTCACGACTTAAATGGACACACAAAAAAGCCGAAAAAGCCGAAAAAATACGTACAGAAAAAACGCGGCAAAAGTTAATTAACTAAATATGATTAAATATAGAGTGAAAGGAAAAAACAAAGGAAGAAAGAGAGTCCACCCAACCAGAAAAGAGCCCCGAAGGCGGGGCCAAAGGACGGATGGGTGACTCCTCAAAAGCAAGTCCAAAGAAGGCAACGAAAAACCAAAAGACCGGAAGGAAACAACGAAAAACCACCCAAAAGAAGAAAAAATCAAGGAAAGATGGAAAAGACCGGCTTACCCCAGGTTATGGTAAGGAACCAAGCATAAGTCCCTGGGAGGGTCACCGGTGAATGCAAAAGAGAAGCGATTATACTCACCACAATCCGGACTTGAGGGTCGACCAGAACTTGGGTCTTCCTACCACAAGGCGATCAGTAAACACTTTCCCGCGTCAGGTAAGTTTTTTTTATGTTTAAGGCGAATGGTCGGCCCCCCAATAGGGTGAGTGCAATGGCCGCCAGACAGACAGACTCATCCCAAACGGGTTCACCTTAAACGGGAGGTGCACCAGCACATCAAACGTCAATGGGGGATCGAACCCCACTCCCTACACACAGTAGCAACGAACATAAACAGAGCCAGACAGGACTAACCACAAGTTAAAAACGCGGGAGGAAACGACCTAACTACCTAGTACTAGAACTAACTAACATGAAACGGTGCCCCGGGAAGCTCACCCATGGCCATGCATTCACGATAATCACAAAACATAGAACATTGCCCCAGGAACTCACCCCAGCCAAGCATTCACGACAATCACACACAGACATGAAACAGCGCCCCAGGAAACAGGACCCCAGCCAAGCATTCACAACGATCATGCACACACATGAAACAGCGCCCCAGGAAAACAAAACCCAGCCAGGCATTCACGACAAACACACAAACACGAAACAGCACCCCGGGAGCACAACCTCAGGCAGGCATTTACGACAACTACACACAAACATGAAAACAACACACACAACAAAAAAACATAAAACGAAGAACTGAAAGCTACTAATGAGAAAGCAAAACAAGAGGAAACAAGAAGGCACAGATCCAAAAAGCCCAAGGTGAATGGCAGACCTCAGGGAGGTCACCAGACAACAGTCTCATCCCAACGAAAGCGGGTTCACCTAAACTGGACAGTGAGGATCATTACAGCCAAAGGGACAAGGAGCCGTCAACAACAGAACCCACCACGCCACAGGCACCCCACTGACGATGAAAGTAGCGAAGACGGCGAGAAGACTTAAAACGCTTTAAGAACAGAGGAAGATGAAACTTAACACCTGTTTTGACACAGTCGATAACAGAAGCAGCACCAGGTGGAACATCACGGAACCTAAAGTCCTTACAGGCGCGCCATATGAAATACTTGGAGACATTCAGAATATAAACAAAGATCCTGGGGACACCACGCAATTCATCAGCGTTAAAGCCAAAGAGCACGTGGCGGCAAACTAGAGATGGAGAGACCGGAGAAAAGCGAAACATCAATGATTGTAGCCACAAAAGGACGCTCTGAGCAAGAGGACAGGAGAAAAATAAATGCTGTAAAGTTTCAGCAACTGGCCCACAGAAACACACTACTGGAACAGAGTAACCGAAAGAAAAGAGACAATCCGCAGTGTAGAGAACTCCGTGAGCGATTTTCCAGGAAAGATCAATCACCGGAGGATCGACATCGAAGAAAAAGAGTTCTCTCGACGTAGTCGAGCAGTAAAGGTCACCAAACGTGGGCGTAAACTTCACAACACAGTGGGGAGTAGGCAAGTTGTCTGTCAAAAGGAACAGGTAACAAAATTTGACAGACAAACTCAGGTTTAGGGGTAAGCTGATGAGCTGAGGACGAGGCAATGACCAACGAACTCCGGGAGGTAGAAAGGGAGCCATCCAAAGCACGCCAAGCAAGAAGCAGCATACGGTAAAAAGGAGGTAGAACCTTTGGGTCAAAGCTAAACGGTCGCGAAAGAACGTTCACAAAGGAAGCATTAAAACGGGACTGAAACCAAAAGGACGCCAGCGACGCCCAACAGGCAGACGAAGAAACAAAACGACGCACCCACTGAGCAACAAGAGACCAGACTTTACATTTGATGTCCACAACAGAAAAACCACCATGCAAAGGAGACTGCGCGACTACCACGTGAGAAACCAACTCGACTTTGCCCTTCCAAAAGAAGCCAAAAACAAGAGAGGAGAGCTCCTTCAGGACCCAGTTGGGCATGTGGACAAGTGAGGCACATACCACACGCGATAAGGCAAGGGCGTTGATGACAAGAGCTCTACCCCGGAAAGAAAGAGCCCGCTGTCGCCAAGATTTAAGAACATTTTCAACAGCGGTAATCCTTGGCCGCCAATTTTCTTCCTCTCAGTTCCCCGGACCGATGTAAACCCCGAGGACTTTGAGCTTCAGAGAAGACCAATCTAGCGCCACCGGGGGATCAGTCCGGTGCTTCCAGGCACCAAGCCACAGCCCTTTCGACTTAGACAGATTTAATTTTGAGCCGGAGCCTTTCTCAAAAAGCGCATATGTTTCAAAAGAAGCCTTGATTGAAACGTCCGATGATAGCACAAGGGAGGTGTCGTCAGCCTACTGCGAGATTGGTGACAGAGGTTGAGAGGAGCCAGGGAGAGACAATCCAGTGATACAAGGGTTGGCACGAATGTTACAGGCTAACATCTCTGCAACAAGAGCATACAACAAGGGTGACAACGGGCAACCCTGGTGCACACCATGCAACAAAGAATGCAACAAAGAAAAGAAGGGAGACAAGTAGCCATTGACATTGACAGAACTCTGGACATTACAATAGAAAAGATCCACCCAACGGACAAAGGAAGCACCAAAACCCATTTTGAGCAGGGTGGCGAGCATGAAGGACCACTCCACCCTGTCAATTTCGCCCACATTGATTTGATTGGGGGTTTCAAAGTGGGCACTAGCACCACAATGAATCTGGGAGAACTCACCAACATCAGATTGACTATCAAATACACGTTGCGCATCCTGGGAAAAGACCAAGCCTAGGTCTTCCCCACTAGCACTGACACTCCCACTTTCATCTTCGATCTCGGAGAGACTGACATCACCACAGTTGGCCAAGATACTTTAGCTTGGGGGAGCCTCAGACTCAACCTGAGCGCTCCCCTCTGCGTCACCAACACCAACACCATCCTGCTCCATTCGTTGAGGCCCAGAGGCCGAGACAGTAACAGCAGCACTATCTCGAGCACCAAAGTTCCCCGGCAGGGGGGGGGAGAAGTCAGTGGCACTCAAAGGGGCTGCAGAAACATGCGAGGGGGGGCAACAGAGTTGCCCCACGGGGTCGGACAAAATGCCCAGACTGCCCACAGCGACGACACTTGTCCTTGTCAGGGCAGTTGGCAGACTTGTGACCTTGAACAGCGCACAAGTTGCACACCAGTGGCTGCCCCCTATACCAAATGCGGCAAAGATACCCACTAACCATGATGAAGCGGGGGGGAGGGGTTTCTTTGAGGACAACAGAAACCAAGCGGGTACCAGTGTAAATCTCCTGGTTAGATAAATAGGTTTGTTTTTTGATCCTTTTCACTTCACCAAAATCGGAAAAAACATCCTCCAACGCCTCGTCCCCCTCCTCAAAGGGGTAGTCAAAAACTTGCACTATGGTGACCGGAGGGCCACCACTCAGAATTGGACACCAAAGTCCAAAAAGCCGAATGCCAGAATTTGTCATGGCTGTCTTAAAGCCATCTTCACTTTTGAAAGTGACCCTCACTACCTCGTAGGCAACCTGAACAGCAACTATGTCAAGACCAACAAGAACCTTAACTACCTCTTTCTTGATATCCTCATTCAATTTATCATTTAATTTCCTCCCAGTTTGGATGTTCAAAGTGTATGGGAGCCTCATTTTGAAACGAGTTTTAAATAAACAATTCTTCTTAATTATTTCTTAATAAACTTAAGTAAATGTTTCCTTTAGTAGGCTTAAACAAGTATTTCTCTTTAATTAGTTATTCCTTAAATAAACTTGAATAAATATTTCTTCACTTAATTAATAAACGGGACTTTCCCCGACTACAAAATGAGTTTTAAACGGGACAAATAAGATGGGTCTTTTGCCCGACTACAAATAAAGTTAAATGACTGAATAAACGGGACTTTTGCCCGACTACTACAAATAAAGTTTAAACGGGACTTTTGCCCGCCTACAAATAAAATTAAGACTTAAGGAAATAAAGTTTTGGATGAAGGGGACTTTTTTCAGCCCACAAAATACAATTATGAATTAGCAAATTACGGAAAAAGCCAAGCGAAAATTATACAAAACAGCGGGGAAAACACGCCGGAAAAACGGGAGCCGAAAAAATTTAACGAAAGAAATGAACGCACAAAAAAGCGGAAAAAGCCGAAAAATATGTGCAAAAAAAAACGGACGCCTAAAAACAAGTAAATCACGAAATAAATGGATGCAGAAAAAGGCGAAAAAAGTTGAAAAATATGTACTAAATATAATTAATGTTAGATGAATGGAAACAGAAAGGAAGAAAGAGAGTCCACCCAACTGGAAAAAAGCCCCGAAGGCGGGGCCAAAAGACGGATGGGTGACTCCTGAAAAGCAAGTCCAAAGAAGACAACGAAAAAACCAAAAGACTGGAAGGAGACAACGAAAAACCACCCAAAAAGAAGCAAAGAAGAAAAATATCGTGGAGAGATTGGAAAGACCGGCTTACCCGAGGTTATGGCAAGAAACCAAGCATGAGTCCCTGGGAGGGTCACCGGAAAAAGCAAGAGAAAAACGATTATGCTTACCACAATCCTGACTTTAAGGTCAACCAGAACTTGGGTCTTCGTACGAAAAAGCGATCAGAAAACACTTGCCCGCATCAGGTAAGTTTTTTTTTTATATTTGTGGCGGTCCTAAGGGCAAAGTGCAATGCCCAAAGGTCTAAAAACAGAAGTGAAAAAATGAAAGGAAAAACTCGAAAAAGAAAAACCGCCGCAGTGAGGGGGCACCCCCATAGAGGCCGGCCCACCAACTTCGCCGGGGAGTCGAACCCCGCCTCACAAATAAGGAGAAGAAACGAGAAAAATACAGGATAAAAGACAAGAAAAAACAGGAAGATTAAAAGACGAGGTAAAAGTAAAAAGGGCTAACGCAGCAGAAAAAGTTAAAATGCACAGACAGGTCAGAGACACACCTTAAAAACGCCCTGTTGTATGGAACCAACGACCCCATAAGCACCCCATTGCCTGAAAAAATACCTCTTGCGACGATCTGAAACAAAGCGCTTGAAAAACAGTGAGAGATAAAAACGAGCTCGAGCTTTCACAGTTGCAAGCAGCTTGAGAGCACTCGGAGGAACAGACCGGAAACGAAAATCATTCCTCTGGGTCCAAATAAAGAATTTACAAACATTTAATAAGTAAGAGAACACCTTGGGAACACAGAGCAACTCATCACTGTTGAAACCAAAAAGCAGATGACAGAGCTCGAGGGAAGGAGCCATAGGGGAAAAAGAAAACAGGAGTGATTGTAACCAACCAATACCACTTTGGGCCAAAGGACAGGAAAAGAAAAGATGATCGGACGACTCAAGGGGAAAGCCACAGAAGCAAGCAGCCGGAATAGAATAGCCAAATGAAATGAGCCTATCGGCTGTGTAAAGGATTCCATGGGCTACTTTCCAGTTCAGATCGATGACATGACGATCGGAGGGCATAAAAAACAAAGACGTCAAGGTCCCCAAAACGGGGATAAAACTTAGCAACACAATGCAGGCAACAAGGATTTAGCTGCAGCAGCAACTGATAGCATGACTTGGTACTGAGAGACTCAGCTCAAATGATGGTAGTACCAGGAGATCCAACAACGAGGCCCGATGAAGAGGAAGAAGCCAGGAGGGCTCTCCAAGACTTCAGAAGAGATGCATAAAAAGGTGGCAGAACCTTGGGGGAGAAAGCAAAAGGGTCAGCAAAAACATCAAGAGGGCGAACACCAAAACAATCGAAGAACCAGTACGTTAAGAGGGACACCCAACCATGGGGGGAAAAAACGAAACAACGAACCCACTGGGCGAGCAGAGAAATAACCTTGAATTCAACAGAGACGACTGAGAAACCGCCTGCATCCCGTTGGTGAATAAGAACACTTCGGGCAACCAAGTCTCGCTTTCCACCCCAGAAAAAGTTGAAAGCGAGAGAATTGAGCTCTTTCAAGACCCATGAAGGCATGGGAATGAGCGACGTAACATACCACACCCTTGACAGAGCAAGAGCATTCGTAACAAGGGCTTTACCGCTATAGGACAAATGGCGGGACCACCAAGAGTCAAGGCAGCGTTCAACTGCTTCAATACGTGGTCTCCAATTTAGCTCGTCCAAATCCTCATTGCCTAAGAAAACAGCCAAAACTTTGATTTTGACGGAAGACCACAGAATAAATATGCTTGCACGAAAGATCATCAGGAAGTGAATCATGCTTTGAAAAAATCGCAATAAAGAGAAATGAACAATTACGATAGAAACTAGATAGTTCAGAGGATTGTGGAACAAGTTTAGAACAGAAAGCAAAACAATCATCAAGTCTAACTACCGGTAAGTGGTTAGCTAAAAAAAGACGAGCAAGATAATGCCACTTGCGCGTACCAAACTCGTCCCTCAAGGTCAGGAAGTTTGAGAAATGCAAGCTGGCACATTTCGTCTTGAAGTCAACTACATTAAGGCCACCTTTGGAAAAAGGAGCCGAGCAGCGCTGCCTGCTAACAGTCTTAGTTTTCAATTTCCAAATGAAGGGCCAAACAATTCAGCTTAGCAACAAACCAAACCGACCGACCTTTGCAACAAACCAAAATCGACTCGCCCCCAGGACATTCAAAATCATGCCGCGCCCAAGAAAGGAAAGATCTCGCTGTGACCATAAGCCTAGTACTTGCAAGGTGTCAAGTTGCTACTTTTCCTGTTTTTTCCTATTTTTGGAGTCATTCCTATTTTCTCCTATCTTTTCAAGAAAACCTCCTATTTTTCCTATTTTTTGGTTCATGGTTTACAAAGAATGAAGATTTTTATGCCAGTCAGTAAGAAGACAAAGGATAGTTTCAATCCAACAGACCTGTCCACAACTTTTCAAGTAGCTGACAAAAATTTCTAAGTAGCTGGATAGTGATTATTGAGCACTGAAGGCGATCCCTTCTAGGGGAGCCTGGGGGCATGCACCCCAGGATATTTTTACATTTTAAGTCCCCAGAAATGGAATTTCCTTGATTCTGAACACAAATTTCGAATAATATCAATTCCAAAAGTAATCGTAACTTTTCAATTTTATTTGCATAAACGTATGCCTTCAGTGGTTTTCTGTCGTGTAATTCCCAGAATTCAACGTAATGAACTAATATACAATGTTTTGATTACTCTCAAATGTTCACATTACATAGAGTTAAACAATAGAGTACCTTGTATGTATTAAGGCATTTCTGAAAACATAACTGAGTACAGATTGGAGCAATTTACAATTGTGAAGTTATCAATTTATTTTACACCTGACCTGACTTGACCTATATTTAATCAAAACTACACCTTCACCCGTAACATTAACAGTAAACAAATTTTAATACAGAACTGATGTAAAACAAATGATGAAATCACCACTCAAAACGATTGTTCGACAGTATTGTGGTCTTAAACTTGAGAAAAAACATCTAAATCTATAAATGGAAAGGAAACGTTCAAAATAATACTGGTAGAAGGCGAAAAGTTCAAGTTGCGAAAGCTGCCTTCAAAGGACTTCATTGCTTGTTTTCTTCACGGCGGAGAGCTTACCTTGTTCTGAAACACAACCGAGTACGTGAAGTTTTTAAAAGGTTTAAGGTGCATGATTTTGAGTATTACGGTCAAAGAAATTACATTTTGAAATGGAAATTTAAATTATGTCATTAGGAATGTGTCATTTACTTTTGACTTTAAAAGTTATTAGAAAACGCGCTCCCTTCCCATGCCAGAAATAACTTGGGCTAGGAATTCTTGTGACATGGTGCATGGTCAATCCCGGCCTCGCCACTGTAATGTGCTCTTAGAACACTGGTGGGCAGAGTTTTTTGGGCCTGCCTTTGCCATAATGCAAGTGTCCTTGTGAATGGTGCAATACGGCGTGTAACAAGGAAAAAATCTTTTGTTTGGTCTACCCTGTCTGCCAGTAATTCAACAATCTGGCTTGGCGTGGTTAAAACATTGGTAGAGTGGTCAAGGATATTGTAAAAACACACACTATTGTTTTCCCAATCTTGAAGTACTTTTGCTAACTTGGCATCTTCTAATACCTGCTCATGTGATGGTTGAAAGCTTTGACTTGGGTCATCTAATTGTTCTCCACTTGGAGAATCACAGCGTAGGGGTGTAGTGTCTTTTTTGTCATGAGAGATATCTGACGATCGAAATGGTAAGGAACTGCAAGATACAGTACTGGGCTTGGAATCACTCAGTTCTGATTCTGTGCTATCAGTGCCCTCTGACATCTCAAATTCAGCAGTTGTGCATAGTTACATGGTTATTGGGTTAGAGTTAGCTGTAGCTTACCTGTGTCCCACCAGATCCGGAGATCGGGAAAATTGGGCTTGTGAGTTTACCACCGCGTTAATGGCCTCAATTTGCTCTGGAGAACGTGAGGCCATCTTCACGTACATGGACGGACAACTTGCTTCACCCGTCATGGTTGTGGCAAACTTGGCATACTTTGAATCAGCCAGGTTCTCCTCAATATTCACACTGAAGTGAAGAAAAGTACACATGGACACAAAGCACCAACGGCAGTTCCATTGGTGCTTTGTAGATTTAAACTATTTGCAGGCCGTTCTCACAGTTGCCAAAAAAGACACAACAGCCAGAAACTGTGACCCTGGGTATACCAAGGGCAGCGTTTTTTGCCTCCGGCAAATTAAAACTCTGCCACCCACGTGTTACTCCACGCGTGTCATTGAATCAAGAGAATTAAGTTGAGATCAATTCCAGTGGCATCAAACCCTAATGGGATATTCTGTGAGCGGACAACAGTGTCGACCGAAAAAGACACCAACAACTTTTTCTGTAATTTAGCTACACCATCTTCCTTCTTAACCGACGAAGTGAAGTTGGGAACATGTACAAATGCCGTTGGCATGCATGTTGCATAACATTTGTGGCACAGGTTGGGCTGCTTTCGGCGTGTCACCTGATGACTCAAATAACATCGATGTTCCTGGTGGTTCTCCAGATGCTTCCTGAGACTCGGTATCTGCCATTTGGAAAATTTTGGAAATACTTCTCTTCCCGAAATCACAGCACGCTTGATCTTTGCCAAATGGCTGAGAAACGATGCCAAGTACATTGTCGGCAAGCACGGTGGTTTCCTCCTTCCGTCTTCGAGATGTAGTGGTTAGAATATGCTTCACAGCATGCAAAGTTGACCCCACAAAGGTTGCTACTGGAGAGGAAAAATAATAATTGTGTTGGTAGGTCCAATGCTGGGGAGGTTAGGAGAACCACCATACACCGATAACCAAGAGGCACAGCCAGAACCAAAATAAGCCCCCCAAGACAAGGAAAGAGAAAACGTGTTCCCCGGCAGGAGCCCCCAAGGCGGGCCAACAGTGTAGAAAGCGTTAGAATCAATATAGCCCTAAGAGTTTAGGGAGTCACACACTTGGACTGCCCAGAGGGTCATCATAGTTTTCCTGTCATGGAAGAGAGACCATTGATGTTGAAGGGAGAAACCTATACCTAGGAGGGAAAACCACTGATAAGGCAAGATAGGGGAATGGGACTCCAGGAGCAGCAATGCAGCTTAGATATTGCGAGACGTCAACTCTGTAACCGTTGAGAGGGTGCAAAGACAGCCCTCGTAGAAAGCAGTAGGGGCAGTCGTCGATGGTGCACATAAGTCTCTCAAAAAGGCCCACTGCACCTAGAGGCACCCAGCAAAATACTTACAAAGAAAGAAACTGTTTTCCTTCGGTGGCAAAATGACATTCATCCCACCCTTCTTCATGGGGAGATAACAGGTTCTATGACTTACTGTCTTGATCCCTGGAGCCCCACATGAAAGGCCAAATTAGCTGATTAATATGCGAGCACCCACATAGGCATGGGTAGTACCTTGCCTAAATACACAAGCCTACTAAGACGTAGGGTGTTAATAATCATACCCTTGATGATGAAGGAGAGCAGGGGGGTGGTACTGCCATGCATCGAATTACTAGGGGATCCCTCCTCGTTAGCAACACGAAGCAAGAGAGGTCTTAGGCTATCCCGAAAGCACTAATAAAATTGAACAGATTTGTCCATCTGGGCCAGGAGTCCTTACCGGTATTGAGACTAGCAACAGAGTCAGCAAGCTCAACAAGGGATAAAGGTCTATCGCAGAGTCTGCGATCATCTTGCGTAAGGCAAGTAGTAAGATTATTCAAAAGGATATGTTTACAATTATCATCAATGGCCTCAGGCGATAAGAGTTTAGTATAAAAATCAATGTGTACCCCTTCGATATTGGCATGAGCAAAAACCTCATTCTCATTCTTGTCAAGAATGAAGGTCACATGATTCTTCTCAGAGCATTCGTGCTGAAGACGAGAAAAGAAGCTTGTAGGCCTCTCGCCCTCGAGCCATTGAACACGACTGTGCATCTTAACGCCTTCAAGATCTCTCAGGAATAATGCTTTAAGTTACGAGTCCAGGGCACGAACCTCAGTGGCAGCAGATGCATCACCCTGAGTTAAACACTGTTTACAATCAGTCAAATGGTTGGTCAACTGTACGGGCCCACGGCAAGAGTACTTCCCACTTTTGAGATGCAAAATTAATAATGTCCTTGCAAAGTGGCCGTTCAAAAAATCCCACCAACCTTGAACAGATGGCAAGGAATGAAGACAATCTGAAAGATCCGCAATACGGGCCGAGATAAAATTACAAAAAATATTTTAAAATAAAAGAGCACAATGAAATTTCCAGGGCCCAGGGCCATCTGCAGAGACAAAAGTCGGTCATAGTCATGCTTGGAAAAAAAACAAGGCGTTATCTTAGTGGAACGAATGGAGGACACAAGGTTGTGACAAGTTAAAAACTTACCAAGTCGAAAACCGATGGATAAACTCAAATTAAACCAAGTGAACTCGCAAGAATGCAGGTAGAACTTGAGCCAAATGTCAACAAAATTAAAAGCAGAGCGGAAGTCAGACAAACGGGAGAAACGTTCCTGCCAAATTTGTCCAAATGCTGCTCATAACAATTAACCCCCCCCCCCCCACACACACACACACACGCAACAATACTGTCAGCGGCTGAGAAAAACTGTTGTTGATGTTCAACGAAAACTTTCCAGTCTGTCAGATTAGTACCATTAACCAAAAGCAAAACACTAAGAATTCTTCCTTTGGCATCTTTCCTCCAACTTAAAATCTTATCATCACAAGAAGGGTTGACCATGATTGTGACGCCTCCCTGTTTACCGATAGCAGGGGACCGGAAACTACGTCCCGGCCAACGAGTGGCTGGGGCAGTAGAGCACTGAGGGTCCTTTAATAGAGTCTCTTGAGGAAGACAAAGATTGCAAGTTCTACCAAGATCAAAAATGAGACTCTCTTTCACATGATCAAAACCCCTGGAATTAATAGTGAAAAGTTTTATCATTAGGCTAAGAGAAAGATGCAAAATGAAGAAAAGTAAAAATAGCAATAAAAGGGGTTACAAAAAACCGGATACGACATCAGCTAACAGAAGCGGTTTCCCGAGAGGAGGAATCACTAGATGCATCCTTCTTCTGGGGGCGGGGGGGGGGGGGGGGGGGCAACAACCTGCAGTGTAGTTGCTTTCTGTAAGGGAGTACCAGAGTCCATGATTTTTGCTGGACTCCAGCAGCCAATGTTCCATGAAGAGGCAGTTGTTTTCCACTTCTTGAAAGCTGTCCCCAAGGCCAGGGTGTCAGGGCCAGAGGTTCATCTTCTTCTTTACCTGTGGTGAACAATGTTTCAGAAGATAAGCAAAGGTGATAAGCATGTGTCCATTAGGGTTTCTCTGAAAACACCTTACAGCACTGGCTGGGATGCCATCCTTGATAAGACCATCGAAAATTTTCTTAGAAGTTGTCGTTTTTTCCAGAAGGTGGAAATATGCAGTCAAATGTCTACTTGGTGTAAGATTTGAAGCATGTCGGCCTTGGCTTAACCAACAGGCCGAGAAATGATGTTGAGTAGGTTGTCCGCAAGCAGGGTGGTTTCTTTCTTCCATCTTTGAGATATAGTGGTCAGAAAACTGTTGCTCCCTGGCATGCAAAGTTGGACAGGACAAATAATTGTGCTTGCAGTTCTGAAGCCTGAGAGATTAGGAGATCCACCATACACAGACAATCAAGAATCCAGCACAACTGGCAGAGAGAAGTGCTGCTCATTGTTGGATCCTTGAGCTTCTTGTGTTTTCGAGTTGGGCACAGGTGTTTCTTTGGTTTCTGAAGCTAAATTGACAGTATTTTTGGGTGGTCGATCTTGCTTAGGACAATCAGCACAAAGGGGCCTCTTACCGCAAACATAGCTCTTTTTGTGGTTTTTGTTAGGGCAATCTCTTCCACATGGTCGGCCGAGTCGCAGTAAGGGCAGCGAGGAATGAGTTGGCATAGAATAATGCTCCTCTCGTTCCATTTACAGAGGTATACGATGGTAGCACATCCTCCAGGTTTCTTTTGCCATGTGGTTGTAATATCACTCGAAATTTTCCTGTTTTGATAATAGGGAAGTCTCGTAGATGCAACAGGAATACGTGTTTGACTTCAGCGACCTCTTGCAAAGCGTCTCTGATGTTAGTGCATGTGGTCCCAGGAGGCACAAACGCCACTGTCGCTGTGACAAGCCTTACACTGTAAAGTATAGGTTGGATGTTTTCCTCAGGCAGTGTAAATCCAGTTTCAACAAGTCTCTCTGCGAGGGTAATCTTTTTCAAAGTCACAGACCAATTTCCTCCCCCCCTATCCTGTTGAATGGTCTCGATTTCTTTCACGGGAAAGTGAACAACCAAAGCACGTGCAATGTCTTGGGCTTTTGCTACAGGCAAAGTGGAGAATTTCACTGAACGATACTTGATCGAAGCAGATTGTTGAGGCATGTACTAAAACCCGAAACAACGAAACGAAACCACCGAAACGAAACCGCCGAAACCACCGAAACCACCGAAACGACCGAAACGAAACAGCCGAAACCACCGAAACGAGCGAAACCACCGAAACGAACAGCCGAAACCACCGAAACCAGCAAAACCACCGAAACGAAACGGCCGAAACCACGGAAACCAGACGGCTGAAACCACCGAAATGACAGTCTTCTCCGCAGCTCGAGCATTGGGTAACATTCCAAAAAAAACGGTTCCTAGTTCTTCTGTAGCCAAATATACCCTAGGTACCAGAAGTTACTTACTTTGCCTTCCCCTCCCCCCCCCCCAATGACAACAGGTAAAAATACCTCTCAGGGCACCCATGGTAGTATCGGCTCCCCGATATTTTTAGTCTTGCCATGTATCCTACTACTAATAGGCAGACTAACAATCACTAACAGGGAACCTGCAGCTGATTTCCTGTCCCTACTGCGCAGTCTCGGGGTTTGTTTTCCTTTTGTGTTTTGAATTTGTTACGTTACGCTTGGGTAATAGCGTACATGAAGTGATATAGTCCGCCATTACGTTTCGTTCAGGGATGCTGGACAAGCTGAAGACACGTTGGATTGGAATATCTGTCCCCAATAATGAAGAAAAAGGTAAGTTTCTCTCGGAATGTTATTTTTGCTAGTAAACATCCCTTCGTGTGAGACTCACATACGCATTGGAGGCGGACATCGCGCAGTACGGACTGGCAATCATCAAATAGGTAGTATGGGTTGATGTGGGCGTTCAGTATTTCCTAGTGTATAAGTTATACTTTATTAGGGTATTCCCCCCCCAGGAATTAGGATTTGCAATACCAAATTCAAAGTCAACAATCTTTTAATAAATACATTTTTTTCTGTTGTTTGTAAACGGAACGTTTCATCACCGGCACCGTCCAACACGTACTATCACATTATAATTGCTTCTAGGAAAGAGATACAATTGTTTACCAACAATGTGTCTTAGTATCGGCGATGAGTTGTTTATTACACATGAAAGTTATAGCACATTCAAAGAGTCAAGTTATCCTTGTTGTCGTTTACCAAGCGTATCAATCAATCACGTTCATGGCGAAATGTGAACAAATAATAAAGTTGAAACAGTGAAGACAAATATCATTCTAAACGTCTTCATTTCCCTACAACTACAACATTAGAAGTGACGAATTGGTAATTGGCAAGACTCGCTAAGACGTATAGGCTTTTACTACCAAAAACCTGCTGCTCGTTATTAGAAGCTGAGAATTGTCAGTACACAAAATGGTTTCACCAAACGAGCAAAAATACCTCAACAAACTGCTGTGGAGCAGCATAAAATTTCTTTTGTACAAATGATTTACTATAACAGGTGATTTACTAAAACAAAAAAGAAAAGAACTTAAAAACGAGATCTTGGGTGAGGGGCTAATGAAATGTCTGACGAGTCTGCGAATTCTAACTTTTCTTACATCAAACCCAATTAAAAAATAACCTTATATCAAACCCAATTAAAAAAAATTGAACGGCTAACGTGTTTACTTGATTCGACTGACTTGTATTATCACATATGATCACTTAAACTTTAAGACTGAGTTTGTGAAAGTTTAAACCATAAATTCAAACTCATTCTCGAGCAGCTTCCAGTGTACTGCAGTAAGTTTTGGCTTTATTTCAGGAGGGATTCTTAGCGCTGACGGAAGAAAGTCTTGGTGCTTTCTTTTAACACACCTTGGCTTCAGGTGGTAGTGGCAGTTTTGTCGTTCCAGGGAGACCTTGAGACCTCCATCTGGCTTCTTGAAAGACCGGTATTCTCTGTTTACCACACAAAAGTCGTGCGGAGGTGGCAGGACATGCGGAGGTACTCGTATCGCCTGGCCACAGCCGTAACACATTCTGACTTGGGTACCCTCCAGAGCCTTTAAGGAGAAATAGTCGTCATTAGTGGTTGACGACCCTGATCCCGACAATTGTAGTAGTGCAGAAGCTGCCATGGAGCTGGAATCGTCAACCGGAAGGCGGTTTGATGTTGTAGCTGGACAGGAGGACTGGATTTCCATTAGTGGTCCTCTGTCGTTGTTAGCTCTGCCTTTCCTTTTTGTCACCCCTTTCTTTCCAGCAGATCTTGGCAAATCATTACTCACAAGGTGATATGGGTCAGGCTCATTTCTCTTCTTTCCCACTTTTGCCAAAAACTCTGGAAGGCATAGTTCTTGTTCTGCAACTGCCAATGAGTGGGCGCAGATCATAGCTGACTTGAACTTTTGACACGAACATTTTAGACCCCCTCCTGGATTGACGCTAACTTGGCAGGGTGGTGCACATTCACCATCATAGACGAGCCGTTGTGTTCCGCTTTTGTCCCAGGGCACTGACAACACTCCTTCTTTTTCTTCCAAGATCTTCGATGCAGAACACCACATTTGCTGGAGGTTGCTGCCGGACAACGTCGTGATTCTACAGTCCTGATAGGGTACGGAAAGGGTGGTGTGATTTGCACTTCCCACTGACTCGGAGCCTTTGTCAACTGACTTTGCAATCTTGTCGAGTGGGCTGTTTAAGCAGCGCTTGATGTGTGCATCGCGTTGGGCTGAATTCATCCCCATCCATTCGTCAGCTTCAATTTCTAGGTGCTTGAAATCAGAACTCAATCGTAGCTCTCCCATCTCGTGTACTGCCTTTACCAACTCTTGCTCTTGGCTTTGGACAGCAGATTCCAAAGAGATACAGAAATCTGCCCATTCTTTCTTTCTGCCGGCATTATTCTTGACCATGCTGTTACAACATTCTGGCGTGTTTTGAGTATAGAATTCCGGAGGGCTACCAAGACCTGCTTTTTCACGGACAGGAGCGATCACGTTGTCTTTCATGACCATTGCAATGTGGCGTTTGAACCACGAGTGGAACTGGGGCTCACCAGAATGCTGGGTGGCTTCTAACACACGCCACTCTGTTTCCAAAGCGTCAAGCATCTCGTCAAATTCTTCGGCTGAAGTGGCATCTACGAGTGCTTTTGTTTTTGAATCGCCCTTGCGCCTTCCGAGTACTGTATTCAGAATGTTTTGCCGAGCATCGCTTTTAAAGGATAGCTTGCACAACTTGTCCTCAATATTCTCTGACAGGTGAATCTTGCATCTAAGATGGACTGCATCTGGGAGTTCGCACACAAACGCATTAGCCAAGTTAATTTCACCGTCCGTTCCGAACGCTGTCAAGGCTTCAAAGCTCTTGCAGTGGGTCTTGAGATTACTTGCCAAATAATGGTAGTCTTCAAATTCTTTCGTCATATGGATAATCGACGGCCCAATGATGACTGGATGTTTTCCAGATTGTTTATTGACAAACATCTGGTGCTGAAAAGAGGTAAGCGTAACGAAAAAGTTACCACAATTGAAGGTGGCATCAACACCGAGTACTGAACCATACTTTTGGGATGCACACATACGAGAAAGCTGGGTGAGCTGAAAGTCTGTTGCTTGAAATGATCGGGGTCGAGTACGGCTCTTTGATGTCGACCGCTGAAATGCAAAATCTCTAACAAATGTTCCCTTGTTCAAGAGTTCCAATACGTCGTAGAATTCATGACGCTGTGATTGCTTACCCTGGTCCTGCGACTGGTGCGTTTTCTTTGTAATCTGTTGTTTGAGGTTGTATGCCTGTTTACGATTTCTAGGCACATCAGCCACTGCTTCAATACCAGAGCTTCCTCCACCCTCTTCAAAGCATTCTTCTACGGCCTTTCGACAAGTCTCAGTGGAGCATTTTTTCTTTAGCTTGTGAAGAACCGGACGCGATGTGCGCATGTAAGGCGAAGCATTTTTATCTTTTGCATTCCCATGCTTTGCTAGCTTCACGGGTACTTCGATGCCTCCTTCGAAATAGTATTGGACAACTGCCAACGGCATTACTTTACCTTCACAATCTCGCACTGTTGCAATCATCTTTCTAAACTCTGGGGTGTGAGCGTGGCGAAAATAGTTACGACACAAGGTGTAGATGTTGTTGTCCAAGTGCTGGATGTCTCCTAGCTCACCTTGATACTCCTCGGCTGTCAACATACCAGTGTCATCTTCAACTTCAATGCAGTATTTTCGTCTTGGTTTGCTGTGGCCAGTCCAGCTACCATTATCATCTCCATAGCTGACAATGTCTGCTTCCAAAGACGTAGTGTCAACAACAAATGCCGCATGATGTCGAACTCCCTGTGGCACACGTTTGCAGACTTTTTCATCGGGCGTATCTTCTCCCACAATAATGCCAAGCAGGCGCTCTGCAGTAAAGCCTTTCACAGCCCTTTCCAACATCGGCTGGGAACTAGGATCATCATTTTCCTTTTCATCTTTTTGGCAAGACGACCTCCCCACTGTATCACTAGTTATCATACGTTCTTCATACGCTTCTGTTTTGACGGCATCATCAACTTTACTTACTCTCTTGTGCTGTCCAATAACACTTGCTTTGTCGGTATCATCTAATTCACTCAATCCACCAGTATCATCAGCGCCTGTTAAGCTGTCATTATCTGAGCTGGAGTCCACATATACTGGTTCTGCTTTACTCCCCTACAAGAGTGAGCCATATTTATAATTAGAATTAAACTTTCTTTGGAGAAAAACTGAAGATTGGCTGAATAACGTATTGGTTACACTGTACTTTTCTATCTGCCAATTGCCAACTTACTATCCATTTAGGTGTTGTTTGGGCAAAGAGAAGGGAGCGTTAAGTAATAACATTGTTATGATGTCACTAATCTATTTTATAACAAAACTAGTTAAGAGTACTTACACCTGGTGTTCCTCCAAAGTGTGAATTTTCTAACTTAGGAAATTTCGCGTCAACACCTTGAACACTGCAAAACAAAATCCTTATTTTCAGAGATCATTTATTTTAAAGGGGAATGGGGGAGGGGAGGGGCTGGTAGACTATGATTGATAATTCCTGTGATATAGGCAGGAATTTAGTTTAGCTTGGGTCATTTTTCGTGTAGTTTGCTTTCATATCATAATAGTTTTAATTCTTATATTTGTTAATAGACTACCATGGATAAATAAAGTCATCCATCTATCTATCTAACCCCTTCTTCATCAGAACTGTTTACCTGGCCCCTTTTGCATCACTTGTCCAGTCATAACAATTAAGCCCAAAAAATAGCTGACATTTTATCTATTAACCAAGTTGACTATATTTGCAACCATTAGTTAATGGTGTTTGGTACCTAACAAGATTGGGAGGGGGGGGGGGGTATGATTTCTTTGAAAAAATTAGATAAGATAAGATAAGATAAACTTTCAGAACCTCAGGAATGCTATTTCAAGCATTCCTGCAGAATTTTTCTTTAACCACAGGTATTATAGATGCCATCATTAAGGGGAATCATTTCGAGTGACCCCCTGAACACATCATATAATTTTTCTGTCACCCCTCATTTGAAAGCCATAGTGTTTGATATGGCTCACCTTCAAATCCCAGCACCCCCCAACCCAACCCAACCATGTACAAAAATTAATTATGGTCCCTCAATGGTCTGAAAATAATGCGGTATGCTGATAACCGTAATTAATTGATGAGTCAGCAGTAAAAAGGAATATGTTCAATAACAAATATCCAAAAATAGACAGAACACTTAATGGGAACATCATGTCATTGACATCAGTATTTTCATAAAATTCAAACCTTTTTCTCTTCTTCTCAAGTTCTTTTAACAACTTCTTTGTTTCACAAATCTGAAAGATTATTGCATGGGAGTGTCACCAATAGCAAACAATTTTATTGACCAAGGAAAATGCCTCCCATTTATTAGTAGAACAATACTTATTTAAATTAGTGTGACTTCTTGTGATTGTTAGATGTGTTTAAGGGAAAAGAGGGGTTCGGGGTTGATGAATTTTATTTTATTGTATACATAAATGGCACAAAATAGACTCTCATTTTACTAAAACCTGCCCAGAATGCCCCTAAAGTTGCGAAATGAGTGATGAATCGCGTGACGTGTTTGGTCACGCAATATGACCTTATACATTTACTGCTCGTATCATTGACAGTGATTTTGCAAAGCAACTCAGTTTAGTAGAAAGCCTGGGTAGAAAGTAATTTTCCTGCAAGCAGCATTTGGAATAGATGTCATGTTAAAGTACCGTAAAATACATTGAGAAGCTGGTTGTTGGCTAGTGACATCGAGTATTAAAGAAATTACCAACTATCAAGTCAGTCACTAAGCTTATATATTATAAAACTTGATATTACTTTCATCCTCAGTTATGGTACGCAACAATTATGCCTTTTACCTCTTTCATAATCTAAAAGTATCAACGATTTCCATGTAAGCGTACTTTATAGGTAAGTCCTAGGTATTAGGAGTGACAAAATGCAAGTAAGCTTGTTTTTATCCGTCCATGAACATGAACAACGATGATCGGCGGAAAGAATCTGAAAGAATCTACGACTTCTGCTCGTCACACTATCAATAACTCCATTTCTGTTGTTGTAGACATTAAACTAAGTATTGTGTCTTGCCTACCATTCGAAAACTAAGAAAAAACACCCACCTTTTTTTCGATATCGTTCTTGCCCGAATTGCCCTCTCGTTCAGCCATGTTACACTGATGTTACACTTGGGTTTTGGCGCGAATTTGTGACGTCACAAACCCGATCTGCTAACCTGTTCCCAGGACTCCTGCTCCACAACCTCCGTTTGACTGTTCCGGCTGTTTCGCTTTCCGTTTCGTTTCGGTTGTTTCGGTGGTTTCGTTTCGGCCGTTTCGCTGGTTTCGGCCGTTTCGTTTCGGTCGTTTCGGTGGTTTCGGTGGTTTCGGCGGTTTCGTTTCGGTGGTTTCGTTTCGTTGTTTCGGGTTTTAGTACATGCCGATTGTTGAGTGTTAACAGCATCTGCATCATCTATATAAGACATCGTTGGGTATTCCCCTACATGAATACACACTGAATAAGCAACTTCACTGCAGAGAAGTGCTAAAAATAGCGAGAAGGTGCAAGCACCATGTTCACAATACCTCCTGCATCAGGTTTTTTGTATCTTTGGCAGCCCCAAGGGCGAGGTGCAATGCTCAAGGTCCATAAAAACGAGACGAGGAACAATATGAAAAGAAAGCCGCCAAAGGGGAGGGGGCACCCTCATACGAGGCGGGCCCGTCAACTTTGCCGGGGAGTCAAACTCCGCCTCCACTACAGAATAAAAGGCAATATAAGAGGGCAAACACAAAAGAGCAAGCATATATCTAAATTGATAGGTTTAACACTACACTTAAAATACTAAGAAATATTTAAAAGTGCAAAAGGCTCACACAGTGCAACCACCAAAGGCAACTTAGGGCTTACCAGGGGAAAAGAAGAGGAGCCTCAAGCAGTACTACCAACCAAGGTGACCAAGCTCTCGCCAATTTAAGCAATTTCAAATACTTGAAATACTTAAAAACATTCTAAAATACGGAGCAAAAGGAAAGGCTCACAGAGTGCAACCACCTAAGGCGACCAAGGGCTTGCCAAGAAAACAAAGTGTAACTTCCAATTTGAATAAATTCAAATACCAACTTAAAAAACATTGCCATTTAGGGAGTCTTTTGTATCAGAGTAGATTTTGAGACTGTTGTGAGATATAAACTGAATTGAGATAAAACTCACTGGATGATGAATATTCAACAAAGAGTAAAGGTGACAATTACGTCTTCTGGCAAAATAAACAATAGAAATAAATATAAACAATTCCTTTCGAACATTTTATTTTTGGAGGGTATTTGAGCTTATAAATTTTTAACACATGATAAGCCATTTGTACGTATTTTTGACAACAGTGGGCAGGAATTCAACAAGACAACTTTCAGTAGTTCAAATGCTAGGGCGGTTGCCCGGAAGGTCGGAGGGAACGGGTGAGGGAATTTTCAAACTGATCACAGCACAAGGGATATAGTCATTCCACTCCATCTTTGCAAAAATATCACAATTCTGTATCTTAAGTTCCACATTATACTGCCAAATGCCACCAAATCTACCAACAAATACAAAACAGAACAATTACTTGCGGGATAAAGTACTGGATTACAAGGATGGAAGTGACAGGAAGTGTACTACATAAACGCTTAGGTAGTTTGAGCTCCTGTACAAGTAAAGGAAAAGTGCATCATCCTGGTACCAGTATAAATGGTGTCATCAGACAAGTAAGTTGGTTTTTGATCTTCTTAATGTCACCAAAATTCCTCATAAGTCCCTTAACTGCCTCATCAGACTCTTCAAAAGGATAATCAAAGACATGGACAATAGTAACAGGCGGTCCGCCCCCCATAATGGGAAACCATAGACCCAAAAAACTAACTGCCAGAATTGGTTTTGGCCTTTTTATAATCAGCTTCAGTGGCAAAAGTGACCCTGCGAGCTTCAAAAACAATTTGGATGGCACAAATTCCTGGGTCTTTCCCTACTACGTAATTAGATCTTTCTTCTTAATTATTTATTTCTTTATTAAATACTTCACTTAATTATTCCCTTAATTAAATATTTCTTAATAAAATACTTCACTTGATTGTTTCATACAAAATAAATTAAATACTTACTTGCTAGATATATCAAATAAACTAGGTATTATTAAACTTCACTTAATTAATTATTTCTCCAAAGCCACAAAAGGCAAAAAACATAGAAGAACAAAAGGCTGAAAAAGCTGAGACAAAAAGCTAATGCTGAAAAGGCCAAAAAAAGGCAAGACAAAAAGCCGACGCTGAAAAAAAAGCTGAAGCTGCAAGATCTGAAATGAAAAGCCCAGCAAAAAGCAATAAGCAAACATGAAAGTGAAAAAAGCACTACAAAAAAGATGAAAAAAAGCGAAAGGCGGGCTATCGTAAAAAATAAAAAAGCAGAAAACGAAAAAACGCAAGGTGAAATTGTGGAACAACGCATAGAATTAAAGAGATAAGAGGAAACAGAAAACTTATCAAGATGGGAAGTAATAGAAAAATCCCAGTTAAACCAGGTGACCTGGTGCGAGTGAGGGCACAGCCTTCGCCAAACATCCACAAGGTGTAAAATAGAACGAAAATGATATTTTTCGCTGAGGTTATGCTCATCCAAAATTGTCAAGCCAGAAAAAAGAATTCTTGTAAGTCTTCATAAAAAACAGTGCATTTTGTTAAGTTGGTGGGAACATTAAGATTCACGATTTAAATTTTAGTATTTTTGGCTTCCACTAAGAGAGTTGAAATATGTCCACTTGAATCTTTATGCCAATTTAAAGTTTTTCCGGGAAAATTATGAGAAATCAAAATTGCAATGCCTCCCTGTCTCCCAATGGCAGGGAACCAAAAACTTGGCAGCCACCAATGGGCAGGCAAATTACTAGTGTCATCAAGATCAGAAATCAAAGTATCCTGAATGCATGTGAAATCACAATGCTTAGCGTCATCAAAAATCAAACTCTCTTCACATTAAGCGAAACCCCTCAAATTAATTGGCAGACATTTGAAGGTTCGAGTGGATGCATTGCTACTACCTGGGGTTATATCGGAGGAGTCAGATCTTTCTGGCCAGTCACGAGTGATGGCGTTGTTGCTTTCTGTTGTGGAGGTTTGAGATGAATCAATGATTTTCACTGGGGCATGATGGCCAATCTTTTTAGCAGTAGGTTTCCTGTTATTTTAAGGGCTGCCACAAGGGAGAGACTCTCCAGAAAGGAAGGGGATTCACTCATCTCATCATCATCTTCAATTTCACTGGCCTCGGTATTAACCAAGTCATCAACAATGGCGTCATCATCATTATTACCGAGAAAAAGGGTGGCGAGGACATCATAGAAGCACTAGAAACAGTGGAAGATTCCAGAGAAACACGAGGTTGTTCTGGCATCGGGTCCGACGAAGAGATGAGAAGGAAGGCCATGCAGGCCAATGACAGTCTTTGGAAACAGGAACATGAGGAGTTAATCAGGGCTGGCTGCATGAGAGTCAGCAGAAGACTCACCAGCTGCAGAGAGGGCTCATTGCCTCCAGCTAGGGGTTCGTCAGGAGAAGCATTGTCCAAAGTAGTGCACCGATACCAAGAATGTTCACAGTCAATAGCCATGTGTCGTTCATCTTTACAAATACAGCAACATACTTTTTCAATTCAATCTCTGGAAACATGTTAGATGGCGTCACAACTAAAGCAAACTACGTTTACACAGTCCTGAAAAATGTGATCCATTGCACCACACTTCTATGGATTTAGGTTCATCATAGCGAAAACGAATTTGAAATTTACCAAAACGGGATAGGCATAGGACCAAGTTCATTGCGATAATGCTGCAAACCATTATAAACTTCGGGATGCCCCATGACATGTCTATGTGGGGTAGTATGCATGTGACAGTAAGGAGAAGGTGGATGTATAATAGCAGAATCAGGTAATTCATGAGGTGCATCATACAAATAATTGAAAAGCTGAGGCGATTCCCAGCTGGGTGCACAGGGTAACAGCATTTACAGAAAATGAAGGAAGACTTTTGCCCATCGGCGCCAACAACTAAAGCTTTCCTCTTTCTAGTGTCTCCACTCAAGTCCATTTCCTCATTATTCTTCTCAGTTAGAGGGGTGGAAACAGCGACATCGAGATCATCATCATTGCCAGATTTCTAAGGGGGCTACAACTCTGAACGACTGAGTTGCCTTCCTGGAAGGCAACCAAGTATGGACAATTGGAGCTGGCTTCCTACATTGAACTTGACTTTGGAGGTGTGAAGGCAAGGAAGAAACTGCAGTTATCTCACCAGGGGGGATAGTCCACCACACCTGCCCACAATAAACCACGCAGAACAGGATTCGAGCACGAGGACACATCACTCACAGGAACCGAAGAATCAAAACTTACAGTTATAAAATGGGGTTGAAAGGTCTACGCGACTCCTACATCACATCTTTGTTTGCTGCGCCTTATCTCGGTCTTTTGACCAATTTTGCTTCTTGCGTTTTTGTAGTGGGTTGAGTTTGGAGGATTTTTATCTGGTGGCTGAAATGAGCCGTTACAAGTTAGGCATCACATTTTTTTAAGACTTTGATCGCGAGGTCATATCTGATCAATTTTGTGATAACCGGTGGATTCTTGTGGCTTGCGCGCACTGTTATTCTCGGTTAAATTTGACCTCTGATCGTTTGTTAAGCGACAATGAAATTTCTATGCCGTTCTTGGCATATTATGTGCGTTGAATCTGGCTCGTCTAGGAATTGATAGGGTTGTTTTAGCCTCTCATGTTTGTATCTGTGACAATAATGGATCTGAAGTATTATCTGGAACGTGATGAGTTCCCCTGCTGATGTTTGTAATGCCGGGCCCGGCTTATTTGTATAATTTTGTTGCAGGATGTTGTGTTTCGCATCACGGAGTGTGATCTATAGACCCTTTTCATCATGAAACTAAAGTTGTAGCTCCTTTCTAGCTATGCAACATGTTATAGATGCCTGAACTCTGCTTCAGTCAAACATGTGTGAGTAAGCTCCTCTTGAAACTGAGAGATTCATGTCTAGGAGCTTTATATCTTTCCGCCTGTTCTAAACAAGTCTATCGACTGCATGTTTGTGTATGCCAACATGTACAGTTGCCGGGAGTGTAAAATGGGGGTGACAGGCCTGTACGACTCCCACACACGTGTATTAGCCTTGATTATAGTTTTGCTTTGACGAGTATATCTTTCAGTGAACGCCCCCTCTTGTAAGATACTATGAGCGGTTCTCTGAAAATTTCGTTTAACCGTGGTTGTTGTTCTATAAAATGCCAGTTTTTCATGAGTATTTGTTTTAAGTTTGGCACTGATGGGTGGTATTGTGTGACAAAAGGCAATATTCGTTTATTTTGTTTGTTTTTTTGTGTGAGGGCTTCTTTTCTGCTTTCAAATTTAACCTCTGAAAGGGTTTCTTGAGTTAGCTTTTCTGGGTAGCCTCTCTCAATGAGGTTAGTTTTAATTTTTTTAATGTTCTCTTCAAAAGTGATTCTAGAAGAGTTTGTGCGAAGAAGTCTTAGAGCTTCTCCTTTAATGAAGCCTCTCTTGACACCCGGTGGGTGACACGTGGAAAATTCTGTATATTGAAATGTCTCAGTTGGCTTGAAGTGTTTTCACATCAAGAACTGATTCAGTTTTGAATCTATCGCCTTTGTATACGTTGGTATCCAAGAAAGTTGTTTCTGTTTCTGAAATTTCAGCCATAAACTTAATAGTTGGATGGTGATTGTTACATTGTGCAGTGAACTGCTGCACATCTTCTCTGCTTCTGTCCCAGAGGCAGAAAATATCGTCTATGAAGCGTTTGAAAACGAAAGGCCTATACGTGCTTTTGCTGAGGATTTGTGTTTCAATCTTTGCCATAAAAATATTGGCAAAGGCGACTGCGATTTTAGTGCCCATTGCAGTTCCGTGTGTTTAAAGGTAGTTACTTCCATTGAACTGGAATGAGTTCTCTTGTAAGATGAGTCTCAGCGCTTTTTCAAGTAGTCGCGTAGGGACAGGAGGTTCGTCCTCATGAAAGGTCTCGTATGCTCTCCACACAGTATTGATACCCTCCTCTTGTGGAATGTTTGTGTATAGGCTAGTTACGTCCATTGAAACAAGGATAGTGTTCTTCGGGACTTTAGTTTTCTCTAAGAAATTAATAAAGCCCGTTGTGTCTTTGACATACGACTGTTGTTTTTGTGCTATCGGCTGGAGTAGTTTGTCAATGAATGCAGATAACTTTTCTGTAGGCCCATCGCACCCTGAAATAATAGGTCTTCCAACTGGAGTCAGTTTGTGTATCTTTGTCAGGGTGTAGAATATTGGAATGTGAGGCAGATTTGGTGTCTGACAAAGCCATTTTTTGTCATTTCGTCGATGTAATTTCCATCATACAGCTCATTGATTAGTTCTTGAAGTCTGCGGTGAGTGTCTTCTGCCATAGGTGCAGTAAGTGGTCTGTAATGTTCTCTGTTATCCAGTTGGATTTGTGCTTCTTTTATTTTATCTTGTTTGTTCATCAGTGCTGTTTTTGTACCCTTATCCGCTTTTTTTAGATTAATTTCTGTGTCGTGTTTTAATGATTTTAGTGCTTCACGTTCAACTGGTGGCAGGTTATTTTTAGGCTTTGTAATCTTGTTTTCTGCAAGTTGAATTTTAACCTCTTCTAACTAGCTTTCTAGAGCAACTGATGGTAGTATGGGTGGTATCCAGGTAAATTTGACATATGGAGCAAAGAAGAGCTTTGTAATCATTTACTTACACGGCATCTTGTAGGGACATGCACTTTGGTAGCACCTTTCTTCTTGTTAGTGTTGATTGCAGTTTCCTTTTCAGCTATAAGCCGGCACAGTGAGCTCACTTAACTTGACAGCTCCTGGATCTTATGCACATTGTCTTCATCCCGTTCCATCAGCTGTTCTCTCAACATTCCACTCTTAGCGGTTCCTCTAACAACACAGCATACTTGTCGCTCAGTTTGAGATTCTCAGAATGAGAACAAGGCATTTTGAATGCTGAGAGCCAACGTACTGAAACCAAAGTAAGCTAAAGCAAAGGTGAGATAAATCAAAATGATGAAGTGACGCCAAAGAGCGGGCCATTTATGCAAATTGTAATGTCTCACCCTGCGATTGAGCAATGGAACACGTGATCACGAGATCTTTCATTCATCATTCATGGAAAAGGTCAAATTTCCTGCCAGTTAGATCGGTTTTATGATCAACAAGTTTCACAGCGCTGTTTGGATGAACAAACATGGCGACCCCTGCCATTCTATTTGAGCCGGTAGACCAAGCAGTTTGACCACGCCATTCCCTTTCCCATGCCTTACCTTGGGACGTGTTAGCCAAATGCGTTTCATGGTAGTTGTGTGCAACATATAAAGAATTCAAAGATGAGTTAGGGTTGTTGTATTGATCATACAGTTTGACTTTTCTATGTCTTTTCCTACGCCTAACCTTGGGACGTGTTAGCCAAATGCGAGGTGCACAAACACCTGAATGCCTTAACTCGCTCATATTATTTGGCCATCCCATTGACTTTAATAGTCGCTAGCAAGACCGCCGTAAACAAAAATAAAAAGGTTAAATTATTTAGAGCTAAACAGCAAGGGGTTCATCCACCTGAGGTCCTTGCATAACTTGAGCAGCTCCACATACATATCGGTGCTCAAGGTATGGTGGAGAGCGGACCACGCGTCCAGTTCTTGATTGTTTAATGTTTTGCTGGAGATTGTTTTTAAATCTGCATCACTGTAATTTCCATGGGAAAATATTGAAGAAAGAGACCGCAGCACCTTTAGTATGTCTGGCCAGACATTGCTCTCATGAGTTTAGACCGTTCAGGACCAGCTTTCTTGATAGCACGGAGAAAGGTTTCTAGAAAACGACTATCGTGAGGCCAGTTGTCATCAGCGAGTTGTATAGGAATGAGCGACTGAGGCCGTAGGTTGATTGGTTTACATGAGAGGCCTTTTTCGTGGCCAGGTATCTTTTACTGGGGAAGGCGGGGGGCGTTTACGTGAATCAGCATTTTGTGAGTCGGCGGAGAAAAGCTATGGCTCGCAGCAACTTCTGCAAGGGTCGGTGGTGGAGTCCCTTGAAAAGCGGGGTATTCCGGGGTTGGCGGAGTTTTTCTCCTGTGCAGTGCTTTCTTGAGTTTGCGGGGTGTTCTTCTACATTTCTCTCTGGGCCTGATTGGCTGGGTGAGAAGCTGAGGGTCTTGCGTGGCACTGTTTAGGGCAATCCTTGACCACGTGCTCGGTAGAATGGCACCGAATGGCAAGATTTCAAGGCCTTGACTAACGACCTTGTCAGGGAGATCCTCTGTTATAGACACCATCTCTGCCATGTGTATTCCACACTCAATGTGGCAAAATCCTTTCTCTGCGAAGTACAGGTGACGAAGCGCGTCAGGTTTTAACTGTCCTTCAAGAACCTTGGTAACTCTTTGTCTGGGAACTCCATGGACACAAAGACAGATACATGGATAGATTTTGGACTTAAGAGCCGCAGTGGTTTGCGAATCTCACCATAATCAAAGCCAGCGTCTACCAAACGTAACGTGGACACGCCGTCACTCAGGGTGATATCAGAACATTTTCCCCCAAATTGGGGGACCACATCAGTGATTTTATTTTGTGTGAGAATGTGTTTCTGAAGGTTGTTAAATGACTTGTATGTCTTGATGGAACCGTCCTCTGGGCATGAAAAGAGAGCATCTGCTTGGGGTGTTGATCCTTCCTGTGGCTCTTCTGTAGCTACAGCTGAAGATTCTGTGACCTGTAGTTTTGGCAAATGAGGAATTGTTCATTTGAGCCGCATGTAGAGTTTTGTCAATGTAACAACACAATGTTCTAGGTTTGAACAATGATACAAATTGATAATAATACTATTGACGTTGGTGATAGTTTCTTAAGATAATATAACCGTATAAATTGTATATCAACTCAACTTTTGATTCCCTCGTTAACCCTTTGTGGAGCCCATCTATTCTCAGGATTTTTTAAAATTGTCAGTTGAATTAACGTATCTCCAAAACCATCTAACGTAGTTTGATTACTTTTTAAGAGTTTCTACTGTTCTACTGTAATGCTTAATGTGACGTCTTAAAATATCATAGTGACGTCACAGCATTATTTAATATTTGACCGATTACGCAACATAAACTGTCACATGAATATTTACCTCCAAAATTCTCAGTAATGATAAGCTGAAAAAATCTCTTAAATGTCTATTTTGATACATAATTTTTACCTAGCAAGTGTATCCGAGTAATTAGTAAATAAGGCACCTTAAGTGATTGAGGTAGGACTTCTAGCAACAACGAAACATTGAATAAACAGATGCTGAAGCAATGATCAGTTTCTGATGGCTCCAATTTCATGTTTTTTTTGCAAAGGTAAAATGTGTAGGACGGGCTGCTTTCCAGTTCAGATCGATGACATGGCGATCGAAGGGCAGAAAAAACAAAGACTTCCAGGTCATAGTCCAATCAAGGTCCCCAAAACGGGGATAAAACTTAGCAATACAATGTGGGCGACAAGGGTTTAGCAGCAGCAACAACTGATAGCATGACTTGGTACTGAGAGAGTCGGCTCGAATGATGGTAGCGGGAGATCCAACAACAAGGCCCAAGAAACCGAGAAACCGCCTGCATCCCGTTGGTGAATAAGAACACTTCGGGCAACCAAGTCTCGCTTTCAACTCCAGAAAAAGTTGAAAACGAGGGAATTAAGCTCTTTCAAGACCCATGAAGGCATGGTAATGAGCGAAGCAACATACCACACCCTTGACAGAGCAAGAGCATTCATAACTAGGGCTTTACCGCTATAGGACAAATGACGAGAACGCCAAGAGTCGTTGCAACGTTCAACTGCTTCAATACATGGTCTCCAATTTAGCTCATCCAAATCCTCATTGCCTAAGAAAACACCCAAAACTTTGATTTTGACAGAAGACCACAGAATAGGGCACCCAAGAGATAAAGGAGGGACCAAAACCTATCTGCGAAAGAGTAACAAAAAGAAAGCTCCAGTCAACCCTATCAAACGCTTTCTCTTGATCTAGATCAATAACATCCCTCAAGAGAGCCACATTTTCGCCAATGTATCGGCCCCTAACACCGCACGTTTGATCAGGGTGAATCACAAACTGCAAAACTTTGAGCAGACGGCTGGCAAGGGCCCTGGCACAGATCTTATAGTCAGTATTAAGGAGACTAATCGGCCTCCAATTCTTATGAAGGAGCCTATCCCCTTTCTTGTGGATGAGAGTAATCAGAGCACCTCTGCGAAAAAGGGAGGAGTCCTGCATCAAAAGAGGCATTGAGGACTTCAACCAAGTCACTACCAAGCAGGTCCCAGAAAGGTAGGTAAAACTCAATGGGAAGACCGTCTGATCCAGGGGATTTGCCCCTGGCCATGCCCTTTAGGGCCACCAAAACCTCATCCACCGTCAAATAGCCGTCACATAACTGGCTCTGGTCAGGAGAGAGAGAAGAAGACAAATTTTGCAAAAGTTCTTCTTGAGTATCAGCTTCAGTATCACAAGCAGAGAACAAGGAGGAATAAAAACCGACCCAAGAATCGCAGATAGAGCTAATGTCAGTGGCTAGAGAACCATCAACATTCTTCATAGCAGAAATCCAACCATCAGAGCCGTTCTTTTTCTCCAGCCTGAGAAAATATGAGGTGGAGGCTTCGCCCTCCTCAGCCCACCTAATCCTAGAACGAACCTTTGCACCCTCAGCCTCACGCAAGTCTAGACCTGCAATTTCGGCTGAGACGTTCTCCAAAATCGAAAATAGAGAGTCAAAGCCCTGATCAATCTTCCATTTCAAATGGTTAGAAAGGTTGGTCAATAAGAACCTGGAAGACGATAAATTTTGGGATTTGGCACAACAAAAACGAACAGCTAAGCCTCGCAATTCCACCTGACCGCGATCCCACCATGACTGCAAGGAAAGGAAAGATGGTTTGCGGAGACGCCAAATCGACCAAAAGCTTTTGACGGTGGCCACAAACTCTGCATCGGACAGAATAGAAACATTAAGCTTCCAATGACCAGGACCACGAGGTAAGGGCGATGGAATGGGGCAATCGAGCAGAACGGCCGAATGGTCGGAATACGGACAAAACACCATTTCGCAGGACACAACATGATGCAACCAAGGAAAGGGGCAGCCGATCAGGTCAATACGGGAAGCCAAAGAGCCATCACTCTTGCACCAAGAGAAGCCACGATCGCATGGATGCTGGAGCCTCCAAACATCCGCAACACAACAATTTTCAAAGAGAGATCGCAAGGTTAAGCAACTTTCTCGCGAGAGATCAGAAACATTAGAACCTCTGCGATCCAGGGTGTGATCGAACATAGCATTAAAATTGCCACAAAGAAGGGTGGGCACACTAGGATCGACCATGCTTTCACAGTAAGCAAAGAAATCGTCCCGCTCAGGATTCCGATTGTGGGCATAAACACACACCAACCTAAAGGATGTCATGATACTGGAATTCGGCCATGACAAATCGTCCACTTGAGTCCGACCACGTCTTCGCAAGATGATACTTTGAACGGTAAAGTATAACTGAGCCACAAGAATGAACCGAGCCCGGGGATGTAACAGTAAGAAAGCCATAAGGAGAAAACCACGATAAACACTCAGAATGAGAAACTACGTGGGTTTCCTGAAGGCGGACAAAGTCGAAATTTAAATGACTCAACCATTGAAGGAGGGACATCCGCTTGTTGACATCGCGGATGCCGTTAACGTTAAGAGATTAGAACTGAGCCATTCTGAATCCGTAAGGAGACTAAAAGACGTAAAACAGAATCTTAATGTTTGGAGCGCTGCCTAGGACCGGGCCTGTCGCTAGCTACAGGCAGTAGACTATGTGCGACTCCCTTTTTGGGAGCAGGAGTCGGCCTTTTAAAAATTCCACCAAGGCAAACCTTTCTGAAAGCGTCTTTAACAACGTCAGAGGGAGAGGCCTCCCTCAAAGAAACAGAGGCAGGGGGGTCAGAGGCCTGACCTCCTCCGAAACAACAACGTCTGAGGGAGGAGCCTCCCTTGAAGGAAAAGAGTCAGGGGGGTCAGAGGCTTGACCCTCCTCCAAAACAACGTCGGAGGGAAAAGCCTCCCTCGAAGGAAAAGAGACAGGGGGTCAGAGGCCTGTCCCCCCCCCCCTCCACAACAACTACATTATGGCCCACAGGCCCATCATTCGTCGGTGAGTCGATACTTTGGGAGAAGAGACTGTCAGGCATGGCCTGACCACAAGTAAAGGCATAATCATCAGCACCAACGTCCTGCCAGTCCCCGGAAGGAGGAGCCTCGACAGGAGCCGGAGCAGGAAGAATACTGCAACTCTCTCTCGAGAGTCATCGGAAACAGACCCAGTAAAGCTGTCAGCTACAGGCGGTGACGGAGACACGCCATCACCCTTGACAGTCTGCTCTTCAGGAGATGATGAAAGGGTACTGTCAGAAGTACCAACAGAGTGGGAGGCCAAGTTTTGCCTCTCAGCAATACTACCGTCAGGTAAAGACGCGGAAGAGGTAGATGGAGGAGCAGCCTGTTCCATTCGTTGAGGCCCAGAGGCCGAGACAATAACAGCAGGACCTTCCTGAGCGCCAGACGTCCCCGGCAGGGGGGGAAAGTCAGTGGCACTCAAGGGGGCTGAGGAAACATCAGGAGGGGGGCAACAGAGTTGCCCCATGGGGTCGGACATTCACAAGCAAAGTGCCCGAACTGTCCACAGCGGTGACACTTGTCCCTGTTGGGACAGTTGGCAGACCTGTGACCTTGAACAGCACACAAGTTGCACACCAAAGGCTGCCCCCTGTACCAAATACGGCAAAGATATCCACTAACTGTGGTGAAACGGGGGGAAGGTTTCTTTGAGGACTACAGACACCAGGCGGGTACCGGTGTAGATCTCCTGGTTAGATAGATAAGTTTGCTTTTTAATCCTCTTAACTTCACCAAAACTGGAAAAAACCTCCTTTAACGCCTCATCCCTCTCTTCAAAGGGGTAGTCAAAAATGTGTACAATGGTGACCGGAGGGCCACCGCCCAGAATTGGCCACCAAAGTCCAAAGAGTCGAATGCCAGAATTGGTCATGGCCGCTTTAAAGCCGTCTTCGCTTTTGAAGGTGACCCTCACTACTTCATAGGCAATCTGAACGGCAACTATGTGAAGGCCATCAAAAACTTTGACCACCTCTTTCATGATTTCCTCCTTTGATTTATCATTTAACTTTCTCCCAGTCTGGATGTTTAAGGTGTATGGGAGCCTCATTTTTAAAAGAACTTTGGATAAACAATTCCAATCAATTATTTCTTTAATAAAGTTAAGTAAATGTTTCCTTTAGTATGCAAGTCTTTCTCTTTAATTAATTATTCTTAAATAAATTCAATTAGATATTCCTTTTGACAATGCTGTTATTATAACTAAATTACAGGACTTTTGCCTGTTTTAATAAATCAATTGAAACAACGGGACCTTTGCCCGCTTAACAATACACTTTTTAACGGGACTTTTGCCTGCCTACAAATAAGATTAAAGTTTAAGCAAACAAAGTTTTAGATGAACAGGACTTTTTGCCCGCTTACAATATACTATTATGAATTAACTAATTACTTTAATTATTATACTACTATAAATTAATTATCCTTTTGACAATACCACTATTACAGCTACTGTTATCAATAATAGGAAACCAGGGCGAAAAAAGCAAATAACGAAAAAATGATAAAGTGAAAAAAGCACACGCAGGAAAAAGACGAAAAAGTATGTATAGAAAAACGGGAGCCGAAAAAATGGAAAAATTCGCGGAATGAATGGACGCACAAAAGACGAAAAAAGCTGAAAAATATACACAGAAAAACGAAAGCCGAAAAAATGGAAAAATTCACGACTTAAATGGACACACAAAAAAGCGGAAAAAGCCAAAAAATATGTACAGGAAAAACGCGGCAAAAGTTAATTAACTAAATATGATTAGATATAAACTGAAAGGAAAAACAAAGGAAGAAAGAGAGTCCACCCAACCGGAAAAAAGCCCCGAAGACGGGGCCAAAAGGCGGATGGGCGACTCCTCAAAGTAAGTCCGGAGAAGGCAACGAAAAAACCAAAAGACCGGAAAGAAACAACGAAAAACCACCCAAAAGAAGCAAAGAAGAAAAAATCGAGGAAAGATTGAAAAGACCGGCTTACCCCAGGTTCAATTAACAGTATATAACAAAGTCCAAATAACAGGACACAAATTAACAGGCTCCAAAAAACAAGAAACAAAGAAGCCATTGATATACAATTAGCAAGTTCGAAAAACTTCAACAAGCAAAAACAATTGATATTCAAATACAGATTACATTGATGTACAATTAGCAAGTTCGAAAAAACTTCAAGAAGCAGAACAAATGATATTCAAATACAGAAAACGGAAAACAATGGATATTCAAATACAAGCTCAGGTTCAAGCATCAAAAACAAAAATATTCAAGCTAGTTCGAAAGCAAAAATTCAGAATCAAAATCGTTTACAAGTCCAGCTAATTCGTAAGAGGAAGCGAAAAATAAAGTAAAATAAAATCAGCATGATCTATCTCTGTCTCTGGAACGCCGCCTGCCTTTGTCCTTAGAACGCTTACTTGAATCATAACTGTCTCTGTCCCTACAACGCTTACTTGAATCATAACTGTCACTGTCTGTATAATACGGTTTAGCTTTACGTGATCTATAAGAGTCCCTCGGCACATATTCATAATAAACAGAACCAGAGTCATGTTTGTTCTTACAATACTTTGAAGGTTTACGCCTATCAGTAGTTGTACGGCGTTTTCGATGCGGAGACCGCGAACTTGCGCGCTCATGTTACCCCGGTCCCATATAGCACCACAATAAACGTATAGCACTTCAAAACATTGTATTTACGTCCTTCAACAACTCTTACAGTCATTTCACCACGTTCTTGAACGTTCTTCCCTCGTGTACGATTACCCCGGATGTACTAGCCTACGTCACGCGTAACGCACTTCCGTTTAGGACTAATGGCTTCACACTTCCGGTTAAAACTATTTCCTAACAAACTCCCCCTGCAAAGAAAGTGTCGTCCCGACACTTGGACATAAACTGCATAATTGCACACACTAAGAGGGTTTTACCCCCGTAAGGAAAATGTCACCGAAAATTATACATCATTAACTTTCACAACTAGACTTCTCGGTAGGATCCTGACTATTAACAACTAGACTTCTCGGTAGGATCCTGACTATTAACTCTGTTCTACAAAGGCTGCAGCAACAAAGGCTGCAGCAACTAAATTCCATGGTAACATTTCCTGTCCATAAGATACACTCTGTATCAGTTCAAAATACTGAGTTCTAACACGAGGGATCAAGCGGACATCTAAGTGCACTGTTTTTTTTTTTTTTGTAAACAAACATATTCGCATGCAAAGAGTTATTTCAGTTCACAATACTAGGCACTGGTACATGCCCAGAGTTCATACAGGTACTTGCATCAGATCACTCCTCGGGTGGTACACAACAGGTTGGTGTATCGGGTACTGGTGCACTGGTTGAAAGACAGGGCAGGGTACTGGTGTATATTGCAGGCATGTCCCTGGATAACCAAAGATAGCTGGATTTTGAGACACATGTTGGTATGTAGGTAGTTGGAACTGGTGTACAGCTGGTAAACCTGCACTCCAAGTAGGATAGGGAGTACAATACTGAGGTAACTGATTTCCCAGTGTACTGTTGGCGGCTATGAAGTGTGTTGTACCTCGAGTCTCATATGTGGGATTGCCAAGTTGGTTATACGTCAGAAGGGTTGGTGGGTGTCCCTGTCGTTGAGGCCTTGGCTCCAGTTCAGGAGAGTCAGGTTGACTGTTGTCGTTCGGAATTTGGGAATCTTGCTCTTCTCCACTCTCAGACATGTCATCTCCCATTTCTGTCGTAACAGTGCAGTCGCTGTCTTTTTCCCCTTGATAACTGGTGTCGGGTACTGTGTCTTCTAACTGTGTAGTCTGAGGCTGTCTCTCCACAACAGAAGGTTTTGGGGGCTCCTCAGTAACCACCTTCTCTAGGGTCTGCCCAGTCTGACGATTCATTGGAGCGATTGTATACTCATCCTCACTACTTGTCCCATCTGATACGGTTTCAACCAATGATGTGGGTGTCTGTTGAACAATGTCATGCTTGTTCTTCTGGGTTTTACTTCCTCTCTTACGGGAAATCGTGCTTGGAATCTCAATAGGGAGATAACTACATGGTAGAAGTAGGTTCCTGTGTAGAATCCTGTTTCCTCCAGTTCCAGCCTCCGGCTTAACTTCATACACAGGGCTATCTTCGCCTTTACGACTAACAACTATGTGGACCCGATCCTCCCAATGTCATCGCAGCTTGCCTGGTCCACCCCGTTCACTTAGGTTACGTACAAGAACTCTGTCCCCAGGTTGCAACACCGAACTGCGTACAAAGCAGTCATAACGATGTTTGGCTCTTGTGCCGGTTTCCTTGGACTTCTTGCCTGCTAGTTCATATGCCTCCGTCATTGCTTTCCGCCACTTTTCTACATATTGCGAGTGATTCTCGTGGTTGGTTTGACCTTCGATTCCAAACATTAAGTCTACAGGCAAACGGGGGTGGCGACCGAAAAGAAGGAAGAACGGCGAGTAGCCAGTTGATTCATGCCTCGTGCAATTATAGGCATGGACCACATGGTTCAAATGTTCTGCCCAGCGTGATTTCTGGGTTTCTGGTAAGGTGCGAAGCATTCCCAGAAGCGTCCGGTTGAATCGCTCGACTTGACCGTTCCCTTGCGGGTGGTACGGGGTGGTGCGAGAATGTTCCATGCCACACAGCTTCTCTAGTTCCTTATGGAGGCGGTTTTCAAATTCTCCACCTTGATCGTGATGAATCTTCAAGGGAAAACCAAACCGGAGAATAAAGTCATTGTAGAGCTTTTGGGCAACTGTCTTCGCTGACTTGTTTCTTGTGGCATAGGCTTGGGCATAGCGTGTGAAATGATCCATCACAACTAGGATATACTCGTACCCTCCACTACTCCTTTCCAAATGAAGAAAATCAATGGCAATGAGTTCAAAAGGCGAAGTGGTCACAATAGGTTTTAATGGAGCTCTGGTCTTAAGCGTGGGAGTTTTTTGTTTAACGCATTGACAGACATGTCCAATGTGGTGTTCAATATCTCTCTGCATGTGGGGCCAATAGAAGCGCTCTCTGGCAAGGTCTAGTGTGCGGTCTACCCCCAGATGACCCATGTTTTCATGAAGTTCTTTGAGTACCAATGACCGAAGCTGCTTGGGTATTATGATTTGGGTTCGAGTTCCTTTACGCCGTCTAAGTATGCCATCCTTGTCAAAGGAAAGGTTTTCCCATTCGTGCAGGAGAAGTTGGGTCTCGCTTAACTCCCGTTTCCTCTCCCCTGTTGTTGGTCGTTGGCCACGCTGAATCAAATCACTCACCCGACGAACAACCTGGTCGGTGGCTTGTGCATGCTGTATGTCAATCGTTGGTACGATGGGTTCATGTGCCCTGACTGGGTCAGTTGGTAGAACAGTATGGTCTCCGGTGAGGGCCGACACCCAGTTCACTTGGCCTTAGTCTTGGTATTTTGCTGAGCACGCAACAGTCTGGAGAATCTCCTGTGGTACTATTTCCGTGTACGTTTCCATGTGGGCCGTGTCATCAAGGGGCATTCGAGATAAGGTATCAGCGTCAATGTTGACTTTTCCGGGACGATAGTGGATAGTGAAATTAAAATCGGCCAACTCCCCAACCCAGCGCAAACCAGTGGCGTTCAGTTTTGCAGAGGATAAGACATAGGTGAGTGGGTTATTATCAGTGTACACTTTAAAACTTGGTGCGTAATAGAGATAATCTCGAAACTGATCGCAGATGGCCCACTTGAGCGCTAGAAACTCCAGCTTCCCAGAGTGGAGATGGTAATTCTTTTCCGCTGGAGTTAAGCTGCGGGATCCATATGCCACAACACGGAGAATGTCATTCTGATACTGGTACAAGACGGCACCTAACCCGTCCTTGGAAGCATCAGTATGAAGGACAAAGGGTTTCTGAAAGTCCGGGTAGGCCATAACTGGAACGCTTGTGATCGAAGTAATCAGTGTCTCCAGGGCCGATTGATGAATGTCTGTCCATTCCACTGGGTGTTTTGCCGGTAGCTGGCCATTGTTACTATGGTTCCTCTTGGCTTTATCTTACGTAGCCCCTTGCGGTGGTTGACCCGGAGTCTTCACCAAATCATAAATAGGCTTGCTGATTATTGAAAAGTTCTTAACATATCGGCGGTAATAGTTCAGGAAACCCATAAGTTTGCGCACTTCATTCACTGTCTTTGGAGGAGAGTCTTTGAGCGCAAGGACCGGTTTAATGCTGGATGGGTCCAGTGCGTAACCCTCTTCCGATACAACACGCCCAAGAAATTTAACTTTTCTCTTAAACAATTCACACTTTCGAGGTTTCAGTTTGACTCCATGCTCTCGCAATCTTCGAAGGACCTTGCGTGTGTGTTCGAGGTGTTCCTCAAATGTAGCACTGAAAATGATAATATCATCCAGGTAAGGTACACAGACAGTGTCTCTTAAGTCTCCCAGACAGTTCTCCATAAAACGTTGAAAGGCCCCAGGTGCTCGAGAGAGACCAAAGGGTATTCGAACCCACTCGTAGAGGCCCCATGGGGTGATAAAAGCTGTCATGGGTTGGCTGTTTGGACTCATGAACCCTTGGTGATAGGCCTTGCCCTGGTCAAGGACAGAAAACCATGCGTTGCCTCCGAGGTTATCTAGCGTTTCTTGTATTCGGGGTATTGGGTGTCGGTCAGGTCGTGTCTTCTTGTTCAATGCTCTAAAATCCACACACAGCCGTAAGCTTTGGTCTTTCTTTCTCACACAGACGACCGGAGAACTGTACGATGATGATGATCTCTTGATAAAATTCCGGTTTAACAAATCTTCAATGTGGGCTTTCACCTCCGGGTAGAGTGGTTTGGGTACTGCTACATAGTTCTTCTGTACCGGTGTCTGGTCCTCCAAATCTAGATCAAGTTCAAGGTCAGGGATACATCCAACATCATTATCATCTTTAGCAAAAGAGTCAGCTTCTTCAGTTAGTAAATTTAAAGCCATCTGTTTTTGAGCAGGTGTCAGGCCTTCCAGGAGTATGTCCTTGATATGTGTGGGGACTTCTGCTGCTACTCCTCCTACCGGTTCTGTAGTCACTGATTCTTGGACCTCCTCAATGGTGCCATTATCGCTACTCTCCGGCTCCTTTAGTTTAACTTCAAGTGGTGTCACAGACTGAACAAGTTGCAGTCGACCGAGTAAAGTTCTTCCCCGAAGTACTATGTCATGGTTGGTGTTGTTGGTGATGTCAATGTCCACTTGACTTGATTTTCCTCTCTTAACAGTCAGCAACGTTTCCGAAACTTCCAAACCACTAGGCCATGGGTTGGCCTCATCGGGTTCAAAAAGAACTGGTGTCGGTCTTTCCACAGGTCCTGTATTCGCTCTGCAGGTGACCCTTTGGCTCCGCTTGGGTGGTATGATGGTGTCACGCTTGCTAGTCTTGATAACGCAAAGTTCCCCTTGATTAAGGTTCTTGACAAAATTCACAAATACTGAGGCAGTTTGGCTGTCAAGATCAGTGAAGCTGGCAGTGACAGCTTGGGACAACGCAACATCCCCATTGCTATCTTTAATAATCTCCTCAATAACATTAAAGCCAATTAACGGTGAGTCCAAATATTGTTCCGTAACAAGGAAGGGAACTATCAAATCATTGTTGCACGACGACAGTCTAAAATTCAGCTCCACCCATCCTATGTATCGCATCTCGCTACCATTGGCAGCAGTCAAGTTCAGTTTAGTGTTTAGTAGTTCCAAGATGTCCCTAACAGCAACATCAGCAAAATTCCTCTTTACAAACTCATTAGATATAATCGAGACCTGGGCCCCTGTGTCCCACAGTACATCTACTGAATGCCGATTAATCTCTCCCTTAACAGTGCATCTTTTCCCCACTAATCCCACCACTGTGGCTTGCTGTTGTGGTGTCAGATGACTCACAAAGGTGTGGTTGTTAGGGTCCAGTTCCTTTGGTTCTACCTTGTTGGCAAGGTGTGAAATTGCAGTGCATAACACTTTGTGATCTGGCCAGTGTTTCTTTTGACAAACCCGACTACAGTATTTCACGGCCCTACATTTTGAACATTGCAAGAACTTTACTCTCTCTGACTGAACTTGGCCACAGCCATTACATCGATGGGACTTGTAGCTGTTACTGTCGACTATTCCGTGTCCCGCCGGGATAGTCGCTGGCCGTTTCCCTGACGACTACCCCTGTTCCTATTTCTAATACACTCACGAGCTATGTGTCCAGAGCTACCACAAGCAAAACAATGGTCACATTCCTCTCCTCTTCCACGCTCCTTACAACTCTGACAACCCCAACTTGGATACCTTGGCTGGTAACCCCTGCCTCTGCCTCTGAGGGGGGATCGACCCCAGTCGGGTCTTGCTGCTTGACCACCTTGGGCGTTTACTCGTCCTTTGAGCTCGTTAATCTCTGATTTCATCTGCCGAATTTCAGAAAGGATCTGTTGGCTTCCATCTGCACTTAGGCTTCTGGTCTTCTGTTCCCCTTCAACCTTGGGGATTTCGCAGGCATTCACTTTTGTCGCTTTTTGGCGTTCTGTTGCCAATTTCGTGTTTCTCTCGGCTTGCTGTGAAGCTAGTTCATTAACTTGTCTCATAAGTTCCTCGTCAGTGAGCCCTGGGGTGCGAAGGGTCGCTCGCAAGTTCGACGCTAAAATGTCATCACGAAGCCCAGTCTCGAAGGATTTTACAAATGTCTTCTGGATCAGGGACAGGCCATAATTAAACTCACAATCAGATTCCTGACTGGCAAAATTTACTTTGTTACGCAGGTCCAGCGCACGGAGTAAGAATTGCTGAGGTGACTCGTTGTTCTGTTGGCATACTGTCGCCAGCTGTTGATACACTTCAGATGCAGCTTTTTCGCGATAGTGGACACGAAGAATTCGCCGTAATTTCGCAAGGGATAGGTCATTTAATGTCTCCACGTAACTTCGAAGACTACTATGAGGCGATATCGCACGAATAACCGCATCAACAATTTCACTTTCTTTATACCCACGTTTGAGGCCCGAATCGATTTGATGCATTAATGAAACGAAAGTCATCTTTTCTGTCTGTCCAGGCTCGCCAATCTGTCCCGAAAGTTTATACTCTCTGCGCAGCAAGGAGGGGGCGACCTTTGTTCCCGCCAGTTGGCTCAAAATATTTTCTGTGTCCTGTTCAACTTGATCTTTGTTTGTTTTTCCCCCGGAGCCCATCTTTTCGCCCTTTTCCCCGTTAGCTACTGGTTTCTTTTCTGTTTCTTCGGTCGATCCACCCGCTTTTTCGAGAGGGGGTACAGTTCCTTTTACATATGCAAATAGCTGTTCCAGACATGCATATGCAGCCTTTTCATTGCTCTCCATTTTACCATCTATTTCTTTTCTGATAATTTTGATAAGTTGCATTTTCGTTTTCCCCGCTACTTCGTCTTCAATCCCTAATATTTCCATCATTTCGGCAAGTTTGCCCTCATCTTGGTCGAACAATCGCGCTTCAACTTGCAGTTGCAATTGCTCCATGATATCAAAACACGTCGTACAGTTCAGCGATTTTCAAAACACAAACATCCAGTCCCAAGCACTAAATACCACACAAAACACGGCCGTCTACCCGTTTAGTCGACTTTTATCGACGGGGATAGTTTATCTATCACAGTGACTCAACTGCTGTACTCTTACCGTTGGCATCTGACTATAAATCCCTTTCACAAGCTTGCACCATTCCACGTGGTCTGCGTGATCGTTTCGACCTGCTCGCTTGAATATTCCTCGTTCAAAATCCACGTATTTTGCTTCCCACAACGTCAGAAATTCTCCTTTAAACTTGGGATCCGTAATTCGTCCTGGCAGGGTCGCCAAATTGTTACCCCGGTCCCATATAGCACCACAATAAACGTATAGCACTTCAAAACATTGTATTTACGTCCTTCAACAACTCTTACAGTCATTTCACCACGTTCTTGAACGTTCTTCCCTCGTGTACGATTACCCCGGATGTACTAGCCTACGTCACGCGTAACGCACTTCCGTTTAGGACTAATGGCTTCACACTTCCGGTTAAAACTATTTCCTAACACTCACGGCAGACAGGCCGAGGGCTACAAGAATTCTGATATACTTTCCTCACCAGAGGCTAATTCAGAACCAGAGATCTTATCATCGTGATGCTCCGAGACGGCATTGTCCGCAATATGCGTTGCATTTGAAACAACATTCGCGTTGAATAATAAGAACGGGCATTTGGCCATAACATGGTTGTCCTCTAAACAAACTCCACAAAGCGGAGGTTTTTCACACTGTGCCGCTAAATGTCCAGGTTGTTCGCAATTAAAGCAGCGTACCCCGCGAGAGCGAGAGGCTATGTGGCCATGTGCGCCACATTTCCTGCACGTGGACGGTTGGGCAGCATAGAAGATCATAACAGCTTAATCGGCAATGCAAATCGACGATGGAATGTGCCGTACAATTTGCATGCGAGCCGTTCGAACACCATTGAAGATTCCAGAAGAGTGCCGATCCTGGCGGAAAGAACTCTCCCATAATGAGAGAGCCTTCCAATAATCGCCGAGTCAGGCAACTCTTCTGGCGCCTTGTAGATTTTTACGAGTACTGTAGAGTGGTCTGAATCTCCCAGGAAAACAATGTCAACGCAAGGCACAGCCAAAGCCGCAGCCTTGGCTTCCACAGTAGAGAAAGACACAACCCAAGAATTATCTGATAAACGGCGCTGGATAGAAACAACAGAGTCAATGTTAATGCCAGCGTTGTCGAGGCCACCAAGAATGTCAATACTCGTACACGGCTTGTCAGCATAAAAAGTCACAGAAAGCCTCTTACGTAATAAAGCACTAGAATCGATAAATTCCCATGCGGACAGTTCATAACGCTCTTCAACCGTTAATAAGCCATCACACTGCTCAGCCTGATCTTGAGGAAGGGAAGAAGAGATGTTGTCAAGTAAAGACTCCTGCACTGCAGGGTCAGTCGGACCAGCCGTAAAAAGATCAGAATAGAAAGAAGCGAAAGAACGACACAAATCAGCGGGGTTGGAAATAAAAGTACCATCAGTCTCCCTCAACGCAGAGATCCATCGATCAGCCGACCGCATCTTTTCCAGGCGAAAAAAGTAGGCTGAGGAGGTTTCACTCTCCTCAACCCAGCGAACCCGAGAATGCACCTGGGCCCCCCTAGCAGCTTGGAAATCAAAGTCGGAGATCTGGTTTAGTACAGAACGATAAACGCCAAGAACAGAGAGCATCCCATTATCTAGTTTATCCTTCAAATGCTCTGCCAGCTTCATCAGAAGGTCCCGTGACTGGGAGGACCCTTGAGAGCGGCGAGAGCAATACGTAATGGTGAGACCTTTGATCTTACTCTTTCCTTCCTCCCACCACTTGGCCAACGACGGGAATGATGACTGGCGCCTGCGCCAAGAAGCCAAGAAATCAGAAATGACGGAGGCATACTCCTCTTCCAGAACAGAGATGTTGAATTTCCAAAGGCCTGGACCAGGTAAAACAGGAAGAAGAGGGGTGGAGGTAACGCCAAATGTCAATGGCAGAACAAGAAGCAAAAAGTCTTGAGAGAGCAGCAGTGCTCTCACAGGATGTGTCATCGACAGCAGACCCTGAGCGATCCAAGGCTTGATCAAAGACGGTGTTTAAATTACCACACAAGACAGTTGGGACAGTGGGGTCTACTCGCGAGGACACATCATCGAAGAATTGGTCTTGGGCAGGGTTGTAATTGGGAGCATAAAGGCAGACAACATGAAAAGTTTTGGCACAAAGGGAAAACTCACACTGAACAAAGCGACCATTAGAATCACACCACGAATTGACCAAAAACAAGGCAGGACGATGGAGAACTATACAACCACAAGACTTGACGGAGCCAGGGGATACAACACAAGAAAAACCAGAAGAAGAAAACCAAGACAAGCATTCACTGTCCGAAGTACAATGAAACTCTTGCAAGCACACAACATCAACAGTAACAGGCAAAGAGCGCAACCACTGCACAAGACCAAGCCGTTTTGATTGATCCCGCATGCCATTCACATTAATAGAAATAATGGACAAAGCCATTATGCAAAGAAAAATAGAAAAAGCCATAGGGAACAGAAGGTTATGGATGTCGGGCACTCAGAGGGACAGCCGAAACCGAAGCAGGAAGGTGCTGGTGAACGGCGCCACTTGCCCTCGGAGAACGAGACCAGCCTCTACCGGCTGGAGAGGCGGAGTGGGGGTGGTTGGGAGCAGAAGAGGCCTGCTTCTTCACGCCCTTTGTGATAGGCATCCTGGGCTTACGAAAGTCGTCCTCAACATCATCGGAGGAAGAATGGGAGGGCTTCCGCTGCCCAGAGCAAACCTCAAACTCCATTTCCGTTGAATCCAACAAAACCTGCGAGTGGACCGGGGAGGGGGAGAGGGAGAGGGAGACGTCAGGGGCTTGGCTGCCATTACTAGTAGATAAATCGGTCACAGCCGCTTGGCTGCCACCACTATAAATTAATTCTTGAGCAGCCGCTTGGCTGCCACTACTTATAACTTTATTTGCAGCCGCTTGGCTGTCATTACTATTACGTGCATTATGGACAGCCGCTTGGCTGCCACAACTAGGAATTAATTCTTGGCTAGCCACTTTGCTGTCACTACTGACTTTATCAACAGCCGCTTGGCTATCACTACTATTAAGTAATTGGCTAGCAGCCGCTTGGCTGCCACCACAAATAAGTACTTGATTGACAGCTGCTTGACTGCCATTATCAACACTAACATTACTAACAGCCCCTTGGCTGACACTACGTACATTAACATTAGTAGCAAAGGAAACACCTTCTAATGGGGACACACCAGAGAGTTCATTATCCCTCAAGTCTTCACTTTCGCCTTCATTCTCAACACGACCGGAATTAACCCCACTGGAAATGGTGACACCCACTAAGGAGTCAGCCGGGGTCATAGTAACAAAAATAGACTGACTGGCATCCTCATGTTCCATAGCCTCCTGAACAGGAGGGGGTGAGGGGAAGGAGGTGAGGGAGAGGAGGAGGACTGCACCGCCCCTTCTGCCGGGGTTGGATCAGCTGATCCAGCGGTAGAATCATCCGTAGGGGCATCAACATCCACCCAGGCAGGGTTTGGACAAGACCGCGAAAGATACCCTTCCTGCCTGTAGCGGAGACACTTTCCCTTTAAGGGGCAGTTCACTGCTTTATGATTACCCAAACAAATGTCACACTCAGTGGCTGGCCCCTATACCAGACCTTACATTTTATACCGTGAATGGTAACATTTTGACGGATAACAGTCGATGGTTTAACGGCAATTTTCACAATACGAGTCCCCGTATACACGTCGGACGCATTCGTCCACGTCTGCTTTCTAACGGACTTAACGACACCCAACGACTCAAAATACTTCGTAAATTCCTGGTCGCTACCCTCGAAAGGGAAATTGTAAATGAGCAAATTAATATTCACGGCGGGCTGAAAGACTGGGACTTGAACATCCCCAAGTTCCATGGTGCCCGCCATCTCAAGACTAGACTTAAAGACAGAAGTGCTGAGGGTGACACACCTTCAAAAGGGGGGAAGGGGGACGAGGGCAAAGCCTCCCAACCAAAAGAGACCAGAGGGACACCCAAAAAAGAAAGAAAAAGGTAAAGAAGGAGACTTACCAAAAAGTTAAGCAAAACCCGCAGGGCCGAAAAACGGATGGGTAACCAAGAAGCTTCGAGGAAACCAAAACGGCGTCCAGAAAACGAATCCACAAAGTCGCCCAAAAACTCCCCCGACAAGTCAGGAAAGTGACGCTTACCCTAGAAACTCAGAACGAAAACCGATACTCAAAAGAGTAGGGCCTTCGGCCAGACAAGAGCGTTCAGGTAAGTATGTCATTTTTCGGCCCTCTGCAACGAATGAAGTGCTTTCTCTTAGTTCCCTTGTGGTAGAGTGCGCAGGTCCACTGCGCAGGTGCAGGTCCAGGTGCGCAGGTCTCTGCTTCCACTGTTTGTCCACAGTCGACCCTACGAGGGAGGGACAGACAGAGAAGAAGGTTCAATGTTTTGCTTCTGTTTTAAGTTGAATATTTCTTCCCCGAAGGGAAGTGGGCTGCGCTCGGAGGTAGTGCTATACCGAGGCAACCCGTGGCTGGGACGTGGCAAGCCTCTTTTCCACAGCCCAGTTCCAAAAATAAGTTTAATAGATGAGCTGCTCAATGAGCAGCGTATCAGATATTAAGCCTTTTAGAACAGATTTTTTTGATAAAATTTATTCACACAGCGGCCAAAGGGCCGTTGATAAAAAATCAAATATTACAATTCAATTCTATTTAACTAAATGAATTACAAAGGTCACCAAGAGTTCTTTTCCACGTGGTATTTGCAAAAAAGTTCGTGATGAAGTGTCCTTTATCTTCGCCATCATTGTTAAACTAAACAAAAGGTAAACTATTTACAATATAGACATGTGAATTTAATTATTAGCATACAAGGTTTACAATTTAATCATTCTATACTTGAATTATCATATACATATACTAATCTGAACCCCAGTACAACCAATAAAGGCGACCAAGGGGCTCAAAGAAGGAATCAAAATAAATCACTAATATACAATTTAATTATGACAATTAAAATAAATCATTATATACAAAGTTCTGAACCTCAGTACAACCAGTAAAGGCGACCAAGAGGCTCAAAAAAGGAATTAAAATAAATCATTATATACAAAACTCTGAACCTCAGTACAACCATTAATGGCGACCAAGAGGCTCAAAAAAGGAATTACAATAAATCAAATAAATCATTATAGACAAAACTCTGAACCTGAGTACGACCAGTAAAGGCGACCCAGGGGCTCAAAGAAGGGATCAAAATAAATTACTAGTATACAATTTAACTGTGGCAATTAAAATAAATCATTATGTACAAAGTTCTGAACCTCAGTACAATCAGTAAAGGCGACCAAGAGGCTCAAGAAAAGGAATTACAATCAAAATAAATCAAATTAAATCCTTATATACAAAACAATCAAAATAAATCAAAGTAAATCTTTACATACAAAACTCTGAAACTCAGTACGACCAGTAGAGGCGACCAAGAGGCTCAAAAAAGGAATTACAATCAAAATAAATCAAAATGAATCATTATATACAAAACTCTGAACCTCAGTATGACCAGTGAAGGCGACCAAGAGGTTCAAAAGCAAAAAGACAAAAGAACTCTAGTACAACCAATGAAGGCGACCAAAGAGTTCAAAACAGGAAAAACAAAAAGAAATTAAAACGGAAAAGAAATCCTGTCATTCGCGTCCACACTACAAAAAATACTATCAAGTGACCAAAAATACTTAACTTTGTCAAGCGGTTCACAAAGAATTCGTCTAATATTCTTTCTAATTAGATCAACAATGGCCTGGGATGTCAAGTGAGAATTTCTAAAAGTAGCAGAGTTACGGGCTTGCCAAATATGATAAAGGATAGACGCTATAAGGTAACGGGATAAAAGTAACCGAGGGGAAGACTGAGACATAGAAAGAGGGAAGAGAACAGACGAAAAAGAAAGAAAAGGGAGAACCCAAAATGCGGGAAAGAAAAGGCGCGAAAAAATCCCAAACCCGAACAATTCTGGGGCATTCAATGAAACAGTGTTTCGCAGTCTCAACCCGAGAACATGATGCACACTTACCAGAGTCGATATAACCCCAATTTTTGAGGTTATATCGAACTCGAGCTACGCGGTGTAACAAAAAAGCCACAATAAATCATTTTTCTTATTCTCAATAATCTTGAGTCTAGACTTACGCCACACCGAGGCCCACCGATTAATGGGATGACTGACAACGGACTCCCAGAAAGTAGCGCACCCCGGTGCAGCGCTAGGAACCGAAAACAAAAGAGTATCGATATTCTTACAGGAAAGATCGTCGGGTAATGCACCATGCTTCTCAAAGAGTTGTTGAAACAGAGAAAGACACGGTAATACAAAGAAGGTTCAGAAAAAACAGGAAAGAGATCACAAACAAAGTCAAATCGCGTGTCAAGCTTCATAAGGCAATTCCCGACAAAATAACGAGCTAAAAAGTGCCACTTTTGACCGCCAAAACTGTCGCGTAAGTTGGAAAAACTAGACAAGCGAAGACTAGCACATTTGGTGCAAAAGTCGACAACGTTGAGGCCACCACAATGAAATGAAGGGGCGCGCAACAACGCTGCCGACTGACGTTTTCCATTTTACCTTTCCAGATAAATGGCCAAACGATACGGTTGTAGAAATCGACAACCCACTGAGGGGGGCGAGAATTTTGGCAGTGTGCCAAAAGCGGCTTGTGCCCAATACATTCACTATCATCGCACGACCTAAAAACGAAAGCTCCCTTTCTTTCCACAGATTCAACAGATGCCACAGATTCACAGATTGTAGTTTGCCTAGTCTAGCCTTCCAATTATCAGGCTCAACAGAAATTAAACCATTAGAAAAATAGACCCCAAAATTTTAACTTTGGAAACCCAATTAAGACCGAAGGGCAAGGCACCATTCGCTCGCCACCTACCAAGCCAGATAGCTTCTGACTTGGAGGTGTTAAGGTTGGCGCCAGACCCCTGCTTGTACTTGTGTACCATGCGCAAAAGGTGGCAAAGGGAATGTTCGTTTTTAACAAAATTGGTGGCATCATCGGCGTACCGGGAAATCTTAAATTGAAGACCGCCAGCTCCGCGCAGCTGGAACCCTTCAATTTCCTTACATTTTCTGATGTGAGTGGACGAAACTTCAGAAACCAGCCCGTATAAAAGAGGGGACAGGGGGCACCCCTGTCTCACGCCTCTTTGAAGAAAAACCTGGAGCAGAAAGAGAACCATTACAAATGATGTGAGAAAAGACATCGTTATAGAAAATGTTAACCCAACGGCAGAAAGACGGACCAAAGCCAAATTTGGCGAGAGTCCGCATTAAAAATTCATGATCTATGCGATCAAAGGCCTTTTCCTGGTCTAAAGTAACGAGAATACCGGTTTCATCAGTTTTGTCAATCACGTCTACAGTATCCCGAATTAGGTGCAAACTGGAAAAAATAGATCTTCCCACTACACCGCACGTTTGATCCTGGTGAACAATTGAGCTCATTACCAGTTTCAAACATTCGGTGATAACTTTGGATGCCAGCTTATAATCTGCATTCAATAGACAAATTGGGCGCCAATTTTTCGGCAATCGCTTATCATCCTTGTATAGCAAGTGCAAAAGACCTTCGCGCTGGCTATCACTGAGGACACTGAGGTGATATCGCTCTTTCAAAACTAGAACGAGGAAAGCGCCTAATTCGTCCCAAAAAGCGAGATAAAATTCAGTTGGGAGGCTGTCAGAAGCAGGCAATTTGCCGGTCTGAAGGCCTTTCAGAGCAGAGAAAAGTTCGTCCTTTGTAAACAAACCTTTTCACGCTCCAAATCCGTCAAAGAAAATTCTAAATCATCAATTAACTCGGTTTGGATCTGCATGTCAAGGGAGTCCCTAGCAAACAGATCCTTATAAAAAGTGACAAAAATATTTTCTAGTTCAGGTTGCGAAGTCCACTCGGATCCATTCTCATCAAGTAAACAATCAAACGAATTTTTCTCAGCCCTTTTCTGCTTGAGTCAAAAAAAATACCAAGTAGATTTTACTCCTTCCTCGATCCACTTGGCACGCAATTGGATTTTAGCGCCCTCTGCCTCTCACAAGATGAGAGACGAAAGGGCGCTTTCAAGATTCTTAATTTCGCAAATTACAGATTCATCCCCGGCATGAAAAGTATTTTTGGCCGCGATCAACTGCCTAGTCAAAAGATTACGTTCACGATTAATTGACTTGTGTTTACCCGTAGAAAAATCAATGCAGGACCTGCGAATGACAAGTTTCAAATTATCCCAGCAAACCCCGAGAGAATCAAAATTAGCAATTCGGCCCTTTTCATAGTCAATAACAGACTAGATAAAATGCCTGAAATTAAGATCAGACAAAAAAATCGAATTGAGCTTTCAAACACTGCCTCGTTTGTTGGAAAAGTCGTTCAGTGACAAATTGAAATCAACAAAATCATGATCGGAAAAAGTACACGGCAAAACCTTGTTTGAGGATACGCTTATAAACAAACCAGAAGAAATCAAAAAACGATCTAAATGAGAGGCCTGGGAATAATCAGCATTTTACCAAGTAAACAAAGTCCCTCACGGGTTCTTTTTACGCCAAATATCAATCAAAGAAAAATCCGACAAAAGTGTGTGTAAGTGCTTTTTATTGGGTAAAGAAGAATCGGCAAAATGTAAACGATCTAACACGTTATCAACACAATTAAAATCACCGGCAACAATAAGATCACCTTGGGAAATAAAATAATTATGTAAATTCTCAAAAAAGGTTTTGCGCTCAGAGACAGTGTGTGGAGCGTAAACATTAACAACATTAAAACTACGAGACACTAGTATTACCAATCCACTGAAAACTCTTCCATCGCAGTCAAATAAAAAACGAGAGATTTTACCGGAAAATCTGGGGGAGACAAATAACGCCGCGCCAGCGAATTTGCCTTTGCCAAAAGACCAAAAACATTCACCAGGCGAAATGCGTGCAATATGATCGACCTGTTTCTTACAGGAAACATGAGTCTCCTGCAATAAAAAGACGTCATAGTGCAATCGTTCTAATTTACGTAAAACAAGACTGCATTTAGCGGGGGTGCCAAGACCCCTAACATTGTGATAAAATCTGTAGAGACATTGGTAATACCAACGTCTCGATCAGTTTTTGCGTTTAACCTGCACCCATTCCATGTCGCTTCCATCGTCGTATTCATCATCTGAAGATCGTCCCTCTGTTTACGTTGATAGTCAGAGCAATCGTGCTCCCTGTGTCGATCGCCAGAATGATGACGTTCACGGCGTCTGTCACGAGCGCGATCACCCTCATCATCTGATTCGCCTTCCTTCTCCTTCTGCGGTTGACTCTTGGATGACGGTTTCTGTGATGAGGGTTTCTTCGAATGCGTTGACTTCAATTGCTTCTTGTCGGAAAGTGCTGTCTCAGTCGATGCACACGGAGCACTAAATGTGAAAGGGCTAAATAAATCAATCAAGCGGCGCTCAATCTTTCGCTGGTTGCATAATCAGAAACATCATTTTGTGTTTTTACAAGAAACGCACTGTACTAAAGAATGCGCTCAATTGTGGGAAGCAGAATGGGGTGGAAAAGTTTTTTTTCAGCCACGGTACATCACAGAGTAAAGGTGTTATGACTCTCGTCAACCCAAAACTAGACTTTAAGATTGAAAAGTGTATAACTGACAAAAATGGCAGATTTATTATACTTACCTTCCGTAGTCGTTTTCATGCACAGAACGCGGCAAAAAAAGCAAACGTACCTTTACGTCCACGATATCTGCTCTCTGTGCTTCCTTTCAACCATCACACACTTATTTGCCGCCCACCGTTTGTTCAAACTGCAACAACAGACACTTGGTTAGTGGAATATTAACTAATGCGGGCACAACACTTGATCACAAGCAAACATGCCAAGACTAGATATCGGGGACTAGCGCGAACGCAGGTCCCCACTACCAGAAATTATATGCTCGAGTTACGCACATTTGGGGTAATCGCAAGGGTCAACCCAATCGAAGTGCAATGAAAGGGCCTCACCTTGAGAGGACTGCCTCCTTGATCACAGTACCTCCCGCGTCAGGTAAGTTTTTTAGGTTTAAGGTGAATGGCCGGCCCCCTGGCAGGGTGAGTGCAATGGCCGCCAGACAGACAGACTCATCCCAAAAAGGGTCCACCTTAAACGGGAGGTGCACCAGCACGTCAAATGTCACTGGGGGATCGAACCCCACTCCCTACACACAGTACAGACAAACATAGACATAACTAGACAGGACTAACCACAAGTTAAAAATGCGGGAGGTACCGACCTAACTGCCTAACACTAAACTAACATGAAACAGCGCCCCAGGAAGCTCACCCTCGGCCAGGCATTCATGATAATCACAAAATATAGAACATCGCCTTGGGAACTCACCCCAGCCAAGCATTCGCGACAAACACACACACAGACATGAAACAGCGCCCCGGGAAACAGGACCCCAGCCAAGCATTCACCACGAACGTGCACAAACATGGAACAGCGCCCCGGGAAAACAAAACCCCAGCCAGGCGTTCACAACAAACACGTAACAGCGCCCCGGGAGCAGAACCTCAGGCAGGCATTCATAACAAATACACACAAATATGAAAACAACACGCACAACGAAAAAACACATAAAACGAAGAACTGAAAGCTACTAATGGGAAAACAAAACGAGGAAACAAGAAGGCACAGATCCAAAAAGCCCAAGGTGAATGGCAGACCTCGAGGAGGTCACCAGGCAACCGTCTACTCCCATCCAAAGACGGGTTCACCTATGCAGGGCAAGGAGGATCAAAACAACAAAGAATCAACAACAAAAGAAAAAAAGGAGCACCATCAAGGAATCAACTACAAGGTAAGAGTAAAACGCCCATCCACAACAACCAATCATGCCACAGGCACCCCAGTGATGAAAATATTCACGTCTGCGAGTAGACCTAAAGCGCTTGAAAAGCAGAGGCAAGTGAAACCTTACCCGCGCTTTAACATTCTCAATGACTACCATAGCACCAGGGCGCACATCACGAAAGTGGAAATCATTGCGGGTCAACCAAATACAATACTTGCAAACATCGAGGATATAAAAGATACGGGGGACACGACGGAGCTCATCAGGGCTGAAACCAAAGAGAGCATGGCGACATAGCAACGAAGGAGACCACGAAGAAAACGAGATCACGAGAGACAGAAGCCAAGAAAGAACACTCTGAGCAAGAGGACAGTGGAAGAACAAGTGAGGAGGAGTTTCCAAGACGGGGCCACAGAAACAGTGTGGATCTAACGAGTAGCCAAAGGACAAAAGCTGATCCCCCATGTATAACACCCCATGGGCGATCTTCCAAGCGACATCAATGACAGGATGGTCCATGTCAAAGAAGAAAAGTTCCCTCCACGTAGACGACCAATAAAGGTCACCAAAGGTGGAGAGGAACTTTTTGACGCAGTGTGGCGAGGATAAGTTTTGAGACAACAAATAGAGGTAACATAACTTTGCTGACATATTCGGAGCCACCATAAGATGATGCGGGGACGAAGATGCCATAATAAGAGAAGAGCGACGTACAGAAAAGCCACCATCAACAGCCCGCCAAGCCAGAAGAAGGGAACGATAGAACAGGGGCAAAACTCTGGGATCAAAACTGAAAGGACGGGAAAACACATCAAGGCAAGAGGCATCGAATAAGGAATGGAACCAATAGGACATAAAGGAGCTCCAGGCCGAACGGGAGGAAGAAAAACGTCTGATCCATTGAACCACTAGTGACCAGACCTTTAACTTCACATCAACAACCTCAAAGTCACCAGAGCAGGTAGGCTGGATGACAATGGAGCTAGAAACCAAGTCACATTTGCCTTTCCAAAAGAAATCAAAAACCAATTTGCAAAGTTCAGACAGAACCCAGGTAGGCATATGGACAAGAGAAGCCACATACCATACCCGGGACAAGGCCAAGGCATTGATCACCAGAGCTCTGCCCCTACATGACATTAGACAAAATACACTGCTTCCAAGAAGCAAGAACACTTTCAGCAGCAGTGATCCCCGGACGCCAATTGTCCTCCTGAAGATCTCCAGGACCCAGAAAAACCCCCAAAACTTTTAACTTAACAGAAGACCAGTCTAAATCAACAGGGGGGCCTTGCCTTCCACTCCAGGAACCTAGCCACAAGCCCTTTGTCTTGGATTGATTGAGCTTGGCACCAGAACCTTTTTCAAACAAAGCATATGTCTCCAGACAAGCCCGAATGGAATCGTCTGAGCAAACTACAAGCGATGTGTCGTCGGTGTATTGAGAAATTGGCGATAATGGGTCAGAAGACTTAGGCAGGGAAAGGCCAATGACGCATGGATTAGCACGGATATTCACGGCAAGGACTTCAGACACAAGGACATACAACAATGGAGAAAGAGGACAACCTTGACGTACACAACGAGAAAAACGCAGACAGATAGCCATTTACTTTGACACAACTCTGAACGCCTGTGTAGAAGAGCCTTACCCAACGAATAAAAGAAGAACCGAAACCCATTTTACTAAGAGTGGCATACATAAAACCCCAATCCACGTGATCAAAGGCCTTTTCTTGGTCTAAGGAGACAATGGCAACGGGGACATTGGACAAGGTGGCATAGTCGACAACATCCCGCAGAAAAGCCACATTCTCACCAGTGTATCTTCCAGGAATGCCACACATCTGATCTTTCGCAACAATGACGTGAAGAACTCTTAGAAGGCAGCCAGCAACAGCGCGAGAAGCTGATTTATAATCAACGTTTAGAAGGGAGATGGGATGCCAGTTACGTGCATCGAGCCAATCTCCCTTCTTAAAGGACAAAGAAATGACGCCTCTACGTTGAGAGAGAGTCAGAGAGCCAGTATCAAATCAAGAGTTTAAAACAGATACAAGATCAGGGCTAAGTAAATCCCAAAACTTAAGATAAAACTCCATAGGCAGGCCATCGGATCCAGGTGATTTGTTTCTCGCCATGCCAGATAGGGCAACAAAACACTCCTCGACGGACAGACGACCATCACAAATAGAAGCATCAGAAGGGGGCAAAACAGAAGATATATTGTTGAGTAAGGAATCTTGAACAAAAGGATCCATAGTAGAGGAAGAGAAAAGATCAGAGTAAAAATTAGCAAAGGACTGGCATAGACCTTCAATATCAGAAATAATGGTACCGTCACTCTCTTTCAACGCAGAGACCCATCTATCCATAGACTGTTTTCTCTCCAAGCGAAAGAAGAAAGAGGAGGAGGTTTCACCCTCTTCGACCCACTTAACTCTTGAACAAACCTGGGAACCTCTTGCTGCTTCTAAATCAAGACGGGCAAGCTCAGCAAGTGCATATTGATGAGGGCCCAAGCAGGAATGATGACCCTCATCCACCCGGGACTTGAGATGGTCGACCAAACGGGAAAGCAAATCACGAGACTGAGAACGTAACCCAGCACGATTACAGCAGTACGAAATGGTAAGTCATTTAATCTCAGACTTGCTCCTCTCCCACCACTTGGCGAGAGATGGAAAGAGACTCTGACGATGACGCCAACCGTGCCAGAAACCAGAGATGAGTCTGATATAGTCTTCCTCCTCAAGAACAGAGGTATTAAGCTTCCACAAACCTGGGCCAGGCAAAATGGTGTCAGGAATGGATACACAAAACAACACAGCACAATGGTCAGAAAAGGGACAGGGCACAATGTCACACGACGACACAGATGAAACCCAAGAAAAAGGACAGCCAACTAAGTGAATGCGAGAAGAAAATTGACCATTCCACCTGGACAAGGTAAAGCCAGAAGAGGATGGGTGCAAATAACGCCAGATGTCACAGACGCAGCACTGGTCGAATAGGCGCTTGAGAGCAACCGTCCCCTCTCGCAAAGTATCCTCCGACGAGGAGCCAGCACGATCAAGAGCTCTATCGAAGACAGCATTAAAGTCACCCACCAAGACAGTGGGGTCAGAAGGATCAATTTTAGGGTGAACTTCATCAAAAAAATCATTCCGCGCCGGGTTACGATTAGGAGCGTACAGGCAGCAGACTCTGAAAATTTTGTTACGAAGCGAGAACTCGCACAGCAGAAAGCGACCGTCACCATCACACCAAGACTTGACTAGAGACAAAGCAGGACAAAACAAGATGAAATAGCCACACGAATGTATGGAACCGGGGGACAGGGCGAAGTTGAAACAAGAGGTCAGAAACCATGATTGGCACTCCCTTTTAGAAGAGCAGTGAGTCTCCTGAAGACAGACAGTGTCTGGGTTAACGGGGAGAGACTGCAACCACTGCAAGAGTCCAGCACGTTTTCCGCTGTCACGCAGCCCATTAACATTTAGTGTGATCACGGACAACGCCATGATCAAAAAGAAACAAAAGTTGGCCATGAAGAAGACTACGATTTAGGATGGCGAACAGAAGACGGTATAGAACAAATGGAGGCCGGCAGGTGTTTGTGCACAGCACTCCCAACGGGAGAAGGAGAACGAGAACGGGAGCTAGAATGACTGTGCTGTGGCTGAGGAGACTGTTTCTTAGCAGCCTTCCTAACTGCAGGAACCGGCGCCACAGGTCGATGGAAAGCAAGCTCATCAGCACTGCTGGAAGAGCCGTCTACGTTGGAATGAACATGCTTGTGCGGCCCAGAGGATTCAGACATTTGGACATCAACATCAACAGGGGACACAGATAGAGCCATCTGGGGTTGGACCGGGGAGGGGGAGGGGTCACTTGCATTAACACTAACATTACCAGATTTCGAGCACACGTTTTGGTGCTCATTGATTGTATTTGCAGTTTCATTTACACTAAGATCATTACTAGTTTTAGAGCACACTTTTTGGTGCTCAGTAAATACATCATTTTCACTTTCACTTAGATTAATAGTTTCATTTACATTTAAATTACTATTTTTATCCACATTGATATTTAACCTTTCAATTTCGCTATGATTAACTTCATCAATACTTTCATTAACATTACTTTCAGCGTTAAGGGCAGCACTTCCAATAGTAGTTGGGGCGACCCCCACTCCGCCTAAAATGGACTGGTTCTACTGAGTAGGAGTGAGCTCGTTGTCCCGGAGATCTAAGTCCAATGCATCGTCGTCAAGGGGGGAAGAGTCCCCACCAGAACCATTATTTAAATTAGCCTCAGCATCCAAAACCCCACCTGAAGAGGAGGCCACGTGAGTGTCAGCTTCCGTGGGGGTGGGTCCAAAAGACGGGTCATTTGGGGGCACGGTAGAGTCAGGCCTGTACCAGGGTGGTTGGCGACAATCCCTTACAAGGTGGCCCTCTTCACGGCACCTTTTACACTTGCCCTGGAGCGGGCAAGACGCGGCTTTGTGGTTGTCCTGACAGATGTCGCAACACACAGGTTGTCCTTTATACCACGTACGGCATCTCATGCCATCAATAGTAATGAATCGGGGGATCTCTAAATTCCGAACCATCCGGACAACCCGCGTACCCGTCTGAATGGTGGGGACATTAGTCCAGGTTTGCATCGTAATGTCTTTAATATCGCCAAAAGGGCTCAGGGCGTTCCTGACTGCATCATTTGGGCCCTCAAAAGGGAACAACTGGACCAAAACAGTGGACACTTTAGGTCCTGCCCGAATAACAGGGCAGGAAATATCTCCGAACTCAATACATTCATAACTTTCATGATTTTGCTTAAGGCGCTCGTCTACAAAAGTGACTCACACTACTGCCCCAGGGCAAACCTGAATGGACTCTACACAAAGTTCATCACTGAAGCGGGAAGCAACCACCCTAGCGATATTGGCATGTCTCAGCCCTGAAGGGAAGGCAGAGGAATTAAGCACAACAGTCCTCTGGTTACGAGGGAGCATCACGAAACAGGACACAGAACAAAAAGAAAAGTAAAAGAGAAAAACTCACCCAAAAAAAGGCCCGACAGGCGCGGCCGAAAACTGGATGGGTGACCAAGTTAAGCCTGTCTGTCAAAAGGTTGGGTGACCAAGAAGCTTCGAGGAAACCAAAATGGCGTCCAGAAAACGAATCCACAAAGTCGCCCAAAAACTCTCCCAACAAAAGTCAGGAACGCGACGCTTACCCTAGAAACTCAGAACGAAAACCGATACTCAAAAGAGTAGGGCCTTCGGCCAGACAAGAGCGTTCAGGTAAGTATGCCATTTTTCAGCCCCCCACGACGGATGAAGTAGCTTTCTCTTAGTTCCCTTGTGGTAGAGTGCGCAGGTCCGGCTCCCCAGCATCCTCTCTGCTTCTGCTGTCTGTCCACAGTCGACCCTATGAGGGAGGGACAGACAGAGAGAAGGTTCAATGTTTTGCTTCTGTTTTAAGTTGAATATTTCTTCCCCGAAGGGAAGTGGGCCGTGCTCAGAGGTAGTGCTGTACCGAGGCAACCCGTGGCTGGGACGCGGCAAGCCTCTTTTCCACAGCCCAGTTCCAAAAATAAGTTTAATATATGAGCTGCTCAATGAGAAGCGTATCAGATATTAAGCTGATAAGAACAGATTTTTTTTTTATAAAATTTATTTACACAAAATATTACAATTCAATTCTATCTAAATGAATTACAAAGGTCAGCAAGAGTTCTTTTCCATGCGCTATTTACAAAAGAGTTCGTGATGAAGTGTCCTTTGTCTTCGCCATCACTGTTAAACTAAGCAAAAGGTAAACTATTTGCAACATGTACACGTGAATTTAATTATTAGCTTACAAGGTTTTCAATTTAATCATTATATACAGTTGAATTATTATATACACATACTAATCTGAACCCCAGTACAACCAATAAAGGCGACCAAGGGGCTCAAAGAAGGGATAAATAAATCACTAATATACAATTTAATTATGGCAATTAAAATAAATCATATACAAAGTTCTGAACCTCAGTGCAACCAGTAAAGGCGACCAAGAGGCTCAAAAAAGGAATTACAATAAATCAAAATATATCATTATATACAAAACTCTGAACCTCAATACAACCAGTAAAGGCGACCAAGAGGCTCAAAAGTAAAAAGAAAAAGAACCAAAAAGAAATCAAAAAGGAAAAGAAATCCCGTCATTCGCGTCCACACTACAAAAATACTATCAAGCGACCAAAAATACTTAACTTTATCAAGCGGTTCACAGAGAATTCGAAGTCTAATATTCTTTCTAATTAGATCAACAATGGCCCGGGATGTCAAGTGAGAATTTCTAAAAGTAGCAGAGTTACCGGCTTGCCAAATATAATAAAGGATAGACGCTATAAGATAACGGGATAAGAGTAACCGAGGGGAAGACTGAGACATAGAAAGAGGGAAGAGAACAGACGAGAAAGAAACAGAAAAGGGAGAACCCAAAAGGCAGGAAAAAAAAGGCGCGAAAAAATCCCAAACCCGAACAATTCTGGGGCATTCCATGAAACAGTGTTTCGCAGTCTCAACCCGAGAACATGATGCACACTTATCAGAGTCGATATAACCCCAATTTTTGAGGTTATATCGAAGTCGAACTACGCAGTGTAACAAAAGCCACAAAAAATCATTTTTCTTATTCGCAATAATCTTGAGTCTAGACTTACGCCACACCGAGGCCCACCGATTAATGGGACGACCGACAACGGACTCCCAGAAAGTAGCGCACCCCGGTGCAGCGCTAGGAACCGAAAACAAAAGTGTATCGATACTCTTAGAGGAAAGATCGTTGGGTAATGCACCATGCTTCTCAAAGAGTTGTTGAAACAGAGAAAGACACTTATGGTAATACAAAGAAGGTTCAGAAGAAACAGGGAAGAGATTAGAAACAAAGTCAAACTGCGTGTCAAGCTTCATGAGGAGATTCCCGATAAAATAACGAGCTAAAAAGTGCCACTTTTGACTGCCAAAACTATCGCGTAAGCTGGAAAAACTAGACAAGCGAAGACTAGCACATTTGGTGCGAAAGTCGACAACGTTGAGGCCACCGCAATGAAGCGGCGCGCAACAACGCTGCCGACTGACGTTTTCCATTTTACCTTACCAGGTAAACGGCGAAACGATACGGTTGTAGGAATCGGCGACCCACTGAGGGGGGGGGGGGGGCGAGAATTTTGGCAGGGTGCCAAAAGTGGCTTGCGCCCGCTACATTCACTATCATGGCGCGACCTAACAACGAAAGCTCCCTTTGTTTCCACAGATTCAAAACCGATTGTGGTTTGCCTAGTCTAGCCTTCCAATTAGGCTCAACAGAAATTAAACCATTAGAAAAATAGACCCCAAAATTTTAACTTTGGAAACCCAATTAAGACCAAAGGGCGAGGCACCATTCGCTCGCCACCTACCAAGCCACATAGCTTCTGACTTGGAGGTGTTGAGCTTGGCGCCAGAACCCCTGTTCGTACTTGTGTACCACGTGCAAAAGGTGGCAAAGGGAATGTTTGCTTTTAACAAAATTGGTGGCATCATCGGCGTACTGGGAAATCTGGGGAGCTGGAAGCCTTCAATTTCTTTATATTTTCTGATCTGAGTGGACAAAACTTCAGAAACCAGCACGTATAAAAGAGGGGAATGGCTGCGTCTGAGGTAACAATGACTGAAGTGTCGTCAGCATAGAGAGACAAGACCGGCAAAGGCTGAGGAGAACGAGGGACCGACAGACCAACGATAGAAGGATGAGCCCTAATATTGGCCGCTAAAGCTTCCATGGTTAAAACATATAAAAGAGGAGATAAAGGGCATCCCTGACGAACGCCACGGAAAGGCTTAAAGGAACGGGAGATGTACCCATTAACGAGGATGGCGCTTGCTTTGAATATCCGTGTAAAAGAGCTTGACCCAAAGGATAAATGAAGGGCCAAAACCCATGTGAGACAGAGTCGCAAAAAGAAAGGGCCACTCCACTCGACCAAAAGCTTTTTCCTGATCAAGGGATAAGATAGCAGTGGGTAAGTTCAATTCATTAGCAAAATGCGCCACATCCCGAAGGAGGGCAACATTCTCACCGATAAACCTAAAAGGAATGCCACACGTCTGGTCAGGGGCCACTACATGATGAATTACACGTAGAAGGCGACCGGCAATTGCTCTAGTACAGACTTTGCAGTCCAGATTAAGAAGACTAATAGGCCGCCAATTTTTATGCTCTAAACGATCACCTTTTTTAAAAATAAGGGAAATCAGGGCACCACGCTGAGAAAGAGGAAGAGAGCCAGACTCATAGGAGGCGTTGAGGACCTCGACAAGATCATAGCCAAGGACCTCCCAGAAGCAAATATAAAATTCAGCCGGGAGCCCGTCCTGGCCAGGAGACTTCCCTTTGGCCATACCCTGAAGAGCTTTAAACACCTCATGACAAGAAAGAGGGCCCTCGCAAACTGATACCTCGCTTGCGGGGATAAAGGAAGACAACTTATCCAGCAAGGCAGACTGGATGGAGTGATCCGTTGGACAAGATGAGAAGAGACAATTATAATAAGAAACCCACGAATCACAGATGTCAAAGATACTGGTAGCGAGGGAGCCGTCACTATTACACATGGCAGGAATCCAGTTCTCAGTGCCATGCTTTTTCTCCAGCCGAAAAAACAAACTAGAAGATGTTTCACCCTCCTCCGCCCAGCGGATTCGGGATCGAATACGGGCGCCTTCAGCTGCTTCCAAGGTCAAAGGCAGCGATTTTAGGAAGAACAGACTCATAGACGGATAAGAGGGAAACCCGTCCATTATCAATCTGGGCCTTTAAATGGAAGATAAGCAAACCAGAAGTGAGCGACCCGGGGACTTCTCCCTCGTCCTGCGAGAGCAGAAGTCAATAGCCAAACCTTTGATCTTCTCTTTACCCCTGTCCCACCACTCGAGAAGGGAAGAAAAGGAGCTCTTTCGAGCCTGCCAGTTGCGCCTAAAAACCGTGATAATTTGTTTAAAATCTTCATCATTCAAAATCCACCGACCAGGACCCTGAGGAAAGGGGTCAGGGATGTCGACATCCAAGACAACAGCACAATGGTCGGAAAAGGGGCAAGGCAGCATTTTGCAAGACAGGACATGGTGGAGCCAAGAGTAGGGGCAACCTATAAGATCAATACGAGAGGCCAAGGACCGATCAGGTTTCAGCCAAGAAAAAGCCACAGTGGAACAATGCAAGGCCCACCAAGCATCAACCACACAACAATCACTAAAAAGAGCCCCAAGGGCACGAACGCTCTCCCTCGAAGCACCAAATACATTGAAACCACATCTCTCTAAGGCCCTATCAAAGACAGCATTAAAATCTCCACAAACCAGCGTTGGAACAGAAGGATCAACCTTAGACGCACAGTAAGACAGGAAGTCATCCCTCTGCGGATTCCTATTAGGAGCGTACAAAGAGACTACACGAAATGTCAAATTATGCCTTTGAAACTCCGCCATGACAAAGCGGCTATCAGAATAAGTCCAGGACCCAACTAGGGAAAAACAAGGACGAAACAGAATGACAGAACCGCAAGAATGAGAGGTCGCGGGCGAGACAACAGAAGAAAAACCATAAGAGGAAAATCAGCTAACACACTCATCACTAGAAAGAGAATGGGTCTCTTGCAGGCATGCAAAGTCAACTGAAAGATGGCCAAGCCACTGCAGCACAGCCATCTGCTTATTTGCATCCCGCAACCCATTAACGTTCAAGGAAACAAAAGCCATAATAAGGATAGGATGGGGTCAAGAAAAACAACAAATAAAGGAAGAAAAATACAGAATCAGATCAAACCCTACGAGGGCGATCTGAAGCCATAACCGGCATCCCCGAGTGAACCCCCCAAACTGGGGAGGGAGAAGAAGAAGGCCCGGCCTTTTTCCTCTGGGGCTCATCACAACGCGAGCGTGACCTCCCAGAGGGCACCTCCTTAAAAGCCAATTCAGATTTCTTCCTTTCCAGGGAGGCCCCCGAAGTATCCATCAGCTGAACATCTGGACTATCGGGGAGATGTTGAGCATCCTGGGAAAAATCATCAGAGTTCATTGTGATGTTCAACATTACTTTCTGCACTAAAAATACTATTTTCAAATACTCTACCATTATTTTCATTCAGATTTTCAATAATACTACTTTCACTTTCAATTCCAGTTTGATTTAAATTATGAGATACACCACCATTACCTATTAAAATGTCTTCATTAATAATATTTAAACTTTCACTAAGACTAATTTCATGACTACTTTCCTCTGACCTCGTGGTCAGAGGCATCATGAAAGGCCTCATCAGGATTATCTCCATCATTCTCGATTCCCATAGAATCACCAGACCTAGCCGCTGTTTCAACAGACTTCGGACCGAGACCACCACCCTCAGCTACAACCGCAGCTGAGACCGAGCCAACAGTGACTCCAGGCTCCGCCAAAGGAATCTCCGGAGTCGCCCCCAACAGATTTTCAACCTCCATAGAGTCACCACGCTCAGCTACCATTTCAACAGACTCAGAGCCGACACCCCCATCATCCACAACACCTGGATCCAGGACTGAGGCCTCAGCGCCATCAGTCACGGTGACTCCAGACTCCGCCCCAGGGGCTCCCGGTGTCGTTCCCCATGGATTGGGACAATTGCGGGCAAAATGCACAGGCTGCCTACACAGACAACACTTGTCCTTGTCGAGACAAGTGGCAGATTTATGACCTTGCACATTGCAAAGGTTGCAAATGATAGGTTGACCCTTAAACCACACACGTGTCCACCAATAAGCGCAGTTCGCAGTGGAGTATTGTTAAACACAACGTCAACCAGACGAGTGCCAGTATAAATATTAGGCTTACTCAGGTACTTTTGATTGCGTACCGTTTTGACGAAACCGAACTGAGAAAAAAAGTCCTTAACCGGCTCCTCGTCCTCCTCATAAGGACAGTCAAAGAGATGGATAATGGTGGCCAGACGTCCACCGTCCATCCTACACCAAAGACCAAAGAGCCTAACCCTGTTTTCTCTACAGGCCAGGACCGCGTCCTCTTCTGACATAAAGGTGACCCGGATAACGTCAAGGGACTGTTGAACAGGCACTGGATCAAATTTGGTCAAAACCTCCTCCAAGATTTCATCTTTAGTTTTGTTGGCCAGTTTTCAGCCCACATGGATGTTCACTGTGCGCCGACAGCTACTCATTGTTAGAGTATGACTAATATACAATATTATTATTATAACTAAATTACAGGACGTTTGCCTGTTTTAATAAGTAGATTGCATCAACGGGACTTTGCCCGCTTAACAATATGCTTTTAATTAAATAACGGGACTTTCGCCCGCCTACAAAATACTATAATACAATTATAAATTGATTATTCTACTTTTAACAATACTATTGTTATAACCACTGTTATCAGTAATAAGAAACAAAGGCAAAGAAAGCAAATAGCGAAAACGGAAAAAAGCGGAAAAAAGCGGAAAAAACAAAGCAGCAACGGTAAAGTGAAAAAAGCACACGGGAAAAAACCGAGCAAAAATTATACAAAAACAGCGGAAAAAGACGCCGCAGCAAAAAGCGAAAAAACACGTAAATAAATGGGACTTTTGCCCGACTATGAAATAAAGTTGAGGAACTTAATAAGCGGGACTTTGCCTGGCTACAATTTAATAAGCGGGGCTTTTGCCCGACTACAAATAGAATTTTAAACAAACGGGACTTTTGCCCGCCAAAAAAAATGAAAGCAGACGGGGCTTTTGCCCACCTATAAATAAGAAGAAGACAAGCGATTAAATAAATGGGACTTTTGCCCGCCTACAATACAAGGTGGAATAATAAAATAAAATAAACGGGACCTTTACCCGACTACAAAATGAGTTTCAAACGGGACTTTTGCCCGCCTACGAATAAGATGGGACTTTGCCCAACTACAAATAAAGTTCAATAATTAAATAAGTGGGACTTTTGCCCGACTGCAAAATGAGTTTTAAACCGTACTCTTGTCCGCCTACAAATAAGATTAAGACTTAAGCAAATAAAGTTTTAGATGAACGGGACTTTTGTTAGTCTTTTCAGAATACTATTGTTACAACCAAGGGCGAAAAAAGCAAAAACCGAAAACGCGAGAAAAGGCGGAAAAACAAGGCAGCAATGATAAAGTGAAAAAAGCACACCGGAAAAAGCCAAGCAAAAATTATACCAAAACAGCGGGAAAAAACACCGCGGTAAAAAGCGAAAAAACACGTAACTGGAGGGAAATTAAATCATGGTCAGAATGTGGGTAAGGCTTTATGTCGGTATTAACAGCTAAATGGGAAATAGCATGAGCGATATAAAACCTATCAATGCGCGTTAGAATGGGTAAGTTATCAGTGGGATTCTTGCCGGTCCACGTAAAAGCGTGGGTGTGGGGTGGTGTGTGCGCCAAATGTCAACCAGATTATGATTGACAAGGGAGGTCCCAAGGGTCGAAATCGCAGCCTGTCACGCTGTTGGATTATCTCCGCGCTTGTCCATTTTTGCATTAGAAATGCAATTAAAATCCCCACCGAAGATGTTTGGGTGCGTGGGAGGGAGATAAAAGGGGTTTAAACTCAGAAAAGAAAGTCGCCCATTCCGCGTCAGTACGAGGGGCATAAATAGCTATCAAATTAATTGTCGTCTCGTAATTGTAATTATAGGTGTCACAATGTGTCCATTGTTGTCTGTATGTCTGTGATCTGTTGTGTAGTGGAGGTGGGGCCGGAAGAGAATCGCCACTGCACGCGAGTGATTATCACCGCACGACATGACAACCTCGCCTCCCCAGTCACATTCAATGTCCTGCCGTATGTCGTTGGTCCAATGTGTTACTTGAACTAAAATAACATCAAAATGTTTGCACTTGAAGAAACTAAAAGCGGCCCTTCGCTGGTCAGCCGAGCGAAGGCCTTGTGCATTAATACTAACCAAAATGAACATAATGAGCGCTAAAAGAAAAATAAACCAACCTCTAACAATAGCCATAATGAATGTTCCTGTGTCTTGTTTTGGATTAGAGTTCTCCGTTTTGTGGGCCTTCTCGGTCTTTTCTAGTTTCCTGTTCCGCGGCTTTGAAACGTTCGGCTCAGGTTTTATATGCTGTCTCCGGGTTTTGATCGTATCGTCATCGGAGGAGCCACTTAGTTCCCTTTTGGAGCCTGGTTTGTTGTCAGACGTGAGGGTTTTCACTGTTGGGTTTGTTGCTTTATCCTGTTCTGTATATCCTACATCTTTCATAGTCTGCTCTGGTGATTCGTTCGCCAATTCATCTCCGTTGGATGTGTAGCCATTAAAATTTTCATCTTCGTCTTCATCCATGTTAGCATCATTGAAAATACCTTTGGCCTTGTCCCTAAGTTCCTTATAAATCTCTGCCGCTTGGCGCGCGAGTTCCTTGTTTCGCATGCGGCATTCTTCCTCTGATAATTGCTCCGCATCTGGGTCTTTGTCCCATCCCATCTTATCCTTGGTGCACTTAGCGCGGATGTGCCCCTTCGCTCCACAGTTAAAACAAACCATGGAAGGGCACTCCGCACGTCGAAGACCCTCTTCATAACATACGTTACAGATCAGCTTTTGGTTGGAGTGAATTACGCGACACCATTCACCGGCAATTTTCACGGAGTAGGGCATGCTAGGCTTGGTTAGAACTATCCGTACCAGTCGGTTGCCGTTTTCAATCCCAGCCAGTGCGTGGCCAGTTTTGTACTTAAGGCGTATAACCTTTGATTTTATATTTCCGTATTTTTCGAGGTCTTTGATGACTGCGTTTTCCTCGACAAGTAACCAGTTGCCCGGTGTACTTAATGTTGATTTCTACTCCTTGAGTTACAGTGCAGCGTGGTACGTCGCGGTGAAGCTTGATATGATTGAAGCCTTCTTCTTGAAAGTAAAGCCGTCTAAGATTTTCGGACTTGAGGTCCCCATATTGCTTGAGTAGAGCGACGACAGTGTCATCAGGGAATGCTACTGGACCGAAGACCGATACGTGTATTGGTTTTTCGCCCAGGAGGCAGAGTGGTTGACGGATATTTTCATAGTCGAAACCACTAAGGGCTAATCTTGCGGCGACCTCTGGGTCACAAAGTGTAGTGTCAATACACTTTCCACCAAACTGCGGTACAACACCAGTAATATCGCCCTTATAATCGGGCAGAGAATGGATAACTTGTAGGGCGTCGATGGTCATGTCATCTTCGACAGTTAAACGGACTGTTCGTCTGTGCGCAAAGACCAGGCGAGGGGGTCGCGCAGCCATCGTGCAGAGCACGTAGAAAAGCGAATGGCAAAAAAACTCACCAAATTCGCAGCGAAATCCACAAAAACTCTCCAGGCAAAGAGAAGCTGTGAACGAAGACAATCCAACGGCTGAGAAGGTGATCCAAGTGCAGGATAAGGGAATATTCACGTTTTCGAAAACGTGACCGATAAGAACAGATTTCAATTGTAAAAAGGTTTATTCACACACAAAATCTTACGCTCAAAATTCAAAAGCTGACGCTTCTCTTTAGAAAAGGCAATGATTTCGGATTGGAGGAACGCTTTGAAAAAATCCCACCAATCTCTCACAGATGAAAAGTAATCAAGGCAATTAGCAAAATCATCAATCAAATCAGAAATAAAATCTCAAAAGGTATTGTCAGACAATAGGGAATTATTAAATTTCTGCAGACCTGGACCCCGGACGGCATTATCATCGAGAGCAAAACACAAATTAACCTAATCATGATCAGAAAAACAACACGGAGAAAACAAAGTAGACTGAACGGAATTGACAAAAATAGGAGACAAAAAATTTATCAAGGCGAGTACCAATCGAGCGATCGGAATTAAACCACGAAACATCACGAAAACGCGGATGCAACTTATGAAAAACATCAACCAAATTAAAGGAAGAACGAAAATCGGACAAGTATTTAGCAGGCGAACTATTCCCGCCAAACTGGTCCAAAACATACACGTAACAATTAAAATGACCACCTAAAATAATACTGTCCGCAGAAATAAAATAATCGTGAAGGTTTTCGAAAAAGGTCTTGCGATCTGCGAGATTAGTGGGAGCGTAAATATTAATAAAATTAATTTTGTTCCTACCTCTAGAAACAAGGGGGCTGATTACTCTCCCCTCTGAGTCTGCGCCAAACATCGATTTTTCCAGGGAAAGCAGGCGAAACTAAGACTGCCACACTGCCTCAACGGCCAAGGGCCGGGGACCAAAAACTAGGCCCCGACCACTCAGCACTTAAAATGGGCGATGTGAGCAGCCTCAGAGACTAAAGTTTCCTGAATAAAAACAAAATCATATGCTCTAGCGGAATCAAAAATCGCAGCTTGCTTTAAAGCAGAAAAACCCCGAGAATTAATAGAACAGATTTTCATGACTCGGGAGAGAGGAATAGGGCGACGGCCGCCTCTGTCTACGGTGATCAGAGCGTAGCTCCTTAATGTGCTGTGTTGCGCCAGACGGTACAGGGGACGGTTTGGTTGATCAGCGAGGTGGCACTGGAGTTGGCGATGTTGTCACTCCCCGAGATCTTGGAACAGGCGTTTTCTTCGGTTTTGGCAGTGGTTTAACAGCAAGATCTCTCGGCAAAGGCTCCACAGGGGGAACCACAGTCTACAATATCAGCCCATGAAGCTTGAGTCAAGAATTGAGATATGTCGTCGGACGACAAATTTGAGCTGGGGACACGCAGCAAACTGGTCTTAGAGGCTCGAGATGCAAATCCAGGAGGTGGAGGGGGTACATCGACCAAAGTAGAGGAGTTAGGTGATTGTTCTTGTGAAAAGAGAGATTGAGAGACTAACTCGGGGGATAATTGTGTAGAATCGTCAGCTTGAGAGACACCATGATCTGCAGAGGATGCAGCGCTAGAGACAGGAGAAACAGGACTACCAGGATCATCATGAGCAGGGGATGCAGCACTAGAAACAGGAGAAGTGGGATGACCAGGATCATCATAAGCAGGGGACGCAGCATTAGAAACAGGATCATCATGAGCAAGGTCGTCTTAAGAAGCATCATCATCCAACTGGTCATTTTGGTCAAGGATTCCATCGCCAGGATCATCTTCAAACGAAGCAGATTCATCAGTAGCATCATGCGGAGAAGGTGGAGCAGGAATCTCGTGCCAGGAGAAAGGGCAGGAACACGCGAGATGTTGGCTATTCTTACATAAGCTGCAGTACATGGGCGCATTGCACTCGTTGGCTTTGTCATTTGGACGGTTACATCTCCTACACGTCGGCGTTTGTCCATCGTGGTAAAGGCGAATTTGATACCTTCCAAAACGCAAATTACTTGGGATAGTGTGATGGGTCTTGACACGATAATGGTATAATCCATTGTATATGCTTTGGTGATCCCGGGTGCGATAAGTCCCGCGCCTGTGCCACATAACTTTGCAAAACGGGGACAAACGGTGAATGATGATTGATTGATTGGGGGTTTCAACTTGAGCGCTAGCGCCCTCAGCACAATGAATTTGGGAAGATTCATCGACATCAGAATGACTATCACACTCGCTGAGCATCCTGGGAAAAATCCGAGCCCAGGCTTTCCTCACTAGCATTCTCACTTCTAATTTCTTCTCTACAAGTACCATTTTCACCCTCAGTGAGACTGACAGCTTTGTCCCCACCGGGTTGAACTTTACTACAGTTAGCCAAGATACTTTGGCTTGGAGGAGCCTCAGACTCAACCTGAGCGCTCTCCTTCGCATCACCAACACCATTCGCTGAGGCTCAGAGACCAAATCAGCAGCAGCAGCACCATCTCGAGTGCCAGATTCCCCCAGCATGGGGGGGAAATCCGTGGCACTTAAAGAGGCAACAGAAACATCAGAGGGGGAGCAACAGAGTTGCTCCAAGGGGACGGACACTTCCGAGCAAAATGCCCGGATTGCCCACAGCGACAGCACTTATCTTTATTAGTACAGTTGACAGACTTTTGGCCCGAACGGCGCACAAGTTGCACATAAGCGGCTGTCCTCGATACCAGATGCGACAAAGACAACCACCAACCGTGATAAAATGAGGGGGGGTTCCTTTGAGAACAACAGAAACCAGGCGAGTACCAGTATAAATTTCCTGGTTCGATAAATAGGGCTGCTCTTTGATCTTTTTGACCTCACCAAGACAATGACGAAGACAATGAGCGTAACCAATGACAAAGTGCAAAAAGCCGCCGAAACAAAGGTAAAAGGGCTGTAAAAGCCTTGCGAAACAGTTGAAAATGGGAAACAGAGCAAAGCTAACGAGAAAAACACTGAAAAAGCCACAAAAGAAAGACAAATGAAAAAGGCTGAAAAGCGCAAATTACAAAAACAATAAACAGAAGGTGAAAGGACGCGTAGCAACAAAAAAAGGCAAAGACACTAATGGACTAAGAATAGATGCAAAGACAGTTGATTAAGACAAAAGACCACTAACAAAAGAAGGCAGAAACACTCTAAATGTAAATGACTAACCAAGTGCAAGACAAAAGAAAACACTCAATATGATAATTTGGAAGCGTCCAAAACTAAGGAAAGAAATGTACAAGATAAATCATAAAATAATTTCAAACAGCTCCAAAAACCAGTTAGAAACAATCACAAGAAACCGCAGATGCAAACAGGAAAAGAATAAAAGCAATAGCAATGCAAAGAAGGAGTAGAAATAGAATTGAAAACTTCAAAGTGTGAAACGCAAACAATGAGAATATCTCAAATGGAAGCGATCGCCGAACCACAAGAAACCACGCAAATAACAAGATATAAGGTCCGAATGAGCACAAAAAGATCTCAGATACAAACTGATATGAACTGAGCAAATTTTGGACACATATAAGCAGTGAACTCACAAAATCCTCAAATGATTTTCTCGCACCTCAAATAGCACCACACTTGCCAGCGACGGATGAACTAGCGACGGATGAACTAGCTTTGTCTTAGTTCCCTTGTAGTAGAGTGCGCAGGTCCGGCTCCCCAGTGTCTCCTCTGCTTCCACTGTCTGTCCACAGACCATCCGACGAGGAAGAGACAGAGAGCAGGTTCAATGTTTTGCTTCTGTTTTAGGTTGAATATTTCTTCCCCGAGGGGAAGTGGGCCATGCTCGGAGGTAGTGCTATACCGAGGCAACCCGTGGCTGGAATGAAGCAAGCCTCTTTTCCACAGCCCAGTTCCAAAAATCAGTTTTATATATGAGCTGCTCAATGAGCAGCGTATCAGATGTTAAGCTGATAAGAACAGATTTTTTTCCTTGAAATGTTTATTCAGTTTTCACTGTCACGTTTACAAGTTAACTAAGGTCACTTCCAGTAACTGCATAAGTTGCGTTAATAACTGTAAGGATCTTCTTTACATTTATTTCTTTATTCCCCAGCTCAAATATATGAACTTCATATATTCATAATTTCAAAAATAGTTCCGATTACAAGATACAGAACGTTCACAGAGTCATCCGGTTACTTAATCAATATTTGCCAGTTACACGTAACAAGGACTTTGGTAGTCTAAGAATCTTACGAGTGTTACGCGACCAGGCACATAAAAAGTCATGTCCAGTTCTTATTGATGTAGTTCCTGATACCAAAGGGGCAGGGGGGGTACGAGTAGCTCATGTAAGGGTGACAACCAATTGCTGGTTGCTTATTTCACAAATACGAGGATGACAGCACAAGGCGGAGAATTTATCTTGAGGCATTCGAAAATAATCTACCTTTAACTGCATTGTGATGTCATTCCGGATGTATCTAACAATGGCTGGGGAGGTTTCAGTGCCATTGTGGAATGTTGCTTTGTTACGAAAATACCATATACCATAAAGGATAGTCTTAAGCAGGTAGCACGCGATGTTGTTATTCTTGTCGTTGGCTGTATAGTCCACCCATAAAAGAAAACAGTCTTAACATTTGCCAAAAACACAAGGTTAAGGAGGGCGGAGAGGGTGGGGCTGAAAACAGCCCACACCTCCTTGGCCCGTTTACAATTAAGGAAACAGTGGTCGATGGTTTCAAGCGCATTTATGACGGCTAGCCCACCTTGAGCAAAAGGGAGTTGACAAGTGTCTTGCTTGACCTGCTCGGTCGTGCCGTTCCACAGAAAGTCATAAATTGCTTTAGTGACTCTTGTGTGGACCCAGTTGGGCATATGGGTAGAACTGTGGCTGTATACCAGAGCCCAGATGTGCCAAGTGTGTTAATTATCATGGATTTACCTTTGAGGGATAGCGTGCGTGACTTCCAGAGTTGGAGACGTTTTTCTAATTTAATGACGCGATTATAACAGTTAGCGTGATCTAAATTGGTATTGCCAAAATACACACCGAGGACTTTAAGCTTGTCAGTAACCCAGGTGATGTTTACGGGGTCCGTAGAGCGGCCCGCGGAGGTCCCGATCCACAAGCCCTCAGTTTTCTGTGAATTTAGGCATGAGCCTGAACCTTGTTCAAAAACGTGGACGATGTGGAAAGCTTTGTTAACAGAAAAATCGTTAGCGAGGATTAAAGTCGTGTCATCGGTATATTGTGACACTTTGCTCTGTTTATTACCAGAGCCAGGGATTTGGATTCCCTTGATGCAGTTATCGCGGCAAATGGTCTGGCCTAGTGTTTCAGCCACAATTCAATACAGCAGCGGGGAGAGCGGACAACCCTGTCGAACCCCGTGCTCAAGTTTAAAAGACAGTGATAGCCAGCCGTTATTGATTGCTTGGGGACTGACGTCTGTGTAGACGATATTTACCCACCGCCGGAAACCCTGCTTAGAATCAGCAGGATAACTTTGCGTACTCGGTTGGCTAACACTTTGGTACAGATCTTATAGTCAGTGTTTAAAAGTGAAATTGGTCGCCAGGTCTTAAGCTGCAAAGGGTCATCTTTCTTATAAAGTAAACGGATAATTCCCCGATGTTGTGAGTCGGAGAGTGAGCCGTGAGTGAAAGAGAAGTTAAGTATATCTGCTAGGCCTTGGCTCAATAGACACCAAAAGCGGCGATAAAATTCAATCGGAAAACCATCAGCACCCAGTGATTTTCCTGTTGACATTTGCAAAAGGGCCTCAGAACACTCAGAGAGTGTGAGGTTACCCTCGCATTTCTCCTGGTCTTCGGATGCCAAGGATTTATTTAGTTGATTTAGAAGCCATTCTTGGCTCGTGAAATCAACGGGTTCGGCAGTGTAGAGTTTGGTGTAAAAATCCCTACACTCACGAAGGATGTGTTTATCTGACGTGACAGTTGAAAGATTGACACGCAACTCGGTGATCGAGTTGCGGGTCTGCTGCTTATTTTCGAGCTGGTAGAAATACTTGGTCGGTTTTTTCTCAGCTCAGTCCACTGCTCCTTACTGTGGATGATAGCGCCTTCTATGGCTTGATCATCGATCGTTTTTAAGAGATCTTCAATCTCAGACAAGCGAGCTTGGTCAACGGTGGAATGTGAATTTCCACGAGACAGGATGTTGCGAAACTCGTATTCTAAATTTGACTTTTCCCGCTGTCTCTCACGTGCCAGAGATATGCTGTGAGAAACAGCGATCTCTTTTAATTGAAATTTTTCTGCATCCCACCAAATCCTAGGATCAGTGAAAAGCGGTTTATTTTCACGCCAGTCGGGCCAGAAGTTTTTGACAGCTGTACAGAAAGCCTCTGATTTTAACAGCTGTGTGTTGAATTTCCAAATGCCTCGTCCCCTCGGGTTGGAATTTCCGTGTGATTTTTAAACTAATTAGATGGTGGTCCGAGTAACTAAAGGGTGTACAATTGTGACCTGTAACGCATGGTCTCCAGGCTCGCGGTGTATAAAACCAATCCAAATGGCAGCCGACAGAATGTGGTCCGTTAAACCAAGTATACAAGTGACCCGAGGGGTTAGAAATACGGTAGAAATCTTCAAGATGTAAAGAATCCGTAAACGCATCAAGACATGAGACAGCCTTGTTACCAAAACTGTCATCGCCGTCCCATTTGTCTAGGGTCACATCCGCAACGCAATTAAAATCTCCGACAACAATAGTGTCGAGATTAGGGAATTTGAAACGCCAGAGGCTGTCGAAAAATTGCTCATGTTCACTGTGAATATTGGGTGCATACACATTAATGATTTGGAAAAGGTGATTATCGTATTGTAACTTGACTAGTTTGACCGTACTGTTGGGATGAACGAGTAGGGCGACCCCCGCCGATCTGTTGGAGCCGGGAGACCACACGGTTTGCCCAGTCCATTCCTTTTCCCACGCCTTACCTTAGGTCATATTTGCCAAATGCGTTTCTTGGATAAGAAAAATATCGAAACGTGAGGTGCGTAAGCACCCGAAAATCTTAGCTCGTTTATGTTGTTCGGCCATGCTGTTGACATTGATAGTTGCAAGCCAGACCGCCATAAGCAAGACTAAGAGAGAGAATAAAATCAAAAATAAAAATTACTTGGAACTGAACAGCGCAGGGTTTACCCACCTGAGTTCCCTTCATAGCTTAATCAGTTCTCAGTACGCATCAGTACTCAAGGTACGGTGAAGAGCGGACCACGCACCCAGTTCTTTGTCATTCAAGTTTTCGCTTGAGATAGTTTTCAAATCGGCGTCACTGTGTTTGCCATGGGTGTATTGCAGGAAAAGGCCGCGGCATTTATAATAGGTTGAGCCAAACATGACGCCCATAAGCTGGGATCGTTCGGGGCCAGTTTTCTTGATTGCACGAAGAAAGGTTTTAAGGAACGAACTCTCGCAGGGCGAGTTGTCGTCAGAAGGTTGTAAAGGATGAACAGCTGAGGCAGTGGGTTGTCTAGCTGTGTGCGCGGCCTTTTTACGCGGCCCAGTCATCCTTTGCAGGGGAAGACGAGGGCGATTGCGAGAATCAGCACTGAGTGGATCTTCGGAAAACATCTCAGGAGTCGCAGGGACTTCTGCAAAAGTCAGTCTTGGGGTGTCCTGTGAAGTGGTAGAGTCCAAGGTAGATTCAGAGGTTGCGGAGTTTTGCTCCTCGTCCAAACTCTCCTGAGTTTCCATGCTGGTGTTGTCAGATTGTTCAGCGGCGCTGTCCCCCCGGGTTTCTTTAGTTGCGCGGGACGTGGAAGGTCTCACGCGGCCCTGTTTCGGGCAATCCTTGACCACGTGCTCTGTAGAATGGCACCGATAGCACGTGGTAGGCTGGCCAGAGTATTTAAAAAAGATTTCTAATCCCTGTGTCACGACCTTTCAAGGGAGATCCTTGGTAATTGAGGCGAATTCTGCCATGCATATGCCACGCTCAATGTGGCGAAATCCCTCCTCGGTGAAATACAGCCGACGAAGCGTGTCCGATTTCAACTGCCCGTGATTCTTTAATATTTTCAGCGATTCGTTGTCCGGGAACTCAACAGACACAAAAATAGACACATGAATATATTTGGGCTCCAATAGCCGCAAAGGTTTACAAAGATCACCATAATCGAAAACGAAGCGCGTCCGATTTCAACTGCCCGTGATCCTTTAGTATTTTCAGGGATTTGTTGTCCGGGAACTCAACTGACACAAAAATAGACACATGAATATATTTGGGCCCCAATAGCCGCAAAGGTTTACGAAGATCACCATAATCGAAACTGGCAGCGGCGAGACGTAACGCGGACTCCGCGTCACTCAGAGTGATGTCAAAATACTTCCCCCCAAATTGGGGTACCACACCAGTGATTTCTCCTGGAAATCAGGTAACGATTTAACGATGCTCAGGGCATCCAGAGACATGTCATTATCCACTAGCAAGCGAACAGTTCGTTTGTGAGAAAAAGTGTTGCGTGGGGGCCGCGAGGCCATCACGCAGGACGTGCACGTACGCAAAAACGAAAACGAGAAACGACACACTCACCACCGCCAAAACAAAAAACTTCTCTCTTGACTTGGACACCACACAGGTGAAGACGTACTCGGAGACTACTCAGCACTTTCGGCGATCAGATTTTTTTTTTAAGATATAAAAACCCAGTTCACCCGGGCGGTTTATTTCACAGAACAAGAAACTACTTAACAGTGTTCTATTAGCACTAAAGACTGACTAGGAAATGGTCAGAAGTTACAAGAAAATAATATGTAGGCATCTAACAAAATTGCATAAGCACTGAAAGAAGTCCAGAAAACGCCTAATTAAAATTACTTAAAACGAGTATCTAATAAACTAAAGAAGGTCTATTCCTAATAAGGTGACTTAATAAAGGTGACTTTAAAAAAGACGTCTTAAAGTTCGAGAAAAATTCTAAGGTCCTAGAAAACTAATAAAAGCAACAAAATTAAGGAAAAAAGGTAACATTATCATCATCGTTGACAGAGCACAGAACATTTCACAAAGACCAAAAATTCATAATTTTATCAAAGGAAGAGCAGCGAATACGCAGAGAGACATCCTTAACGATTAAATCGATTATTTTCTGAGGGCTAAGGACAGAGTTTCGTAAGGTGGTAAGATTTCTAGCAAGCCAAATGTAGTAAACACAAGTAGCGACGAGATAACAGGAAAAAGAAAGCGCAGACGAAGACTGAGAATCAGACAAGGGGAAGAAAACGGAGGAAACGGACACAGAAAAGCGGGAATCAGAAAGGAGGGAAAGGGGGCGGGAAAAATGATCCCAAACCTTAAGAACCCGAGGACAGTGTTCAATTGTTTCAACTTGGGAACACATCGCACACTTATCAGTGACAATGTATCCCAAGTTCGAAGAGCATATCTTACACGAATAGCACGATGCAAAATTAACCAGAGCAAGTCATTTTTCTTGTTCTCAATAATCTTAAGGCCGCAGGTGAGACACTAGATCATCAGTATTCATTTATTTAAAGCATATGCACGAAGTGCGATGAATGATAGCGACATTGCGCGAAATATTCATGAGTGAGTTCTGCAGTATAAAATCTTTGGTTTATGCATCAATGATTGCTCATGCGTTTAATCGTGTGGCAGGAGATATTGTGCATTTTAAGTATTGTTAAATAAAAATTTTCATAATAACAATAATAATAAATGTGTTGAGCGGTCGCTTGTTGTATCTGTACCATTCTTTTTATTCTTTATCTGTTAGTTGAAATGTTAATTGCAACTTTTTAAAATTTTTCCAGCAAAACAAAACGAAAATAAAATACTGTTTCTATCTCTATCTCGAATATTTATCAACATCACCAACTTTGTGTCCAATATTTATCAACATCTGGGTCTTTCGTAAAGTAAAGTTTTTCGTGAAGTTTTTTCTGTGTATATATACACTGCTCCACAGACTAGAGAATAATAAAAGTGCGATGTTGTCGTTCTTTTTGGTTTTAGTGTTTAATTGTACGTTTAAGTGGAAAAATCCACTTTGAAAATTTCGATAGTAAAATTCTCGTTCTATTTTGTGTGTGGTATAAATGTTAATTGGTTCAGCACCAATGCTTTTTCTTTCGTTTATTTTCGACGGAAAACACACGATTTTTTTAGATTGCATGCAACCTATTGTTTGTTTCTGGAGTGTTAACAATAGCTTCTTAATTTTTATATCCATAATTTGCATGATAAAATATTCTTGGCTTAAACACTCGCGTTTCTTCGATAAGCCTTCGGAAGCCCTAAAACCACCAATTTTGTGTCCAAGAATACAGCGCGGATATAAAATTTCCTGAACTGACACAGCAGACAGGTAAAATAGGTGTGTTGTAGGTTGTCACAACAGAAGCACTTTTTTAAAACAGGCTTTTTAAGAGAAGTTTTAAGTCTTCAAATTTAAACAAGGACGATTTTACTAATCTAAATGCTTATAACTTTCAGTGGAACTTGAAATCACAAAATCGCCTTCTGTTGTGACACATTAGAGGTTTTAAATGATCAATTAGTGGCAAAATCAAGAAGTGTTGTCTTCTCCACGAGGAGAAAAGTTGGACACGGAGTCGTGCTTTACCAAATCTTAACTTTGGAAGCTCAAAGCATCGCAAATAAACGCAATTTATCAAAGGAAAAACAACCTTGTTGCACTTCCAACATTCCTCAAGCCCTCTATTAAGTTTCAACGAAATCGGCTCCCAAACGATCAAGATCTAAAGTTTTTTAGCGTAAGACTTCCACCAAAATTTTACCTTATAAATTTATTCATGAGCAGCTTGTCACCCGCAGCCTTAAGACGCGACTTGTGCCACACCGAAGCCCACCGATTAATATGGCGGCCAACAACCGATCCCGAAAAACCGGCGGACTTGGGTGGGGCACCCGGACAATCAAAGAGAAGGTAATAGATGTGCTTGCATGATAGATCATCAGGAAGCGAACCATACTTTGAAATAATCGTACGGAAGAAAAATAAACAATTACGGTAGAAAAAAGACGGCTCAGAGGATTGCGGGATAAGTTTAGAACAGAAAGCAAAACGATCATCGAGTCTAGCTAAGCGGCTACCTAAAAATACCAAGCAAGATAATGCCACTTGCGTGTACCAAAATCGTCTCTCAAAGTCACGAAGTTTGATAAATGCAAGCTGGCACATTTCATCTCAAAATCGACTACATTAAGGCCCCCTTTGGAAAGAGGAGCCGAGCAGCGCTGCCTGCTAACGGTCTCAGTTTTCGATTTCCAAATGAAGGGCCAAACAATTCACTTGTACTCGTTACAAACCCACTTTGGGGGAGAGACGACCTTAGCAACATGCCAAAATCGACTCGCCCCCAAGCCATTCAAAATCATGCCGCGCCCAAGAAAGGAAAGATCTCGCCGTGACCATAAACCTAGTACTTGCTTAAGTTTATCCAGCTTAGCTTTCCAATTATCACCATCACCATTAACCAAACCATTACTGAAGTCAACACCAAGAATCCTCATCTTAGTGACCCATTTAAGTCCGAAAGGAAAGGCACCGTTACTTCGCCACCGGCCAAGCCACATAGCTTCGGACTTGGTCGTATTGAGCTTAGCACCGGAACCCCGTTCATACTTATCGACAACACACAAAAGGTTACAGAGAGATCTTTCATTTTCAACAAAATTTGTGGCGACATCTGCATACTCAGAAACCTTAAATTGAAGGCCTCCCACTCCAGGGAGCAAGAAGCCTTCAATGAGAAATTGGTGATCAACCCGATCAAAAGCTTTTTCTTGATCAAGAGAAACAAGAATGCCAGTTTCATCAGTCTTGTCAATCATATTATGAACATCACGAATCAAGTTTAAGTTAGAAAAAAATGATCTGCCCATGACCCCGCACGCCTGATATTGATGGACAATCGAAGTCATCACCAATTTCAGACGCTCGGTGATCGCTTTCAAAGCACTTTTGTTATCCGTGTTCAGTAGGGAAATCGGACGCCAGTTCTTGACTAAACGTTTGTCATCCCTCTTATGTATTAATCAAAGAAGACTTTCGCGCTGGCTGTCAATTAAAACACCCAAGCGAAAGCCCTCGTTAAGAACGAGAACAGGCGAATCGCCTAAGTCATCCCAGAAGGCAAGATAAAACTCGACAGGGAGACCATCAGAACCGTCTGAAGGCCTTTAAGGGCCGTAAGAAGTTCTTTGTTTGTAAACAGATCTTCACATTTGTCACTCTCAAGATCGGTGAGAGAAAATTGTAAATCACCAATCAACTCAGTTTGAACATGCATATCAAGAACATCCTTTGAATACAAATCCCGGTAAAAGTTGACTAAAATTGACTCTATATCAGACGAAGAAGATTGTTCGAAGCCATTCTCATCAAAAAGAGACTCAAAAGAATTTTTCTCAGCCCTTTTCTGTTCCAAACGAAAAAAGAAACGCGTCAGTTTCTCACCCTCCATTTTGCCCCTGAGCGACTCTTTGCACCTTCCCGCCTCCCTAATAACCAGAGACGAAAGGGCATTTTCAAGTTCCTTAATTTCTAAAGAAACGTTTTGATCACCTTGACAGAGGCTATTTTTAGCTCTAATGATTTTTCTAGTCAAAAAATTACGCTCACGCAGCAAAGCTTTACATTTGGAAATACCGTTTTTAAGTTTTCTCACCAAGCCCCATAGAAATCCTAATGATCAAAGCGGCGCTTTTGCTCTTCAAAGACTCCCGACATCAATTGCTTAAAGTCGGCATCCAGCAAAAGCGCCGCATTAAACTTCCAAATACCGCTTCTGGAGGTACGAGAACTGTCAAGTTCAAGTTCTAAAGAGACAAATTCATGATCGGAAAAAACACATGGCAAAATATTGCACAGAAAAACAGACTGAAATAAATTATGCAAAATAAGAAAGCAATGAAGCCGCGAGGCTTGCGAGTAATTGCTATTGGCCCAAGTGCACGAAACACCCCAAGGATTCTTCTTACGCCAAACATCAATCAAGGACAAATCAGACAAAAGAAAACGAAGACATTTTTTGTCAGCAGAAAAATCACTACAACAGTTCAAGCAATCGAGCGCATTATCAACACAATTAAAATCCCCCCGCAAGAACACGCGAAGAAGACAAAAAATAAAGGTGCAGATTTTCGAAAGACTTTGCATCCAGAAACGGTATTAGGAGTATAAGTATTAACCACGTTAAAGACAGCAAGATCTAATTGCACCAATACACTTAAAACGCGACCATCAGAGTCAAAAACAAAACGGGAAACCATTCCGCCGAACTTAGGGGAGACAAAAGCTGCCACACCGGCAGATCTGCCCACCCCAAAGGACGAGAAACAGTCTCCACGCCATTTCTTAGTGATCAAATCAGCGCATTCTTTACATGAAACATGAGTCTCTTGCAAAAGAAAAAAATCATACGGCAAACGATCCAATTCATGAAGAATAACGTCAGTTTTTCTCAACGAACTTGGACTACGAACATTAATGGAAACGAGTTTTAAAGTGCATTGGTGCGATTAGTAAACAAAGTAATTAACTGCGGCTCCTACTACTCCTCTTCTTAGAAACAAGGGTCCGCCCATCGTCATCATCATAGTCCTTAGAACGGTAACGATCATCATAGTAGTGGTTATAATCACTCCGGGAACGGCTAGAGTAATAGCGGTCGTCCTCACGTTGTCGCTCGCGCTCACGGTCACCGGCGCACTTGTGCTTGCAGTCTCACCGAGAGCGTTCGCGCTCACCCTCGCAGTCCCGTTCACGGTCGTAATCCCGCCTTCGGTCGCGGCGTTCATCTTCAGATTCTTCATCTTCATCATCTTTCTGATTTCGATCGTGGTCCTGCTCCTGGTCTCGGTTGCGTTCCCAGTCATGATCCACATCACGGCAGTGTTCTTGTGACGTGACTTGACTCAAGGCAGACTCAGTCTCGTTGTTCTTTGGTCTCTTCGCTGATGGTTCACTCCTCTCTCGACTCATTCTTCTTCGACTCACTCTTCTTCGGCTCACTCTTCGGCTCGCTTTCCTTAGCAGACGCTTCCGAACGAACCTTAACAGCATCAGCATACGAAGTGTTACCAGGAACCACGATGGTGAAATTCGCACTGTACAGCAAGAACGGGCAATCGCCAGTAGAATGCGAAGATTCCCAACAAATCGTACACAAACTAGGCTCAGTGCATTCATCTACACGGTGACCCGGCCGCTCACAATTGAAACAACGAACTGCACGACAAGAACTGGCCAAATGGCCTTCATCGCCGCACCTACGACACGTACGAGGCTGATTCGGGTACAAAAAGAAAACAGTCTCGCCGGCAATAAAAGCCACCAAAGGAATGTGGCTGTTGAGTCGCATTCGAGCAGTTCTAATTCCGTTAAAAATCCTGGCCGTAACTCGGTCACGGTGAAGAAATCAAACTCTCCCAGAACACGATAGTGTGCCGATCAAAACGGTGTGCGGCATTTCGTCGGGAGCCTCATAGATTTTGACCAAAACAGTCGAATTCTCGACATCCCCAATGAATACCTGACATCCTGGGATGGTCACGCTCGCTAAACTCAGCACCTTTTCTTTAACTTCAGTGGAGCGAAACCAAACAACCCACGACTTGTTAGACGGCTTACACTGAATAGAAACAATATCATCGACATCTATGCCAACAGCGTCGAAGCCCAGAGTAATATCTTGACTCGTAACGACGGTATCGACAGCGAAAGTTAGCTATAATTTCTTCTGAATTACCGCGTGGCCTTCCGAACTAACGTACCGCGGGACGAGTGTAAAAGGCACACCATTATTTTCCAAGAACTGGAAAGAGCTGGCACAGAAACCTCAGAATCGGGTTGCTCAGAATCTTTAGAATCGGCCCACGTGGCAGTTGGCGGCGGCATGGAAAACAATTCTGGCGTGGAACCTCCATCTGCATGCCCAGCACTTGAACCACCTTGACTCTCTTGTGACATCTCTTCAATAAACGGTCGCTTTCGATTCTTGTCTTCATTCGTCATATTGCTCTGAAAGAACAAAAGAAAATTGCGCTCCCAAGGTTGAAAAAATGAACGAATGGCCAACTGAGCTTAGCCAAAAGGCCGACAAGGCGATGCTGAGTAGGTTGTCTGCAAGCAGGGTATGGTTGTTATGGTGATCAGAATTCTGTCGCTTCCCGGCATGCAAAGTTGACCCACGAAGGTGGGTACTGAAGAGGAAAAATAATTGTGTTTGTCGGTCCGAGGTCGGGTAGGTTAGAAGAACCACCATACACGGACAATCAAGAAACCTGCACAACGTTGGGCATTTCCTGTGCAATACAATGAGCTGAGACAGCTACATGAAAACGAGGCAAAATTAAAACGCATCCATATGATGCTGTTTTGGAGTTGTCTCTGCGTTTCCCACGAAAATTTCTCTCTGTTTTACCCCCCTAGCAATGCTACCTCGCAGGTGGACAGCTTTGACAGTGCAGACTAGAGGAAACAGCTAAATGCCTCGTTTACACGTCCCTACAAAAGTTAAAATTTTAGCACATTACTCTCATCTACGACCATACCATAGGGAAAACACCGGTTCTCGTCCGATCACCGACGTTAAGTTAAGCCCTGTTGGGCGGGGTTAGTACTTGGATGGGTGACCGCCTGGGAATACCCCGTGTTGTAGGCTTCACATTTTCTTTTTTCCTTTTTCCTACTTTTTTCCAACCAATCAATCTAGCTAGTCTTGGGCATAGTTGCCTGGTCTGAGAGATATTTACGGGCCAAATTAACACCTAGAAACAAAAGCGAGTTCAATAAACCAAGCGCTCCCGCTTTCCTTTCTAAGCGCGGGGGAAGGTTGAAATTTTGACTGTGACATCAAATAATTAACACTTGTGACATCAAATAATTCGAAGCAACAACAATCGAGGTGACAATTAGTCGCTGTTTGCCCAAAATACCTTAAAACAAATGCACAGGATGGAATGTAAAATGATAAACTACGATATTCTGAGCGTAATGTTTTGAACGTCGAAAACGGCCACGAATTACAAGCCAGTGAATAGCGCGAGGAAAAAGAAAGCATTGAACAGGTTTCAAAACTTCAACGCCAAAAGGTTTTACAACCGAACAAGCACTAAAGAAATCAACTCACGGTTCAGACAAACCGATGTTTCCTTCCAAAGAAAAGCTCCGCCATCCGCCAATGGATGATGACTGTATATAAAGTATGTTCTCACGGTTAAGAAATGCTATAACAGATTGAGTTCTGAATATTACCCCTACACACACACAAAGAGAAACCCAACAAAATATAATATGATGCTTAAAATACTGTAGGTAGTAGCACCTCCCCCCTCATTTGAATATAACTCAATAGACTTTTATGGTAGCTCTTTTTAACCTATTAGCTTGCTGTTTCAAGGTGTTTTGAGTGCTTTAATTGTTACAATACCAGTAAGCCCCACAGAATAGAAAGAAAGGCCTTTAAGTGAATGAAAGCATAGGGCTTGTATTTAGAACCTTATAAAAGCATCTTCTGTTGTCAGTGCTAATCAAACGAGAATAACCTGTCTGGTCTTCAGAAAAACAACATCCTACAGAAGTCAAATGGACTTAACTTGAAGTTTGGGGGAGCGTCGTACAATTCCTTAATGGCTGGACAAGTCATGGGTTACTCAGTGCATCCCAATTCTGTACGAAACCACCAAAAGAAGCTGGCTACCAAAAACAAAGAAGAAGTTGGAAAAGCAATAAAAACAGCATTGCAGGTTAAAGTGACTCTTTGCCTTTTCAACAAACCTTTTCCAGTGTGGAAACAAATAGTTGATCAAAAATATGCCACACAAGTGAATGGTGAATAGCAAATGTTACACTTTCATTTCAAATTTCAGTTGCCAATTAGAGCACAATCCCTCCCACTCCCCCGTCAACGCCTACCCCATTCACCAGAAAAGAACATATACAGAAATACCAATGGCTGTATTCCTCAGTGTACCTTGCAACTGCATAAAGCAAAGAGCAACAATGAGCAATGTATGCTAGGTTATACACCTGGATCTGCACATATTTACATGTACGAGGAATTGGTGACCACATTAAAAGCGACAAGACTAAGAAAAATCCAGAGGCTCAAACAAATGTAAATCTACACGTCTGTAGATATCCTCGATCCAGCCCGAACAAGGATTTACCTAGGAAAAATAACTGCCTTTAGTTTTGAAAAAAGTTTAGTAATTTAACCCCACCACACTAACTATTAACAACATGGAGGTATTCATGTGGTTTAAAATTAGTTTTTTTTTTCTTTTGAAACTTAAGAGAAAAAATTATTTCTTTTGAAACTTTTAAGTGTTTATATACCTCATACATTGTAGCTCAGCTACCTAGAGATATAGCAGAAACCTTCTCAAAACTTTGCAAAGGTGAATATCAACTGTATCTTACGCCGAAACCTATTCAGTACATGTGTTCACGTTAATCCATTCACATTCTTGTAGAAGAAGTCCTTCATCCTGATCATGGAGGATGACATACATTTCATTCATGCCTCTCGCCAGCCAACCTCAGATGAAACCAGCACTGCATGGCATATGTGTACTGCTCTAGTAGATATTCATCAATCTTTGCCTGTCTTAACACGTCCCACTGAAGTTCAAGATCTTTACAGAATTGTTGACGTGAATAAAAAAAAATGGCACAGCTAAACAGTGCAGGGGAGGTATTGACGTCACAGATGTCCTCAATCACTTCTCCACATCCATCAGCCAGCTTTTTGAGCTAAGCTACATGGCCACACTGACCCCAGAACACAGAACACTGAACATGACTGATGCGAAGCAGAACTGTGAAAATCTCAGGTGAAAAAAATGACAAAATGAATAACGTGTAAGGGACTATAAATATAGAGTATAATTATTCAAAGATCTAAAAAAAACATTCAGCTTGGCCATTTTCTTCCTCATTAGGGTTTACTCTGATGAAGCCAGGAATGAACTAGAGTAGTAATGTATGCCCAGATAAGGAATTTAGCCTCGTTTGGATGCGAGGCATTTGATTGGTCAAAAGCGATCACATGACGAAAATCCTGGCTTCTGATTGGTGGAAAAAAACAGGGTTGGCAAAGGCTCATGGGTATCACGTGCCCCCCCTAGCAACAAGAGGGGATCAAAGGTCAAGACGCGCTCGCATAGCAACCGTATAGGTAAATCCAAGATGGCGGACATGGACATGTTTGTGGTACAAACACGCATGCGCATCAGGCAAGATGGCGGACGTGGTTTGGAGGGCGTTTGGAGTTCGTGTTAGATCGTACAATCCAAGATGGCAGAGATCAGACAAGAAAACACCTAGGTTTAAAAAGAAAATGCCTTTTAATGGAGCTTTTTTTTTCCTTGTTACAAGAGGAGGGAACGTGGACCTGAGTGGTCAACGACACGTGTCCCAGGGAACGAGTCCAAAGTCTAAACTGGATATGGTGGCTTGCGACGACGATGTCTGGAGGCATGATTCCATGAAGAGAGGCCCCTGGTAGAGGACGAGGGCAGAATGACGAACTATGCAAGCCAGGTAGCAGCACGGAGTCCAAAGTTCAAATGTCATGGGACATGCGCCCTGGGAAAGAGTCCAAAGCCAGGCTTAGGGACATGTCAAAAGAAGGAAGACCATGTTGGTCCATCATGGTCATGCAAAGTACGAATGAAAAGTGGGTGATGTCAAAAGAAGTATGCCACAGTCCTATGGTAGGAGGATGATGTTCAAGCCTTTCCTTATGTCTCTAGGAAGGACGTAGAACCACTTGATGAGGTCTGGTTTCAATGAATTTTGTCTTTACAGAATTCAAAAGTATCACCAGAGTGCTAGCGATGGTGGTACAAGTGAAGAGGAGGATCCATGTCACCGACGAAGAAAGTGAACAGAGTGAACACGAAGAAGTCAACAAAAGTAGTTGCTTCAGTTCAAGTTCCAATGTATTGGTAGAAGATGCATGCTTCCACATGCACCTGTTACATGCATGAAGAGGGCAACTGGAAGATGAATGGGTGGTGGAAAATATGTTTCTCCCCCGCAATGGAAAAACATCCGTGTCACGAATTCTTGCACTCCATCCACATCCACAGAATAAGAAGAAGTCAACAAGGTGGTTGCAATGGGTCCGAAGAAGATGGGTTGGATGATTCCAAAACGTGCAGAGCATTCCCGTTGAAAGAGTCTGGACCGGACAAGAAGTCAACAAGGTAGTTGCCATGGGTCTTCATGAAGGAACAAAAGAACCAGATGTGGTGCTTAACCCCAAAACGTACAGACCCACCGTACCCGGAAAAGAAGGTGCCAGATCAATCACAGCCTCTGCGTCGTCCAATCATGTTGGCAAGATGAACCAGGTGGATGCCATGTGTCCACAAGACAGAGGACGGAAGAGGGGAGGCTTCGAGGCTGTCTTTTCAAGAGAAGGCACATGGAATCTGGTGGTCGTAAGAGTTGGATGGATAAGATGCCTTTCAGTCCAAGAATCCTGTCGTGGAGGGGGCACATGGAATGTCCAGGATGACAGTTGCGAGAGATGAATGAATGAGCTTTTAGCAGTTCGTCGACACAAGGAGAACATACATCAAACAGCGATGACGGTCTGAAGAAATGGAAGGTGAACGGAGTGCAGAAGATAACCATGCAGTCAAGGAGGTAGTGGCGTGTTGCCCCAACTGTGGTGGATGGTGCCAACAGACACCGATGCAAGACCTGTGAAGCAGTGAAGGTTGTTTCACGCATGGATGTCCCAATTGCAATGGACAGATGAAATGCCTGTCAAGATCCAAAAAAGATCTGAAGAGGGAATTCCAAAAAATGCAGACGGCAAAAACCAAGCCAGGGAAGTCCAGGTGGATGCTGTGCAAAAGACACCTGTGGTCCAAGAGGGCAAACATGTTCAAAACGAGAAGGCAGTGGACTCCATTCAGATAGGACAAGAAGAAGTCATGGTGCAGAGGACAAAAACGTTCAGAACAGAGAGGTGTTGTATCAGAACGAAAGCAATGAAGATGATTTTTCATGGTCCATTAATTCCACATGGGTCCAAAAAGCTGAAGAGAAGAAAAGGTGTTTGGCAGGCTATGGCAGTGACGACAGTAAAGACTCTGATGAGGGCGATAGAGGGCTTTCCGTGAGGCAAAGGAGGATGATGGAATGCCATGGATGACAATGAAGACTCTGAGGAGGTTTATAGCGCTAGACGAGATTCTGATGACAGCAACAGTGACAGCCAGGGCATAGGAAACATCGAGGGTCCAGACGAAGGTTCACCAACAGATTTCAGTTTCATGACATTTCACGAGTTCCTATTGGATGGTTCCTATTTGATGAGTTCCATTTCATAAGTTCCTATTACATTTTGATGAGTTCCATTTCATGAGTTCCTATTACATTTGATGAGTTCCATTTCATAAGTTCCGTTTGATGAGTTCCATTTGATAAGTTCCTATTACGTTTGATGAGTTCCTGTTAAGTGAGTTCCTTTTTTCCTGGTTCCTTCCTATGACATGATATTCCATTCCTATGTGCAGTCAGAAGAGGACAGGTTTCAATCCTCCTACAGCCGGGTGGAAGTGTTTGCATGATCCAACAGATGTCCAGATAGAAAGTGTCAGAACGAGAAGAACAAGAAGTGCATGGTGCTAGGAGTGCAAGGAGTGGTCTCTATTGTCCCATGAGAAGAGCATGGTGCTAGCACTGGTTGGAGTGATGGCCAAGTGTCCATGTCCCTGCGTGGGCTTCGAAAGATCTTCAAAGCAGCTTTCACTCAGCATGAGTTCTCACCAAGAAGGATAGGATACTTGTGGGGGCCAGATGATCGAAGAGGAGGAAGCCCGATTAGACGTGAAGGCCGCTAACACTACTAAGGTCTCTTTTGGCTGTGGTTCCAAAGGACGACAGAGGAAGAATGTGGTCACAGGTTGTCAGGAAAGAGAGGTCGATCCAACGAACTCTTCAACAAGGCTGCAAATCAAGAAGGTCCAATGGACGAAGGTAGGAAGAAAGACTCTCCGACGACATCTTCGTGAAGGTGGTCCCCAAGCTTCAAAGCACCCTTTTCTCATTAGGAATCATTTCTCATTGGTATCCATAAGGAAAAGTCTGGAAGGTGTTTGGATCCACCACTCTCTTGTCGTACACCAGCTGGTAGCATTTGTAATCAGGCAAGGTGCACAGTTCATAGGTTTTAGGGTCCCGCACGATCTGGTGGCTTTTGACGACTTGGGTTTGACGTGGTTTCTGCCGTGGCTTTTGGATTTCGTCCAGGGCATTCTGACACATGATGTTGTAATTCAATTGGGTTTTGCCTTCGCTGTTGAGGCGGAAACCCCTCACCTTGCATTCAACGTGACCATTCTGGGTTTGGTAGCCATAGTTCTTGGGACCGCCTGACACAAATTCCACAATGAAATCGTCAGGGTCCAATTCACTCGTAAACTCGCCGAGGTAATCGCCCAAGACCGGGTTAGATTGATTCTCGTCTGTCCAGTAGATGATGGAGTCCGTGTCGTAGTACAAGACACGTTCCCCCAACAGTTGAAGGGCTTCATAAAGCCGGAGCCGGGCCCAACAAGTGGTGAAACAGGCCACAAAAATGTTCAGGTTGGGTGAGACGGGGATGTCTTCGTCTTGGTACTGGTAATGCACCTCCACTAATTGGTCATTGATAACGGATACGTGACGCACGTCCAAGGTACTGCTATCCAAGAAATGGTGGAAGGCTTGAGGGTCATCAAATTCTTGGACTTGGGTCTTGTTGAGGCGTTGTCCAAACTTACCCCACATGGAATTGAGCATCATTTTAGCTAGGGTAAGCAGCCCCGGGTTGTGTTCGATTTTGGCGTACTCCAATTGGATGCCTTCATGCTCAAAGTACTCTCGGAGGTACTGCTGGCGTTTGGTTTCGTCGTCACCGACCCAGGATGGCCACCCGCTGGCTTCTTGCTTAATTTTCAACCAGGTGTTCATGTAGTCTCGGAACAGTCCCTCACAAGTCTCGTCAAAGTGCCAGACCTCGTAGGTGTACTGGACTTCGTATCCCAAGTCCACCGCTTTGTACAATTCCGGGCTGCACCATGTCCCGGTCAAGGCGCGTTGCTCGTCGCTGTGGTGGCATTTGGCAGTTCTTTCCCAAGGACGCTTGTCCATTTCTTCTTTGACACAAGTAGCACAGAGTGGAAAAAGGAGTTTCCCAGCATGGCGGTAAGGCAGTACTGGATGGTACAGTTCACGAGGGGGGAGGACTCGGCATCGGATCAGGCCAAAGTACTGACGGATGTCCGTGTGACCCGGTTGGGAAATGAATGAAGGATGCCCTTTAGGGTACACGCACGTCTTGTTGACCCAAGGGTACAAGGAGGTGACATCAATGTAATGGATCTGTTGACCCGGCGTCACGCGATGGTACAGTTTAACGGCATTGGTACGACCCCCGCAGAAGGCGTCACGGGGGTTGAGAGGTTCTGTAAAGTCAAGGGTCTCCAGGTACGTTCGGATGTCAGGGGAGGTGTCTTTGAGACGGTCCCATTCACATTCCCACATTTCTATTACGTTGTACCCCAAGGCTTGAAGCAGTCTGATCCGTTGTTGGGTTCTCTAGTAGACATCCTTCATGGTCCGATCACAATGACATAGATGGTGTTCGTGACGATTGGGATAACAGTGCGGACACCCGTGCCAGAAACAGCCATGAAATTCGTACACTGTGTTGGTGTCGTGGGAGTACCCATCCACGAAGAAGCCTACGCCAGCGATACGCACCTCACCGGCATTGCCCGCGTGTTGAATGTAATGGGGTTGCGGACCGTTTGGGTAGACGTCGGCCATGAGACTGTGGTGCGCTGCTTGACCTTCAGGCCTGAGTTGGTCCACGAGGGACAGGATCTCTTGGCGTCGTGACTGATCGCACCAGGTTAACCATTCGAGGGCTGCCCGCGATTGGTTCACACGGTTCCGCCATCCGTACACGGATTCACTGGCAATACTGTTGGCAAATCCCGGTTGCAGGCAGAAGCAATCGTGATATGGTCAAAGGGGTTGAACCCCGTTTGAGCTTCAAACAATCGTTTGAATGTCAAACATCCTTGTTTCAAGAGGCGTACGTCCGATTCACAGTACGTCACTAATTCTTGTTGGAAATTAAACAGTACGTTTTGGGTGCGTTGCTCTTCATGCCACGTTTCCAAGGCTTGCTTGGCTGTGGGAGACATGGTTCCGGGCATGTAGTAATCGAGGGCCGGGACGGGTCCCACGTACGTTTGGTGGTCCGGGATATTGAACTTGTGAGGGAAGTACCCTTTTTTCAGTTCCGTTAATCCAAAGGTTTTGGGAAAAGCGGACAGCGGCATCTGGAAGAAACTGAATGAATCGATGAAACGAAGACGATCGTGTTTGTTTTCCAAGAGTTTTACGCCCGTTCCTGAGCTGTTCGATGAGGCGATTGTCATGGTGGTATTGGTTAACGACATAGTACCCGTCATATCCTTGGAAATTATATGCGAGCACATTGACTGGCCGGGTGTCATTGTTTGTCAAGATATCCAACCATTCGAGAAAATCTCGGACACAATGGTCTCCTGGGAAACGCACGGGGTGGTCATCCTCATCGGTTTCGGTGACGACGAGATTGGGCACATGCTTTTCATGGGGTTGCATGGCTTCAATATCAAAGAACACGTGAAGGGGTGGGCTATCTTCCTCATCGTCCAAGGTTTCCTCGTCCATCTCGTTGGCTTGTAAGGTTGGAAGATCTGCGCCCGCCCTACGTTTAGCGCGAGGACCTCCAGTACGTTTCCGTTTCTTTTTCTGCTCACAGAGTTCTTGAGGAGAGAGAGCTCTTTGAATGAAACAACGATGGGTCTGGGCGTCCACGTACTCGTGGTAGGAAGGACAGTTCAGGTAGCCGCACTGATGTCGTTGAATCCCTTGCCATCCCACTTCTAGTTTGAGGCAGGTTGGACAGTGGTCTGGGGGCAGGAAGCCGGCTTGCCTGCATGGTCCTTGACGAAATGCATTTGGAAACAAGTCTCACCAAAAAAGTCACGATGACAAGTCTGGCAACGTCGGGTGGCTTTGAGACCTCGGGGGTAAGCATGAAGAAAATCGGGGCACTCTTTTTGGCAACAAGCCCGGCATTGTGGTTTGGAAGAGCGATGACGTCTCTCATGGTCGTACGGTTTCCAACAGTGGGCACACACGTAACTGGACCCGAAAAAGCCTGGCAAACGGGTTATGACATCGTAGTGGCCTTTCTCATGCAACCACCAACAGGATCTGGTAACCGATGAGGGAAGGAGCGGTACTGAATCGGGTCAAGGCATCGTAGCCGCAAGGACGGAAGGGTACATGCGCTTCATGATGAAGCAACACCGCGAGTTCTTTTTGGAGTTTGCCCCCTTTTCGAATACTTTCCCATTTCGGGTGAGGGTCCAACCGGGCTTTGGCGAGAACCAGGGCTCTGGCACAACAGAGGTCATCGTTGTAATTGTGGATGCGAATGACCGATTTCAATGTCTTGGTTAAGGTTTGAAGTGTGGCATGACCCGGTTTGCCACGGCGAGGTTTCCCGCGTCCCTGAGGGGCATGATGGACTTGGGTGATGGAGAATTGAAAGGAATCGTCCATTTCAAGTTGTTCGTTGCTATTCAAGGCTTGCGCCAACCGATTGAACAGGGCGTCCAAACGAGCCCCGCCTTCGCGCCATTCTCCCGCACGTAATCCCCATCCTTGGAAATTGTTCATGAGTCGATTGGAACTGAGGGTAAAATACAGTCGGTCTTGATCGTGCAAGTTGGGTGTGGTGGTTAACACTTGATTCACCGCGCGTCGTAATGCTTCTTGAAGAGCGTGTACGACATGGGGGCTATCGACAAAGTTCCCCGTTTGACGTAAACGGGTATTGAAGTGACGTTCGCGCACTCCCAGACGGCTGCTCTGCCGATCCACAAAGGGTTGGAGTTCAAAGTCAAACGTTCCCACCGAGGCATCCAAACCTCTTCCACTTTGTTCAAGGAGCTTGGTTTGAAACGCACGTTGGCGTTCGAAGCGATCCAAGACGTTTTGACAGACTTCATCCTTGTCATCGTCATCCGGGATTTCGTGGCAGATCAAATCATCCTCGTCACTGTATGCCACCTCTTCATGGCATAACAAAGGTTCGTCAGAGGAATTCGCTGCCGTCTCTTCTTTCTCAGAGTCCGAGGTGGTCAGGCATAGCAAGGCCAAAATCTCTTCAGTGGTCAGTTCACTTGGGCCTGCTTCGGCTTCTTCTTCTGGCTGAGAGGCCATGATCAGATGAACTCACTGGTGGTGGATGTTCGGCTTTTATAGGGAAAAAAGTCATTCCTTGCAAAGTATTGTGGGCCAACTAGGGTGGGGGGACCCCCCCTCCCTAGATGGTCCATCAGGCTTTGCGGGGAACGAATTAAGAGACTATAAAAGAGATCGAACCTCGGGGTGAATCATCTCAACATGGCCTCTTGTCAAGAAAAGCTGTTGGATGAATTTGAAGAGTTTGAGCTAGATTTAGAGGTGGAACACATTTTGAAGAAAGTCAAGATGGACTGTGTCCTTGATCAAGGAGTGGCTTGCTTCTGTGAAAAGTTAAAAGAAAGAGAGCGGGAGAAACAGATAGCCCAGGCGGGACGAGAGGCCCAAGTGGAAGAACAGTGGTCACCAGGCTGTTATCCACAACTGACCACAGCGTGGTTTATTGAAGGATTAGACTATTGTTGTGAATATTGGAGGTTCCAATTTAAACGACCCTTAACACCGCCGCCTGTACCGCCATCCTCCCCCGAACCATGCCGGACATCCCAGAACAAGAGGAGGAAAGTTGGAGCATCCTGAATTTGGATTCGGGGGACATGATTTCTGTGGATCGCCCTGTGTGGGATGCTTTGTTGACTGCTGAGGTGATGCTCTGGTTAGAGGAAATGATAGCGACCCCTTTAGAAACCATCTCGGATGTCACAGACTTGTGGGAGGACATGACTGTGGAGGAATGGGAACAATTGCTTGACGATGTATGCAATGATCCAGACATTTTATTTTGATCTCTTTTTTTTTTTTCAACAACTGTAAAGAGTGTGCCATTAAATTACAATTTCAAACGTTTCTTGGCTTGCATGATTTTTTTGACGACTCGTTCCGTCTTGGTTTTCTTGCCGGGTAATCGATCAATGGCTTGGATCATCTTAGTATCGGCTTTCCATTTGTCTTGCAAATTCTTGGTACGGCTGTAATCAATGTCGTGTTGTTTAGCAATCTGGTCCAAGCAATTGATCCCGGGATCCCCACGTTTCAGACGTTTGGCCAAATGCGTGCCAGGCCCCATGTACTGATAACCAGGCCAATGAAATTCTTTGCCGGTTTTAGCGATCCATTTTTGTACATCCACTGCTCCTCCTCGTTGGGTGCGTTTCCGTTTAATACCCCTTCTCCTCTTGGTGGGCATCTTTTAGTCACTGTCGTCGTAATCCAATCGACGTCGTAACTTTTTGCCACCGGCCCAATCTTCCCAACTGGGTAAGGGTTTCAATCGTTCCACCTCTCGGGCGGGTGCTTTGCCTTTGCCTTTGCCTTTGCCTTTGCCCCAAGGACTCTTGGCTAACTTTTTTTCCAAGGTCTTGCGCCGTTCTCGAATGGCTTCTAAACGCGACCGGATATCCCCTCGACTGGTGGAAGGGGCCTCTTTCTTGAGAATGGGAATCTTACTGGTGGTGGCTGCTCCTTTGTCTTTCTTGGTTGCGGGGGTAATGAGAGGTTTGGGAGTCGACGGGCTGCCTTTTATCATGCGCTTCAACCATTGTTCCACAGGTCCCGTCACCAAATCCCCGGCCTCTTCCTCTTCTTCCCCTCGTGGGCCACCCGGTGCACCGACACCCACCCCTCCGGGAAATTGACGGATGCGTTTGGTTAACTTGGTTAATTCTTGACTCAACGGTTTGGTTTGAGCATTGACCAGGGCTGGGGGTAATTGGGGTTGGCTAACAACACATGTTTTTTGGCGGCTAACGTAGCGGCTTTGGTCAAAAAGGCATTTTCGGTGAGTTCTCCTTTGTAATATTCAATGAGTTGTTCCAGGTCCTTGTGGGGAATCATGTAGACCTCGTCCATGGTTGACTACAATCGGGGCAAAGATCCCCGTCTTCCAATGCACAATAGCTCTCACAAAGACGGGACCTCAACATATGTTGGTACTCTCGATACAACAGGTGATATTTATGCTTCCAATAAGAACATTCGTCTTTCCACTTGTCTGTTTCTCGATTGGCGTCTTGTAACAGACGCATCCACGTGGGAAGCGTTAGCGAACACATTGACATAACACGCGATGCAGTCCTTGAAACAACCCTCGTCCTTTTTGTTGGACCAACCACGCACGACGTTTTTTCACAGAATGTCGACGACGTCCCAAGTCGCGTAGCACCTTTTTATAGGGTTGAAGTTTGGCCAGGATGGGTGGGGTCACAGGAATCTTGTTTTTTAACAAGTTCAAGACCAGTTCACTCACAGCATTGATTTGATCAGCATTGGCATGTTGTAACAAATCTTGACGTTTGAAACGATTGGCTTCTTGTAACATGGACCGTAAAAACAGTAATTGACGTCAAAGACGTTGCATCTTTACCGACGATGGCGACGACAATACTGTTGGTTGGCTTTTTGAATCGTGCGTTTTATACGTTTATCCGTTTCCAATGCTACGGCTTTCCCCAATCCCGCCATGGCGGGGACCAACAGATTTAAAAAAAACCCTCGTTGACGATGTCGTAGTCTTCTTCTTCTCCTCAAGGATACCATGGACGGTTCATCAACACACGTTGAAGGGCTTTGTTTTGTTTGATCACGTCCTGCGTCTCTTTATAGCCTTGACAGGTATTGCGTTTCAAATCTTGCCACCAACCCTCGCCTTGTCGTCGTCGTTTCGTTCTTCTTTTTCTGCGTCGTCTTCGTTGGACGGCCATGGTTCTAAGAGTGTGGGGCTGGGAGGGAGCGGCTTTTTATCTGTCCAATAGTCTTCGGGTCTCAAGGGACGAGGACATCCGTCCACATAGCATGGCGCTTCCACGGGTTGGTACCGAAAATGACGGTGGTAATCTTGGACACATCGTTTGGGTAACGGAGGGGTGAAATCCACAACGGTATCATCCAAGGTTTGCATCTTGATTAAAAACCTTTCCAGGTCCTCCAAGGGAACACCACGCACATAGGTTTTCAATTCGGTCAAGGCTTTGGCATAGGTGATAAACGCAAACCGACTCATGGTCACTTTAAATCGGTATTGTTTAAAATCATTCCATCCTTTGACCACCGCCCCCACCGCAGCCAAACACGCCACCAAGGTGCTGTTGTCCTAGAGGGGACCGGCAATCATGCCCGCGGCCATCAGGAGTAACGCCAATCCATTGAACAAGGCATTGACACTTGAAATGATTCAACATTTTTCGATAACACCACCATTGTTGATGGTAAAAGGCATACAAGGAATCCATACGGTGTAACAGGTCCGGTGGGAATGGAATGCCATGTTTCGATCCATTCAATAACGACACGACGGTTTTCATCACGGCGAAATGCGGGACGAAGAAGTTTGCACGATCGGTGCTCCTCCCTGTTTATAACTGGTCACAATGCTATTGGTCATGGTGACATTGGCAATTTCACGTCCTTGTGCCAATTGTTCTTGATCTTGTAACATCATCCGTAAACGTCGTTGTAAATCTGCTTGACGCAACGTACGAGGTGGTGGACTCCCAGACGTCCAAGATCCTTGAGGGGTGACTGGATTGGAGCCACGTGACATAGGTGAAGTGGGGGTATTTCGTCGTCGTCCTCGTATTCGTCTCGGTCGTCGTCCACGACGACCACCACCACCACCTCCAGCACCACCAGCACCTCCAGCACCACCACCACCACCACCACCACCACCACCATGTCCACATCCAGCACCACCACGTCCAGCACCACCACCACCACCATCATGACCCCCGGCACCCGCTGCTGTTCGAGCACCCGCCACTGTTCTTCTTCTTCTTCTTCGAGGATCGGGCGACACGCGTGCGCTTCCCCAACTAGGTGGTCTTTCCGGGGAAGACTCTGGGGTGGGTGTAAGCTACGGAATGATTGACTTCCTTGATTTCCTACCCCTGCGGGGGAAGAGGCCTGTACAGGGGGTGGGAGGTCAGGGAGCGATTCCAAATATCTGCTGAGGGCATCATAATCACCAGCCTGCTCCATTTGATCAAAGGCTTGGTCAATCAAAGCTTGGTCCCCCGTATCCAAAATTTCTTGCATGGTCCCTGGGCACACTTGATTGGTCGCGGTCGTCCCGACGCCCGTGGGGGCCATGGTATCGTACGCCTGCGGAGGTTGACGGTCATCATCGGCCATGGTCGCTCTCTTTTTCCTGTTCAAAAGGGGTGTTGTCCATTTATAGTCGCTTTTGATAGGTGCGAGTCCATCCTTCGTCTTTTAAGAGGTGACTCAACAAACGTTGTTGATCGGACGACGCCGGGTGTAAATCCAAGACCAAATAGTCATACGGTCGTGTGGTGGCCTGATGAAACGTCTCTAACATGTCTTTCCAGGTGGTAGGAAACGATTGCAGCAATACATTGCGTACCCCTAATTGATCCCGGGGGTTCTTGAACGGCACAATGTAATGGGCATTGCGGGATATACTTTTGGCATATCGGCCGACGGGAAACATGTCTTGCGACAAGTACAGGACCGTCACACCTTGATGATGCGAATGTTTGGTGAATAAATCCAACACGCGTTTATCGTGACTCCCTTCGTCCATTAAATCATCCAAGACGAGAACCCCATGTCCTTGAGGAAACCATTGCACCAACGCATCATGATCGGGAATCCCTTCGTGAAACACCACCCCTTGATCTTGCATGCCTTGAAATCGATCTTGCCATGCACCATAACAATAATGCCTTCTTTGGGTCGGTGGGGTTTCAAACAAATCTGGGTTCTCTAACAAGAGTTTTCCCGTAAACACGGTTTTCCCACATCCTGAGGGCCCCACGACAAAAATACTGGATGGGGTATGAAAACGAAATGGTGGACCCGTTTGCATGATGAGGACTAAATACCCATGAAAAAAAAGGCACCTTTTTATTGGAATCGGTGGGACTCGAACCCACGCACGACCTCCTATTTTTCGAGGATCCAAGGCTCTACCGACTGAGCTACGACTCCGACACAGTTTTTTCCAACGAACTTTTTATTTTAACAATTACATTGATGATACGGATGACAACAGACTTGGTACCATCTCGCTTCTTGACCTACAATGAGTTGTTGAAGGCGTTGACCGGCTTGATGGTCATTGCTTACATAATCATGATCAGAAAACTCATTTAAAAAATCTTGCAAGGTCCGTCCACGGGCTTTGGCTTTCAAGTACAACAAGGCGTAAGCGCCACAACTCTTGCTTGAGATGGCTTGGAGGGACTTGCCATTAGTCACCACATACTTCCAATGTTTCACGATCCAATCTCGTAACGGGGTGGCTTGCACGTACGTATCCATAGGCAAGGCATAACTGTCGAGGACTTAACACACGTTGCCATCAGTCCAGGCCGCTAACCAATGTTGTCCCCGTTGATCGTGCGGATCGGTGTTCACAATGTACCCTTGCGAAGTGGTCTTGACAGGACTCTTGGGTAAACGATCACAGGCCACCGTCCCGTAAAAGACAGGTTTCAATTGTGGGTCGTCGCGGGCTAAATAATCCAATTGCACATTATTCAAGGCCACATGTTCCATCTTCAGTGTTGGTAAATGTTGTACTACACGGCTCCGTTCCTGTCAATCTCCAGCAAGTACGGTTATATTGGTACCGAGTGCGACTCCAAATTCCAAAACGAGTTGTAAATCTCCAGTTTGCTTGGGGTTGAGGTTTTGACTGTCAGCACATCCATTGGCTACATTGTCAAACATGTACAAGGTACAATTTTTAGCTTGGCCCCAATCGAGCAGTTCCACCATATTGCCTTTCTTTTTACACCAAGCGCCACTGGCTTGCAGAAAACGGAAGTAGCCTAGATTCTCTCGGGTGCCATTGTTGTGCACTAACTGCAGGGTTTCATAAGGGTATTCTTCTCCTTTGACAATCTGTTTAATGGAAGTCAAACCAAATTTCTGGAAGCAGAAAGGATCTCGGGTCACATCTCCATTGAAGGCTCAGCTGTCCAACAACCCCACAATCAATCGGTCAGGTATTCTGTTTTGAAACAGGTTGGGGATGTCAAAACGGACCAGGTTGTTTTGCATGCTGAAGGTCCGGATTTCACTACGGACGGTCGGGTAAGCAGCCACTTGGCCTTCATTGTGTCTTTTGCTAGACAAACTCTGGTAGATGGCGTCATTCAAACGCAGTTGACATAGATGAAACCGTAGTTTTACATCCCCTTCTATCAATCGCCCAGCTTCACCCACTCCATTCATAAACAGGTTCGGACCATTGAAATGAAATTTCATCTTGATTTCTATGCCAGGCACCAACAGTTTGCCGGTGTGAAACACTTCCAAGTGTGGGGTAAACACCAGACTGTGAGTGACACCATCAGCATACTTGGCGAGTTCGGCTTTCATCGCACCCAAGGCTCCTTTGTGATGGGCAGGGAATCTCTGGTAGTCTACATGTCCGGCACCAGCATTCGCTGCTGTGTTGGTATTGTTGGCAGTCCATTCGGGTGGGAAATCCACTTGATTGAACCAGCCTTGGGGTCCTAACACGGTCTTGCCATCTTCGCGGTCATAATTCAACAAGGTTTCCAGGTAGGCTTTGTAATGATAGGTGTCAGATTGAGGACTGATCAACGTGCCATTCAACTGCAAGTCAATTTGTTTGATGATGGAATGGGCCAAATTATTGACGGGGTACAATATCTCCGTGACGTCCAAGTTCCCGCCAGCCTCCTTTTTCAAACTCAATTCCATGGTAAAGTAACTGCGTCCCAAATCCACAAAATCGTCCAACCCCGGAATGATGAATTCCATGGGATTGATACCCGTGGTAGTGGGTTGAATGGTGACCATGCGATAGGCATTGATGCTAATGTCGGTCGGTGGCACCTTGAAAATCTGTAACGCAGGGTTCACGGTCCCTTCGGAACGCTCGTGAGCCGGTGCGGTTTGCGTACTCACGTCAGGCATGTTTAACATCGTCGTCGTCGTCGAGTAGTGGTACCCCATCGTCGTGAGGGGTTTTTATAGCGTCGTCATGCTAAGCGTTGTCTCAAATCAAACCTGGGTACTCTCATCACCTCGGGACTCAACCAGCCTCCACGTTGTCGTCGCATGAGTTTCCAAAAAGGAAACAGACCTCCCCATTGAGACAAACCTCGATCACTACGAATCCGTCGAGGTTGCGAATGCACGGGTTCCATGTTCACACTCCAAAAATATCTAGCGCACGTTTGGTTTGTTTGGGAAACAAAGCACTGGCCACACGCACAGCTTCTTTCACGTTCTTGACTCAAAGCTTTCTTGGCTCGTTTGGAGATTTCCTTTTTGATGACGTCTTCGGCTTTGCATTTGACACCTCGTGTGAAGCCCGTTTCCAATCCTCTCTTTATATTACTAGGCAGTTTTAAAGGATTCCGGGTGCTTTTAAGGCCTTGGAAACCCCCACGCAAGAGATCCGTCATCAACCCTTTGCCATGTTGATCATACCACTCGTCTGTCCGAAATCGTGTCAAACTTCCTCCACGCATCGTGCTGTACTCTTCATGCGTTACCAAGGATCACGTTTTGTTTGTGTCACAGGACTCGTCTCTTTTTATACCGTCATCGTCGTTTTTTCCGAAAGGCTGCTTCCAACCCTTTTTTGGCACCGTAACTCACCGCACCACCCGCTGCACCCAACGCCATGGCTTTCCCTCCAGCGATTAAGGCTGGAATGAGGGCGGCAAGTGGGAATAAAACCCCTCGTTGCCTTCTTCTTCGTCTCCTTCGACGCACTCTTGTCTTGGGCATCTTTGTTGTTGATTGGACACTCCCTTCTCAAGTCCTCCCCTTTTTGTCTTTTTGAAGTGTAACGTGACAATGGTATGGCCTTCACCAAACTTGACCAAGTCTCCTCCGGTACCAATCGTTTCGGCTACTTGAATGTGAATAATTTCTACCACCTTGTTACGAAGAGGTAGGTATTGAATGTGCAGCGGTTCAAAGTACATGGTGCCTCGTCCTTCTCGCTTGTACTGGATTTCACGCAACAAATCGGTCACGCGATTGCCTACCATGCTGCTGCCTGCGACGTCGGAGTACACGTGCAACGATCGTGTGGGGTCACCCACCATGGCACGAAACGCTACATTCAAGTCGGTGAAACGCCAATTCACACTGAAACTCAACAAATCCATGTGGTCCCACCACCATCCGGGGTCACTTGATAATACTCTGGGTCATTCTTGCTATTTCTTAATTCCATGTTTTTATTGTCGGGAACCTTTTCATCACGGAATTCCATGTTCAAGTTGGGTCCCAACACATATTGATCTCGGTCGTTTTTTTCAAACCATCCCATTTTTTCGGCCATGAGATGATGAATGCTAAAGTGAGGGACGATCATCGTCGTGTTGTCTTTGTATGGAAGCACGTACTTGTACCGTGCGATATTGCGATTGTTCATAACCAAATCTTCGCCGTCCCACTCAAAGGTCGTACACGTCTTTTCTCCCCACTCCGTATTCGGTGCGCCATGGTAGTTCATGTAACCATAGTTCATACGTTGTCTCACCCAATGCAAAAAAGCTTTCATAAAGGTCACACCATCCACAATGGAAGGATCCTCTTTCAAATCGTCCATTTTCATATTGAAGCTTAAGACCTTACGTCCCGCAGAGGAGGTCAATCGATAACAAGAGGTGCCAAACACGAACTGATCCGCTGGCAGCAGATTAAAAATGTTGACCCCCGTGTCCGGTAAGGAAATGGCACTCAAACCCACTTGCCATCCACCCCCCGTGAGCTGTAACGGTTGAGGTAAACGTATCTTGAAGGAATTGGCTTGGTTGTTGGGAAATTCATGTCGGTTGGCGTGACTGGGTAACGTCACGTAGAACGACATCTAGTCTTCTTTTTCTTCACACCACGACTTCCCTTTTAAAGTGGAGGGTACGCCCTTCGCCAAATTGCACTAGATCCCCATTGGTTTCAGCCATCTGGGTTTCCACGATTTCCACCACTTCATTGCGTACCGGGACATATTGAATATGTCGAGGTTCAAAGTGGGTGGTGTTTTGAGGCTGGTACTTGATTTCTCGTAAGAGATCTGTGATGCGACCCCCTACCATGCTGCTGGTCCCTACATCGCAATACACATGCAAAGGACGCGTCGAGGGAAATTCCGACGAGGGACGAAATGTGTTGTTCAAATTCACAAACCGCCAATTGCACGTCATACTCAACTTCATATAATCCCCCTCCACTTTCCAAAAGATGGGCTTGTTGTCGGCATCGTGGATATCCGTCGGCGTGGGAATGGAGTCCGAATGAAATTCTCGTAATATATTGGGACCCAATCCATACACGCCCGTCGCCACTTGTTCAATCCATCCCATTTTCAGGGCCAAGGTTTTCCCCCATAACACACGTGCCACTTGAGCTTTGTAATCCACATTGACAGTATTCAACACCAAATCCCCTTCTGAGGTCCATTCAAAGGTCGGGTACAATTTGACGCCATTGTTCTCCGCCCATTTGTTGAGGGGTTGGGTTTGTTTAGCACGGCTTTGCTCGTAGCGATACACCAGTTGATGAAAAAAGTGCGATCCCATCGACGAGAGCAATTGCTCTCTCATATCTCGACCGTAGACAAAGAGTTCGCGACGTTGATGCCACCACACGTCTTCCCCTTGATCGTTTGTGTCATGCACGCGTTCGTGCCATCGTACATACAACAGAGGATGAGAATCGCCCACTCCCCCTTGTTCCGCTATCACTGGAATGGTGGGTAAGGATAAACTCACCATGCCCACCATCCATCCTCATCCTACAAATCGAATGGGTTTGGGCAATCGGTTTCTGAAATGATGGCTCTTATTCCCAGGAAACTCCTTGGTACTAGCATGACTCATCAACGTCACGTAAAACGAAGAGTTGGGGACGAATGTCATTTTAGTCGCGTCGTCGTCTTTTGGGTGGGCTTGTCTCTTTCTTTTTCCTCTTGGGTGGGCTTGCCTCTTTCCTCTTGGGTGGTCGCAGGGACGTCACGTCTTGGCTAGCAATCCAACTATTGTACTTGTCTGGCCACCCTTTCCACTTGACCAACCAACGATCTTTTTGTCGCTTGAGTACCTTTTCGATCCGAAACACATCGGACACATGGACTTTTTGTAAATCCTCCTCATAAAACGTACCTTGCACCGGGGTGTCATCCCATTCACGAATCTTATACGTGGGCACAGGGCCCGGGACCACACGATGCACTACAAACACTTCTTCGGTCCAACCGGGTAAATAGCCTTTTTCAAAGGTACGATGAATCTTATTGAGACGTACACGACTCCTACTTTGAATTTGGGTTTTTTCTTGCCTTTCAACCGTTTGCCGTACAATCGTTTCCACACAGCTTCTTCGTTGTCCCATGTCATGTCTTGAGGGGCCATGCCAATACTTCGATGACGTGTGGCATTATAGCCTTGCACCAACTCGGGTAACACATCGTCAAATGTCAACGTGTTGGCGGCGGTGAAATAACGATACAAACGTTCTTTCAAGGTCCGATTAAATCGTTCCACCACACTGGCTTTAGCATCCCCTTCGGTTGAAAAATGTTGAATGCCTTGCTCGTCAAGCCATCATTGAAAGGTCCGGTTGTAAAATTCTTTCCCTCGATCCGTTTGCAATCGATTGGGTTGACGTCGTTGTTTCAAAATCTTCTCAAAGGCATGGACCAAGGCTACCCCGGTTTTGTCTTTCAACGGTTGCACCCACGCGTATTTGGACAAGACATCCAACATCGTCAACAAATATCGTATGCCCCGATTATACTTGGCCAACGGTTGCACTTCCGCTAAATCCGCCACCCATTGATCATCTAAACAACCAACGATCACGGGGACGGTGGGAAAACGATGACGTCGTGGTTTATGCAAGGAATAGGCCAAATCCCGTTCCAAGACTCGTTGGGCTTTTTTCAAGGGGAGACGATGGGCTTTGGCAAACTGTTGCATGCCTCCTAAACTGCCGGGGGCTCGAGGATCGTGGTAACGACTCAACCATGATGGGGAGACATTCTTTCGAGGGGCCATACTTTCTGGCATTCATCCCATAAGGTTGGTATGGTGGGGACAGTGTCGGGATGCGCCTTTTGAATGATTCGATACCATCGCCATGCGTTCGGATGAGCTTTTAACCATAAGACAAACACCACCCATCGATACAAGTTGCGGTTCACGTGGGTTTCTTCAAAGATCTGAAGAGGATGCGTGTCCTCGGGACAAGGGGGTATGGGGATTTTGGCACCGGGTTGGTGATCATATAAGACTTGGCAAAGGGTTTGATGACATTGCCATTGCACCAGGGACAAGAGACCCCCATAACACATCCACACAGACTCCATGGTCACACTGATAAAAAATTTTATTCGTTCTCTCATTAAAAGAGACCTAGACGTCCACAGGTGATCGTCTCTAGACCTTTCTGCCAGTTCTCAACACTGTGACTGTACTTGGGGGCGGTGGAGCTGGGGCTACCATCATTTCTTGACGGTTCTTGAGATCTTGAATTTCTCGCAACAATTGTTTCTCATAGTCTGTCAGGGGCCGATCCACGTCCTCTTTCCTTCTGACTCGAGGTGGAGGGCCTGGGATGTCATAGCCCCTCTTGGGATACCCTTCAGCATCACGGCTGGGTAAAAGCGGTTGAGCGAGTGGATCGGCTTTTTTAGGGGGATGGTCATGAAACCAACTCCAGTACTTGGGACCCAAGGGTTGATCAGCCCACCGGAAGAAGCCACACTTTTTCTTGGAACAGGTCACATACAATCGATCGGGGTTCTGAGTAGAATGACTTTGTTGAAGCGTGGCGAGTTCACGGCAAAAGCACTGCAAACAACGCCACATGTCCAACACTTCTGAATGGATCAAAAACGCGTGAAAGGAGGCACAGGTTGGACCGTGCAATTGGCCATGGATCAAGGCAAACCCGTCTCTACCTCTTTGACATACCCAGTCAATCATGGTACCGGTCCGACCATTACTACCAAGTCAACGAGAATGCCGCCACCCTGGTCACTGGCAGTCAATTTGTCCCTTGGGGCCCCAAAAAGCCGACCCTTCATCAAAGCAGTGCTATCGTGGGATCCCGCGATGTGGACAGTCCAACCCGAGCAGAAATTCAAGCCTTATTCAATCGCACGTTCTGTCTACCCAAGAACATTGATCAATTACGCCTGGAGCTCGAAGACTTTCATTTGTAATTTCTTAGTTTTTATTTTTCAATCTGTACATAGCTTTTCTTTTTTAGTTTTTTATTTTTCAAACTGTACATAGCTTTTCCAATTTTTTAGTTTTTATTTTTTTCAATTTTTTAGTTTTTTCAATTGTAAATAGGAGCGCCCCACCCGCTTGGCAAGAGATGGACGCGGACAACTATTTGTAAAAAACATCAACTCTTTTTTTTTAATTAAAAAATAAAAAGATCACAACACTGAGTTTGCACTATGGTCATAAATAATGTCTCTTGACTCACAGAAGCCTTGACTCACAATAAGAAACTCAACAGGAATAAAATGTTCAAGTGCTCAAGCAACGTTCCACTGTGGCCATCACTTCCCTTTCCATCTCTTCCATTCGCTCGTACTCGGCCCTCTGTTTCATCATTTCTTTAAAAAAATACGCAACAGTGTCCCACTCGTCCTCCTTCTGAATGCGTGGCAAGTGGTCCGACAAAAACGAGTCGAATTCACGGAACTGTGCCAGGGTTATCGGCCAATAAGCCTCATCCATGGTGAAAACAATATGGTTGTAAATCCACGGGATAATTTTCTTCACTAACTTTTTCTTCAACAACCTGTACGTCAGAGTCTCCAGGGGCAGACCATTTTCCGTCTCCACGAAACACAAGATAAAAAGACGAAGAAAGGCAGCCACGCGCTGCCGGGTCAAACCACGCCACGTTTCATCGCGTCGTTCATACATTTGGAGGGTATGGCGTTGTACGGGTGTTTGCTCGGGTCCCGCTCTCCTCCGCAAATGGTCTTCTCCACCCACATTCCTCTCGCTGGCTAGGGAGCCCAAGGGCCTTCTCGTTTTAACCATTGTTTTTCCTCAGCAATAGACAAAAGTCACTCAGGACGAACTCAAAGCTATTAGTGACGTCTTGGGGCCTCACTTGACCTATATACCCTAATCTGCGCAATGCATCATGGACCATCTAAGGAGGGGGGAGGGGGGTCCCCCCACCCCTTCCTCTCCCAAAGCACCATGGGTCCTCCATCTCATTGGTTCCTTACCCTCCCACGTGACCCCATTGTTTCTGTATAAAAAACCACCGTCCCATTCCATGTTTCACACCCATGGATGATCCAGAGATTAGTCCAGAAGCCCAACAAGTGATTGATCGTCTACGAACCTTGTTGAGTCAACTCGAAAAAGACTTGGAGGAGATCCGCTTCAAAGCTTCTTATTTTGAACTGCCTCGCCTTCACAGTGAAAAACACCTCAGTCGTAACGAATTGTGTTTATTAACCTTGAAAACTTCTACCAGTGGTGAATGGGCGACAAAGCCAGTCCTAAAGCCGACAAGATCAGTCCCGAAGCTGTGCAAATCCTACAACGTTTAGGAGAGTTCCGAAAACAAATCCTAGACCTGATCCAACCCTTACGTTACCAACTCACTTACCAAGAATTGTGCCGACTCCGCCTCGAAGGCATCATCACCCACATCGAATTTCAGCTCTTGACCAATCCACTCTTTGATCCTTTCGCCTGATGGCTCAATCCAAACCATGTGTGATCTGTTTGACACCTGTCACCAATTATGCCACGTTGAGGTGCTGTGGTCAACCTTGTCATGCCGGCTGCGCCATCGCCTGTGACAAGCCATACACAAACCAGCGTCAGACCCTCGAATGTCCTGCCTGCCAACACCTCGTTCCTCTTTCCGTCCTTGAAGTCATTCGTCCTCAACGATGGAAAGAAGACCCTGAGTTTGTCCAGCAAGTCAAGGACGCTTGGAAAGACAATCCTTTATGGTATGGCATTTGTTATGAAAACGAGAACGCCATGGAAGGATTCTGGGGAGAACTCCGAGATCCGTATGATGCTAACCGCAAAACCCTCTACTTTCTGGGTCACACCAAAAGCCAAGCCATTTCATGCATGAAAACCTGTATCAGCTTCTTGTAAAAGGACCCCATGTGGTGTCCCGATTGGACTTTGGACTCGTTTTTTCTCACTTGTTGTCAAAAATTGGAATGAAAAACCAATAAAGCATGTTCCATGACACTTCCTGTGTGGTTTTCTCTGATCTGACGTCACTTTGCTATGCCTAGGCGTCTTGACCTTTGATCCCCTCTTGTTGCTAGGGGGGCGCGTGATACCCATGAGCCTTTGCCAACCCTGTTTTTTTCCACCAATCAGAAGCCAGGATTTTCGTCATGTGATCGCTCTCGACCAATCAAATGCCTCGCATCCAAACGAGGCTAAATTCCCTATCTGGGCGTACATTACTACTAACTAGATTTGTTTAAAAGTACATGGCTTATTGATAAATTTGAACAAAGTCTGAAGAGTGTTCAGCACTACAGAACAGCCCTGGAACACATCCTGACAGTAGCTCCTGACCTTGTGGAATACCTACACCATTATGCTGTTGTTGTGACTGGAGACTATCCCACATGGAAATATAACAGAAAAATTGTTGCAGAGGTTGTTGACTTAATTCACTTACATGTAATTTATCCTTTATACATATGGCTAACTTAAAACAGAATTTGTTTGGTTGGTTTATTGAAGTGAGAGTGGGGATAAAGACTATAAAGTCACATAAAGACCACAATAAGTCATTTTTCTTATTCTCAATAATCTTGAGTCTAGACTTACGCCACACCGAGGCCCACCGATTAATGGGATGACCGACAACGGACTCCCAGAAAGTTGCGCACCCCGGTGCAGCCCTAGGAACCGAAAACAAAAGGGTATAAATATTCTTACAGGAAAGATCATCGGGTAATGAACCATGCTTCTCAAAGAGTTGTTGAAACAGAGAAAGACACTTATAATAATACAAAGAAAGTTCAGAACAAACAGGAAAGAGATTAGAAACAAAGTTAAATCACGTGTCAAGCTTCACAAGGCGATTCCCGATAAAATAACGGGCTAAAAAGTGCCACTTTTGACTGCCAAAATTATCGCGTCAGTTGGAAAAACTAGACAAGCGAAGACTAGCACATTTGGTACGAAAGTCGACAATGTTGAGGCCACTGCAACGAAGCGGCGTGCAACAACGCTGCCGACTGACATTTTCCATTTTACCTTTCCAGATAAATGGCCAAACGATACGGTTGCAGGAATCGACGACCCACTGAGGGGGCGCGAGAATTTTGGCAGTGTGCCAAAAGTGGCTTGCACCCAATACATTCACTATCAAAGCGCGACCTAAAAACGAAAGCTCCCTTTGTTTCCACAGATTCAAAACCGATTGTAATTTGCCTAATTTAGCCTTCCAATTATCAGGCTCGGCAGAAATTAAACCATTAGACAAATAGACCCCTAAAATTTTAACTTTGGAAACCCAATTAAGGCCGAAGGGCAAGGCACCATTCGCTTGCCACCTACCGAGCCACATAGCTTCTGACTTGGAGGTGTTGAGCTTGGTGCCAGACCCCTGCTCATACTTGTGTACCACGCGCAAAAGGTGACAGAGGGAACGTTCGTTTTTAACAAAATTGGTGGCATCATTGGCATACTGGGAAATCTTAAATTGAAGACCGCCAGCACCGGGGAGCTGGAAGCCTCAATTTCTTTACATTTTCTAATCTGAGTGGACAAAACTTCAGAAACCAGTTCATTTTAAAGAGGGGACAGGGGGCACCCCTGCCTCACGCCTCTTTGAAGGAAAACCGGAGCAGAAAGAGAACCATTGCAAATGATGCGAGAAAAAACATCATTATAGAATATGTTAACCCAGCGACAAAAAGACGGACCAAAGCCAAATTTGGCCAGAGTCCACATTAAAATTTCATGATCTGCGCCATCAAAGAACTTTTCCTGGTCTAAAGTGTCGAGAATACCAGTTTCATCAGTTTTGTCAATCATGACTAAAGTATCCAGAATTAGGTCCAAATTGGAAGAAATAGATCTTCCCACTACGCCGCATGTTTGATCCTGGTGAACAATAGAGCTCATTACCAGTTTCAAACGTTCACTGATAACTTTCGATGCCAGCTTATAATCTGTATTCAATAGAGAAATTGGGCGCCAATTTTTCGGCAATCGCTTATCGTCCTTCTTGTATAGAAAGCGCAAAAGACCTTCGCGCTGGCTATCAGTGAGGACACCGAGGCGATATCGCTCGTTCAAAACTAGAACGAGGAAATCGCCTAATTTGTCCCAAAACGCGAGCTAAAATTCAGTTGAGAATCCGTCACAACCAGGCGATTTGCCGGTCTGAAGGCCTTTCAGAGCAGAGAAAACTTCGTCCTTTGTAAACAAACCTTCGCATTTCTCACGCTCCAAATCCGTCAAAGAAAATTCTAAATCCTCAATTAATTCGGTTTGGATCTGCATGTCAAGGGAGTCCTTAGCAAACAGATTCTTATAGAAAGTGACAAGAATATTTTTTTTCGTGTGTAGGCTACACACACGTAAGGCTAAAAACCCTTTCGAGCCTCGTTAAGCGCGACACGCGTGTCAAGCTTCTGGTGTAGCTTGACACGCGTCGCGATTTCAAACAACACTCGACTTTCACGCTTGCTCACTTTTCTTGATTATGCAGAGGGAAGCGAGAATGCTCGTAGTCCACCAAAAAGTCAATCATGATTTGACAGAGACCAGCCACATCGCAGTTTCGCGAGCTTGCTTCTCTTCACGTCACCCAAAGGCCAGTACAAACTGGTAAAATGAAGGGACGTTAGCCACGGCCTACATTCCATAGATTTTCTCAATACAAGAGTCAATTATTCTATTTCAAATCGTCTCGTCAAAAATTGTTTTGCGTGACCGTTACTTTACGCAGATTTACTTCATGCCTGTTGTTTACATTTTATCATACCTTTTTGGACGCGATGTACACTTAAGGGGACATGCAGTTGCACCTTCTGGACAGATCTGATTCCGATGCACTTCCTGGTTGGCCACTGTAGTGTCTTGGTGGCATCGACCACACGATATGGTTTTGTATAGACACTCTTTTGCATGGGTCTCCTTTTCTTTTCTCTTCACGGTGGCCTGGCAATCCTTATTGGGGCACTTCACCTCCTCCTCCAGGCACTTATACGTTAAAAGCACTTCAATTTGTTCCTCTTCATCGCAGCAGTTGCACTTTGCCCGTATCTTCTCCACTAGCGTCTTCACGGTGTAGTTTGTCATCGTGGCACTTTCAATCTTTTTACGGCATTTTGGACAATGCGTTGATTGTCCCTGATCTCTTCCTTCCTCCAAAATTCGCAAGATACACGATTTGCAGTAAGTGTGCCCACAATCTGGTAACATCATTGGGTGCAGCATTAGATGGTTACTGCAACAGCATTAAAAAACAAACAGATGCGAGTCAAGATATCTTTTTTCAATAAACCGTTTCACTAGTAAGTTGAATACGACACGACGTCTTACCACACTTTGCACTCATGGTCAGTTGAAATCTGCTCAAGAGGAATTATATGCTCCATTTTTTAAAGTTTTCTGTGAAATGTCAACTAGAGCTAGCTTTAACTGACGCAGATGGGATCTTCACTGATTGATCTTCGAGTGGACCTTCAGGCTATATCCAATGGGAAATAGCTCACTGCTCTTATTTCTATTATCGTTTATACAATACCTGAAGAAAATGCGCGCACTGTGATTGGTCAATACCTATTGGCCATTATACCAGTAAACCACATGGAAAATATAGTTATTACATAAAAGCAATATACCGCACATTTCTATGGTTTATTGGCTCAATAAACCCTTTGGGATGTTGGAATAACACTCAAAAAGCTTGTAAATCACTTGCCTTCGGCTCGCGACTTACAATCCCTTCTCGTGTTCTTCCAACATCCCACTTGGTTTATTGAGCCAATGTTCGGTATATTAATTAAGAGCGTCACTTGATAGCTTCCCACAGACTTTTATATCACGCTTTTTTGGTGACATTATTTTATGCGTTAGGTTACCACCACTTTTTTCACCTAATCTAGTGTTTCGAAACTTTTAAAAAAATATTGAGGACTGTGAGCTGGCTTTCGTTTTCTCCCTTGCACTTAAAATTCGCGGGCTTTTTCAGTATGTACAAGAGTAATTAGAGTTTGTTGCTATAGCGGAACATAGACTATGGCGGAACACATTTTATCACCTATTGAAAAGGTAATTCTAGTAGCCTATTCATTAAACTTGCAAGATATTTCATTGTTTTTCGAACGGGAGCCCACAAAGGCTGCGTGTCTATATAATGGAAATGAATAGTTCCCAGTTTACGCATTAAACCATCTTTGTTAACCAAAGTGTGTCACCAAATGGACAAAAAACAAGCTTATGCAAGCCGCGCCTTATTTCACTATTATAACTAGCGCCCTTTTTCTTTTTTGGTAACTCTTTTACACAAAGGCGATTTAGCGACACAAAATAGCCATAAATAAGAGTGAAACTTGTGAAAATGCCGGTGAAAATTAAACTGATTCAATGCGGACTCCACTTGTGCAAAACCCAGTATTTTTGTAGCTTCCATAAGATCGGTATTACTGCGTTGTTAGTCAGTTTCTCAACAAAACCTTCTGTTTTGTTCATCATACGATTACTGACGCGGTAAAAGTTGCTCCGTTTCCGCTAAATCGTAAGGCAAAATCTCCATAAATCAAACATTTATATTTTCAGACTGACTTGTAGTGTCAACTTGAATTCACTACATTAAAGCCGGGGCCAAACGAGAGTTGCGGAGAGTTCAAACTCTCGACCTCGTTTGGCCTTATCAAACTCTCATGCGCTCTCGGTGACTCTCACCTGCTCTCATCGAATCTGAACCTGCTCAAATTTTTGTTTATAGTCGCCGAGAGTTTTCTCTCGTTTGGCCCGCGTTTGAGAGTTGCATGAGAGTTTTGCGGTCAGCAATTGTTGCATTAAGTACAGTGGTCTCAATCACCTCCTTAAACAACATGGCGTCATGGATGTCGTCGGAGTCTCTGCGGCGGCAACCAAGGAAACTCGCTAAACCACGATGAGGTGTTTCGCATGAACATGAGCAATAAGCACGCAGTGACGCAGCAGCTTTTCCCTTGCACTGGATAGTCGTTTAGTCGTTCGCCATGTTTGTTTACTCGCGCGATTACGTGTCTGTCACGCAGTGAACTCGTCCTTGTTCTTGTTTGGACGGGCGGACGATAGTCACAGAGAGTTGAGGAAAACTCTCCTTCAACTCTCATCATTTTTACTCTCACCAACTCTCGGCCTCGTTTTGCCCGGCCTTAGTAACTGTCCCACATTTTGAAATAACACAATCTTTCAATAAATAAATGATTCTCAATATATGCTTTTTGGTGATAGTTGAATGATATTGAAATATTCGGCTGGTTTAATACACCATGTCTCCAATTCAATTTCCTTCGATTTCATCCAGGGTATTTGCTAAACGCCGCACAGCTAAAATAATATCGGGATTTGATAGTGGCGAACTTTACCACAGACTTTCAATATTTTGTAATAAATGCTGATAATTGATAAACTTAAGACAAACTGGCTTCACGGTGCATAGGAGAATTCAATCCATTCATTGAAATTATCAGCCAACCAGAGATCGTTCGATCAACTGATCATACCCAACAGATAGCAGGGATGGACAATTATACTTTTGTTGGGGGGGGGGGGGGGTTGAGTAACTTTCATTGTGGAGGATTTTTTCTTAGACTAAAAGCTGTGCATGAACTAGCAGTAAATTGCTTTGCTTTGAGCCGCTATGCACGATTTTCGTTTCTTTTGCAAAAGCTGTGAAGGATTTTTTTTTTGTATTTGCCCAACTACCATCCCCAGTCAGAATTAAAATCGTCCGTCCCTAGCTAATATGGAACACCCGTGTGGCAATGGGGACGAGATTTATTGCGTGCCTTCTCGAGTCCGCCTTCAGCTGACCAAAAGCATTGCAGTCTCTGGGGACGAGAATGGCAAAGAAGAGGAAAGGAAACATGACTGTGGTAAGGCTTTTGTTTTTATTTTAGTACATGACCCTTTTTGGAACTGTATGTGCACAAAGTATCGTATAATGAGTCTGAAGAATGCGAACCATTAAGACTTAACACTTATTATCTAATGCTAGAAATGAAAAGATCAATGTCCTTCATCAGCCTGAACCGAGAATTAGAACACGGTATAATTTAATTGAGTCCTGATAAGTTCACTTTAAGCTCGACAAAAATCAAACGTTTAGTTAAGACTTAGGTCCATGTCATTTAAAAAATGCAAGCTATCATGAGCTTATATAATTATAAGCTTAGTTATGAATATAGAACTGTAATTCATTTATACACGTGCAAACACTAAAACCTTAAAGCCACCTAATGAGAGCTTTAAAGCCTAATTCTCACTAGACACGTGAGACAGGTCACTGTTTCAAGAAGTTGCTTCGTGTGTACTGCCGGGAGATATGTCTCTGAGTCAAGATACTTGATATGTGCACATAGAAGGCATCCTACATTACGGAATATAATAAGTAATGCATCCCCGTTGGACTATCTTATTTTTTGCAGGGACAGATCACATAAGCAGTGCACACAAAGTAACATTAAAAAATGTGTTATATTGTCCATGTGACCTGAAACATGAATTTTGTACCAGTAAAGGATTGTACAACCTGTTTTCCGGACAAAATTACGTCGCAGCAATAAGGTTTTCTTGAGGAAATCGGGCATGCAACCTTTCGCCTAGCTTGTCCCAACCTTAGATTTAGTACGTGTTAGAAAGGACCAATAACAAGAGTTCAACATCTTCCAGTATGTGGGCTGATTTTTGGATTGGTCATGTACAAAAACTGACTGTAGTTAAGCTACTGATAAAAAGTGAAAGTTAAATTAAGATTGTGGTAAATATTATGGGTGGTTAAACTGCTGGGGGCCATTGACATATTCCTAGATGGCCACCATCTTGGCAGCCATGTTGGATTTTACTCAGGATTTAAAAGACATCAAAAGATGGAGGAAATAAAAAATTTCTAATGTTAGACGTGAAAAATATGACATAATTAAACACGTGTGTCCTTTTTTTTCTCAGAAAAGAGATGAAAACATGCATTTTCTTTCAATAAAGGCTTGACCACCTGTAACTTACGAGTCATCATTTCTCATAGCCATAGGAACCAATTCTTGCCAAACCTAAATGTGTCTTAGGGATATGCCTGCAGCTACTGAAAATGGCATGTTCTGATAAAAAAATCCCCTTGATAAAGCTGGCAACAAACCTTATGGGAGGGGGTGGCATCTACCCCCCGCCTTGTATGCCTGAAGTCACTTGATTATAACCTAAGTGCTGTTTCTACCCAAAATGCTTTAAAAAAATACAAAAAATGCTTTCTCTAGTTATAAAATAACTATATTTCTTTTGGAAAGAGTGTATTTCAATATGTTTGTTATTATTATTTGCGTTCCATTAGACTTCAGGCAGTAAGTGCTGTGATGTTGGAGTGTCCGTAACCCCTTGGCACAGCTAGATCTTAGCAAACTGGTGACTCAATATCAGTGAATTGAAGGCTATTTATAGTTTCTTTCGTTTTTATGATATGCCATTTTGGATAATATGAAGCATTACGGGCCCCTGGGGTTGCTTTTACTCCATTAAGTAAAATACTCTCTTGCTCTCTTAAGAAATTTCTTCTACTTTAGTAGTTACATTGGAAGATCACCATGTCGATTCCTACCAATTAAATGAAGTTAGAAAAAAACTTATTTCCTGTCATCACTGAAGTACAGACTACAGGATTTTACATTAAAATGTGCTTAGAATAGAATCTAAACCTTTTATTTGTCAAGTCAAAACACTGTTATCTTGACAATGTAGTGTCCGTACTCCCAGAGGGTCATTTGAAAGAGTGTTTTGTTAAGCTGGAAAAAAAGTTTGTGCAAAGATCTTTCAGGAATGTGTGCCAAAGACACCAAGCTTCTTACACAAAAGGTTTATTTTTGGAAATGTAGAAATTTATTTTTGACCCTTATTGACTACCAAAAGGTACCCTTGATTGTGAAACAGCCGTGAAGTTGTCCTAGCTTACTTTAAGTGGAATAATTAAACCTCCAGTTTCTGTAGGTAATGAGTTGTCTATTTTCCCCTCCTTTTCTTTATCCAGTTGAATTTTCTTTTTATCCTTTTCTTTCTGCCGCCTTCTTTTCCTTCGACTCATTGCTTTTTCTCCCTGGCCTCCTCTTTTCCTTCTAATGACTCTTCTGTTCTCTTTGACTTTGTTGTTTTATCTCTCTCATCTGTTATGTGCATTTAACAAATAGAAGGAAATTGTACATTAATACATCTAATAGGTGAAGGGTACGTAGAAGGTTGTGTATTGCAGTATGAGCAACTTGGGGCAGTGCAGACTGTGCTGTACTAATGTTTGTAATGTCTCAATCTGGCAAATGGGCATCTTTGGAAATCTTTTACATTTTTGCCAGTTGGCCTGGAGAGCAAATATTGTATTTGCCTGCATTAGGGGATCTCGATCAAACAGTGGCTGGTACCGGCAATCTAGTAGGACACTCGAGAAAAAGACTATCGAAGTTGCAAATGACAATCACTCGTAGACGTATAGATCAAAATCGTGCAGTTTTTTTGAGCTGAACGTCTGAAGCAGTTTTTTCGTTTTAAACCGTAAGATTTATTCCCGATGCAGCTGAAACAAAAAATAGTGGGAAAGTGCAAATATATTTTCTTTTCTCTCAAATTAACGAGTTTCTTTGCCATTCAAATGAACACATTTGAACACAGTTTGACTGCTGTAAAACTCCATTTGTCGTCTTCACGTTTTGGCGAATTTCAGTAAAAAAGGGCCCTAAATTTTGCTATTTTGCTGTTAACAGGTCCCCGCATGTAGACTCTTCAAGGGACTTGTCCCTGCAACTAGTCCCATTGTGTAAACATTACAGGGGACTAGACCCTGTAACAAGTCCCTGCGACTAGTCCCTTCATGTGTGCCGACTTTTAAATGACTGAGAAATTTATTTAAGAAAGAAATTTCTGTAATTTTTGTCAGTAATATAATGGTGAGGTGTTGTCGTAGTGATTGTTACAAATTATTGTAGGTGCTGTAATTAACAATCAGTTACGTGTAGTTATTATTACCAGGTCTTTAAATAATTATTAAAAAATTGGTTTGCATGTGCATGTGAGTGAGCTTAAGTTAGCGTTTCGCCTTTCCTTTTTTACTAAAGAGAAAAGATAACTAATTTTGCATTGTCATTATTGCTTGCTGTTTGATGGAGTTTGTCAACAAGAATACAAAGGTATCCGTGTAAGAAAAAAATCTTTGTAAGGAAAAATCACTGAATAAATGTTAAACAGGTGTACAGAAATGTGCCGATTTATTGTGTGCAGCAGCTCTAGGTTCAGTTTCCAGCAGTTTAAATAAAAGGACGAAGATATGATAGACAGGCAATTTCTTTCCATAAGGTCACAGGGTATGAACAGGGTGAAAATTGGCATGAAGGACATTATCGTGTGCCTAAATATCGTCACGGAAATTTACTATTTAGGGGAAATTAATAAGCGTCTTCACTGCATACCAGCTGACTGCATTTTTTGAATGCACATTAATTGTTGGTTGTAAATTTTCCCGCCAATTTTTCCACTCCCGAAGGGGAGTGGGGGAGGGGAGAGAACATGCTGAAAAGAAAAGTGTTTGATAGACTGAAAAAAATTAAAACCGAGTCCGACAACGTAATGGAGCCCTGTGTAGATATTGAGCCCGGTTAAGATATAGACCTCGAATAAAAAATTTTGCCCGAGACCGATATTTCAAAACATCAAGCTCGAGATTAAACAAGGAAAACCGAACTTGGTTTAAAAATCGGGGTCGACTTCTTGTCCGAAGTGAGTTGACTATCGGGTCTGGTTCGTAATGTCGGGCGTGGTAATTTTAGCGAGGCCGATTTGTTGGAACCGCGTCCAGTTACCCAGAAAGCAAAATTGATCCGAAAAATAAATCAACTTGCATGGCTCGCAGGCATTCAACCTTAAGGCGCTTGTGACATTTGGCCGCGCCGTTAATGTTAATGGATGCCAGCGAGACTGCCATAATAAGAGGTAAAATTAAACAATAAAAAGTGAACGTGACGGTAAGAGTTAGTTCTTAAACAGGCCGGGATGTACCTGCCCGGGTTCCTCGCAAATGCGAACAAGTTCGGCAAAGGCGTCCTGAGAAAAGACCAAGAGGCTCAAAAGGAAATTACAATCAAAATAAATCAAATCACTACGATAAATCATTATATACAAGAATCTGAGCCTCAGTACAACCAATAAAGACGACCAAGAGGCTCAGAAAAGGGATTACAATAAAAATGAATCAAACTACACATTATGTACAAAACTCTGAGCCTCAGTACAACCAGTGAAGGCGACCAAGAGGCTCAGAAAAGGAATTACAATCAAAATAAATCATTATGTACAAAACCCTGAGCCTCAGTACAACCAGTGAAGGCGACCAAGAGGCTCAAGAGTAAGAAGAACCCTAGTACTACCAATGAAGGCGACCAAAGGGTTCAAAATAAAAATTACAATCAGAATCAATCAAATCATTATATACAAACTCTGAGCCTCAGTACAATCAATGAAGGCGACCAAGAGGCTCAAAGGAAAAAAAAATTAATAAAAAAAATTAATAAATTAGAAAGAAAAAGAAATCTTGCCATTCGCATCCGTGCTACAAAAAATACCATCAAGCGACCAAAAATACTTCACTTTGTCAAGAGGTTCACCAAGAATTCGGAGTCTAATATTCTTTCTAATAAGATCAACAATAGCCCGGGATGTCAAGTGGGAATTTCTAAAAGTAGCAGAGTTGCGGGCTTGCCAAACATAATAAAGGATAGACGCTATGAGATAACGGAATAAAAGTAACCGAGGGGAGGACTGAGACATAGAAAGAGGGAAGAGAACAGACATGAAAGAAAGAGAAAAGGGAGAACCCAAAAGGCGGGAAAGAAAGGGCGCGAAAAAATTCCAAACCCGAACAATTCTGGGGCATTCGATAAAGCAGTGTTTCGCAGTTTCAACCCGAGAACATGATGCACATTTATCAGAGTCGATATAACCCCAATTTTTGAGGTTATATCGGACACGAACTACACGATGTAGCAAAAGCCACAATAAATCATTTTTCTTATTCTCAATAATCTTAAGTCTAGACTTACGCCACACCGAGGCCCACCGATTAATGGGGCGACCAACAACGGACTCCCAGAAAGTAGCGCACCCCGGTGCAGCGCTAGGAAACGAGAACAAAAGAGTATAGATATTCTTACAGGAAAGATCGTCGGGTAATGCACCATGCTTCTCGAAGAGCTGTTGAAACAGAGAAATACACTTACGGTAATACAGAGAAGGTTCAGAAGAAACGGGAAAGAGATTAGAAACAAAGTCAAATCGCGTGTCAAGCTTCATAAGACGATTCCCGATAAAATAACAAGCTAGAAAGTGCCACTTTTGACTGCCAAAATTATCGCGTAAGCTAGAAAAACTAGATAAACGAAGACTAGCACATTTAGTGCGAAAGTCGACAACGTTGAGGCCACCGCAATGAAGCGGCGCGCAACAACGCTGCCGACTAACATTTTCCATTTTACCTTTCCAAATAAACGGCCAAACGATGCGATTGTAGGAATCGACCACCCACTGAGGGGGCGCGAGAATTTTGGCAGTGTGCCAAAAGCGGCTTGCGCCCAATACATTCACTATCATGGCGCGTCCTAAAAACGAAAGCTCCCTTTGTTTCCACATATTCAAAACCGATTGTAGTTTGCCTAGTCTAGCCTTCCAATTATCAGACTCAACAGAAATTAAACCATTAGAAAAATAGACCCCCAAAATTTTAACTTTGGAAACCCAAGTAAGACAGAAGGGCGAGGCACCATTCGCTCGCCACCTACCAAGCCACATAGCTTCTGACTTGGAGGTGTTGAGCTTGGTGCCAGACCCCTGCTCGTACTTGTGTACCACGGGCAAAAGGTGACAAAGGGAACGCTCGTTTTTAACAAAATTTGTGGCATCATCGGCGTACTGGGAAATCTTAAATTGAAGACCGCCAGCTCCGGGGAGCTGGAAGCCTTCAATTTCCTTACATTTTCTGATCTGAGTAGACAAAACTTCAGAAATTAGCACGTATAAAAGAGGGGACAGGGGGCACCCCGGTCTCACGCCTCTTTGAAGAAAAACCGGAGCAGAAAGAGAACCATTACAAATGATACGAGAAAAAACATCATTATAGAAATTGTTAACCCAACGACAGAAAGACGGACCAAAGCCAAATTTGGCCAGAGTCCGCATTAAAAATTCATGATCCACGCGATCGAAAGCCTTTTCCTAATCTAGAGTCACGAGAATACCGGTTTCGTCAGTTTTGTCAATCATGTCTAAGGTATCCCGAATTAGATGCAAATTAGAAAAAATAGATCTTCCCACTACGCCGCACGTTTGATCCTGGTGAACAATAGAGCTCATTACCAGTTTCAAACGCTCGGTGATAACTTTCGATGCCAACTTACAATCAGTATTCAATAGAGAGATTGGGCGCCAATTTTTCGGCAATCGCTTATCGTTCTTCTTGTATAGCAAGCGCAAAAGACCTTCGCGCTGGCTATCAGTGAGGACACCGAGGCGATATCGCTAGTTCAAAACTAGAACGAGGAAATCGCCTTATTCATCCCAAAAAGCAAGATAAAATTCAGTTGGAAGGCCGTCAGAACCAGGCGATTTGCCGGTCTGAAGGCCTTTCAGAGCAGAGAAAAGTTCGTCCTTTGTAAACAAACCTTCGCATTTTTCACGCTCCAAATCCGTCAAAGAAAATTCTAAATCATCAATTAACTCGGTTTGGATCTGCATGTCAAGGGAATCCTTAGCATACAGATCCTTATAAAAAGCAACAAGAATATTTTCTAGTTCAGGTTGCGAAGTCCGCTCGGACCCATTTTCATCAAGTAAACAAACAAACGAATTTTTCTCAGCCCTTTTCTGTTCGAGTCGGAAGAAATACCGAGTAGGTTTTTCTCCCTCCTCGATCCACTTGGCACGCGATCGGATTTTAGCGCCCTCTGCCTCTCGCAGGATGAGAGACGAAACGGCGCTTTCAAGATTCTTGATTTCGGAAATTACAGATTCATCCCCGGCATGAAAAGCATTTTTGGCCGCAATCAACTGCCTAGTCAAAAGATTACGTTGGCAATTAATTGCCTTGTGTTTACGCGTAGAAAAATCAATGCAGGACCTGCGAATGACAAGTTTCAAATTATCCCACCAAGCCCCGAGAGAATCAAAATTTGCAATTCGGCCATTTTCATATTCAATAACAGACGAGATAAAACACCTGAAAATAACATCAGACAAAAGAGCCGAATTGAGCTTCCAAACACCGCCTCGTTTGTTCGAAAAGTCGTTGAGTGACAAATTCAAATCAACAAAGCCATGATCGGAAAAGGTACACGGCAAAACCTTGTTTGAGGATACACTTTTAAACAAACCAGAAGAAATAAAAAACGATCTAAACGAGAGGCCTGGGAATAATCAGCATTAGACCAAGTAAACGAAGTCCCTCGCGGGTTCTTTTTACGCCAAAAATCAATCAAAGAAAAATCCGACAAAAGCGCGTGTAAGTGCTTTTTATCGGGTAAAGATGAATCGACAAAATGTAAACGATCTAACACGTTATCAACACAATTGAAATCACCGGCAACAGTGAGATCGCCTTGGGATATAAAATAATTATGTAAATTCTCAAAAAGGTTTTGCGCTCGGAGACAGTGTTTGGAGCATAAACATTGACAACATTAAAACTACGAGACGCTAGTATCACCAATGCACTGAAAACTCTACCATCGGAATCAAATAAAAATCGAGAAATTTTACCGGAAAATCTGGGAGAGACAAATAACGCCACGCCAGCGGATTTGCCTCTGCCAAAAGACCAAAAACATTCACCAGGCCAAATGCGTGCGATACGATCGGCCTGTTTCTTACAGGAAACATGAGTCTCCTGCAATAAAAAGAGATCATAGTGCAATCGTTCTAGTTCATGTAAAACAAGACTGCATTTAGCGGGGGTGCCAAGACCCCTAACATTAATTGATAAGATCTTAAGGGACATTGGTAATACTAACGTCTCGATCGGTTTTTGCGTTTCACCTGTACCCATTCCATGTCACTTTCGTCGTCGTCATCGCCAGAAGATCGTTCATCCCTCTCTTTGCGTCGATAATCAGAGCGATCGCGGTCCCTGTGACGCTCGCCGGAATGATGTCGTTCACGGCGCCTGTCGCGATCGCGGTCACGGTCACGGTCACGCTTAGAGCGCTCCCGCTCGCGATCGCGATCGCCCTCACCATCGGATCCATGCTTCTCCTTGTCTGGTTGGCTCTTTGACTTCGACGAAGATTTTTGCGAACGTGCCGGCTTCGGTTGCTTCTTGGTGGGATCTTCCGTCTCAGCTGGTGCACGCGGAGCCGGAGCAGAGCCGCTAGCCGCCCTCGCCGCCTTTATGGCCTCAACTTGTTCCGGGGAACGTGAGGCCGCGCCAGCGTACGAGGGCTTACCATCGGCCTTCCCGGTCATAGTTGCCACGACATCAGCGTACAACGAGTTGCCGGGGTTTTCCTCCACGTTTGCACTAAACAGCAGGAACGGGCACAGGATGGCCGCGTGGTCTTCATCAAGGCAGATCGAACAACGTGGTGGGGATGGGCAGTCATGCGACATATGGCCAGGTGTTTCACAGTTGAAACACCTGACCGATCTGCAATCCTTTACCAGATGGTCCTCTGCACAGCACCGGCGGCACATCTTGGGCTGTGTGGGATACCATATCCTGAGCAGCTCACCGGCTATGTACAGAGATGAAGGGATGACTTTGTTCACTCGCATCCTGGCGGTTCGAATGCCATTGTGGATACAGTCAGCCACTTTATCACGCCGAAAGGAAAAGACCTTCCCATACCTCGACAAGCGGCCGTTAATGACCGTGTCCGGCATTTCTTGAGGAGCTTCGTAAATCTTAACGACTTGCAGGCGATTCTCGCAATCTCCCAGGAAGACAGAGCAGCCAGCAATGGACACGCTGTTGATGCCGAGAGCGGCGTTCTTTGCTTCGGGCGATTTGAAAGACACGACCCACGTGTTGTTCGACGCTCTTCTCTGAACCGATACCACGGAGTCAATATCGATGCCAGCGGCGTCAAAACCAAACAGGATATCCTGTGTTGACACCACAGTATCGACAGTAAAAGACACAGAAAGTTCCTTTTGAAGTTTGGCCGCGTTTTCATCTTTTTTCAGTAACCATGTGTACTCCGGAACTCGCGAAAATTTCGCACCATTCTCATACATATCGATCAACACCTTTGGCACTGGCTCAGCATCTCTGTGCGTGTCGTCGTCGAAAATGACGGGTGTTGATGACGTCTCAGAGGCTTGAGAGTGTTGATTATCTTCTTTGTTCTCCATCATCTAATGAGTAGGTATTATGTATTGTAGAGTACTTCTCGCGCGAAAAAGAATTGCAGCCAATTAGATCTTTGCCAAATGGCCGAGAAGCGATGCCGAGTAGGTTCTCCGCAAGCAGGGTGGTTTCTTCCTTCCATCTTCGAGATATGGTGGTCAGAAAACTGTCGCTTCCCTGCATGCAAAGTTGACCCAACAAGGTGGGTACTGGAGAGGGAAAGTAATAGTGTTTGTAGCTCCGAGGCCGGGTAGCTTAGGGGAACTGGCATACACGCACAATCAAGTAACTTGCACAACGTTACGCGTTTCCTGTGCGATACAATGGGCTGAGACAGTTACATGAAAACGAGGCAAAATTAAAAGGCACCCCATATGATGACCCATATGATGCTGTTAACGAGTCGTCTCCGCGTTTCGTACGAGAATTGTTCTGTTTTCTACCCCCCTAGCAATACTACCTCGCAGGTGGACAGCTTCGACAGTGCAGACTAGAGGAAATAGCTAAACGCCTCGTTTACAAGTCCCTACAAAAGTTAAAATTTTGGCACATTTCTCTCGTCTACGACCATACCACAGGGAAAACACCGGTTCTCGTCCGATCACCGAAGTTAAGCCCTGTCGGGCGGGGTTAGTACTTGGATGGGTGACCGCCTGGGAATACCCCGTGTTGTAGGCTTCACATTTTATTTTTTTCCTTTTTCCTAACCAATTAATCTAGCTAGTCTAGGGTAGGTTGCCCGGTCTGAGAGATATTTTGCGGGCCAAATTAACACCTAGAAAGAAAAGCGACTTCAATAGAACAATCGCTCGCGCTTTCCTTCGTGAGCGCGCGGGCAGGTTCAAATTTTGACTATGACTTCAAATAATTAACGCTTGTGACATCAAATTATTCGAAGCAAGAACAATCGAGGTGACAATTACTCGCTTTTCGCCCTAAATACCTTCAAACAAATGCACAGGGCGGAATGAAAAATGATAAACTAGCATATTTTGAGTCTAATGTTTTCAACGAAGTAAACGGTCACGAATTACGGGCCAGTAAATAGTGCGAGGAAAAAAAGAAAGCGTTGAACAGATTTCAAAACGTCAACGCCAAAAGGTTTTACGACCGAACAAGCACTAAAGAAATCGACAAAATCAACTCACGGTTCAGACGAACGGATGTTTCCTTTCCAAAGGCAAGCTTCGCCATCGCCATCCATCGATCGATGCTGTCAAGTAAAGTCCAAGTCGATTTCAAGCTGCAAAGTAAGTGTTACAAAAGACAAAGTCACCTTTCCGTAGTCGTTTTCATGCACAGAACGCGGCAAACAAAAGCAAACGTACCTTTACGTCTACGATATCTGCTCTCTGTGCTTCCTTTCAACCGTCACACGCTGATTTGCCGCCCGCCGTTCGTTCAAACTGCAACAACACACACTTGATTAGTGGAACATTAACTAACACGCGGGCACGACACTTGATCGCTCGCAAGCAAACACGCTAAGACTAGATATCGGGGACTAGCGCGAACGCAGGTCCCCACTTCCAGAAATTATACGCTCGAGTTACCCACATTTGGGGTAATCGCAAGGGTCAACCCAATCGAAGTGCAATGAAAGGGCCTCACCTTGAGAGGACTGCCTCCTTGATCACAGTACCTCCCGCGTCAGGTAAGTTTTTTTTATCTTTGTGGCGGTCCTAAGGGCGGAGTGCAATGCCCGAAGGTCTAAAGACAGAAGTGAAAAGACGAAAGGAAATACTCGAAAAAGGAAAAACCGCCACAGTGAGGGGGCACCCTCATAGAGGCCGGCCCGCCAACTTCGCCGGGGAGTCGAACCCCGCCTCACAAATAAGGAAAGAAACAAGAAGAATATTGGATGAAAGATGCAAAAGAAAAGACAAAGGGAAAAACAAGACAAAAGACCTTTAATTAAAAACAATTTCATTGGTTAAAAACGAAACAATTTCGCTGGCTAAAAACCAATTCAACATTTGACGTCTGAAGTAGGACCAATTTCAATGGTTAAAAACCGGATTCAACAATTAAAGTCCAGAATAGGACAATGCAACAGTGGCACGCACAGTACGACCAATGAAGGCGACCGCGGCAGCCACAAATGAGGAAAGTGTCCTGATTAGGACATGCAGCAATTCGATTTCAGTGACTAAAAACAATTTCGTTGGTTAAAAACCATGCAACGGTGGCACGCACAGTACGACCAATGAAGGCGACTGTGGCAGTCACAAATGAGGAAAGTGTCCAGATTAGGCCAATTCAGTTAACTTGGCTAAAAAACAATTTCGTTGGTTAAAAACCATATAACGGAGGCACGCACAGTACGACCAATGAAGGCGACCGTGACGGCCACAAAGGAGGAAAATGCCCAGATTAGGACATGCAACAATTCAATTTCGGTGGCTAAAAACATGCAACAAATTCAATTTCAATGGCTAAAAACAATTTCAGTACAATTCAATTTACTTGGCTGAAAAACAATTTCAATTTCAAACTTTTAACGTCCGAAGGACCAATTTCGATGGTTAAAAACCGGATTCTACAATTAATGTCCAAAGTAGGACAGTGCAAACAATTCAATTTACTTGGCTAAAAACAATTTCGTTGGTTAAAAACCATGCAACAGTGGTGTGCACAGTACTACCAATGAAGGCGACCGTGGCAGCCACAAATGAGGAAAGTGTCCAGATTGGGACATGCAACAATTCTTGGCTAAAAGCAATTTCGTTAGTTAAAAACCAATGCGATTTCACTGGCTAAAACACCTTTTAACGTCCGAAGGACCAATTTCAATGGTTAAAAACCGGATTCTGCAATTAACGTCCAAAGTAGGACAGTTACTTGGCTAAAAACAATTTCGTTGGTTAAAAACTATGCAACAGTGGCACGCACAGTACGACCAATAAAGGCGACCGTGGCAGCCACAAATGAGGAAAGTGTCCAGATTAGGACATGCAACAATTCAATTTCAGTGACTAAAAAACAATTTCAATGGCTAAAAACAATTTCTTTGGTTAAAAACCATGCAACAGTGGCACGCACAGTACGACCAATGAAGGCGACCGTGGCAGCCACAAATGAGGAAAGTGTCCAGATTAGGACCAATTCAATTAACTTGGCTAAAAACAATTTCGTTGGTTAAAAACCATATAACGGGGGCACGCACAGTACGACCAATGAAGGCGACCGTGACGGCCACAAAGAAGGAAAATGTCCAGATTAGGACATGTGACAATTCAATTTCAGTGACTAAAAACATGCAACAAATGCCATTTCAATGGCTAAAAACAATTTCAGTACAATTCAATTTACTTGGCTGAAAAACAATTTCAATTTCAAACTTTTAACGTCCGAAGGACCAATTTCGATGGTTAAAAAACCGGATTCTCCAATTAAAATCCAAAGTAGGACAGTGCAAACAATTCAATTTACTAAAAACAATTTCTTTGGTTAAAAACCATGCAACCGTGGTACACACAGTATGGCCAATGAAGGCGACCGTGGCAGCCACAAATGAGGAAAGTGTCCAGATTGGGACATGCAACAATTCAATTAACTTGGCTAAAAACCATTTCATTGGTTAAGAACTAATTCGATTTCACTGGCTAAAACACCTTTTAGCGTCCGAAGGACAATTTCGATGGTTAAAAACCAATTCTACAATTAATGTCCAAAGTAGGACAGTGCAACAGTGGCGCGCGCAGTACGACCAATGAAGGCGACCGCGACGGCCACAAAGGAGGAAAGTGTCCAGATTAGGACATGCAACAATTCAATTTCATTGGGTGCAAACAATTTCGTTGGTTAAAAACCATGCAACAGTGGTACGCACAGTACGACCAATGAAGGCGACCGTGGCGGCCACAAAGGGGGAAAGTGTCCAGATTAGGACATGTAACATTAGGCAAAAACAATTTCGTTGGTTAAAAACCATGCAACAGTAGTGCGCACAGTACTACCAATGAAGGCGACTGTGGCAGCCATAAAAGAGGAAAGTGTCCAGATTAGGACATGCAACAATCTAATTTCATTGGGTGCAAACAAATTCGTTGGTTAAAAACCATGTAACAGTGGTACGCACAGTACGACCAATGAAGGCGACCGTGGCAGCCACAAAGGGGGAAAGTGTCCAGATTAGGACATGTAACATTGGGTAAAAACATGCAACAGTGGTGCACACAGTACTACCAATGAAGGCGACCGTGGCAGCCACAAAAGAGGAAAGTGTCCAGATTAGGACAAAATGGGCGCCCAGATTAGGGCCATGCAAAGGAACCACACAGTACATCCAATTAAGGCGACCATGTGAAAGATGCCCAGATTAGGGCCATGCAAGAAAGACACACACAGTACTACCAATAAAGGCGACCGTGCGGGTCAAGAGACCAGGAACATGGACTAAAAACACGAAGTTTAGAAGGCAAAAATAAGACATCAGTACGAGCAGGTCAAAGACACACCTTAAAAACACCTTGTTGTAATGAGCCAACGACCCCATAGGCACCCCATTGCCTGAAAAAATACCTTCTACGACGATCTGAGACAAAGCGCTTGAAAAACAGTGGGAGGTAAAAACGGGCTTGAGCTTTTATTGCTGCGAGCAACTTAAGAGCGCTCGGAGGGACAGATCGAAAACGGAAGTCATTTCTCTGAGTCCAAATAAAAAACTTGCAGGTATTTAATAAGTAGGAGAAAACTCTGGGGACACAGAGCAACTCGTCACTGTTGAATCCAAAAAGCAGATGACGGAGCTCGAGGGAGGGAGCCATAGGGGAAAAGGAGAACAAGAGTGATTGTAACCAATCAATCCCACTTTGGGCCAAAGGACAGGAGAAGAAAAGATGATCGGGCGACTCGAGGGGAGAGCCGCAGAAGCAAGCAGCCGGAATGGAATAACCAAAAGAAATGAGCCTATCGGCAGTGTAAAGGACTCCATGAGCTACCTTCCAGTTGAGATCGATGACATGACGATCAAAGGGCATAAAGAACAAAGACTTCCAGGTCGTAGCCCAGTCGAGGTCTCCAAAACGGGGATAAAACTTGATAGTACAATGTGGACGACAGGGGTTTAACAGTAGCATCAACTGATAGCACGACTCGGTGCTGAGGGAGTCCGCTCGGATGATGGCAGAAGCGGAAGATCCAACAACAAGGCCCGATGAGGAGGAGGAACCCAGGAGGGCTCTCCAGGACTTCAGGAGGGATGTATAAAACGGTGGCAAAACTTCGGGAGAGAAAGCAAAAGGGTCAGCAAAAACATCAAGAGGGCGAGCACCAAAACGATCAAAGAACCAATACGTTAAAAGGGACACCCAACCATTAGGGGAAAAAACAAAACGACGAACCCACTGGGCGAGCAAAGAAGTGACCTTGAATTGAACGGAGACGACTGAAAAACCGCCTGCATCTCGATGGTGGACGAGGACACTTCTGGCGACCAAGTCCCGTTGAGTTGAGCTCATTCAAGACCCATGAAGGCATGGGAATGAGCGATGCGACGTACCACACCCTTGACAAAGCAAGAGCATTCATGACCAGAGCTTTACCGTTATATGACAAATGGCGAGAACGCCAAGAGTTGAGGCAACGTTCAACCGCTTCAATACGCGGTCTCCAGTTAAGCTCGTTCAAATCATCGTTGCCTAAGAAGACCCCCAAAACTTTAATTTTGACGGAGGACCACAGAATAGGGACGGGTTTGTCGACACGACCCCTCCAGGATCCCAGCCACAAGCCTTCACATTTGTCTAAGTTAAGCTTTGCACCTGTACCGCGTTCGAATTTGGAGTAGGTGTCAAAGACTGCTACAGTGCCAGCATCGGAAGAAGAGATGACAGACGTGTCGTCAGCATACAAGGACAGGATAGGCAAAGGGGTGGGAACACTAGGTAACCATAACCCAAGGATATCAGGATGAGAACGGATATTGACAGCAAGAACTTCAATAGAAATGACATAGAGGAGAGGAGACAAAGGGCACCCCTGACGAACTCCGCGGGACGGTTTAAAATAATCGCTAGTGAATCCATTTATTAAAATAGCACTACGAATGTCAGAATACAGTAGGCGCACCCATGAGATGAAGGAGGGACCAAAACCCATCCGCGAAAGAGTAACGAAAAGAAAGCTCCAGTCAACTCTATCGAATGCCTTCTCCTGATCTAGAGAAAGAATGGCTAAGGGGTGAGACGTCTCCTTTGAAAATTCAATAATATCCCTCAAGAGAGCCACATTTTCACCAATGTATCGACCTCTGACGCCGCATGTCTGATCAGGGTGTATCACAAACTGCAAGACCCTGAGCAGACGACCGCCAAGGGCCCTCGCACAGATCTTATAGTCAATATTAAGCAGACTAATCGGTCTCCAATTCTTATGTAAGAGCCTATCCCCCTTCTTATGTATAAGAGTAATCAGGCCACCTCTTTGCGAGAAAGGGAGATGCCCTGCATCGAAAGAGGCATTGAGGACTTCAACTAAGTCGTCGCCCAGAAGATCCCAGAAAGTTATGTAAAATTCGACGGGAAGACCGTCCGAACCCGGGGATTTGCCCCTGGCCATACCTTTTAGGGCCTCCACAACTTCATTCGCCGTCAGGTACCCGTCACATAGCTGGCTCTGATCAGGGGAGAGGAAAGAAGACAAATTTTGTAAAAGTTCTTCTTGAGTACCAGAGTCAGTATCACAGGCAGAGAACAATGAGGAATAGAAGGCAACCCAAGAATCGCAGATAGAACTGATGTCAGTTGCTAGGGAACCATCAGCATTTTTCATGGCAGAAATCCAACCGTCAGAGCCGTTCTTTTTCTCCAGTCGAAGAAAGTATGAGGTGGAGGCTTCACCCTCCTCGGCCCACTTAATCCTAGAGCGGACTTTGGCACCTTCAGCCTCGTGCAAATCTAGCTCAGCAATTTTAGCTGAGACATTTTCTAAAATCGGGAGTAAGGAGTCAAAACCTTGGTCAATTTTCCATTTTAAATGATTAGAGAGATTGGTTAACAAGGACCTGGAGGACGATAAACTTTGAGACTTAGCACAACAAAAACGAACAGCCAGACCTCTTAATTCCTCCTTGCCCCGATCCCACCATGACTGCACAGAACGAAAGGATGACTTACAAAGACGCCAAGTCGGCCAAAAACTTTTAACGGCGGCCACAAACTCAGTATTAGACAAGATGGAAACATTAAGCTTCCAACGACCAGGACCACGAGGTAAGGGCGATGGAATGGGGCAGTCCAACAAGACGGCCGAATGGTCAGAATAAGGGCAAAACACCATTTCACAGGACACAACGTGATGCAACCAAAAAAAGGGGCAGCCAATCAGGTCAATACGGGAAGCCAAAGAACCGTCACTTTTACACCAAGAGAAGCCACGATCAGATGGGTGACGGAGCCTCCAAACATCCGCGGCACAACAATTTTCAAAGAGGGATCGCAAGGTCTGACAACTTTCACGCGAGAGGTCAGAAACATTAGAGCCTCTGCGATCGAGGGTACGGTCAAAGACGGCATTAAAATCACCACAAAGAAGGGTAGGCACACTAGGGTCAACTACACTTTCGCAGTAAGTGAAGAAGTCGTTCCGTTCAGGATTCCGGTTGGGGGCATAAATGCATGCCAACCTGAAGGATACATCATGATGCTGAAATTCAGCCATGACAAAACGACCATTTGAATCTGACCATGTCTTCACAAGATGATACTTCGAGCGGTAAAGAATGACTGAACCACAAGAATGAGATGAGCCCGGGGATGCGACAGTAAGGAAGCCATAAGAGGAAAACCACGACAAACATTCAGAATGGGAAACTATGTGGGTTTCCTGAAGACATACAAAGTCTAAGTTTAAATGGCTCAACCATTGGAGTAAGGACAACCGCTTGTTGACATCACGGATGCCATTAACATTAAGGGACAGAAAACGAGCCATTCTGAGCATATAAGAGAATTAAAAGACATGAGGCAGAAACTTAGTGTTTTGAACGCCGTCTGGGCCTGTCATTGGTTACAGGCGGCAGACTATGTACGACTCCCTTTTTGGGAGCAGGAGTCGGCTTTTTAAAAATCCCACCTAGGCGGACTTTCCTTAAAGTGTCTTTAACTACATCAGAGGGGGAGGCCCCTCTCGAAGAAACAGAGGCAGGGGGGTCAGAGGCCTGGCCCTCCTCCATAACAACAACGTCCGAGGGGGAATCCTCCCCCAGGGAAAGAGAGACAGAGGGGTCAGAGGCCTGCCCCTCCTCAACAACAACAACATGATGGCCCACAGGCCCATCATTTACAGGTGTGTCAATCACCTGAGAAGATAAACTATCAGGAAAAGCCTGACCACAGGTGAAAGCATAGTCATCGGCACCAACATCCTGCGAGTCTCTGGAAGGAAGAGACTCAGCAGGAGTTGGGGCGGGAAGGATACTGCAGCTCTCGAGAGAGTCTGCTGAAACAGAGTCAAGAGGGCTGTCGGCTACGGGAGGGGACGAAGATGCGCCATCACCAGTCTGCTTTCGGGGGATGATGAGGGGGCACTGTCAGAAGTGCCAGCAGAGTGGGAGGCCACGTCTCGCGTCTCAACAACACTACTAGATAAAGACGCGGAAGAAGAAGATGGGGGAACATTTTGTTCCATTGGTTGAGGCTCGGAGGCCGAAGCAGTGACAGCGGTGCTTCCCTGAGCGCCAGACGTCCCCGGCAGGGGAGGAAAGTCGGTGACACTCAAGGGGGCCGCGGAAGCATCAGAAGGGGGGGCAACAGAGTTGCCCCATGGATTCGGACACTCACGGGCAAAGTGCCCGGACTGTCCACAACGACGACATTTATCTCTATTAGGGCAGTTTGCAGACTTGTGCCCTTGGACGGAACACAAGTTACATACCAGAGGTTGCCCCCTGTACCAGATACGGCAGAGATATCCGCTCACTGTGGTGAAACGGGAGGGGGGGGGGGGTCACCTACGAGTACCACAGATACCAGGCAGGTACCCGTGTAGATCTCATTATTTGATAAGTAAGTCTGCTTTTTCACCTTCTTTACTTCACCAAAGCAAGAAAAAACCTCCTTTAATGTCTCATCATCCTCCTCAAAGGGGTAATCGAATACGTGGATGAGGGTGACTGGAGGGCCACCACCCAAAATTGGGCACCAAAGCCCGAAGAGGCGAACGCCAGAGTTCGTCTTGGCAGCCTTAAAGCCATCTTCGTCCTTGAAGGTGACCCTCACCACCTCATATGCAATTTGGACAGCAACAATTGGAAGGCCGTCAAAGGTTTTAACCACTTCCTTCATTATATCCTCCTTTGACTTGTCATTCAACTTTCTCCCTGTCTGAATGTTCAAGGTGTAAGGGAGTCTCATTTTAAAGGATCTTTAGATAACAATTCACAATAGGTTAAAGTCGAAGAAGGTTCTGAATGGATGAGACGCTCAATACTTTTCAATGGGACCTTTGCCCACCTACAATTAAGGTTTATGGAAACGGGACTTTCTGCCCGCTTACAATACAACAGGGCTTTTGCCTGTCAAATAAGGTTTAAGATGTACGGGACTTTTACCCGTCTACAAAGTACTATTATAAATTAGCAACAAATAAATTGAAAAGAAAAACGGGACTCTTGCCCGTCTACAAATAAGTTTAAATTATGCGGGACCTTTTGCCCGCCTACAAAGTAATAATGGCAACGGGACCTTTGCTCGCTTAATAGTACGTTTATAATGGGGCTGTCAGCCCACCTACAATTAAGATTAACGGGATCTTTGCCCGTCTAAATACTATTATGAGGAAGCTGCGAGACTTTTGCCCGCCAAACAATTAACGGGATCTTTGCCCGTCAAATAAGTTTAAAATATGCGGGACTTTTCGCCCGCCTACAAAATATTAATAGCAACAAATAAAGTTTAAGATGTACTTTTTAATGGGACTTTTGCCCACCTACAAATAAGGTTTAGGATTAACGGGATCTTTGCCCGCCAAAATACTATTAGAAGAAGGCAGCGAGACTTTTGCCCGCGAAACAATTAACGGGACTTTGCCCACCTACAAGTAAGTTTAAGGTTAGCGGGACTTTACCCGCCTACAAAATACTATGGCAACGGGACTTTTGCCCGTCAAACTATTTAACGGAACTTTTGTCCGCCTACAAATAAAGATAAAGATTAACGGGACTTTGCCCGCCTACAGAATAAGTTTTTAAGATTAATGGGACTTTTGCCCACCTACAAAATACAAAAAGGTTAACGGGACTTTTGCCCGCCTACAAATAAAGTTGAGATGTACACTATCAAGAATTAACAATATGGTTTAACAGGACCTTTGCCCGTCTACTATTATAAATGGCTATTTCAATGAATAATTAGAAAAGCGGGATTTTACCCGCTTAACAACACGTTTTCAAACGGGACCTTTTGCCCGCCTACTATTTAATAGATAAATTGAAGAAGAAACAATTTCAACGGGGCTTTTACCCGCCTAAAATGCCAATATTATAAACGCGAAAAATGCAAGTGAAAAAGGCACACAAAAAACGTGTGCAGCAAAAACACACGCAAGTAAATGCGAAAAAGCGGAAAAGGCCGCCTACTATTTTAGTAAATGAAAAAACTTTTGACGGGACTTTCACCCGCCTACAGTGCTGGTATTATAAACACGAAAAAGGCAAAAAGTGAAAAAAGGTACACGCAAAAAGGCCAAAAAAATGCGTGCAGAAAAAACACACGCAGATAAAAGCAAAAAATGGCCGAAAAAATGCGTATGGCAAAGGCCAATTAATTAAATATGAATAGATACAATGTGAGAGAAAGGGAACAAAAAGGAAGGAAAAAAAAGTCCACCCAACCGGGAAGGGGCCCCGAAAACGGGGCCAAAAAACGGATGGGCAACTCAACTAAAGCAAGACCACAGAAAGCAGCGAAGAAAAACCAAAAGACCCAAGAGGAACGACGAAAACACCACCAAAAGAAGCGAGGAAGAAACAAATGTGGATAGATTGAAAGACTGGCTTACCCCAGGTTATGGCATAGGCCAAGCATGAGTCCCTGGGAGGGTCACCAGTGAAACGCAAAGAGAAACGATTATACTTAAAAACAATTCCTGACTTGCGGGTCTACCAGAACTTGTGTCTTCTTACCACAAGGCTCAGAGATGAACTACAAACCTGCGTCAGGTAAGTTTTTTTTTGTATTTAGGCGGTCCATTGAGGCGCCGTGCAATGCCTCAAGGCCCTACACTCGAAAAATAAAAGACCGCCGGGTGAGGGTGCACCCTCATACGAGGCCGGCCCACCAACTTCGCCGGGGAGTCGAACCCCGCCTCACCAAATCAAGACAACGGATAAAATGCTAAGAGACAAAAGGGGGAAAAGGCTAAAAGACGAAACAAGCGGTGCGATACGGGAGGAGCGTGCGGAAGAACAGTACAACCAGCAAAGGCGACCGGAACAACCACAACGCACGAAAAACAGAAAAAACGAAAAAAGGTGTGGAAGGACAGTACAACCAACAAAGGCGACCGAAACAACCACAACACAAAAACCAATGAGAAAAGCGCGTGGAAGGACAGTTCAACCAACAAAGGCGACCGAAACAACCACGACGCAAAATAATAAAGGGGGAAGCGTGCGGAAGAACAGTGCAACCAACTAAGGCGACCGAAACAACCACAACGCAGAAATAAAGACGAAAAAGACGTGCGGAAGAACAGTACAACCAACAAAGGCGACCAAAACAACCGCACGAAGAAAAAGGTAACAAAAAGGGGGGGACAGTGCACCGCGAAACAACTATGTAGTGATAAAAATACCCCAAGGTAGAAATATCATAAAAACAAGGTTCATGGGTAAAAAAAAACGTGTAAAAGCCTAAAAATGGACTTTAAAAACACCCCCACGCAAAGACCCGACAATTCCATTTGCGCCCCACTGGCGGAGGAAGTAACGGCGGCGGCGTCGAGAGATAAAACGTTTAAAAAACAAGGGAAGATAAAAGACAGTACGAGACTTCAACAACCTGAGCGCACTGGGTGGCTCAGCCCGGAATCTAAAGTCATTGCGCTGGATCCAGACCAGATATTTACAGACATTGAGAAGATATGAGAAAACACGAGGTACACACAGGAACTCATCACTCGAGAAACCAAAAAGTAAATGACGGACAGTCAGAGAAGGAGAGAGAGGGGAAGACGCGAAAAGAAGAGACTGGATCCAGGCAATGCCACTTTGAGCCAAAGGACAAGAGAAGAATAGGTGTTCCAGTGACTCGGTATGGTAACCACAAAAGCAACCTTCCGGGACATCGTAACCGAAGGAGCGCAGACGCTCCGCGGTATAGACCACTCCGTGAGCCACCTTCCAATTGAGATCGATGACCTGTCTGTCGAGGGGCATCAAGAAGAGCGAGCGCCAGATGCAGGGCCACTTGAGGTCCCCAAAAGAAGGTCTAAACTTCCCAACACAATGGGGGACACAGGGGTTGAGGGAAAGGAGCAACTCATAACAGGACTTACAGGATGTTGAAGCCACGGGCGAAGGCCCGTTGGGGTCCAAAATGCCCACGACCAAGCTGCCATTGGACGAAACACCACCCACCGCTTTCCATGCATCCAGGAGCGCGGCATAAAAAGGAGGGAGGCGAGGGAAAGGAAAAAACAAAATGAGGGTCGGCACCAAAACGATCAAAAAACCAAAAAGTCATAAGGGAGACCCAGCTACTGGGTGACATGACAAAACGTCTAATCCATTGGACGAGCAAAGCGTCAACTTTGAAACGGGGGGAGACTACGCCAAAGCCTCCATCTTCCCGATGGTGGATGACAACGTCCCGGGCGACAAGGTCTCGCTTGCCACCCCAAAAGAAGGAAAAGGTGAGAGATTCGAGTTGGTGCAAAGCCCAGCGCGGAGGGGGGGCCAAAGAGGCAACGTACCAAACACGCGAGAGGGCCAAGGCGTTGGAAACTAAGGCCCTGCCCCCAAAAGACAATGAGCGAGACCGCCAGGAGGCTAGACAATTACTCACAGCCTCAATACGAGGGCGCCAATTATCCTCATCTAAAGAGCCGTTCCCGATAAAAACCCCCAATACTTTAATTTTTCCAGATGACCATAGGATGGCAATGGGTAGGTCGGAGCGACCGCGCCACGCTCCCAGCCAAAGTCCTTTACATTTATCTAAATTAAGTTTGGAGCCAGAGCCTCTCTCAAAAAGTGAATAAGTTTCAAAGACTGCTAGAATAGCCGCATCCGAGGTAACTATAACAGAGGTATCGTCGGCATAGAGTGATAGGACCGGGAGGGGCTGCGGGGAACGAGGGATGGACAGACCCACAATAGAGGGGTGGGCCCTAATGTTGGCCGCCAAAACTTCCATGGATAATACATACAGTAGGGGGGATAGGGGGCATCCCTGCCGCACACCACGAGAGGGCTTAAAAGAACGCGAGGTATACCCATTAATAAGAACTGCACTACGAATATCGGTATAAAAGAGCTTGACCCAACGGATGAAGGAGGGGCCAAAACCCATGCGAGACAAGGTCGCAAGAAGAAAAGGCCATTCCACTCGATCGAAAGCTTTTTCTTGATCAAGGGATAAGATAGCGACAGGTATATTTAATTCATTTGCGAACTGAGCTACATCCCGAAGGAGAGCCACTTTGTCGCCGATAAACCGGGAGGGAACACCACACGTCTGATCTGGGGCCACCACGTGATGGATAACACGAAGGAGACGACCAGCGATCGCCCTGGTACATACTTTATAGTCCACATTAAGTAAACTAATGGGTCGCCAATTTTTATGATCCAATCGATCACCTTTCTTAAAAATAAGAGAAATTAGTGCCTCACGTTGGGAAAAGGGAAGGGAACCGGACTCGTAAGAGACATTGAGGACCTCGACAAGATCGGAACCGAGGACCTCCCAAAAACAAGTGTAAAATTCAACTGGGAGCCCGTCCCGGCCCGGAGACTTTCCTTGGGCCATACCCTGAAGAGCCGTAAAAACCTCCTCACAAGAGAGAGGACCCTCACAAACGGGTACCTCGTCCGTGGGAATAACAGAGGATAATTTATCTAACAAAGAGGACTGGACAGATGGGTCCGTAGGGGAAGATGAAAAAAGACTATTATAATAGGAAACCCATGAGTCACAAATGTCGAAGATACTGGTTGCGAGAGATCCGTCGTTATTTCGCATGGCAGAGAACCAATTTTCAGTGCCATGTTTTTTCTCTAGCCGAAAAAAGAAACTAGAGGATGTTTCGCCTTCCTCCGCCCAGCGGATTCGGGACCGAATGTGGGCACCTTCGGCAGCCTAGAGATCGAGGGCAGCAATTTTCGACAGGACAGACTCGTAAACAGATAAAAGGGAGACTCGACCGTTATCAATCTGAGCCTTTAGATGGGAGGATAAGTCAACCAGAAGAGAGCGGGTCTGGGACTTCTCTCTCGTCCTGCGAGAGGAGAAGCTAATAGTCAAACTCTTAATCTTCTCCTTACCCAAATCCCACCACATGAGGAGGGAAGGGAAGGAGGCCTTGCGGGCCCGCCAGTTACGCCAAAACTCCCTGATACTTTGTTTGAATTCCTCGTCCTTTAAAATGGAAACATTTAAAATCCACCGACCAGGACCTCGCGGAAGGGGCTCGGGGATGTCAACCTTTAAAACAACAGCACAGTGATCAGAGAAGGGGCAAGGTAACATTTCACAAGACAAGACGTGGTGGAGCCAGGAGTAAGGACAACCTATTAGATCGATACGAGAGGCCAAGGACCCATCGGGTTTCAGCCAAGAAAAGGCTACTGTGGAAGGGTGCAGGGCCCGCCAAGCATCCACCACGCAGCAATCATTAAAAAGGGTCCCAAGAGCACGGAAGCTCTCCCTCGATGCATCGAATATGTTGGAGCCTCGCCTATCTAAGGCTCTGTCAAAGACCGCATTTAAGTCTCCACAAACCAACGTGGGAATGGAAGGATCAATCATGGACGTGCAGTAAACAAAGAAATCGTCCCTCTGTGGGTTCCTATTGGGGGCGTACAAAGAGACCACACGAAATGTCAGGCCATGCCTTTGGAACTCAGCCATAATAAAACGACCTTCAGAATCAGCCCATGATCGGATAAGGGAAAAGCAAGGCCGAAACAAAATAACAGAGCCACAAGAATGGGAGGTACCAGGTGAAACGACAGAAGAAAAACCGTAGGAAAAAAACCAACTAGAACATTCATCACTAGAAAGGGAATGGGTTTCTTGCAGGCATGCGAAGTCAACCGAAAGATGGCCGAGCCACTGGAGCACGGCCATTCGTTTATTCGCATCCCGCAACCCATTGACATTTAAGGAAACAAAAGCCATGATGAGGACAGGATAAGATCAGAAAAAACAACAGTTGAGGAAAAAATACAGAGATAGATCAGACCTTGCGAGGGCGATCTGAGGCTACAGTCGGCATCTTCGAATGGACTCCCCGGACTGGGGAGGGAGAAGCCGAAGGCCCGGTTTTCTTCTTCCGAGGCCCACGCGAGCGAGATCTCCCAGAAGGCACCTCCTTAAAGGCCAATTCAGATTTCTTTCTCTTTAAAGTAGCCCCCGAAGTGTCCATGGGTGAACTCTCCTGGCTGTCAGGAAGACGCTGGGCGTCTTGGGAAAAACTGTCAGGAAGTACGTCATGATCAACGCTACTCTCCTGACTCAAACTACTAACCCCACCATGATTTTGATTTGAATTATCTAACAAAGCGTCTACATTAAGATCATCCAAACCCGCACCAAGACAACTACTATTCAACTCCCCCTCCGTTTCCATTTCATGCGAAGGTTTATGAGGAGATTCAGCCACCACAATAACTTCATGTAAAATGCTCTGACTGGGACCCTGCGAGGGTTCCCCGAGGTCAGAGGCATCGTGGAAAGCCTCATCAGGGTCATCTCCATCATGCTCAATTCTCCCTTCCACAGACTTACGACTCTCATCTACAGGTGCAACCGAGACTGAGGCACCAGGGGCCTCAGCGACCACAGAAGGAGTCTCCGGGGTCGACTCCAATAAATTACCCACCTCCATGGCGCTACCCTGCTCAACTGTCTCTTCGACCGAGCCAGCTCCATCGTTATTAACAACGTTCAGATCGGGAACTGAAGCCGCCGCACGGTCAGCCGCAGTAACCCGAGACTCAGCCTCAGAAGCTCCCGATGTTGCTGGTCCCCAAGGGTTAGGACAGTTACGGGCAAGATGCCCGGGTTGCTTACACAAACGGCATTTGTCTTTATCAGGGCAAGTAGCGGATTTGTGGCCCTGCACATTGCAGAGATTACAGATTATTGGTTGACCCTTGAACCATACACGACACATGTAACCACCGATGAGAGCAGTTCGCGGAGGAGTGCTGTTAAGAACCAGGTCAATTAGACGCGTGCCAGTATAAATATTAGGTTTGGTTAAATACTTTTGGCTACGGACAGACTTAACAAAGCCATACTGCGAAAAGAAGTCTTTCACCTGCTCTTCATCCTCTTCGTAGGGATAATCGAAGAGGTGAACGATGGTGGCCGGAGGACCGCCATCCATCCTGCACCAAAGGCCGAAGAGTCTGGTCCCGTTCTCCCCACGGGCCAGAACCGCATCCTCCTCAGAGGAAAAAGTGACCCGGATCACATCGAGAGACTGCTGGACGGCCACCGGGTCGAATTTAGTGAGAATTTCCTCCAAAATCTCGTCCTTTGATTTGCCGGCCAATTTTCGGCCGACATGAATGTTGACTGTACGTCTACAGCTATCCATTTAAACAATTGTGTGTATTACAATCAATAAAGGTTATGCAAAGAGAGTTAAAAGATAGACTTGCCCGCCTATTGACGGGACCTTTAACCCGCTTTAGAATACTGTTATGAAATAGGGACGGGACTTTTGCCCGCCAAACAATTAACGGGGTCCTTTGCCCGCCTAAATACTATTATGAAAGGCAAAAAGCAATATACTTTTAAAGGGACTTTGCCCACCTACAAATAAGGTTCAGAATTGGCGGGGCCTTAGCCCGCTTACAAAAATATGCTTTAACGGGGCTTTTACCCGCCTACGAGTAGGATTAAGGATTCACGGGACTTTGCCCGCCTACAAAATACTATTATAAAAAGCAGCGAGGCTTTTGCCCGCCAAACAATTACCGGGACTATTGCCCACCTACAAATAAGTTTATGGTTAACGAGACTTTACCCGCTTATGGAATACTGTTATGAAATAGCGACGGGACTTTTGCCCGCCTACTAAATATTATTATGAAAGGCAAAAACAATATGTTTTTAAAGGACTTTGCCGGGACCTTAGCCCGCCTACTAAATACTATTATGAAAGGACAACGAGACTTTGCTCGCCTACAATTAAGGTTTTAGGATTAACGGGATCCCGCCTACAAATAAATTTTTAGGTTTAGCGGAATCTTTTGCCCGCCTACAAAATACTAACAGTCAACGGAACTTTGTCCGCCTACAATTAAGGTTTTAGGATAAACGGGATCTTTTGCCCGCCTACAAGATACAAACAGTCAACGGAACTTTGTCCGCCTACAAATAAATTTTTAGGGTTAGCGGGATCTTTTGCCCGCCTACAAAAATACAAACAGTCTACGGAACTTTGTCCGCCTACAATTAAGGATTTAGGATTAACGGGATCTTTTGCCCGCCTACAAAATACAACACAATAACGGGACCTTTGCCCGTCTACAAGTAAGTTTTAAGATTAGCGGGACCTTTGCCCGCCTACAATATACTAACAATTAACGGGACTTTTGCCCGCCTACAAGATAGTTCAAAGTATAATTTAAATAAATAGCTTGAGCTCAAGCAACTAGGTTTTGGATGAACGGGACCTTGCCCGCTCAGAAAATATAATTCAAAATGTTACAACAAATGGGGATTAGGATGATAAATTGAAAACACACACGCTTTTAGCTAGCCTTTGCCAATAAAATGAAGCTTTTTTAGGGTAACAGATGAGCGGGGCTTTTAACCGCCCACAAAATATTATAAAAAATAACAAACGGCAAAAACTCGAACGAGAAAAAACACGCGCGAAAAAGCGAACAATATAGGAAAACGCGCGGAAAATATAGATGGAAAAACAAAAGTCGAAAAGTGAAAAACTTCACGACCGAATAAACACTCAATAAAGCGAAAAAGCGGAAAAAATGTACACCGCAATTAATTAACTAGAAAAATGTGAAACGGGAAGAAGAACAAGGAAAGAAAGAAAGTCCACCCAACCGGGAAAGGGCCCCGAAAACGGGGCCAAAAAACGGATGGGCAACTCCTCAAAGAAAGACCACAGAAAGCAACGAAGAAAAACCAAAAGACCAAAAGGAACGACGAAAACCAACCAAAAGAAGCAAGGAAGAACCAAATGTGGACAGATTGTAAAGACTGGCTTACCCCAGGTTATGGCAGAACGCCAAGCATGAGTCCCTGGGAGGGTCACCAGTGAAATGAAAAGAGAAACGATTATACTTACAAATGATTCCTGACTTGCGGGTCACCAGAACTTGAGTCTTCCTACCACAAGGCTTGCGATTAAACACAACCCAGTGTTCAGGTAAGTTTTTTTTGTATTTAGGCGGTCCATTGAGGCGCCGTGCAATGCCTCAAGGCCCTACACTCGAGAAATAAAAGACCGCCGGGTGAGGGGGCACCCTCATACGAGGCCGGCCCACCAACTTCGCCGGGGAGTCGAACCCCGCCTCACCAAATCAAGACAACGGGTAAAATGCTAAGAGACCAACGGGGGAGAAAGGCTAAAAGGCGAAAAAGCGGTGCAATACGGGAGGAGCGTGCGGAAGAACAGTACAACCAGCAAAGGCGACCGAAACAACCACAACGCACGAAAAACAGAAAAAACGAAAAAAGGTGTGGAAGGACAGTACAACCAACAAAGGCGACCGAAACAACCACAACACAAAAACCAATGAGAAAAGCGTGTGGAAGGACAGTTCAACCAACAAAGGCGACCGAAACGACCACGACGCAAAATAATAAAGGGGGAAGCGTGCGGAAGAACAGTGCAACCAGCTAAGGCGACCGAAGCGACCACAACGCAAGAATGAAGACGAAAAAGACGTGCGGAAGAACAGTACAACCAACAAAGGCGACCGAAACAACCGCACGAAGAAAAAGATAACAAAAAAAGGGGGGGGGGGAGACAGAGCACCGCGAAACAACTATGTAGTGATAAAAATACCCCAAGGTAAAAATATCATAAAAACAAGGTTCATGGGTAAAAAACGTGTAAAAGCCTAAAAATGGACTTTAAAAACACCCCCACGCAAAGACCCGACAATTCCATTTGCGCCCCACTGACGGAGGAAGTAACGGCGTCGTCGTCGAGAGATAAAACGTTTAAAAAACAAAGGGAGATAAAAGGCAGTACGAGACTTCAGTGTGGCCAACAAACAACCTGAGCGCACTGGGTGGCTCAGCCCGGAATCTATAGTCGTTGCGCTGGATCCAGACCACATATTTACAGACATTGAGAAGATATGAGAAAACACGGGGTACACACAAGAACTCGTCACTCGAAAAACCAAACAACAAATGACGAACAGTCAGAGAAGGAGAGAGAGGGGAAGACACGAAAAGAAGAGACTGGATCCAGGCAATGCCACTTTGAGCCAAAGGACAAGAGAAAAATAGGTGTTCCGGTGACTCGGTGTGGTAACCACAAAAGCAAGCTTCCGGGACGTCGTACCCGAAGGAGCGCAGACGCTCCGCGGTATAGACCACTCCGTGCGCCACTTTCCAATTGAGGTCGATGACCTGTCTGTCGAGGGGCATCAAGAAGAGCGAGCGCCAGATACAGGGCCACTCAAGGTCCCCAAAAGAAGGTCTAAACTTCTCAACACAATGGGGGACACAGGGGTTGAGGGACAGGAGCAACTCATAACAGGACTTGCAGGATGTTGAAGCCACGGGCGAAGGCCCGTTAGGGTCCAAGATGCCCACCACCAAGCTGCCATTTGACGAAACACCACCCACCGCTTTCCAGGCATCCAGAAGCGCGGCATAAAAAGGAGGGAGACGGTGAGAGGGGAAAAGCGAGGGAAAGGAAAAAACATAATGAGGGTCGGCACCAAAACGATCGAAAAACCAAAAGGTCATAAGGGAGACCCAGCTACTGGGTGACACAACAAAACGTCTAATCCATTGGACGAGCAAAGCGTCAACTTTGAAACGGGGGGAGACTACGCCGAAGCCTCCATCTCCCCGATGGTGGATGACGACGTCCCAGGCGACAAGGTCTCGCTTGCCACCCCAGAAGAAGGAAAAGGTGAGAGATTCGAGTTGGTGCAAAGCCCAGCGCGGAGGGGGGGCCAAGGATGCAACGTACCAAACACGCGAGAGGGCCAAGGCGTTGGAAACTAAGGCCCTGCCCCCAAAAGACAATGAGCGAGACCGCCAGGAGGCTAGACAATTACTGACAGCCTCAATACGAGGGCGCCAATTATCCTCATCTAAAGAGCCATTCCCGATAAAAACTCCCAATACTTTAATTTTTCCGGATGACCACATAATGGCAATGGGTAGGTCAGAGCGACCGCGCCACGCTCCCAGCCAAAGTCCTTTACATTTGTCTAAATTAAGTTTGGAACCAGAGCCTTTCTCGAAAAGTGAATAAGTTTCAAAGACTGCGAGAATGGCCGCATCCGAGGTAACTATAACAGAGGTATCGTCGGCATAAAGTGATAGGACCGGGAGGGGCTGCGGGGAACGAGGGATGGACAGACCCACAATGGAGGGGTGGGCCCTAATGTTGGCCGCCAAAACTTCCATGGATAATACGTACAGCAGGGGGGATAGAGGGCATCCCTGCCGCACACCACGAGAGGGCTTAAAGGAACGTGAGGTATACCCATTAATAAGAACGGCACTACGAATGTCGGTATAAAAAAGCTTGACCCAACGGATGAAGGAGGGGCCAAAACCCATGCGAGACAAGGTCGCAAGAAGAAAGGGCCATTCCACTCGATCGAAGGCTTTTTCTTGATCGAGGGATAAGATAGCGACAGGTATATTTAATTCATTTGCAAACTGAGCTACATCCCGAAGGAGAGCCACATTCTCGCCGATAAACCGGGAGGGGACACCACACGTCTGGTCTGGGGCCACCACATGATGAATAACACGAAGGAGACGACCAGCGATCGCCCTGGTACATACTTTATAGTCCACATTCAGAAGACTGATGGGTCGCCAATTTTTATGATCCAATCGATCACCTTTCTTAAAAATAAGAGAAATTAGTGCCTCGCGTTGGGAAAAGGGAAGGGAACCGGACTCGTAAGAGGCATTGAGGACCTCGACCAGATCGGAACCGAGGACCTCCCAAAAACAAGTGTAAAATTCAGCTGGGAGCCCGTCCCGGCCCGGAGACTTTCCTTGGGCCATACCCTGAAGCGCCGTAAAAACCTCCTCACAAGAGAGAGGACCCTCACAAACGGGTACCTCACCCACGGGAACAACAGAGGATAATTTATCTAACAAGGAGGACTGGACAGATGGGTCCGTAGGAGAAGATGAAAAAAGACAATTGTAATAGGAAACCCAAGAGTCACAAATGTCGAAGATACTGGTTGCAAGAGATCCGTCGTCATTCCGCATGGCCGAGAACCAATTTTCAGTGCCGTGTTTTTTCTCTAGGCGAAAAAAGAAGCTAGAGGATGTTTCGCCTTCCTCCGCCCAGCGGATTCGGGACCGAATGCGGGCACCTTCAGCAGCCTCGAGATCGATGGCAGCAATTTTCGACAGGACAGATTCATAAACAGGTAAAAGGGAGACTCGACCATGATCAACCTGGGCCTTTAGGTGAGAGGATAGGTTAACTAGAAGAGAGCGGGTCTGAAACTTCTCTCTCGTCCTGCGAGAGCAGAAGCTAATAGTTAAACTCTTAATTTTCTCTTTACCTAAATCCCACCACGTGAGGAGGGAAGAAAAGGAGGCCTTGCGAGCCTGCCAATTACGCCAGAACGTCGAGATGTTTTGTCTAAATTCATCGTCCTTTAAAATGGAAACATTTAAAAACCACCGACCGGGACCTCGCGGAAGGGGCTCGGGGATGTCAACTTTAAAAACAACAGCACAGTGATCAGAAAAGGGGCAAGGTAACATTTCACAAGACAAGACATGGTGGAGCCAGGAGTAAGGACAACCTATTAAATCAATACGAGAGGCCAAGGACCCATCGGGTTTCAGCCAAGAAAAGGCTACTGTGGAAGGGTGCAGGGCCCGCCAAGCATCCACCACGCAGCAATCATTAAAAAGGGTCCCAAGAGCACGGAAGCTCTCCCTCGACGCATCGAATATGTTGGAGCCGCGCCTATCTAAGGCTCTGTCAAAGACCGCATTAAAGTCACCACAAACCAACGTGGGAATGGAGGGATCAATCATGGACGCGCAGTAAACAAAGAAATCGTCTCTCTGCGGGTTCCTATTGGGGGCGTACAAAGAGACCACACGAAATGTCAGGCCGTGCCTTTGGAATTCTGCCATAATAAAACGACCTTCAGGATCAGCCCATGATCGGATAAGGGAAAAGCAAGGCCGAAACAAAATAACAGAGCCACAAGAATGGGAGGTACCAGGTGAAACGACAGAAGAAAAACCGTAAGAAAAAAACCAACTAGAACATTCATCACTGGAGAGGGAATGGGTTTCTTGCAGGCATGCGAAGTCAACCGAAAGATGGCCGAGCCACTGGAGCACGGCCATTCGTTTATTCGCATCCCGCAACCCATTAACATTTAAAGAAACAAAAGCCATGATGAAGACAAGATAGGATAAAAAGAACAACAGTTGTGGAAAAAAGTACAAAGATAGATCAGACCTTGCGAGGGCGATCTGAGGCTACAGTCGGCATCTTCGAATGGACTCCCCGGACTGGGGAGGGAGAAGCCGAAGGCCCGGTTTTCTTCTTCCGAGGCCCACGCGAGCGAGATCTCCCAGACGGCACCTCCTTAAAGGCCAATTCAGATTTCTTTCTCTTTAAAGTAGCCCCCGAAGTGTCCATGGGTGAACTCTCCTGGCTGTCAGGAAGACGCTGGGCGTCTTGGGAAAAACTGTCAGGAAGTACGTCACGATCAACGCTACTCTCCTGGCTCAAACTACTAACCCCACCATGATTTTGATTTGAATTATCTAACAAAGCATCTACATTAAGATCATCCAAACCCGCACCAAGACAACTACTATTCAACTCCCCCTCCGTTTCCATTTCATGTGAAGGTTTACGAGGAGATTCAGCCACCAGAATAACTTCATGTAAAATGCTCTGACTGGGACCCTGCGAGGGTTCCCCGAGGTCAGAGGCATCGTGGAAAGCCTCATCAGGGTCATCTCCATCATGCTCAATTCTCCCTTCCACAGACTTACGACTCTCATCTACAGGTGCAACCGAGACTGAGGCACCAGGGGCCTCAGTGACCACAGAAGGAGTCTCCGGGGTCGACTCCAATAAATTACCCACCTCCATGGCGCTACCCTGCTCAACTGTCTCTTCGACCGAGCCAGCTCCATCGTTATTAACAACGTTCAGATCGGGAACTGAAGCCGCCGCACGGTCAGCCGCAGTAACCCGAGACTCGGCCTCAGAAGCTCCCGATGTTGCTGGTCCCCAAGGGTTAGGACAATTACGGGCAAGATGCCCGGGTTGCTTACACAAACGGCATTTGTCTTTATCAGGACAAGTAGCGGATTTGTGGCCCTGCACATTGCAGAGATTACAGATTATTGGTTGACCTTTGAACCAAACACGACACATATAGCCACCGATGAGGGCAGTTCGCGGAGGAGTGCTGTTGAGAACCAGGTCAATTAGTCGCGTGCCAGTATAAATATTAGGTTTGGTTAAATATTTCTGGCTACGGACAGACTTAACAAAGCCGTACTGCGAAAAGAAGTCCTTTACCTGTTCTTCATCCTCTTCGTAGGGATAATCGAAGAGGTGAACGATGGTGGCCGGAGGACCGCCATCCATCCTGCACCAAAGGCCGAAGAGTCTGGTCCCGTTCTCCCCACGGGCCAGAACCGCATCCTCCTCAGAGGAAAAAGTAACCCGGATCACATCGAGAGATTGCTGGACGGCCACCGGGTCGAATTTAGTGAGAATTTCTTCCAGAATCTCGTCTCTTGATTTGCCGGTCAATTTTCGGCCGACATGAATGTTGACTGTACGTCTACAGCTATCCATTTTAAACAATTGTGTGTATTACAATCTTAAACCGCTGTAGAATACTGTTATGAAGTAGGGACGGGACTTTTGCCCGCCAAACAATTAACGGGGTCCTTTGCCCGCCTACTAAATACTATTGTGAAAAGCAAAAAACAAATAATGGTTCAGAATTAGCGGGGCCTTAGCCCGCCTACAAAAATATGCTTTAACGGGGCTTTTACCCGTCTACGAATAAGATTAAAGATTCACGGGTCTTTGCCCGGCTACAAAAACTATTATAAAAAGTAGCGAGACTTTTGCCCGCCAAACAATTACCGGGACTATTGCCCACCTACAAATAAGTTTATGGTTAACGGGACTTTACCCGCTTATGAAATACTGTTATGAAATAGCGACGGGACCTTTGCCCGCCTACTAAATATTATTATGAAAGGCAAAAACAATGTGTTTTTAAAGGACTTTGCCGGGACCTTAGCCCGCCTACTAAATACTATTATGAAAGGACAACGAGACTTTGCTCGCCTACAATTAAGGTTTTAGGATTAACGGGATCCCGCCTACAAATAAATTTTTAGGTTTAGCGGGATCTTTTGCCCGCCTACAAAATACTGACAGTCAACGGAACTTTGTCCGCCTACAATTAAGGTTTTAGGATAAACGGGATCTTTTGCCCGTCTATAAAATACAAACAGTCGACGGAACTTTGTCCGTCCACAAATAAATTTTAGGATTAACGGGATCTTTTGCCCGCCTACAAAATACAAACAATTAAGGTTTTAGGATTAGCGGGGCCCCTTGCCCGCCTACAAAATACAAACAGTCGACGGAACTTTGTCCGCCTACAATTAAGGTTTTAGGTTTAACGGGATCTTTCGCCCGCCTACAAAATACAGTACGATAACGGGACCTTTGCCCGTCTACTAGTAAGTTTTAAGATTAACGGGACCTTTGCCCGCCTACAATATACTAAACAATTAACGGGACTTTTGCCCGCCTACAAGATAGTTCAAAATATAAATTTAATAAATAGCTTGAGCTCAAGCAACTAGGTTTTGGATGAACGAGACCTTTGCCCGTTCAGAAAATACAATTTAAGATGTTACAACAAATAGGAATTAGGATGATAAACACACACGCTTTTAGCAAGCCAATAAAATGAAGCGTTTTAGGGTAGCAGATGAGCGGGGCTTTTAACCGCTCACAAAATATTATAAGGAATAACAAATGGCAAAAAACTCGAACGAGAAAAACACACGCGAAAAAAGCGAATAAAGTAGGAAAACGCGAGCCAAAAATAGAAAAACCGCGAGACAAATGAACGCGCGGAAAATATGGATGGAAAAACAAAGGTCGAGAAATAGAAAACCTCACGACCGAATAAACACTCAAAAAAGCGAAAAAAGCGGAAAAAATGTACACCGCAATTAATTAACTAGAAAAATATGAAGCGGGAAGAAAAACAAGGAAAGAAAGAAAGTCCACCCAACCGGGAAAGGGCCCCGAAAACGGGGCCAAAAAACGGATGGGCAACTCCTCAAAGAAAGACCACAGAAAGCAACGAAGAAAAACCAAAAGACCAAAAGGAACGACGAAAACCAACCAAAAGAAGCAAGGAAGAACCAAATGTGGACAGATAGTAAAGACTGGCTTACCCCAGGTTATGGCAGAACGCCAAGCATGAGTCCCTGGGAGGGTCACCAGTAAAATGAAAAGAGAAACGATTATACTTACAAATGATTCCTGACTTGAGGGTCACCAGAACTTGAGTCTTCCTACCACAAGGCTCGCGATTAAACACAACCCAGCGTTCAGGTAAGTATGCCATTTTTCGGCCCTCCACGACGGATGAACTGGCTTTCTCTTAGTTCCGTTGTGGTAGAGTGCACAGGTCCGGCTCCCCAGCGTCCTCTGTGCTTCCGCTGTCTGTATGTCTGTCCACAGTCGACCCTACGAGGGAGAGACAGAGAGAAGGTTCAATGTTTTGCTTCTGTTTTAAGTTGAATATTTCTTCCCCTAAGGGAAGTGGGCCGCGCTCTGAGGTAGTGCTATACCGAGGCAACCCGTGGCTGGGACGAGGCAAGCCTCTTTTCCACAGCCCAGTTCCAAAAATCAGTTTAATATATGAGCTGCTCAATGAGCAGCGTATCAGATATTAAGCTGATAAGAACAGATTTTTTTTTTTGATAAAATTTATTTACACAGCGGCCAAAGGGCCGCTGATAAAAAATCAAAATATTACAATTCAATTCTCTTTAGATAAATTAATTACGAAAGTCAGTAAGGGTTCCTTTCCACGCGCTATTTACAAAAAGGTCAAAATAAATGTTCGTGATAAAATAAAAGTTCGTGACGAAGTGTCCATCATTGTTGTGCTAAACAAAAGGCAAACTATTTACAATATATACACGCGGATATAAATATTAGCATAGCAGGTTTTCAATTAAATCATTATATACAGTTGAGTTATTTTATACATATGCTAATCTGAACCCCAGTACAACCAATAATAGTCAGGTCTCTTAGTGCAAAATATGGGCCGGATCGTTACAAACGTGACAAAAGTGCCAAATTTGGCACAGAGCTTCATTGACACTTACTGATTAATACTAGAGGGGGTGCCCATCGCAAGCGGCTCTATTTTGAGAATTATGGGATATTTAAGTTTTGCCTTAGATAATGAAGTGCCATTGAAAATAAAGATTTGGGCTACCTGTACAGGGAATGTTGTTGGTGTTTGTTTCGTGTAATTTTGTTTAGAGCAAACACAAAATGACATTTTTAGACTTACTTGGTGATGTTTAGCTTTTAATATGCTATTTAAACTAGTTACAGGCATACTTCTAGTACTCAGTCTCCACTCGGTATCTGCGGCCATTTTCGGCGTTGCTACCAAGACTTGCCAATAATAATTACATATCAGTTTTAAAAACAGATTTTAACATCAGTTTTCAAATTTCTAATATAATGTTTAGCTTTTAATATGCTGTTTTAACTAGTTTTATGAGTATACTACTAGTGCTCAGTCTCCACTCAGTAATTGTGACCATGTTTAGCGTTGCTGCGAAAGCTGGCCAATAATAACTACATATTAGTTTAAAACAAAGACCTTTGGGGTCAGCCTTCTAAGTTCTGATTCAATAAACTTATGACCTGAAATTTACCACCCAAGTCACATCCTAAACAATAAAATCCAATCGTCACACGGTCGTTTCCGAGCAGTGATTCCGGGACATTTACATGTCAAATGAACCTTAACTGACAACGCGCACACGTCTCGCAATTAAAATCACTCCTTAATTTGTTTGGCTCTTTAGACTGTCTACTAAAGATGGAAATGATAACATTACTGTTCAGAAATTATTTACACTACTTGGACATTTGCATTTGCAAAGCGGTGTGCACTCTAATGATGCCTTGAAACACTTGCATCTAGTGCATTCTCCTTTACAAGTACACCGAATGAGCTCGCTGCATGCCTTTGCCACTTCCGGGATGCTTATCCACTTGGGGACCCATACACCATCCTCGATTTTCCAGGAGAACTGCTCAGGTGATGGAATTGCCTGCTCTGAGTCCTCACTGGTTGTCCAGATTCCTGCTTGGAAAACTGCACGGTTGACATGCTGAAGAAGCGCATCCTTTCGAGTAAAATGAAATGAAAATAATTACACGTATGTTTTAAAATGGTTAAAATTAAAAATAACGACGAAAAAATTAGCACGTTGCCATGTTTACCTGCGTTGGTGGAAGCTTGTCCATGTCTCGGTTGTTCTTGCAAAAGAGCTCCATTCTTGTCTTGTTAATGGAATCTAACGGGCTCAACTTGTCGAATAAGATGACTGTGAACCTCTCAATGCGCTTGAAATGGTCTGAATCCACAGTCAGCTGGTGAAAGGGGTTATTTGCAAGGAACTCAAATGTCGGAGTTACTCCAGGAAACAGCTTCCATGCCTGCCAGGCGGACTTCTTTCCTTTCCCATAGAAGGTGGAGGTAGTGTCACAGCCCGTCAGTGCGTGAAACACAGGTAGAGACCTCGATTGCGCTTCCCCTAGACTTGCACAAATGTTGTTGATGCTTAAAAATGAAAAATTACGTCCTGTTCCAAACCCCACCCACAATTCCAAGTCGGGCTGAATTGCTCTGAGCTTGTTGACCTTTCCTATCAAGATAACGATGACATCCGTGTCAACGGTCCTAACGAGTACTGATTTGGTCTGTTCAGCTTGAATGGCATGGAGAACATGGATGACGATCCTTGTGTCTGCCTCCTCGTGATTGCATTCAGGAAAGGATCTGTCTGAGCCAATGGAGATCACAGAAGTCCCTAAAATTAAAGATATAGATATGCGTGCCTGTTAGAAAATCATTTTAAATACCAATGGTGTTTTACTTCCTATATAGCAAATGAAATGACAAAGATGTTACAAGGTAAAACCTGATGTTATGTAGACCGTCTTGTTCTCCGGCCAGTTGTATTCAGCAACCTTGTTCGTCAGAAACGCAAACAGTTCTTCCTTGTTAACTGAATCACGAAGGAACTGCATCCAATTCGGTGGGAGCTTGGTGCCACCAGCAACTTTACGGCGTATGCCCTTTCCTCTCTTTTCGCGTGTCGATTCTTTCAAACTATCACGTACATAGGTATCCCAGACAACGTCAACTCTTCTACTACTCTGAATGCAGATATGAGGAATGAAGACATTCTCTGCGTAGTCATCAAATGTGATCACCCCAGTCACAGGAAGACAATGGACAATGACAGCACCGTCAAAGATCTTGCAGTCGAATTGCGTTGGAGGCTCAGATTGTCGCGGCTGGGCGATGCACTTCAGAAGCTCGGACTTGTTGCTTGGGAGACGAAGATTTCCAAATTCGGACAATGACGGAGGGAATGACTGAACTTCATGACAAAAGAATTCCCCAAGGTCAGCATCGCGGCTCTGCATTGCGATATACAGTTGAGCAAAAAGGGCGACGTTGTTCTGCAATGCCTTGATTGTCTTCGACTGCTTTGATTTGGTGCGCAGGGGTTGTTTGCTGTAAAGGGGGATCTTGTTTTTCTTGATGGGACTGCTTATTGCGATCGTTCTGTCTTTAATAACTGCCTTCACATAGTCCTGGTACTGTGTCTTTCCGAGCTGCTCAAGGTTAACAACGGACTGGGCTACAGCGTCATCCATACAATCTCTGCTATCTAGAGTAACAAGCTCCTGGAAGTCATCTAGGAAAGGGTTCCCCATCTTCCTTATCACGTCTACCAAGTTGTTCACCTGCTGCTTAAACGTCTTTTGTGCACTCAGTCCCATCTCATGATTTAGACGGTCACTAGACTCCTCACTCTCCAGTAGATATTGCTCTTCGAATTGATGCAACATTCTCGTTGTCTCAGGGCCTGAAAGCATCCATCGTCTAAAAACAAATAAAATAAAACTAAATTTAGTATTCCCATCTTCTTCTGTAACAAACAGCCTCTGATGAATTGAACCATCAATAACTTGAACCACCCACTAACTCTAACTTTTCCATCTATTACCATCGAAGGTTCGAGTTAAATTTTCTTAAATATAAAGCAAATTCACTTTGTTCATCTTTGAATAAGCAGTAGTAAGTATACAGTTTTGTGTAGTTCATATAAATAGTCACCTAAATGCTACAGGGTTCTCTGTTAAGCCAACTGCGCCACCTGCACTTTTGATGACCTTGTTCTCTTGCTCATGGGCCTGATCAAAAGGGATAGCGGAGAACCTATTGCCTGTCTTAGACAGAACCCAGTGGCCTTCCCTCTGGAACTCCCGTGCGATGCTTTCTGGAAGAGACTTCATGTCACGAACATGGATTGGGGTCCATCGTGCATAGTTCACGTGGTCAAGAGCAAAGAATAAAGGTATGAGCTCTTCCAGGGCTTCCACGTACAAGGTGAAGTTACGCTGTCGGTGTGCACGTATCACGAGTAACACTAGTGCCTCATACTCTATGATGGAATTCCAGAAGAGAAACGTCGGGCTTCTCTGATTCCTCACTTCCTGCCAAGTAGACATCGATGTCGCATCTGAGCACTGGGAAAATGCTTCTCTCTTTAGTTTATGAAGAGCCAGAGCGGTGACTTGATGGGCGTGCCTAAAAAATTCACATTGCTTTTCTCAGTTGGCTTTGATCATAAATTATTAAAGCGGTTTTATGCAATGTTCACTCTAATTATAGGTTTACTTCAATATTAATGTTACTCAGTAGAAATAGCAAATTCCGCATCTGGAATTAAAATGAAAGCCTAACGAGACTTTGTCAGTTTCACTTGAAAAAGCTTTTCCAATCATTTTTATGGCCACCCAAAAGAGTGAGTTTTGAAAATTACGTTTACTTGCACTTCCCTTACCTTGTTCTTGTCAAATGCGTCGCTTTCAGGAAGGAATCTGCCACACCAGAGGTGGCCACTTCAGCTTCACTCAGAGCGGTAGTCCAGCCAGAACCATCCAGCAAATCGCCAAGCAAACTCCAAAGTGCCATTTCGATATGCAGGCCGCCTAGCATGACGACATATGCTTGCTCTCCATGGGAGATGGGCCACTTCCACTGAACCATCTTCGCTAAAGCAAAAAGAGGCTGGTCAACGGTGATGATAGGAACCTGATTGGGGTTAAGGAAGGTTACAGCTTGCCTCAAGACGTCCATACCATGCTTAACCATCGCTGGTGTTGCTGCCTTTTCGTAGAACAGCGGAAGTAGCGCAGTTAAGGCAGGTGGATCCTCTTCCGTGTGGGTCGAGGCGTGATATGCCGCCCAAGTCACTGTATCACCAGAAGAAACTGATCCTTCGTCTAACTTTCTTAGAGAGTGCTCCACCCACCGTTCTTCCCTTTGTTTCTCTACAGCCATACAACTTGCTGATTCCTTCATTTCACACACCGGGACGACTGCTTTACTAGTGTCTAGCTCTACAGGGTGAACTGTAGCATATGCCTCTGGGAGTGCATGTCTTGTTCCCTGTGGAGGTAGAGTCACTGGGGGCCTTTCCTCGCCAGGATTATTCTCCGTCGGTAACTGGAACACACTTATACCAGTGCCATGGAACGAAGAGGCTGCCGTCGTAGATGTTGGGTTGTGGTCTATGTTATCGAGTGCTCCGACAGTAAAAATTCCCTTTTTCAAGCAGGCAGGTGCCACACAACCATCCATTTCAAAGCGATCACTAACTGAGGTAGCAAGCATGTCTTCTAACTCAACGATCCTTTGGTAAGACACGGAGATCCCCATTTGATACAGCTTTGCTATGAGCGTCTTACTCCTTGTCAATGCGTGCACATTGAACCCAATGTACAACGGAAGAGGGGGCTCTCGAGCTTTGGTATGCCGTGTCTGACCAGTTTTCGACTTTGTGGTTGATCGTTCTTTGGCATTGAAGAAGATTGTCTGACACACTGTTAAACATGCTTGTGATTCTTGAACTTCAGTGTTCTCGATGTTTACACCAGTTAATATCATTGATACCAGTGATTTTAGGCTAGCAGGAACTGACCTTTCTTGACAGTTTTTCGTAAAACTTCCAGAAAATTTAAATCCCTCGTGACTAAACATGTCTCTGCGCACAATTGCTGAGGCCTTAGCTAAAATCACAGCATCCGCTGAGAAGTCTCTTTGCTGCAATGCCTCTTTGACCATGCCCTGAATCGCCTTCGTGAATATTATGACAACATTTTTGCCGTCATTTTGCTCTTGAGCTTCTGGAAAGTTTTCCAATAACGATGTTTTGAGTCTAGTTTTATTAACACTTTTGTGAACGCCCAAAGTTTCAAGCCGACGTACATATAACGAATGTAGCTCAGAAAGCAGAAACATCAACTTGCCGTTTTCAACAGAAGTCTCTATATATTCAAGCAACTCAATGAAGGCCTGAGACTCCTTAACTTTCTCTTCATCTTTTTCACATGACTCTTGTCGTTTACTTGATGTGTGACGTCTGTAGCGATTTCGCAGATCTGTCATGCATTTGAGATGGTATTTTGCGTCAGCTGCCATAAGCTCAACCCCAGAAACTTTAGGTAAAAGCGTACTGTCCTGAAGTTCTGTGATCATTTGGCGGAGCTTCTTGTCAGTGGCGTATGTAGAGACTTCGTGAAGTTGGCCACCCTTTCCACATAATATACAGTCTTCTTTATTGTGCCGTGAGGACAACCTTCATGTTTTCTGAGCTTGGACTTCCTCGTCATCTTGTTCGGCTTGTTCCATTTTTCTTTTACGTGCAATTCTCTCTTTTGCCTTTTTAAGCTTTGACGAACTGAACTGTAGATGACATGACTTGTGCCATGAAGCCCCTTTCTCAACCAAAACCTCTGCATCTGTGTCAAGCGGTAGGGAAAGAGGGACTGGTAGAGCATCCACCGCATTAAACTCAACAGCATTCTTTAGAAACAAGCTATAGACAGCCTTAGGATCTGCCCTATCTCCACTTGCTCTAAGTGGGCATCTTAACTCTTCTGTAGTATGTTTTTGGCAGATGACACATTGATTCCAAGATAATGCCATAGTTTCTAAAATTTTTAGTGAAACCATAAGCCATACGATAAGTATTTTTTGGTTGAGGAAGACAGATTGAATAGAAATACATTTAAATATAATCTTGAACTGTAAAATGCAAGGGTTTTTGTACAAAAATATATTTTAAAAAACGATAGAACAGCCTTTTTAAAAGTACAGCATTTCGAAAATTTTGAGTGTGAATCGTTTGAGCAATACGATCTCATTTTCGGTTTATTAGGAAGACAAAACAAATAGTGACAGACTTAAAATATATTTAAAACTACAAACTGAAGCTTATTCGAGGTAAAAATATATTTTAAAGCTGATAGAATAGCATTTCAAAGGCTAAATACTTACAGGTTGTGCAGATACGCCTGGGCGCCGCCATCTTGGAATTGACTCATGGAAGAGTGGGAATGGGTACCAGTGTTTTTTAGCAGGGTCAGAAAAAAGCTTATTTGATCGGTTTATAAGGTGTTTATGGGTAGAATTGAAAGATATAAGACTGAAACTGTTATTTACAATATGACAACGGCAATCTGAGTGATTAAAGGTATTAAATAGCACTCTTTAAAAGTAGCACCACAGGACAGCACAGGACACCCAGCAAAGGGAAATTTTCGCAAGTTTAATCCTCGTTATCTCCCTTCATAAGCAGATCTGCGTCAGGCACCCCCTCTAATATTTATAGTACTGCCGTAAGCTATTACTATGCAAAGTTTGATGCTTTTGTCAACTCTGTAACGATCCTGAAGCTAAGAGACCTGACTATAAAGGCGACCAAGGGGCTCAGAAAAGGAATCAAAATAAATTACTGATATACAATTCGATTATACAAATTACAATAAATCATTATATACAAAGCTTTGAGCCTCAGTACAACCAATAAAGGCGACCAAGAGGCTCAAGAGTAAGAAGAACCCTAGTACTACCAATGAAGGCGACCAAAGGGTTCAAAATAAAAATTACAATCAGAATCAATCAAGTCATTATATACAAACTCTGAGCCTCAGTACAACCAATGAAGGCGACCAAGAGGCTCAAAGGAAAAATAAAATAAATTAGAAAGAAAAAGAAATCTTGCCATTCGCATCCGTGCTACAAAAAATACCATCAAGCGACCAAAAATACTTCACTTTGTCAAGAGGTTCACCAAGAATTCGGAGTCTAATATTCTTTCTGATAAGATCAACAATAGCCCGGGATGTCAAGTGGGAATTTCTAAAAGTAGCGGAGTTGCGGGCTTGCCAAACATAATAAAGGATAGACGCTATGAGATAACGGAATAAAAGTAACCGAGGGGAGGACTGAGACATAGAAAGAGGGAAGAGAACAGACATGAAAGAAAGAGAAAAGGGAGAACCCAAAAGGCGGGAAAGAAAGGACGCGAAAAAATTCCAAACCCGAACAATTCTGGGGCATTCGATAAAGCAGTGTTTCGCAGTTTCAACCCGAGAACATGATGCACATTTATCAGAGTCGATATAACCCCAATTTTTGAGGTTATATCGGACACGAACTACACGATGTAACAAAAGCCACAATAAATCATTTTTCTTATTCTCAATAATCTTGAGTCTAGACTTACGCCACACCGAGGCCCACCGATTAATGGGACGACCGACAACGGACTCCCAGAAAGTAGCGCACCCCGGTGCAGCGCTAGGGAACGAGAATAAAAGAGTATAGATATTCTTACAGGAAAGATCGTCGGGTAATGCACCATGCTTCTCGAAGAGCTGTTGAAACAGAGAAATACATTTACGGTAATGCAGAGAAGGTTCAGAAGAAACGGGAAAGAGATTAGAAACAAAGTCAAATCGCGTGTCAAGCTTCATAAGGCGATTCCCGATAAAATAACGAGCTAGAAAGTGCCACTTTTGACTGCCAAAATTATCGCGTAAGCTAGAAAAACTAGATAAACGAAGACTAGCACATTTAGTGCGAAAGTCGACAACGTTAAGGCCACCGCAATGAAGCGGCGCGCAACAACGCTGCCGACTAACATTTTCCATTTTACCTTTCCAAATAAACGGCCAAACGATGCGATTGTAGGAATCGACCACCCACTGAGGGGGCGCGAGAATTTTGGCAGTGTGCCAAAAGCGGCTTGCGCCCAATACATTCACTATCATGGCGCGTCCTCAAAACGAAAGCTCCCTTTGTTTCCACATATTCAAAACCGATTGTAGTTTGCCTAGTCTAGCCTTCCAATTATCAGACTCAACAGAAATTAAACCATTAGAATAATAGACCCCTAAAATTTTAACTTTGGAAACCCAAGTAAGGCCGAAGGGCGAGGCACCATTCGCTCGCCACCTACCAAGCCACATAGCTTCTGACTTGGAGGTGTTGAGCTTGGCGCCAGACCCCTGCTCGTACTTGTGTACCACGCGCAAAAGGTGACAAAGGGAACGTTCGTTTTTAACAAAATTTGTGGCATCATCGGCGTACTGGGAAATCTTAACTTGAAGACCGCCAGCTCCGGGGAGCTGGAAGCCTTCAATTTCCTTACATTTTCTGATCTGAGTAGACAAAACTTCAGAAATCAGCACGTATAAAAGAGGGGACAGGGGGCACCCCTGTCTCACGCCTCTTTGGAGAAAAACCGGAGCAGAAAGAGAACCATTACAAATGATACGAGAAAAAACATCATTATAGAAAATGTTAACCCAACGACAGAAAGACGGACCAAAGCCAAATTTGGCCAGAGTCCGCATTAAAAATTCATGATCCACGCGATCGAAAGCCTTTTCCTGATCTAGAGTCACGAGAATACCGGTTTCGTCAGTTTTGTCAATCATGTCTAAGGTATCCCGAATTAGATGCAAATTGGAAAAAATAGATCTTCCCACTACGCCGCACGTTTGATCCTGGTGAACAATAGAGCTCATTACCAGTTTCAAACGCTCGGTGATAACTTTGGATGCCAACTTATAATCTGTATTCAATAGAGAAATTGGGCGCCAATTTTTCGGCAATCGCTTATCGTCCTTGTATAGCAAGCGCAAAAGACCTTCGCGCTGGCTATCAGTGAGGACACCGAGGCGATATCGCTCGTTCAAAACTAGAACGAGGAAATTGCCTAATTCGTCCCAAAAAGCGAGATAAAATTCAGTTGGAAGGCCGTCAGAACCAGGCGATTTGCCGGTCTGAAGGCCTTTCAGAGCAGAGAAAAGTTCGTCCTTTGTAAACAAACCTTCGCATTTTTCGCGCTCCAGATCCGTCAAAGAAAAATCTAAATCATCAATGAACTCGGTTTGGATCTGCATGTCAAGGGAATCCTTAGCATACAGATCCTTGTAAAAGGTAACAAGAATATTTTCTAGTTCAGGTTGCGAAGTCCGCTCGGACCCATTTTCATCAAGTAAACAAACAAACGAATTTTTCTCAGCCCTTTTCTGCTCGAGTCGGAAGAAATACCGAGTAGGTTTTTCTCCCTCCTCGATCCACTTTGCACGCGATCGAATTTTAGCGCCCTCCGCCTCTCGCAAAATGAGAGACGAAAGGGCTCTTTCAAGATTCTTGATTTCGGAAATTACAGATTCATCCCCGGCATGAAAAGCACTTTTGGTCGCAATCAACTGTCTAGTCAAAAGATTACGTTCGCGATTAATTGACTTGTGTTTACGCGTAGAAAAATCAATGCAGGACCTGCGAATGACAAGTTTCAAATTATCCCACCAAGCCCCGAGAGAATCAAAATTAGCAATTCGGCTCTTTTCATAGTCAATGACATGCGAAAGGAAACGCCTGAAATTAACATCAGACAAAAGAGCCGAATTGAGCTTCCAAACACCGCCTCGTTTATTTGAAGAGTCGGTGAGTGACAAATTCAAATCAACAAAATCGTGATCGGAAAAAGTACACGGCAAAACCTTGTTTGAGGATACACTTTTAAGCAAACCAGAAGAAATCAAAAAACGATCTAAACGAGAGGCCTGGGAATAATCAGCATTTGACCAAGTAAACGAAGTCCCTCGCGGGTTCTTTTTACGCCAAATATCAATCAAAGAAAAGTCCGACAAAAGCGCGTGTAAGTGCTTTTTATCGGGTAAAGATGAATCGGCAAAATGTAAACGATCTAACACGTTATCAACACAATTAAAATCACCGGCAACAATGAGATCACCTTGGGATATAAAATAATTATGTAAATTCTCAAAAAAGATTTTGTGCTCAGAGACAGTGTTTGGAGCGTAAACATTAACAACATTAAAACTACGAGATGCTAGTATTACCAATGCACTGAAAACTCTTCCATCGGAATCAAATAAAAATCGAGAGATTTTACCAGAAAATCTGGGAGAGACAAATAACGCCACGCCAGCGGATTTGCCTCTGCCAAAAGACCAAAAACATTCACCAGGCCAAATACGTGCAATACGATCGGCCTGTTTCTTACAGGAAACATGAGTTTCCTGCAATAAAAAGAGATCATAGTGCAATCGTTCTAGTTCGCGTAAAACAAGACTGCATTTAGCGGGGGTGCCAAGACCCCTAACATTAATTGATAAAATTTTAAGAGACATTGGTAATACTAACGTCTCGATCGGTGTTTGCATTTAACCTGCACCCATTCCATGTCGCTTTCATCGTCGTCATCACCTGAAGATCGATCGTCCTTCTCCTTACGCCGATAGTCAGAGCAATCGCGCTCCCTGTGACGATCGCTGGAGTGGTGTCGTTCGCGGCGCCTGTCGCGATCGCGGTCACGGCCACGCTTAGAGCGCTCCCGATCCCGCTCGCGATCGCCCTCACCATCGGATTCTTCCTTCTGCGGTTGACTCTTGGATGACGATTTCTGCGACGAGGGTTTCTTCGAATGCGTCGACTTCGATTGCTTCTTATCGGAAACTGCCGTTTCAGCCGATGCACGCGGAGTCGGACCAGAGCCGGTAGCCGCCCTCGCCGCCTTTATGGCCTCAGCTTGTTCCGGGGAACGTGAGGCCACGCCAGCGTACGAGGACGTGCCACCGGCTTTCCCGGTCAAAGTCCCCGCGACATCAGCGTAAGATGAATTGCCGGGGTTTTCAACCACATTCGCGCTGAAGAGCAAAAATGGACACAGGCTAGCCGCGTGATCCTCTTCCAGGCAGATGGAGCAAAGGGGCGGCGACGGGCACTCGTTCGACACATGGCCAGGCGTTTCGCAGTTGAAGCACCTGACCGATCTACAATCTTTCACGAGATGATCTTCGGCACAGCACCGTCGACACATCTTTGGTTGGGTCGGGTACCAAATCCTGAGCGGCTCCCCGGCAATGTATAGAGAAGACGGGATAATCTTGTTTATTCGCATCCTCGCGGTACGAATGCCATTATAAATAGAATCGGCCACCTTGTCGCGACGGAAAGAAAACACCTTTCCGTAGCGCGACAAGTGACCGATGATGACTGTGTCTGGCATCTCCGGCGGCGCTTCGTAGATCTTAACGAGTTGGAGACGGTTTTCGCAGTCTCCCAGAAGAACCGTGCACCCGGCAATAGACACACAGCTAACGCCGAGTGCGGCGTTCTTCGCTTCTGGGGATTTAAAAGCTACCACCCACGTGTTGTTCGAGGCTCTTCGTTGTACGGAAATAACAGAATCAATGTCAATCCCCGCGGCATCAAAGCCAACGAGAATTTCCTGCGAGGAAACGACCGTATCGACGGAAAAAGAAACCGAAAGCTCTTTTCTGAGTTTAGCTGATTTGCCATCATCCTTGACCGACCATGTGAATTCGGGAACACGTGCAAATTTGGCACCATTGTCGAACATGTCGATTAAAATCTTTGGGACTGGCTCTGCACCTCTGGGCGTGTCCTGGAACAACACCGGCGTTGATGAACCCTCACCAGAGGGATTAGAGAACTGGTCTTCTTGATTGTCTTCCATTGTTCACAAAAGATTGTGTTGAAGATTGTTGAGAATACTTTTCTCGCGCGAAGAATAATCGCAGCCAATTAGATCTTTGCCAAAAGGCCGAGAAGCGATGCCGAGTAGGTTCTCCGCAAGCAGGGTGGTTTCTTCCTTCCATCTTCGAGATATGGTGGTCGGAAAACTGTCGCTTCCCTGCATGCAAAGTTGACCCAACAAGGTGGGTACTGGAGAGGAAAAGTAATAGGTGTTTGTAGGTCCGAGGCCGGGTAGGTTAGGACAACTACCATACACGGACAATCAAGTAACCTGTACAACGTTACGCGTTTCCTGTGCGATACAATGAGCTGAGACAGTTGCATGAAAACGAGGCAAAATGAAAAGGCACCCACATGATGACCCATATGATGCTGTTTTCGAGTTCTCTCCGCGTTTCGTACGAGAAGTGTCCTCGTTTTTAACCCCCTAGCAATGCTACCTCGCAGGTGGAGAGCTTCGACAGTGCATACCAGAGGAAAAAGCTACATGCCTCGTTTACAAGTCCCTACAAAAGTTAAAATTTTAGCGCAAGTGTTGAGGCTTTGTTTGGTAAGTTTTATATATCACTCCATACCTTGCTATGCATGCAGTAAACCGAATTGTTTCATTTGTTTAGAATTATTGTAAATAAGGTTGTTAAATTTGAGTCCTTTTTATTGTAAATAGCCAAATTTGTATGTTTTTATATATATATATTTAAAATATAGTTTTGATTTTTTCATGTATCTATAATTTATTTTGTTTATTGTTAGTGTTTCCTATAAGTAGAGGGTTTTTACCCTAGGGTAGATACAACTGACACTTTTAAAAGTTATTGATTATTGATTGAGTTACTGATAGATCTTTCGTCTGTTCGATCGTTCGTTTATCCGTTCGTCCGTCCGTCCATCCATCTCGCCGCTCCTTCCTTCATTCATTCATTCGTTCGTTCGTTCGTTAGTTCGTTCGTTCGTTCGTTCGTTCGTTCGTTCGTTCGTTCGTTCGTTAAACTTACTGGGCTTGAAGCAATGAGGCACGCCTTCCGGTACATAATTGTTATAGCAACAACCATTTGCTTTACACGCGTCAGCGTCATTACTATTATTTCCACAATCTTCTTTCAAGGAGTTTTCAACATAAGCACATTCGTCAGAAAGAGCTGGAAATTAAATGAGACAAAAGATTGCAATTAGAAACTATTAATTTTCTGCAGTAAAGCTGACTTCCATGCATTTTGGGAAGATAAGATTTGCTAAACGATGGATAATTTTTAACTACTTATCGGTTACAACATACAAAATTAAAGTGTAGTACGAAGGCTTCGCTGCCAGCCTGTCTGGTCATTAGTTGCTAACAAAGAAAAAAGTGGAGAAGAGAAAACAAGGAAATTTCAACAATATGTTTTTTCCACTGCAATAGATTCACGCTCAGTCTTTTTTTGTTAAGCGCTAGTTTAAAATTAGACGAGAACTGTAGGAATTTGATACGTTTATGGTGGTTTGTCCCTTTGTTAAAGCATGTTCAGTAGAGTAATTTCATTTAACCTGCGAAACAATATCTGATAGTTATCGCGTAAAAGTCAACACCAAACAAAAGAAAGCAATGGAATTAGTGTCTCATAGTATCTGAAAATGTAATAACTATTTCACGGGTTTTGTAAAATCACTCATAGTTTTACGCCTATTTAAGAGTTTTTGCTAAGAATATATCAGTCAAAATGCGTTAAGTGCTAGTCGCTATGTGATCTACTGATCAGAAAGATAAGGCTTCATGCAGACGTGAAAGGTCCCTTTAAATAAATAGAAAAGTTGGCTCTGTTTCAAGTCAGAAATTATCTTTTCTAGGCCTAGAAAATTAAATTGCCTTGGTTACAATCATGCGCCAATTTCAGTTACATTCGCGCCCCGAATTAATTCGTGTTTTAATAGACTCGGCGTGTTCAATTGAAAATCCGAAAAGCTGACTGGTTCTAAAAACGTTGTTCTTGATTCGAGATCTTCTGAACTGTGCAAAACAGACAACATGACAACATTTAGGCCTCGTCCAGACGTCGTGATTCTCCCGTGCTGAAATCAGTTGCAATAAGGTTCGACTGTAGCACGGCAAAAACACGACACTGATTCAGACGTCGTGCCAAAGACGTACCAAATTGAGGATTTATTGAAGCCACATAACAACTAGTCAGCGGTGATAAAGAAAAATGACGCCTTTTTCCAAATTGCAGTAAAAAAAACTCTTGTTTTTAAAATAATTGCAAGACTCAACAAAAAGACAACCTCATAGCTACATGCTTCGAACCGTTCCTGCATATCGTTTAGCAACGTCTTGTGTAAACGTCTTTTTAATTTTTAAAATTCGCGAAGAGAATCTTCCTTTTGTAAAAACCATTGTTGCAAACGACCATATCCGTGACGTATTTTTCTTTTCAATACGATCTTCTTCAACTTTCTTTTTCTTTGCCCGACTGGTTTCCGTTAGCTACAACCAGATTTTAAAAATTGAAATAGATTTTGTTTAGGCCTTTAACGTTTGTTTATAAGGCGATGATGCTATTCTTAGCAACATGTTGATTGGCAGCATTTCGGCATTGTATCCTACACAATTTTACAATTTTCTTTCACTGACAAATTTGTAGTATAAGCCATCATACAACATGTTTTGAGTTTGAAGGTAAAAAAAAAGCAAAAAAAACAAACAAAACAAAACAAAACAAAACAAATACACGCTTTGTCCAGAATATTTTCAGATGTTCTAGACAAAAATGCGAGTATTTTAAAATTTAACATCTTTATTATTTACTAAATGCAAGCATTTAGCCTAAATATGCACCATCTTTATCTGTTATATATGGGTGGTAAATATTACACGGCGGCGCGAAGATATGAATTTTGTTTTCGAGTGGTAAAGCAATATTTTACGAATGAGCGCAGCGAATGAATGAAATATTGCTTTTACCACGAGAAAATAAAATTCATATTATCAAGCCACCGTGTAATTTTCTTTTACTATATAGACAAAAAAAACATACTTGCTGTAAAAGTTAAAATCTTTTTATTCATCAAAAGGTTAAACACGCGTACGAGCTTACAATTGAACAAATTGCCAATCTGAAAGGCATTTCGCAAACTGAAGCTTTCAAAAGTTGTACAACGTAAATAAGCTTTCATAACTGTCACTGATTATTTATAATTCGCCGTTTTGAAATCTGTTTATGCTCAAACTCATCCCTTTTCTGATTTCTGGTCGCGAAGTCTTGCAGTTCGGCAGCTGCATGAATTTCTTGATTTTTCCTCCCTTCGTCTCCACAAGCAAGAAGCTCTTTTAAATCATTTCAAGTCATATGAAGTTTGCTTATTTCCTTCTTCTCAGAAAAAGATTTTACTTTGGCTTTAGTGAATTTCACGAATCGATAGACGCCTCAATAGCTCGCCATTTCCAACCGAAGTTTGGCAGCTTTGCACAAACAACCGTGCAAAGGCGGTCGCAAAGGCGGGAAATGACGTCATCGATATCCTCACTAGTGAGGATATGGAAAATATGTCACTACAGTCCCGGATGCAGTTTCGTATGAATTTTACGAGTGGTCTATTTTCCAGTAAAACACTTGCGGATATATAATAAAACTATTTATTGGCAGGATGTAAATCAATATATCTTACCCATTCGAGATTTACTGTAAAAGCAATGTGGGACGCCGCTTGGGACGTTGTTTTGGTAACAGCATCCTTTCTCTTTGCACTGGCTTGGCGTCACCCCGCCAAAGCCACAATCTACACGTATCATTATCAGTAGCTGGGCATGAACCCTTATATAAAAACAGTACAAAAATATAACTTATAGCACCCTATATAATTCGTAGCATGAAAATGACCCTACGTAACTCGCACTTGTTATATAGACCTGTTTTGGAACGCCGTTTAGAAGACTGCTTATAAACGCCGTTCGTAAGAGTTAACGCCGTTTTTAAGACTGTTTGAAAACACCATTCGGATGCCTGCTTATATACGCTGTGAATAAGAGGATATATTTGCTGTTTCAGGGTCCTTACGAACGCCCTTTCAGTTTAGTGTCCTACAAACGCCGATAGTAAGAGCCCTTATAAACGCCAATCGTAAGTCTTTACGCCAGCCGATCGAAGGAGCCCTTACACAAGCCGATCGTAAGAGTCCTTATAAACGCCGTTCGTAAGAGTCCTTACACCAGCCGATCGAAGGAGCCCTTACACAAACCGATCGTAAGAGTCCTTATAAATGCCGTTCGTAAGAGTCCTTACACAAGCAGTTCGTAAGAGTCCTTACACAAGCCGATCGTAAGAGTCCTTATAAACGCCGTTCGTAAGAGTCCTTACACAAGCCGTTCGTAAGAGTCCTTATAAACGCCGATCGTAAGAGTCCTTATAAACGACGTTCGTAAGATTTCTTACAAAAGCCGTTCGTAAGAGTCCTTATAAACGCCGATCGGAAGAGTCCTTATAAACGCTGTTCAAAAGAGTCCTTACAAAAGCCGTTCGTAAGAGTCCTTATAAACGCCAATCGTAAGAGTCCTTATAAACGCTGTTCGTAAGAGTCCTTACAAAAGCCGTTCGTGAGAGTCCTTATAAACGCCGTTCGTAAGAGTCCTTACACAAGCCGATCGTAAGAGTCCTTATAAACGACGTTCGTAAGAGTCCTTACAAAAGCTGTTCGTAAGAGTCCTTATAGAAGCCGTTCGTAAGAGCCCTTATAAACGCCGATCGTAAATTCGTAAGAGTCATTATAAACGCCGATCGTAAGAGTCCTTATAAACGCCGTTTGTAAGAGTCCTTACACAAGCCGATCGTAAGAGTCCTTATAAACGCCGTTCGTAAGAGTCCTTACAAAAGCCGTTCGTAAGAGTCCTTATAAACGCCGTTCGTAAGAGTCCTTACACAAGCCGTTCGTAAGAGTCCTTATAAACGCTGTTCGTAAGAGTCCTTACAAAAGCCGTTCGTAAGAGTCCTTATAAACGCCGTTCGTAAGAGTCCTTACACAAGCCGATCGTAAGAGTCCTTATAAACGACGTTCGTAAGAGTCCTTACAAAAGCCGTTCGTAAGAGTCCTTATAAAAGCCGTTCGTAAGAGCCCTTATAAACGCCGATCGTAAGAGTCCCTATAAACGCCGATCGTAAGAGTCCTTACAAAAGCCATTCGTAAGAGTCATTATAAACGCCGATCGTAAGAGTCCCTATAAACGCCGTTCGTAAGAGTCCTTATAAACGCCGTTCGTAAGAGTCCTTACAAAAGCTGTTCGTAAGAGCCCTTATAAACGCCGATCGTAAATTCGTAAGAGTCATTATAAACGCCGATCGTAAGAGTCCTTATAAACGCCGTTTGTAAGAGTCCTTATAAACGCCAATCGTAAGAGTCCTTATAAACGCTGTTCGTAAGAGTCCTTACAAAAGCCGTTCGTGAGAGTCCTTATAAACGCCGTTCGTAAGAGTCCTTATAAACGCTGTTCAAAAGAGTCCTTACAAAAGCCGTTCGTAAGAGTCCTTATAAACGCCGTTCGTAAGAGTCCTTATAAACGCTGTTCAAAAGAGTCCTTACAAAAGCCGTTCGTAAGAGTCCTTATAAACGCCGTTCGTAAGAGTCCTTATAAACGCCAATCGTAAGAGTCCTTATAAACGCTGTTCGTAAGAGTCCTTACAAAAGCCGTTCGTGAGAGTCCTTATAAACGCCGTTCGTAAGAGTCCTTACACAAGCCGATCGTAAGAGTCCTTATAAACGACGTTCGTAAGAGTCCTTACAAAAGCTGTTCGTAAGAGTCCTTATAGAAGCCGTTCGTAAGAGCCCTTATAAACGCCGATCGTAAATTCGTAAGAGTCATTATAAACGCCGATCGTAAGAGTCCTTATAAACGCCGTTTGTAAGAGTCCTTACACAAGCCGATCGTAAGAGTCCTTATAAACGCCGTTCGTAAGAGTCCTTACACAAGCCGTTCGTAAGAGTCCTTATAAACGCCGTTCGTAAGAGTCCTTACACAAGCCGTTCGTAAGAGTCCTTATAAACGCTGTTCGTAAGAGTCCTTACAAAAGCCGTTCGTAAGAGTCCTTATAAACGCCGTTCGTAAGAGTCCTTACACAAGCCGATCGTAAGAGTCCTTATAAACGACGTTCGTAAGAGTCCTTACAAAAGCTGTTCGTAAGAGTCCTTATAAAAGCCGTTCGTAAGAGCCCTTATAAACGCCGATCGTAAGAGTCCCTATAAACGCCGATCGTAAGAGTCCTTACAAAAGCCATTCGTAAGAGTCATTATAAACGCCGATCGTAAGAGTCCCTATAAACGCCGTTCGTAAGAGTCCTTACAAAAGCCGTTCGTAAGAGTCCTTATAAACGCCGTTCGTAAGAGTCCTTACACAAGCCGATCGTGAGAGTCCTTATAAACGACGTTCGTAAGAGTCCTTACAAAAGCCGTTCGTAAGAGTCCTTACAAAAGCCGTTCGTAAGAGTCCTTATAAACGCCGTTCGTAAGAGTCCTTACAAAAGCCGTTCGTAAGAGTCCTTATAAACGCCGATCGTAAGAGTCCTCAAGAGTCCCTATAAAAGCCGATCGTAAGAGTCCTTACAAACGCCGATTTTAAGAGTCCTTATAAACGCCGATCGTAAGGGTGCTTTAAAACGCCGATCTTAAGAGTCATAACAAACGCCGATCGTAAGAGTCCTTAAAACCTCCGTTTAATCCTTATGTAAAAGTCCTTATAAATGCCGATTTTAAGAGTCCTAACAAAGGACGATCGTAAGAGTCCTTAAACACTCCGATTGAAATAGTCCTTATGTCAGAGTCCTTAAAAGGTCGTTTGTAGTAATCCTTATAATGGTCGTTCGTAAGAGGCCTTAAGAACGCCGTTCGTAAGGGGCAAAGCTTTTCAAACTAAGATGGCTTTTTTCCTCAAGTTATACCCTGTAAACACGACGAAAGTACAATTTCAAAACGTTGTTGTAATAAACCATATTTATTCAGTTCACAATAAAAATGTCATGTCAAGCCATGTCATCCAAAATATTTACAATAAAGAATTGACTCACGGACACCACTGTAAATCTTAACTGAAACAAAGGAACATTTGTATGCTCTCTGGTACCTGAGATAAACCGATTTTGATTATTTGTTAAGTTTTCGGCGCTAGCAACACTCTCAAAGCTCTCTCTCAGACACTTGAGTATATAATGGCGTGCGCGATGTTGGGGAATGTGCGATGAAAGCTTCTCGCAACTCCGATCGCCCGTTTTTGTGAAGGAAAAAAAATTCCATGGTCAAGTTTCATACTCCAATCAATTCGATTTTGCGTCAAAAAGATAAGAGTTAAATATTTTTATAAAAATAGTAAACGTCACCATCTTTTTGTCTTCTGGATGTAAAGTTGAAGGTCTTGTTGTAGAAAAGGGGTCCAAAAAAAAGAAAGAAAAATGTGATCGTAGAAAAATCATACCCGTTTTCAAATGAAAGCATATACGTGTAAGAACATTACAGGAGTTTAATGTATTCAGGTTCTGTCACCTCAATTTTCACGGTGACAGTTTCTGGATTGTCTGATGTCAGGTTAAATTCCACATGTTCTCCCTCTTTTAGGATTACTCTGTAGGGTGTAGCTTCCTGATAAAGGATCTCTTTTCCACCCCTGGACTTCACAATGAAGCTGTTGAAAGAACAACTGTTAAGTTCTTTTTTTTTTTTGGGTTTCAGAGTATCAATTATTAATAATGAGCGCATCTGCTATCTGAAAAGGTAATTTTCTTGCAGTCCAGGATTTCCAAAGTTTTCTTTTCGTGTAGCCCTGATGGGCGATCATAAGAAATGCAACTAAGACAATTCCTTGGCACCATACAGGAAAATGCAGAGAAAAAAACAAGAATACCTGTGACTAGTCAAATTCGAGCCCCTACAATCAGGTCCCTCAGCAAAATAAAGTCAATTTTGTTTACGTTTTCTATTACTTATCATAACTACATAGATGAACATGATGAGGTCATTTTGGTCAAGTAAAGTATGGTGTAAAGAGGTGGGAGGAAAAGATTTTTTCTGTTAGGTTTAAATATTGCTTCGAGGGAGGACATTGTAGAAGACGGCTGATTTTTCAAGGAATTTCGTCACATTGAATCACACTTATTGATGATACTTACGTTACGACAATCGCTATGATTTCCAGGCCTTGCACATATTGCAGCATAATCACTCCCTGGTGATATGTAAGTCTCCACTGTCTGTCAAATTTTTTAAAGACGGGAGACTTTAATTTCCCGCTCAATCCAGATGGGATACTCCATGGAAAGACACATTTCAGGTTGGTGCGGACTGGCTTCACGCCTAACAGCCCCTGTAATTAACACATTGTAGATTTGGTTAGAAAATTGTTCTTCGTTATTTTTGCGGACTCGACTATGCATAGCGAGGTCTGTGTGAAAAAGGTTTTCATTTAGTTGCTACCTAATTTTCCCCCTTTATTATCCTTAAAATTCCTATATCAAGTTGCCCCAAAATAAGTCCGTCAGAATTCCCCACACTCTCATAGAGGACACGCTTTCACCATTATAAGCCCATGGGCGTCCTATATTCTGATGCAGCCCTAGAAACAATAGAATGACTGCCCATTATATTTCCTATTGAAAGTAGTTTGTTCTTTATGTCAGTTAACAAATGACGCAGCACTTGTCATATCCCTACGTTCCACGGAAAATACTTTCGTACAAGTAAATCAATTCCGATAGTGAGCCCAAACGAAAACAAACCAACCAAAAGTCTCGCGGGTAAAAAAAATATTGTGTCTCTCTCTTTTCTTTTTGTGGTGTCGTGTAATCTACACATTTTTAACAAATGTTCTCGTTCTTGTCCAACTCTACAACCATTTCATGTGAGAATAAATACTCTTGAGATTTCCCTAGGCATAAATTCAGAATTTCCTAGCATACTATCAACTGCATTGTTAAATTTCGCCAGAAAAGTTTGATTAGTCAGCGTGTAGTTTTTTATTTCACCAAGTGGTACGTTTCAAGTATATTTTGATTTGGCCTGACCAATTTTTTTTCCCTTTGTGGATATCAGGGTTATTTGTAGTGATGCCATTAGGCGGGTTACAAGACACGCCCATATCTTTCGTTTTACTTTCCCTGGCTCACCCTCTCTGAACTCCACAAGATCCTTGCTCTTTCTGTTTCAATTAGTCGCAGGTGGTGTTCCCGTTGGCTTTCTCTGTGCAAATTCTGGTCTTCCTTCCTTAAGCTCTCACCGCAACCAGCGACATGACATTTTTCCAGTTTTCGCTGGCAGGCCATGGTGTGCGAAGGCACTAGATATCTTAAGAGAAGGGATTGTAAATTATTGTTTATTGATAGTGCTTTCCTTTTTTCTGGTATTAGGAGAGAATACGTACTTGAAAATATTTTTTCTCGTTCTGACTACTCTTCTGACCAAGCTTGTTACCGGTCGACGAAACCATTAGTTATTTTCATTGACGTCGCGTTCATAAGAACTAGATTTCTTGATAACTTTCCCAATTATATAGACGGCGCAATATCTTTAAAGCTTCTTAAACGTTGGAATAGTCACTTTTGTTGTGATTAATTTTGGTGCATAAACACTTAGCAGACAAATTACGGCGCCCATAACATTTAATACTGAGAAAGTACCATCGAGAATGGCTGTGGTCACACTATGGACTCGAAAAAGCATTTTTATTAGCCTACGTCGCAGACACCCTACACCGCCTGCATAGACAGTGGTTTAGACGATGCTTGGGCCGGCTGCCACGCAGGCTATATTTATATAAGTGTTACCGTTTTCTCCTAGGCGAGTCAACTAGGGGAAAGCTTGCACTGATATGTCTAGCCTCCCACGCAGTCCACCCTCCCATATGGACAACAATCATGAACAATAGCTTTCCTTGACAGCTATCCCAACGGGAAATTCTAACTAGGCAGCTAACCAGTAGGTGCTCGTCGGCGAATGTCGTGTAACGAGATAAAAGGGCATATATCAGGTTGTCAGATAGAGTGCGAATATTGTATCATTTTGGGCGATGACGATTGTGGGGAAGGCGAAATAAACACACGCGCGCGCGCGTGTAGTTTATCTCCAATTTTAGCGATTCTGATGAAATACACGCACGTGCGAAAACTTTTCTCTTAGCAATATGACTACTCGCAGTCCAGTCGTAAGAAAAAAAAGCGGCGCGTGTCGTCTCTAAGGTAATTTTGCCGCCTATAAGCGCGAAGACGATGTCGCAGTATTGTATCTTTTTAATTTGTGAGTGTAAATTTTAGTCAAAAACAACTGATCACAAGAAACTGTTGCGAGATTACCTACTTCAGTAGATAGTTTACAAACCCTATTTTTGTGTGTTCGTCAGGTTCGCTTGTTCTTTTCAATTCTTTCCTTTATCAGCTATTTTGTCTACCCCCTGAGCAGTTACTCTACAGCTTTTAGCGCATTAAAGGGTCATAGTCACGAGGATTTCGCAGATTTTTGGTCAAAACTGTGCTAAAACTATCGGTGGCTAACTTTATCCATGCCCAACATTGTGTTTGAAAATTTAAAGGAACATATAAACTTAACTTCATTAAGAGAAACCAAATCATGACCATTTAATATCAATTTAATGTCGACACGCTGGAAGAATTCAAAATGTTAAGCCTAATTTTTTCAACGTGCAATCCATTTCCATCCGTGCAATCCGTAGCAACAGACGACAGAAAATATTTTCAGTGACGTAATATAGTCTTTGGTAACAAAACTAGACCATCATTTGTGAGCGTCCGTTGATGTGGGAACATATTTTTGATTTGTAAAGTGAACTAAAATAGCATGACTATGCCCCTTTAATTCATGGCGACTGCTCAACAGACACGCGCAAAGAAAGGGATTGTAACAGTGTGCATGATACTGTCATACCTCTTAATTGTCGCGCCACAACGTAGCGGACAATGCACATCAGTCATCTTGCATGCACCTTGGATGTGGTCCGCCATTTCTTCTCCTTTCATCTTTATTTGACACATGCACATAACTTCTGACTTAGGGCATGTATCCCTGTGCTCGTCCTTTTCTGTGCGTCTTATTTTCATAAGGCATAGGGGGCATTCCACTCTCACTTCTGGGCATCCGAGCACATGGTCTCGCGCGTTTTTCACTGGTATCAAGGCTTTGCAGCCCTTGCATGTGCAGACCACTTTCTCCAGTAGCTGTTCTGCGAAAATGTTTCGACAGAATCCGATTAACTGGGCCCGGCACTTATGGCATTTGTCCAGGCCATGGGTTCCGAAGTTATCGGCACAAGTTCCACAGATTGTGTGACCACATGACGTTGTTGATTGTGGATTTACCAACGGATATGTACTGCAAGAAACGTAGCTAAATACTTAAGTCGATCCATGTACTTGAAAAGGTGCACAAAGAAGGAAGCGAAGCTTTCTATAACTTACCAAACTTCACAAATATATTCTTTAGGAATATCGCTGAAGTCCACGTTGTCGAATGCCTTTTGGGAGGACATGTTCGAAATGCGACACTGAAAGGAATTACAACGTGGCTTTTTCTGCTTTTTATTGCACAATGCAAGTTGATGATCAACTTATTAATTACAGTCAAACCGGATGTTCTTTTGCTAACGTTTTTGTGAACTTCCGGCGGGCGTCAGTCTTGGCGTGCGTTAAGATTGTTATATTATTTTAATCTTTGTATAACGTTTTACAGTTAGTGGATGTAAACCTTTTTCTACAGTGTAGTTGATTCGTAAATGTGGACCGGTATGCGTTAAAAGAACCACGACCAATCAAAAATTAGTTAGTCAGATGTTGGCATTGATTTTTATGCAAAAGAAATGTCTTGCCATGAGAGGAGGCATGCAAAACACGGCTAGCGAATTTCTAATTTTGACTTATATGGTTGGCTTCTTTAGACCGAATGAATGGATGGAGTAGCTGGCGCTGTTGCCCGCGCCTGGGGCAAAGTTTCGTTATCGCAGCTTACGCCGCTAACACTTGACGGCTACACATCCTAGCCGATACAAGGGCTGGATTCATGAAGCCCTCCAAAGATAAGATGTGTCCTATGTATTGTTGAAAAACAGAAGCCTGTTGTTAATAAACAATACTTACGATTCAGCTTGACATAGGATAGCTTTGTGAATCCTGATCTAGACTTGTACAACTGATTAGCGCATAGGACACTCTTGTCTAGCGTACTGCGTATTTCCTCGAAAAACAGCCGCCTTCCCTCGGTTCCCCCGCCCCCCACCTCCTATTCGAACAATCGTTCGTTTGAGGGAAACATATTGGAAATGATCGCCCACCCCTTCACCTGCTCCTTCTTACACAGCAAAGCAAGGAGTCGAGTTAGATGGAACAATACTCGCAGGAAGGTGTTAATTTTCTACTTTGGTTAAAGAAGCAGACCTGGTTTTGTAAGGTGAAAATGCCGCAAATTTACTATAAGACGTCAAGGGAACACTGTAAACTTAGCTACAAAATAAATTTGGAGGTCTTAATTTGATGAATTGTTTTAAATTTTTAAGTGCTAAATAGGGAGATAGCTATCGTCAGGAGCACCCAAAGAGAAAATTTGGGGAAAATACTTGAAATATCATTTTCTAATTTCCTAAATTGTTTCATAGCTTTTAAAGGCATATTTGTGTAAGCTAGTACAGATTGATCTGTTCGGCGTTTTTAGCTGGACATTCAGGCCGCAGATAATTTTGGGAAACAGAATATTATCCGCCGAGTTTCCGAGCTGTTGATGGCTCTGCGAAGCTGCTAGCTTACCTTATTTTGCACTGCAAACGACATATTTATCCCTACGAAAACAATAGGAATAGTCAGTCCTCTTGTTACAAAAATCCAAGGTAATGTTTCGCCAAAGAAATCTCTAGCTTACACTGAAATTAAATCCGAATATCTCATATTTTTTGCCTTTCGAACAGATATTTTTTGAACCGAACCGTTGAGTGCCCCTGCGTCGCTAAAACCGAAATAAAAAACGTGATATCAAGGGGCCTTTGCTTAAAACGGACAAAAACATAATGTCTTTTAACAGAAACGTGAATTTGATCTGCCTGGAGGAGGTGGTGGTGGCAATACTTGATGAGAGTGAGTGGTAGGGCGTGGTCTAAGGGGATGAGGGTACTCCAGATTTCATTAAAATAAAGGGGAGGTGAAAAGGATTTTTCGTGGCCCTGGCTTTCACGATTTCTGTTTTTTTTTTGGGGGGGGGGGAAGAGAATTTGGTTATTTCGGACGGATGGCATGAATAAAATGAAAACGTCAGCATCAACGAGGATGCCGAGCAGGATACCAATGTCTGCAAAAATTTTATCCCTCTTTTATTTCTCTGTTAAATCTTATCCTATTTCCTAAAAATTTGACCAGAATGTCCCCTTAATACAACACCGTCTGTATTTCATTCATTCATTCATTCATTCATTCATCCATCCATCCATCCATCCATCCATCCATCCATCCATCCATCCATCCATCCATCCATCCATCCATCCATCCATCCATCCATCCATCCATCCATCCATCCATCCATCCATCCATCCATCCATCCATCCATCCATCCATCCATCCATCCATCCATCCATCCATCCATCCATCCATCCATCCATCCATCCATCCATCCATCCATCCATCCATCCATCCATCCATCCATCCATCCATCCATCCATCCATCCATCCATCCATCCATCCATCCATCCATCCATCCATCCATCCATCCATCCATCCATCCATCCATCCATCCATCCATCCATCCATCCATCCATCCATCCATCCATCCATCCATCCATCCATCCATCCATCCATCCATCCATCCATCCATCCATCCATCCATCCATCCATCCATCCATCCATCCATCCATCCATCCATCCATCCATCCATCCATCCATCCATCCATCCATCCATCCATCCATCCATCCATCCATCCATCCATCCATCCATCCATCCATCCATCCATCCATCCATCCATCCATCCATCCATCCATCCATCCATCCATCCATCCATCCATCCATCCATCCATCCATCCATCCATCCATCCATCCATCCATCCATCCATCCATCCATCCATCCATCCATCCATTCTTTCTTTCTTTCTTTCTTTCTTTCTTTCTTTCTTTCTTTCTTTCTTTCTTTCCTTCCTTCCTTCCTTCCTTCGTTCGTTCATTCATCATTTGAATACACCTGTACTGGGCACCTGCCTCATTAAATTCATATCTATTTCTCGCATGATATGACATTACGTGATGTGTTGATGCCTACATTACGTGCGTTATGCAACGTAGTTTAACTGCCTAGTTTATCAAACCACGTTGTGTTTGTCAGAAATGTTTTCTTTTATTATTATTTTTTTATGCAGTTGTATGACAGCACTTAATAGTACAGTAAGGAAAAAGATCAGGGAGTTTATTTAAGGTTTACTGTCGAGAAAGGCATAAGTGTACTGTCGAGAAAGACATACCGGGATAGATAGTTTAATGGCGCTGATGTAATTCATTTTCTTTCAACTGCAGTTTATGGCAAAATGCAACGACTGATTAAACAAAATTGGTAACTTTCAGGTCAATCTGCCATCGTGAAATCGTATGTCACCAGCGAGTACCATAAGAAGCACAAGCGTTTGCTAAGCTCTCTTTCACGGTAGTCAACCAGCTTGCGAACGGTCACCACTTTCCCCAGCACTGTACGTTTTTCTTTCTTTTTTCTTCTTCTCACCTTTCTTAATTCAGTGCACCTCATTGGCTGCTCTGAAAGATCACTAATACCAACAAGATTAATTAATCGAATTCCTCTCTCTACCGAAGTCTGAATAACAGGGCTTTTTTGTATGTTTCAGGCGCGCGTTCGCCTGAGAAACGCGTAAGACATCAGAATCAGGCTAAAGTACCCGCCGCTATTGTTTTCCGAATAAAACGCATAAAAGGAGAGAGAAAAGGCCTAAATAACGAGGGGCAACGTAAATAGTTACCGGAGTTTAGCGGTCTTTTGAATAACGCGTTGATCAGAGGGGACACTTATTGAGCGTGATAGGCCAGAGTCTTTCGGACAGCATTTCATGTTCATCCCTTCGAGATTAAGGTAAAAAAAGCTGTTGTTTCGTTTTTTTTTTTTTTCACCATCACACGTATTTGTTGTAATTTTCCTTTTAATGCAACTAACAGCCTTAGCAGTTCACACCTACAACCGCCAAAAGATCGGGCGTTTTTAACTAATGCCTCAGTGTTAAGTAGGCGCCTATTTACACCAGACAGATAACCCACATATAAAAATCCCCTTCTCCGTTTGGTAAAAATATTCTGAAATTCACCAGGTCATTCTAACTACGCCTTTTGATGTGTTGTTTGTCTAGCTTTACAGATCTCGAGATTTACAGTATGCGTGGCTGAGAGAAAAAAGTGTTTCAAATGAACCAACATATTGAATCGATTTAGAAACGACATTTCTCTCCCAGATACGTCATTGTCAAAAGAAAGTTAAATAAGCTGTTTGACCTGTTTGAGAGAAGCTTATTTTTTCCTTAACCCGGCTTATTTTTGTTGGCTACATGACGGTCATTAATCTATTTGACCACAGGCTCCCCAATCTCATGAGCAGATCTCCTACAAGAAAAATATACATAATCTATGGATTTGATGTCACAAGTAAAATATGATGCCTGTTTATTATCATTTTTTGATCGCTGATGAAACTAGGTAAATAGTTCTATAATATAGCTCTATTTTGCCATTAAGTAATTTGTTATTGAGTCTGGTTGTCCTGTTACCAAGTTATTTAAAATAGATTTGCGTTCGACGGTACCCCGGATGCCGGGATCATGTGCTACCCTTCTGCCTTTTTTTATATAGTCTCAAAAATATGTGTACCAAATCTGGTGCTTTTACGCGATTTTTCAAGATTTTTTCCTTAACTGATCGGACCATAAGATTCGCCCCACCTTTACAGAATATAGTTCTTCGTCATTTGCAACAATTTCAAGAACCATTCCTTTTCGAACAAGGAAATTAATAGAAATTCTCAATTACCAAACACTTCATACTTATTCAATTGGTACAAGATTTCTACTATGTGAAAACCAACTGTGTTTTACCTTCAAATGAAAAAAAAAAACCTAAAACAGGATTTGAGCTTTTCTTTTCTTGATGAAAGTTTCGCATTTTTTTACTAAAGTGCCCGGTCTGCTACGAAGGTGTCCCCTGGTTACAAAAGTACTTGGTGTTACTAAGTTTCCTGTTCATATACTATTTATACGGCCAAAAAATGTACATAAAAAAGACGTTTTTGAATAATTAAGTCATCTTCAGTGTTGGAGAACATCCGCTACATGCATAAGAGTGAGCTTGGTTTACACTGGGGTTCCAAAGTTGGATCATTAGGTTTGGTCGCACTCGAGGCAAGAAGGCCGCACACAACTGGAGCTTAATATAACCCAGTTGCTGTAGCATGAATGAACGCGGAGTATTGCTTCTCCCCCCTGGATGGGATGCTAGTCCACCGCAGGGTTACCCTCAGCAGTATGTCGGCGGTAACCATTTATACACCTAAGTGGAGAGAGACAATGTGGGGTAAAGTTTTTTTTTGTCTAAGGAAACAACACGACAACAACGCGCTAGCCACTTCACCACCGCACCCCCACTGTTGGATCATTAGGTCGTCAACAATTCTGCGCTTATGAAAAGAGTGGGCCTTACAAAGTAATCGCCCACTAAATAACCCTTACGTTAACAAACATTCCGCAAAGCAGATAAAAATAGATAAAATAAGTCTTGCTGCCTTGTTATTCGGAGCGATAGAGACTGAAGTACCAAGCTCGGAAATTAAACACAGTTTATTAGGGACTGCGAAGCTCATTTTGTAGGGTTAGCGTTTCTGAAGATGTTATTAGCTCGAAAAGTGGTTGCCTTCCACGGAGTGCTACCTTTTTTGTCAATAGCATACGCTGCAACAGTCCAGTAACCACCTATAACAAGATTCCCAATAAACTGAATTGGTCATTAAAAATTTATTTAATTAATGTGTTTAGAGTACGAATATTAGAATGCAGAAGATGGTCGTGTCATTGATAGCTCTAGAACTCGACTTACCTCGAACTCTATGGTCAAAGTCAGCGAATGTTTGATGCAAGCCCACAGGAAAAAAAACAATGATATTTGTGCTTTAAAGAGATATACTAGAAATCGAAAGAAAATTTGACAAATTGTCAAGAATGTTGTCATATTTTGCCTGGGTTTTTTACATAGTGATCAAAATTCCGTTGACATTAAGTTTGTCCTTTTGCATCTTTGAGTTTAGGGATCTGTATGCGTCGTCCATCAACGATATCCCACGATAGGTCTTTATAATAACAAAATCTGTTCCTTCCAGTCCCTTTCTTTTTTCCTTCAACTTTTCGCGATCCGTGAACCTAACTAATCTTGCTAGATTGGCCTCGGCTACAGGATACTTGTTTTCTCGCCGTTCCACTTGAGAGCCGCTGTCCTCTTAAACAATTCGTTTGGAAATTCAATAAATCCCTACTGGAAGATCTGAAAAAACCAATGAAACTCATCAAGGAATACTATCCAATCATACCAAACAAATAATCGAAGTTGAAAGACAAAAGATGAAAAGAGAAACTGGTTACTGGTCAGTGTAAAGATTGAAAACAAAAACAAAAACTCGTTAAAGATTGTTAGAAAACTGAACTATAACCATTTTAATTGCCAAAAATGATCTTTATTCAAAAAAAAAAACTTTGCCAAAAAGGTTAGCATTATCCATGACTGATTTCAATATTGTTTAGCTTGGTTATAGATATAATTTAGAAAAACCCCGTTTAAATTTAAATATAGAAGTGAGTTAATAAAAATGAAAAATTGTATCAATTTAAATAGGTCGGCTGCGTAGCAACATAGCTTATGAGGAAGGTCTTTTTAAATTTTATTTACTTGCTATTTGCCCGCTCTACAACGTTATGACAATTATTTATTCAGTCATAGTTTTCCTTTTCTCTTAGTGCGCTGTCAAATAAACTTAGCATAAATGCTGTTAAAACTGAATATGTTTTTCGGTTCAAATTTTAGAATGGACAACTGATTTCCTAACGAAATGCCTGGGAGTTTACTTGGATGATCCAGGATCTCTTTGCATGAATTCCTTAACTGCATGGGTAAGGAACAAACGGTTTTGGCTTCTAATGTACCGTACCATCCACATATTTGAGCAATCTTTTGCCATTAAGCTATGAAAGCAATCCCTAATTATCACGTCTAGAGAAAATACGTTAATGTTAGAAATGACACATATTTCAACAAACGCAACGCGTCAAAGGTTCTTTTTCTCACAGGGCAGGGAAAAATATGAAATTCCCTCCATTTGATATGTGAAATGACCAAAATCTAAGGCAATTTATTAAAAAGAGACAAAAATATGAGGCTTGTAGGATGTGACTAAGAGTGACAACTGCTGCAGCGTACTGAAAAAGATTCAGCTGTCCATGGTTACTCAACTAGGGCTCACTAATTATTTAGTGGGTACCCACATTTCTGCAGTAACGTCCATTTTCAACATTTTTTTCTTTGACGTAGTTAAAGTAGCACACGAGCCAAGGAGGCCCAGTCGGCAAGGGCTTATATTTATAGCGTGAAGCAATTGAGAGTATTGCTACCCACTCCCCCCCCCCCCCCCCCCCCCACCTACAGTGAGCGGGAAGCTATACCCAGTCTATAGCAGGGTTCCCGTCCCTAGCAATGTATACCCATCTATATACATCTGGTTGGAGAGAGACAATGTAAGGTTTCATTCTAATTTACACACGGCTTTCGCGTAAAGGAAAAGTAGTGCACCTTCCTCTTTATGCCATATGCGGAGCTTCGGTGTCACTTGCTAACTTCACTCTGAACAGCTACTTGTATATATAACAGCAAAAAAACTGACCATATCCATACGTCAAAAAATGGAGCAAGGATTCTAAAATTCCAAAGTACTGTTTTGAAATCGTTAAACTGAATTTCAAATCGTAGCTATTTGTTTTCCATTTATACGCCACATGATTCTCTCGCTTATCACAGCAAATTAAATTGGAGATCCAGCGGCCCCCCAAATTAGCCGTGTATGTATTTAATATCTACAAAATTATGAGAGGTGTTCCAAAAAAATATTACGCCGAGGTTCCAACAGGTGGTTTCGAAATCCTTTATTAAAAGATAATAAACAATAACGCAATTTAATACACAAGAAGATACTCCCCTCTTGATTGTCAAAGGCAACCTTACCGGCTTCATTCTATTTATCTCTTTATCATTAATGGCATTTATGTAACGTGTAATCTCCTAAGTATGTCATTGTAAGTTACACGGTAGTAAAAGTGCCAACAGTGTAAATAAACCCCTGAAATAATCCGAAAAATATAAGATTAAGGGAAAAGAGATTTATCTCATTTTTTTCCTGACAAAACATTAAAACCGTAAACGGTTCACTTTATTCATTTATGGATTAATTATTAAAATAAACGAACGGCTAACACCTAAGCCGCAGTGAAATGTTCAAGTTCAACCAATTTTTGCTCTTCGAATCGAAAACCAATTATCTTAAAATTTCGAAGTTCTTGAATAAAAAAAAAAGTTCGATTGTGAGGCCAGACAAACTTTTATCGAACTGTCTAAGAGTCGACTACGTATTTTAGTTGTAAAACGCTCATAGTTGTCGACGACTCCTTTTTTTTCAAAAATATCGGACGCTTATCTGTGTGTATCTACTACAGTGGATAGTAATTGGGAAGAATTAAAACAAAATTGTAGAAGACGTTATCTTGACCTCTCCAGTCCCTCCACATTTGTTCGTCGAGGAAACCTTGGATGTCCCCTCTTCTAATCCCTTTCTCTCTTTTTATGTGGTATTTCAGTCTTGCCCATGCAGACTCTACTTCTTGAGTGTGAATGCCGGTGAGAGGATCAACAAAATTATCTCGATGGATAACAGTTCTATGAACACGAACATTAAGAACGTAATTTTCTAAGTTACGATAAGCAGCCCAGTCATCTGAGTGCACCTCAGAGCCTGGAAGGAGTACGCGCTGCAAGATCGGGGTCAAAGTGACTCGGTCTCTTTGCTGCACCACTTGATAATAACCACGACAAGGACTATATTCGGTGGAAATTATCCCAAACACCCACAGGTCGTCCCTAGGTCTTCGTCCTCTTTGATTCTGAAACAAGAAGATATAATTTTTGTATTTAATCAATGCAATCTATGAAGAAACAAATTTTGTCCATCGAGTACATAATTCACCGTAAAGAATTTCATAAGGGAACGTTTTGGGCGTTTAATAGGCTTCGTCAGGGTGAATCATACATTACGCATCATACAGCTCTGACGAAAGGATAACACTCGAAATGTTAGCTCCCGGATACTCAATTTTGTTAAGTTTCACTTTTGCGCGTACCCAGCACCACAGCTTCTTTATAAACTAGAACATATTATGCTTCTTATAGCATGTAAAAGAACTTTTACGAATCTTTATCGTACTCCAACTATTAACTCTTTCCCTTCAGTTGGCTGATATTCTCTCTCAGTTATTATTGACGTTACCTCGAACTACTTTTGGTTTCCTTTGATAACGTGTCAGATATAGTGGGTTTAGCCACCGTAACATACAGTTGGGGAAAATCTCCAAGGTTTGATACTCACTTTTGACTGGTGTTTGAATTGACTTTCGTCGCATTTCACTATGTAGACGTTCCCACCAAATGGAATAATTGGACGGTCTTGTAGATCTCTTTTGCAGTAATGCCTGAGTACCCCATAAACGTTGCCAACTGTATTATTAGTTAAACCAAGCATCTCGGCCGCAGTTGATCTCAATTCACGAACGCTCCATAAATATATCAAAAGTAAGATTTTTCCCAGCGGGAGTCTTGGAAATTCCGCGAAGAAGCTTCCATTTCGAAGGGATTTTTTGCAGAGGCACCTGGAACACCTCCTTGAAAAATAAATTGAACAGCAGAATCGTTATTTACAGAATTCAAAAAGTAAAATTGGCTCAGTATTCAAGGATAAGGAGTCCACGTCACGTGGTCGAGTGCAAGGTAAGTAGCTGGTTCACTTCCACCCAGCACAGATTTAAGGGATATACTGGGACAGAAAATCAGTTCGGAGTACCTCGTAATTAAATAAATAAATAAACAAACAAACAAATAAATAGATAATAAATAAGTAAATAAATAAATTTAGCGTTGTGAAAATAGCGCGGAGAAATTAATCGTCTAGTGTTGAAAACGCCGCCGCCCCGTTCTCTTCTTTAATCTGCCATCAAACAATTGCATCATTCATATCGCAGCAGAGCCTTTTTAGAGATAGCGTCCCACGCAGTTTTTTTAGGGGAGTCATATTACCTTCCCTCCCTTTCCTCCTCCTCCTCAGGGTCCTCCCCCTTTGTGGAGAGGGAGGTAACACGATTCCCCTAAAAACGACTGCGTGGGAGGCTATTTCACAGACTGAGACAATTCAATAAAATTTCATTCATTTCGTTTTCACTTTTGACCACAGAGCACATATGTATGTACTAATTTCCTTACAAGAACCGAAAATATTACAAAAAACTTTACCAAAGCCTAAATCAAACTGTACTCACCATATATAACCATCTACATGGTTTCGGTTTCTTTCTGACAATTCCATCGCTTGATTACAAGGTAAACATCTCAGAGGATTAGCCAGTAGATTTCGACCCTGTAGCCATCGAATTAATTCTAAGGTAGGACCATTAGAAAGAATGGTTACTTCCAAGAGATTCATAATAGGCCTGTCTCAATTTGGACTTGATCCTTCAGTGGCTGTATACTTCAATTTTTGTAACTCGATCATGTCGCATGTTATGTGATACAATGTATTTTATCGATTGAGTGATTGATCGGTCACACTCAAGCTCGAGGGAATCTAGTGTTCAAGGTCCGTGAAGAATGGTTTTTTTTTAAACGATCGCAGGTTTAACACTTTTTCTAACTATTATTGTCAGTGACCTTGATTCCCATAAAGACCCATAGTATATGCGTAAGGCCTTAGTTTATGCGTAAGTTTTTACTTTCTCCGGTATCATGACACGTTCTATAAGCAATCCCTTGTTCACTGACACCTTTAATCCGGGCTTTTAATAGGAGGATGAACAATTACAATAGTGACACCTTTTAATCATTTCCTAGTCAACGATGTCACATAGTCGTTTATGTCACCTTTTATGGAAACGCGAACAATGCTTCTGTTATGACACAATGAATACGCATTAGATTTTCCGCTCGAGACGAAAAGGTAATCTCACGCGGAAGAGCGATGGCATCGAGGTCCACCTCTAGGTCAAGAAACTTGAAGCGAAAATTCATCCTATTGCGATGGGTTGATCCCCTTAAGGTTCCTTCGAATAGAACAAGTGACGTGTTGGAAAGATCTGGACGTATAAAAGAGGTGGTGTTTTCGAACAATTCCACCAACGAACACGTTAGTGAATTGGTGTTACATGCTTTTCAACAGCATCTGGTTGCGGGCGACATTCCGAGGTAAGTTTCTGTGCGCAGTAACACGATTCCACTGTCTTTGATAGTCATTTTTATTTTAAAAGAGTCAATGTTATTGGAATTTTCAGCTTGTTTTTCTACAAACCAGTTGGTAGCACATCAGCTGTGCTGACACAAGTATGTTCCGGTAGAGACATCTGCGGCGCAACACTCAAGTTGCATTTCAAAACAGCCAGAAAGATTTTCATGCGAAGGCAGATAGGTAAGGAGTTATTTTTCGTTATGCTTCTTTTATTCTCAGTAGTACGAGAAAAGCCAATAAACTTTCTTTTCATTCAAAAGATGCCGGTGCCGATCTCAATACTCCGACTCTGGACTCGGAGCAAAACCAGGACGAGGAACATGCGAACGCTGAAGGTATTTATTTCCTTTGTGAGAGATAATTGCGTCCTGTCACTTATATATGTGTGTTTTTCTCTTAAGCTTTAACAAACCGCACGGTACTTTAATTTTAAAATACATTTCAAGTCAGCCATGCGTTCTTTGCGCCGACAAACTTTAAGGCGGGAAAAATTTTGCTTTGTAACCTCGCCGGTTAAGCTTGGCAACTAACATGGCGACGGTCACGTTGCAGAAACAAGTTTTTCGTTATTAACAACTTTAATTAAGCTTAAGCTTTTAAAAACTATAACCATTTTACATGTATTTTTTTTTGGGGGGGGGGATTTTGTTCTGAGCTTAACTTTTTATTTTATTCTCAGGTCAAGACGAAAATGTTGAGGATGCCGAGGATCGTCCAGCTGCAGGCAACCAAGGTGAATTAAGACTTAGTTGTTACTTATTTCAAAAAAGCAAAACTTAAGCTTTTGTCTTAATTCTTTAAACCATAAGTCTTTTAAGTGCTTTCCGCTTGAAATCACTTGAGGTAAGGCACAAGTAAATTATTTCGTGACTCTTTTCGTTATACTTCTCAGAATCAGGCAGGGAGAATAATGATCTGGATCCGGATGATTATGAACGCCTGGCAATTCCAGGACCATCCCGCCAAAGTAAGAACTTAAGTTACATTAAATCTGATTAGAATAAGCTTTTAATATTTTCACTAAATCATTTTTTTTTTTTAGTTTGATCTCTTGTCACTTAACAGCCAGTTACAGTTGTACCAGTGTGTCCATTGTAATTTTCAAGGCATTCATTTCTGAATTAAAATTTAAATTAAAAAAACAAACTAACAAACAAACAAACTGGCAAGGGTTCTAGTTTTTTGGCTATCATTTGTCCAAGTCCTTGTACAGTCATAACTTTGAAATGATTAAATATATAACAAAATGTAACTGGAGACTTTTTTGTTATTGTTTACATTTAGGTGATAATAACAGAAATGCAAGACGTGTTACAGGTACAGCGTTAATGTTTTATACATTGTTGAATTTATGGAGAAAACTATTATTTATTTTAACTCTTTCCCTTTCAAGAGTGCCTTAATCAAAATTAAGACAAATCTCAATTTTTTATTTTGTGAAATACTTGCATGTGAAATGCATTGTGCTACCATTAGCATGTGAAGTTACTGCTGACGAGATTTCATTTCACACAATGTTTCACCCACAGAATCAAAAGTTAAAGACACATCAATGTCTCCATAACTGACTCTGGGCTTGAAAGGGTGACTCACTTTTTCGGTCACCACTCTATTCACCCTGTCCTTCGCTATACAAATCATTAATGATAATGCTCTTTAATGTCCTCAATTCAACTTTTGTTACTGTGCATAGACTCTGTGCATCTTTGATATATTATTCAAGTTTCTCAAGGAATTTGTCTACTAATACAAATGTACTTTGGGCTATGATTATGTGAAAAAAGCAAATCTTAGCAAGGGTATCAGAAATCAATCCACAACTACTAACAATTAATGTTTTTTCAGGTAGCTTAAATTTGCTTTAAGGGGCTATGTCACAGGTATTTTTGTGTCTTGGGATTTTCTTATCTACAAATGGTTTTCTGAAAACTCCAAGAAGAAATAAAGTGAATTATTGAAATGAGAATAAAATATTATCGGAATGGTTTTTGCTAGACAGTAGTTTTTACCAAAACTCGACCATTATGTTGGGTTTTCATCATTACAAACATGACTTTTGGTGAGATAGCCCCTTAAAATTTGGAAAAATTGTATACATACTTTGTATTAGAAGATGTATTGGAACTAAGGTTGCTTAATAATTAAGGATGGTACCTCCTAATACAGAATGATGTACAGCAATACAGATTTTTGCAAAGGTTATGACCACAGGGAAATAGTAGATCCTAGCAAGGCTTATAATTATTGGAATCCAAAAAAAGAAAAAAAATGTGGGTAACCACTCATTGTTCAGAGATAATTAAGCAACTACAATTCTAAGAAAGAGTTAAAATACAAAGAATGTATCAAATGGCAATTTTTTTCCAAATTTAAGTGTGGTTAACTCTGAAAAATGTGTAGTTACCACCAATTGTCTTTTTGGATTCTTATTGCCCTCACTAACATTTTCCTTTTCCACATAGACCTAAAATTGCACAAACATAACTGGGTGACCAATGCACCCATGCCTTCTAGTGCTGTTCACATGTTCATTTGTGTAGTGGAGTCAAAACCATACCTTTGTAGTAGTAAGCAAATTCCTTACTCCTTTCACTCCCAGAGTCAGTTATGGAGACAATTAGAGTGGTTCTAACTTTTGAGTCTGGGGATGATTTCCTTTGGTGTGACCATTCAAATGAAACCTCTTAAGCAGTGCTTTCACACAGTACTATTTATATTGAATTATTTGCCAACATGAAATTTGGGATTTGTCTTGAATTCTCATTTTGGGCACTCTTGGGACTGAAAGGGTTAAGAAACTAATAATACCTTGAACCCACCCGAGATGTGCAGAACGTGTGTACAGTAACACAAGGAGGCACTGTCCTTAAAGTCCTTAAAAGTTGACTTAGAATTAAGGCCTTCATTTTTTCAATTTTGACTAATCACCTAATCACCTACTAAAACTAGAAAATTATCAGTGATTGTTGAGAGTGAGTAAAATCTTCCATGATTATGATCTTGCTCCTGTATTTCTTTATTAAATCATTACCGATGGTAAATACATTGAGAGTGCGCACGAGAACTATTAACTGAATTAGCCCTTGCTAAGATCTGCTTTTTCCGCGTAGTCATAAACCGCGCAAAAATATTGTTGTATTAGGGAGTAAATTCCTTAAGAATATCTTAAGATGCACAGAATGTATGCACAGTAACAAAAGGAGGCACCGTCCTAAAGACGAGGAGGCCATCTTTTATGGATACAACCCACATTCCTTTCATCTTGGCAGGTCTTTAGAGGACTACTGAGCACAAAGGCAGCACCATAGATTAGGGTGATAATTTCTAACATGATAAAGTGCACAAGCTCTAAATGATCACAAAGCAAAATTTCATAGGAAAACTGTTAGATCCACCTTTAATAAATGTGTCAAAGTAGGTAAAAGTCAGGAAGGCAGGGTAAGGGCCTCACCGGTGCAGGCACATCTTTTTATTTCTGTATTTGCTGAGTGCATCCCTTAGAATAATGCGAGCTGTCAAACAGAAGCTGGGAGTGGAATTTCACTTATGAGAGCTAGGGATAGAGATTTTGAGTTTTTAAGGGGTAAAGATGCAAGAATTGCAAGCATTAAGTAGCATGATACACCAACAGATTTGGCACAAACATCGCCCAAGGGGACCTTTGATTACTACAGTGTATATTGACAGTATGAGAGCGAGCTGAAGGAGGATTCAATTCATTAGGATATTTAATTCTAGTGGTCCACATACAGTGTATAAATTAAGTGCCATCTTTGATACACCACAATTTTCCTTGTTATTTCTGACAACTGTGTGGTTATCCACATTTTTCTTTTTAGATTAAAATAGGTCTTGCTAAGATCTGCTTTCCTCCCATGGTCGTAACCTTTGCAGAATACTTCATCTGTCAGTAGTAGGACCCACTGTCCTTAAATTTTCAACTTATTTGTTTAAGCTGCCACTCTTGAAGGAAATTCTAATGCTCTACAAAATAAGTTTGATGCTGAAGAACTGTCTGTTATTCTACAGTCATGAAACCTTGGTTGTGGATACATGTGCATGTAATTAAAAACTGATTTGCTATTTACTGTCTTTTCAGTTAACATCAGCGATGACGATGATGATGATGATGATGATGACAGGCTTCCACGCCAATCCACCCCAATTCCCAGTCTGCATAACCCAGGTACAGTGTATGAAGGTCATTAATAAAAGGTATTCCAAATCATCATTGCACAAAAACAAATGGACCTGGAAGAGGGACCCTATGAACATTCAACGGCGAATAGCTGATAAATGCCGTAAATTGAACCAAAAAAAAGTATTAATTAAATATCACCCACTTGTAACTATTTAACTTTCTAACAGATGTTTCCCACCATTGTTTTGCACCTTTTTGTATGTATTTTAATTCAAATTTGTCTTTGTATGGACCTTATTGGTATTTAATTTCGCGGGTACTTAATTTCTCGATTTTGGCAAGACAGTATTTCGCAGAGTTTTATTTTCGCAATTTCAATAGGCAAATATGAAAAAAGGGCCAAAAAAAGTAGTTAAAAATGGAGAGGATTTTTATTCGAGGGTCTTTAATTTCGCAATTTTTTTACAATCACGAAAAACGTGAAATTAAAGGCTCACGAAATTAAGTACCAATAAGGTAAGTAATTTAGTAATATTGAAATTATGTTAAGATTGCCGTTTTTTGTAGATAAATAAGCTTAAATTAAAACATCCAAGGTTAATCCAGTCTGAACAGTGATTGTCATTTTAGTGGCTCAATTCAGTCTGACGTAGACCTTGTACTTACACAACCTCAGCAATTGCCCTGTTGAGGACTCTTAAGCTCATGCAGATTTACATCCCACCTGGGATCCTCAGCCTTAAACAAGCTGACTAAATGTAAGATTCCTGAACCAGAAATTCCCAGGTCGGATCCCACCTGGGATCCCATTCCCACCCGGGATCCCATTCCTACCCAGGATCCCATTCCCTGACCTGGGATCCCACCCCACGACAAGCATCTCTGGAAAATTTCTATTTGTTGGGATTTTCTATTGGGATCCCACCCAGGATGCATATGCACTTGGGATCCCGTTCCAAAATCCCATGCTGGTATCCCAGTTGGGATCCCACCCGGGATCCCTGGTGGGATCCCTGGTGGGATCCCAACAAAACTTTTACCTCGGTAGCTACTAAAAATAATACAAGCTATTAATCCAAGCGACCAAAATTGGAGTTATACTGATGCAAAAGTTGTAGGTTCCAGAAACTTGCGTGAGTCGTAAGGCAAGAATGTAATTTTATCAACATCCTAAACGCCACCGAATTATAAAATTTGGTGTTTTTTCTATTTGATAAGAGTGTGATTAACCCAGTCTCAAAAACAACTAAAATTCACAAACCTCTAGTACAATTTTGAACTCTTTACAAGCAACCTTGAATCAGTTAAATTAAGGCTTCACAACACAAATGTGAATTAGTATTCAGCAGCATTATTGTCAAGGCATTGGCGATTACTACCCATTAGTGACAAATTAATACATGTACAGGTGAAATGCTTTGGACACTCCACAATGTAATTCATACACTTTGTTTTTCTGTTTCAAAACTTAGTTCCTTCTACTGTGGATGTGAGAAGATTAATGGAAAAGTCGTATGGTAAGTGGTATGTTTTCGTATAACCAGAGTAAAGAAAACACACAAAGTTCGTATTCCTTAATTTGAATGCTCGTTTTATTTGTTGTTTTTTTTTGTGAATGTTATTTTTAATACAAGAAATTGACTTTAATCAAAATGCACAGGCCCATGCTATTCAGATTCTGGTGGCCCCAGGTGACTACTTTTTTGTGTGCTCCAGAGGCAAACGAAATTGGAAGAGTCATAGGTGCACCAGATTTCATTTTATGACTGTTTCATAGCCACAGTGATCAATTCCCTAGGTATATATTATTCTATAGAGACTTATCCACTGACACCTTTCTTTTATTGTTTGTACTTAAGATAAAATTGTGAAAGTGCCCATGATCACCCTCACATTGACGGATGATGAAAGGTCATCATGGGAAAAAGATGCTAGAGAAGGTGAGTAAATAAACCATAAAACGAGACTGCGATTTGAAGAACATGGAATAGAAAAACATTTTTAACAGAGAAGGTTGCTTGACTGTAGGAGTAGGCTACAGTGTTATAAATAGTGTGACACATCACAGTACATTTTTCAGCCAGACAAAGATGGTGTCATCACTACTAAATATAGCTAGAATAGAAAGCTCACTGAACCTACAACCTACTGGTTTTTAGAATGTTGAAGCAAAGTTAAAACTACATGATTGTAGTTTTATTTGTGAAATCAACATTAGTATTAAACAATTATAAGGACAGTGAATAATTTAATGAAAGAGATTTGACCCGTGTAGTACTGAGTTCGACGCTTCTTCAGATTTGTAGTTTAAAGTTATAAAAAGTCATATCCTTAAGACACTTATGGTAAGGGTAGTGATTAAAACTAACAACAATTGCTCTTTTACTGTAAAGCGGGAGAAGTGGAAGAGGACCCAGATGCGTTAATCGCAGCAGAAACTGGTAGGTTGTTTGTTGGCTTGTTACAGTTTTTAACAAAATATACATTTGCACCAACAAATAAATACTGACATTTTTACACATATACATCTCATCTCCATGGCATGCAATAGCATATTTAAAACGTGAACAAATTAGTTGTATGTAATTGCCACTAAACGAATTTCTTGTGTTCGTGTTTTTGCAGATCCAACAAGTGGTCCATCTTATGATATAAGACTGTTGGACACATTCTTAGAGGAGAATAATATAACCCAAAGGCTATCTCTCCTTTGCCTAACGGTAACACAGGTAATTGCAAATAAGGCAACTCTGGAATGGATTATTTTTGTTTTGTTTGGTTTTGTTTTTTGGTTGTCTGTGCATTCTTCCAAATGCAAGCTTGTAGATACTGTCCAGTGGATTAATTGTTTTACTTCCCAGTATGTCATAGCAAAATATTGGGCAGGGATGCATGCATTTGAATGGCAAATTCCATTGATGGAAAATTAACATGACTGCATGTATATTCTTTTACAGATGCGGCTGCAGAGTCATTTTGATGCAAGCCCGGTCTGTATCATCAGATACAGACCAACAAAAAGGGCTGCAGATCAGTTGAGGTTGGTACATGTATATAGAGGCTAGTGGTTGACTGATAAGTAGTTTGTTTGAATTTGAAATTCACAAGCTAGAAGGTGTTTATGTATTCTCTCAATTAAATGCCGGGCCCCAAATATTAACTCCAGGTATAAACACTGATAAAAGAGGGAGTTGTAACACGGCTGCTTTCTAAAAAAATGGCAGGCCCAAATAAAGCTGCTTACCGGAATACAAAGAAATGCCGGGTCCACCATGCCAAGTGTGAAATAAATGCCGGGGGCGTTTAATTGTGAAAGTATGGTAAACTTGATTGATTTTGTCTGAAGGAGCATTAAAGGGAATTCTGAAGCCCTGAAGTCAGGTCCTCAAGTGACATCATCATGACATTATTATGCAGATAATTACGCAGGATGTACATTTTTCTCAGGCAGTAGATTTGAGATGTATACATTTTAAACTATTGCCTAATTTGTCACCAACTGTAGAACTCTGATGATGTCTGAAGAAATCATCACGCCGTTACAAGACTGCAATGTCCATGTGGCATTGATGGGTTCTGAATTTGATGTGCAAGGTATGTACATGTAGTACTGATTATACTATTAATAACATTAAATGAGAGTGATCATGTGTCTAGTAGTTCCAATTGTGATTTTGTAACAAGAAAGGGGCTAGGGGAAAAAGACTTTGAAGCACTAAACAAAAAGGTTAATGAATCATGGGACGGATGAAGAGTCAGCAGAAAAGACAATTTACCAGCTAAATGTGAGCACTTTAAAGCATAATAACTTGTTATTCTTTTAATAGCTTGTGGAAAACAAGGACAAGGATTCGGCACTCTTGACCTCGAAATAAGGGTGTTCCAGCCAACAATGTCTTCGACAAGACTGGTTGTTGGGGACGTCATTGCAGGTGTGTGGAAATTTTGTAAATTATCACTTTATATTGTCAATATTTCTTAACTTAATATGACTGGGGCAATAAATTGACAGCTTAAATTTAACTTGTTTTTCTAGGACATGAGGCAGTTACTCGTCGTGGGCAGGCAGTGCAAGATGCCTGTCATGCTGCAAAGGCAGTACAGGCACAAAGGTGATGTCATAACATTTAGGCTCCCTGTACCTACCAATATCCTGTGATAGGTGGTGCACGGATTTTCTAGTTATTACAACTAATCAAATCATACTACAGTTAAACCCCTATTAAGCAGCCACCCTCTGAGAAGTGGATAGTGGCTGCATAATAGGGATTTGGCAATTAACAGAGGTAAAAAACAATAGAAGAACCCTCATAGGGACATTGACAACTGGCCATCTAATAGTCAGCCGCTTAAGAGGGGTTCAACAAACAAGGTTTTCCATGATCCATTCTATAAAGGAACAATATATCTGATGAATGTGTAGAATTAGAGGTATTGTAAATGTAGACATCATGGGCATAGTGGATCCATGTGTTTGTTACTATACATCTAGCTTGTGTAATTAACAATCTATCCGGTGTAATTTGTAATCGACATGGTTCATACATGATTCCTCTCTAATTCTGAGATTGTTCACAATAATTTAATTTATCCTTATGTGCAATTGTAAACTAATCGTTGATGCATTTAATTTTCCGTTTAATTACAGGACCCTTCTTCAGCAAGATAGGGAAATCCGGGTAGAACAAGACCGCCAATTGAAGGCATCGGTGAGCAGAGTTAAAGCGATGAAAGCGATGAAAATGGTCTCTGTTAAGGATGGTGCCTCCTTTTGTTAAAGCGCATACGTTCTGCACATCTTGGTATATTTTTAGGGAATTTGCCCAGCAATACAACAATATTTTTGCGCGGTTTATGACTATGTGGAAAAAGCAGATCTTAGCAAGGGCTATCAGAATCCAAAAAGGAAATTGGGGGTAACCACGCATATTTCAGAGATAATTGAGCTTAAATTTAGAAAGAAATTGCCATACATTCTTTGTATTTTAACGCTTTTTTAGAATTATTGTTGCTTAATTATCTCGGAAGAATGCGTGGTTACCCACATTTTTCTTTTTGGATTCCAATAACCCTTGCTAAGATCTACTTTTTCCCCATAGTCATAACCTTTGCAAAAATACATCTCTATTAGGAGGTACCTTCCTTAACTGCCCCGAAATGGAAACTAAACTGTCTTCTAATTATTAAAAACCAAGCTACATGTACTCAATTTTGCGCAGACACTTCGAGGGTGGGTCAGAGCATTTGGAAAAGTAATGGCGTAAGAATGCATGACCCGCCCCCTTAATTACCTGGGCATAAATTCTGCTGACCCACCCAAAAGTAGTCGCAGAAAATAATATGCCCCTCCTCCAGGCCACGACATCACGTGATAACGTTGATTGCCCAGTTTTTTTTTAATGGGGATTCTTTCTCATGCCTCTACAAAAGCTTTCAGATGACCCATCCCTTGAACTGAGGCCTAGAATAGCATGACCCACTCCACTGAGATTGCTGAATCATAGTTACCCACCCCATTTGTGGTACAGTCCACCCCCACCTATACCTAATAAAAATTATTGTTTAAAAAAAATAAATTCCTCGCAAGATAGGCACCGAATCCGCAAAACTACACAGATTCAGTTTATTACATGGAACTATAAATGTAGACCCAACTCGCAGTAACAGTAATCACAAACAGCGTTTCACACGATCATCCGGAGTGTTGTGCGGTTGAACCAGTGCGTATTAACTGTGAATAATTCACTTGATTTATCTTAGGAAATGGCAGACAAACGGAAGGAGGATCAAGCTGTAAGTAAATTATTAAGTAGTGAGTGCGTGTAGCATACTGTAATGTATCAGTTTACCTTCCCAAACGGTTATGCGAAGAGTTACCTACAGTAATACATCAAGGATATGAGTATCTTGACGGACACAGCGAGGACAAAATTTTTTCGTCACTACTCAGTTGCAGCTGGAAGATAGAATGATCTTCTGACGACACACACAAAATGAAAATTGTATTGCGTGTACATATAGGTTTGCTAATTTGATTATTTATTGTGCACTACTTCTAAAGGTACAAAGAGGGCAAGAATCAATTCCAGCAGAAGATAAGGATAAGGTAAAGCGATGTGTTATTTACATCATCTGTAGTTTACCTGACCCGAGCTTGCAAAAACAGCTCTAAATTCATACGGGCACGCCTGGTTCCAGCAATACGATCTCAACTTGTTTTTCAGAAAATTGATCTCAAGGCATTTTTTAAGAAAATTGATCTCAAGACGTTTTTAAGAAACTTGATCTCAAGGCGTTTTTAAGTAACTCGATCTCAAGGCGTTTTTAAGAAACTTGATCTCAAGCCGTTTTTAAGTAACTTGATCTCAAGGCGTTTTTAAGTAACTCGATCTCAAGGCGTTTTTAAGAAACTCGATCTTAAGGCGTTTTTAAGAAACTTGATCTCAAGGCGTTTTTAAGTAACTTGATCTCAATGCGTTTTTAAGAAACTCGATCTCAAGGCGTTTTTAAGAAACTTGATCTCAAGGCGTTTTTAAGTAACTCGATCTCAAGGCGTTTTTAAGTGACTCGATCTCAAGGCGTTTTTGAGAAACTCGATCTCAAGGCGTTTTTAAGAAACTCGATCTCAAGGCGTTTTTAAGAAACTTGATCTCAAGGCGTTTTTAAGTAACTCGATCTCAAGGCGTTTTTAAGAAACTCGATCTCAAGGCGTTTTTAAGAAACTCGATCTCAAGGCGTTTTTAAGAAACTTGATCTCAAGGCGTTTTTAAGTAACTCGATCTCAAGGCGTTTTTAAGGAACTCGAACTCAAGGCTTAACAACCCGATCTCAAGGCATTTTTAACAAACCCGATCACAAGGCGCTTTTAAGTAACTCGATCTCAGTGGACTACAACGCACATCGTCTACAAAATTGTTTTCCCCTCTAACCGAAAATAATCTGGTGAAAAGACGAACCTTTCTGATATCTTGGGTATTTTGTTTTCTGCTCTGCTCTGGTGAATGAACGTAAAAATACGCAGACATGGGTATAGTATTACATCACCATTTATAAAAGAAGCTTTTACATTATTTGCAGGAGGCCGCTAGTGGTGGTGATGAACACGACGATACTTTGGTGGACACCGAAGAGGTAATATTGCTTTCTAGCGGTTTTTGAAACAATAAAACTAACACGTCTTCTTACGGTATAAAAGATAAACTCGTTTACGTATATTACTCTCCCTCGTGTCATTGCCGAGGTACATTGTAAAAATGTTCGAATGGGAAATTGCAACTATGCATGCCAAAGCTACTTTGAAGCAAAGATCCGTGCCTGTTTGTTTGTTCAATCAATGTCAGAAGATTTCACCATTCAGACTTGCATGTTAGGCGAAGCACTGACTTTGAGGCATTTCTTTTAGGTGAGAAAACGACGCATCGAAAGACTAGAAAAGGAGGTAAGAAATAATGCATATGTGAAAAAAGTGACTTCATTTAATTTCGGAAGTGAAATGCAAGCCATCGCGCAACACACCTGTTTTAGGGAGCAAAAGGCTATTAATATTAGCCTACATACAGAAACACTACAGTAACGGTCAATAATGCTCTCAACGGTAAAGAAGGAGGGGGAACGTTTATGTGGTGCATGTACGTTTCTGACTGCACAAAATGCAATGAGTTCACGACTAATACCAATGTCCCCTTGTCTGATTTATCGCCTAAAGAGATCACATGTCAATCAAACTAAAATATAACCATGTCCACGGAGAACGTATACCATTATTCCTACAAGTGCAAATAAAAGTAAGACTTGATGCATTACAACTTAGCCTTAAGATCACACAAAATTCAAGGCAGTGGTTGATATGCTGGTGCGCTTTATTTCACTTTACAGGCAGAGGCTTACAAACGTCCACGGACAGGTAACGGCGAGAATAGCGAGAATAACGACGATAGTGGAGAGGTAAGTACTTTATTCAGCTTTCAGAGGGCCATTCAAATTCTCCAGCGCTTGAGCAAGTTGAAATATTGTAACAGTTAAACCTAAATCATCAAAGCGAGCGTATCCACAGCAGCATTTTTTATACTGATTGTGTCTCTCATTTTTCTTTTTCTTATAGGTGATTTTAAAGAAGACATGAAGATTTATAAAAGCAAACCAAAATTATTTCAATGGTCGATACTATGACTAGTATTAATGCAAAAAAAAAAAATTGGGTGAATTAGGTTTAGCAAACCAGTTCTCATTTCAACGGTGCACACTGTTATAGAATTATGCATGTAGGTGGACATGCATTACTTTCAAGTTTTATTTTAATACGCAGTACTTGTCTGTGAAATGAAGTTGAAAGGAAAAGAAAGTAGTCACATAATTTTTATGCTCATCATAGTCCTAGTATTGGCCGTTTAAATAATTGTGGTGCAACTTGCATTCCTCCTAAGATTTACAGTAAACGGAGTAAGTTAAGGTGGCTCGAAAGGGTTTTTAAATTTATAAACCTTTTGAAACGAGGGAAAAAAACAAGGAAGTATTTCTGAGCATGTGGGCAATCTACGAATATCTCGATAATTCGTTTATCAGGCAATACTTTAAGGCTAGTTGTGACGACATAGCCGTTACCACGAAAACCTTAAAAGTCCACAAAAAGAACGCCCAAATTTCAGTTTTCGTCAATTATCCGAAAAACTAAGTCGGTGACCTACCCTTTTGATTGCATTTTTAGAAAGCTCCCTAAATTCTTTAACTTCTCTGACGGTATGGCAAAAAGTTATTCAGTATAAACGTGGAAAGCCATTTTTAGTGTTACATGCATGCAAAAAAATAGGATGGTCACCGAGCAAAATTTCGAGATAAAAACAAATGTTTCGTGCAAGTTTCGTGCGCGATTTTACGCGGCATTTAATTTCTAGTATTTTGTGCTTGCGACTTGTTAATAGAAATTTGGATTCATTCAGCTGGTGCGTGCTAAGTCGTGTGTAGGCTATGCACGCGCGCGGCTAGAAACTCTTTCGATCCTCCTTAAATAACAGTGGAGAGGAAAAGGAAAAGTTCCCATAGTATTGGCAATTCAAATAATTTTGGTACAGCTTTTTGAAGTCCAGGGGTGGAGAAGACACCCTTTATCAAGAAGATACATCCTCCAGAGTAATTCTTTAAGAGGATGTTTTTTCCACCATCACATTTTTCTATCTCTCTTTTTTTTTTACTTTTATTACGACGAGACCCGGGGGGGGGACTCCCATATGAAAGTGACGGGGATGCTCGTCGGAAAATTAGAATTAACACCCTAAAGGAGACCAATCTGGGCGTGGCTTCGGCTTTATTTAACCCCTAAAGGAGATCATGAAACACAGTATAATATAGATATTTCTTGACACAACCCTAAGCGATACCTGTGTGGGTAAAAATATTGGCTTTCCGTCCTCAACACCCTAAGTGAGACCAAAATCTGCAATTTACAACCCTAAGCGAGACGACGAGCATCCCCGTCACTTTCATATGGGAGTCCCCCCCCCCCGGGCGACGAGACCTTTAACTGCAACTCACATAAAGGGAAACAGAGATTTGCGCTCACCCAATTAGTTATGATAGGGGCCCGTCAAAAAAACTGTGTTCTGTTGATTGATTAAAAAAAAATTGACTAACTGTCGGTTCAGAAATTAAGTAACATTACGGCTGTCTGTAGGACATCTCACATTTGTATCATGCTTTTGAAAACCACGAATTATTGATATTTGTTGTCGAAAAGAGTCACCAAAAAGGCGATTCATTTTATAAACGTCTTCGTTCGAAAAAAAATGTAGACTTGTGGACAGGGTTTCCGCATTGTCAGATGTCAACATGGAAAAAATGGTGAAATTTAAGTTTTTGCACCCATGGTCAAATTTAACTCTTACCTCATTGACAAAGAAATCTAATCAACTGGAGTACGAAACTTGACCATGGAAATAATTTTTGGCTTCACAAAATTCCAAAATAAGACTGTGTTAAGATGGGGTTGGGAATAAGACGGTGTTGGGAACGGGCGATCGGAGTTGAGAGAAGCTTTCATCGTGCATTCCCCAACACCGCGCACGCCATTATATACTCAAGTGCCTGAGATTTTTTGGAGCTTTGAGAGTGTAGCTAGTGCCGAAGACTTGCTAAATAATCAAAATCGGTTTGTAGGTTTGTCCTTTGTTTCAGTTAAGTTTTACAGTGGTGTCCATGAATGACTACTGGCGGTATTATAAATATTTAAAATGACATGTGCATTACGTACTTGAGGCACGGATGGCTTGAAGGGTTAACAAAATCGGCCATTTATCATTTTACAATTAATACCTTAGAGGATATACTGAAATTTCACAGGCCATTTTGTGACTCTATCCATTTGCCGTAATTTTTTAATGTAGATTTTTAGTGTGAACTGAATAAATATGGTTTAGTACCTTTTTGAAAATGTCCTTTCGTCGTGTTTACAGGGTATAACTTCGACAAAAGGGATGTCTGCACTCTAGTGTTTTAATTTTTTGGCGGAAATCATGTTTTAAGCAGTGCGAAATGACCGAATTTGGACTTTTGGAAAATGCCATCTTAGTTTGAAACGCATTGACCCTTACGAACGGCGTTTTTAAGACCTTACTATACTGATCACTACAAACGGCCTTTAAGGCTTGCACTAATTTTCAAACGGCGTTCATAAGGACTCTTACGATCGGCGTTTATAAGGACTCTTAAGAAGGGCGCGTAATAACTCTAACGAACGGCGATTATAACGACTCTTACGAACGACTTTTGTAAGGACTTACGAACAGCCTGTGTAATACCCTTACGATCGGCGTTTATAAGGACTCTTACGAACGGTTTGTGTAAGGACTCTTACGATCGGCGTTTATAAGGGCTCTTACACGAACGGCTTGTGTAAGGGCTCTTACGATCGGCGTTTATAAGGGCTCTTACGATCCGCTCTTCTAAGGACTCTTACGAACGGCTTGTGTAAGGACTCTTACGAACGGCTTGTGTAAGGACTCTTACGAACGGCTTGTGTAAGGGCTCTTTCGATCGGCTTGTGTAAGGACTCTTACGAACTGCTTGTGTAAGGACTCTTACGAACGGCTTTTGTAAGGACTCTTAGGAACGTCGTCTAGAAGGACTCTTACGATCGGCGTTGATAAGGGCTCTTACGAACGGCTTGTGTAAGGGCTCTTACGAACGGCTTTTGTAAGGACTCTTACGAACGTCGTTTATAAGGACTCTTACGATCGCCTTGTGTAAGGACTCTTACGAACGTCGTTTATAAGGACTCTTACGAACGGCTCTTGTAAGGACTTACGATCGGCGTTTATAAGGGCTATTACGAACGGCTTGTGTAAGGACTCTTACGAACGGCTTTTGTAAGGACTCTTACGAACGTCGTTTATAAGGACTCTTACGATCGCCTTGTGTAAGGACTCTTATAAACGGCGTTTATAAGGACTCTTACGATCGGCGTTTATAAGGACTTCTTACGAACGGTTTGTGTAAGGGCTCTTATGAACGGCTTGTGTAAGAGCTCGTACGATCGGTTTGTGTAAGGACTCTTACGATCGGCTTGTCTAAGGACTCTTACGAACGTCTTGTGTAATGACTCTTACGAATGGCTTGTGCAAGGACTCTTACGATCGGCTTGTGTAAGGGCTCTTACGATCGCCTTGTGTAAGGAGTCTTACGAACGGCTTGTGTAAGGGCTCTTTCGATCGGCTTGTGTAAGGACTCTTACGAACGGCTTGTGTAAGGGCTCTTTCGATCGGCTTGTGTAAGGACTCTTACGAACTGCTTGTGTAAGGAATCTTACGAACGGCTTGTGTAAGGGCTCTTTCGATCGGCTTGTGTAAGGACTCTTAAGAACTGCTTGTGTAAGGAATCTTACGAACGGCTTGTGTAAGGGCTCTTTCGATCGGCTTGTATAAGGGCTCTTTCGATCGGCTGGAGTAAAGACTTACGATTGGCGTTTATAAGGACTGTTACGATCGGCGTTTGTAGGGCTCTTAAGAAGGGCGTTCGTAAGGATTCTGAAACGTCAAATATATCCTCTTATTCACAGCGTATATAAGCAGGCATCCGAATGGTGTTTTCAAACAGTCTTAAAAACGGCGTTAACTCTTACGAACGGCGTTTATAAGCAGTCTTCTAAACGGCGTTCCAAAACGGGTCTATATAACAAGTGCGAGTTATATAGGGTCATTTTCATGCTACGAATTATATAGGGTGCTATAAGTTATATTTTTGTACTGTTTTTATATAAGGGTTCATGCCCAGCTACTGATAATGATCCATCTACACGCTGATCTTGGCTTATGACAAGGCACTCGCTATCTGTTGAAAAAAATCGATTTTCAGTGTAGTCATTTGAATTTTACTTATTTGCTCGTCAGTCTGACCATCCGTTCGATCTCGCTCGTTCGCTCGTTCGCTCGTTCGCTCGTTCGCTTATTCGCTAGTTCGCTCGTTGTTTGGTTGGCTCTTTTGTTTTTTTTCCCGTTCTTCCTCTCTTTCCTTTTTTCATCTTCCTTTATTCCATTTGTTCGTTGGTCTTTGTTCGTTCGTCGGTTTGACCATTTTTCCATTCTTTCGTTCGTTCGTTCGTTCGTTCGTTCGTTCGTTCGTTCGTTCGTTCGTTAGTTCTTTCGTTCTTTCATTTGTTCTTTTGTCCTTTACTTAGTTCGTTTGTTTTTTCAAACTTACCGGGCTTAAAGCAATGAGGAAATCCTTCTGGTACTATACTGTTAAAACAGCAACCATTTCCCTTGCACGTGTCGGAGTCAATACCGGAATGTCCACAATCTTCTTTCGCTGCGTTGTCAACATAAGCGCATTCATCAGAAAGTTTAGATCGTGCTGAAAACAAAAAATAAATAGATTAAAAATAATTAATTCAACGAACGACAAGACGACACGAAAAAAGAAAACTATAACGGTTTAATAAGAACAACAACACGATGACTAAAAGATGGCGGCCAAGAACACGTGGGCCAGGTAGAGGAAACATAACAGCGCCCGCTTGTGCAAACGTTTCTTCCTCCTTAACAATTTTACACTGTTCAGTTAAGCCTCATAAACAACACTTGTCTTAGAAAAAACACTAAATTTGTTAAGAATCAATTAGTGTCTAAAAAAACAGTTGATTTGTTAACAGTTCTTGGATGTACACAATATTTCTGAAAGAAAGTTTTGCAGTTCACAACAACCGTGCAAAACGCCCTATTCTAGTATGTATTTTTGAAGGCACACAGGGGAGCCTGCTGATGTGCTGAAGGCTTGGCTCTTGGGTGGCAAGGCCAGGCAAAGCACGTGCGGTACGTGGTGGAGATGGAGTAACTAAAGCAGCATCGGGGCGTCTGTCTTTAAGATCAGCGACTTGTGGCCATTCAGCTTGGCACAGGGAGAAGGCTGACAGGTCTGGACTTTGTCAGCGTAGAAGGTGAGGTGGGACAGAAGGTGGCTGATCATGCGGAGGCTTTTCAGCGATCCTCTTGTCCTTGTCGTCAACAAGAGTAGAAATAACCATTGGGTGTGCCAGAATTGGGATGGTACGATGGGAGGGGGGGAAACTGTAAAACTCGGCAAGTTCCACCTTGTAACTAAGATGTAGTTCTAATTATAAGTTAAAAGCCGGAGAACATCTTTATGGAACACCACTCTCCGTCAATGCTATCAATAATAAAACGGTCACGAGTCCGCGCCATATCTCGGTCAGATTTAACCTAGATTTTACTGATCTCGGTGCTTTGCAACTATGTGCTGCACGGTAAGTTTAGGGTATTAATTTGCTCGTGTTTAAATTGGTTGCGTTGCGTCTAAAGCTCACGCGAAGAAAAACGTTGGCTGTGCGTTCGTGAGTTTAAGCTGGCACGGCGGAAAACTTAAACTTTAAGTTCCAGCACTGTCTCAGCAACGGGATTTTTGTTGAGGTTTTTTGGCGTAGCCAACTCTAATCGGCACGGCAAGGTGCTGTAAGGCATTGCTGTTTTTTTTTTTTTTTTTTTTGCGAACCGAGTCCGGGTGCAGGACCAATCAATCTGAGGGAGTCGAGAAAGGTACCACTCTTTTCGTCGAAAAGAAGGCAGACACAGTTGTAAATTTTATTTTCATGCATCCCTACTTTGCTGATAGTACTGGTACTATCAACCAGTACTGGCTGATAGTACTGGTTGGCCAGGAAAAAAAATATGTACGATTTAAAAAATGCTGATACAGTTAAATTTATATCGTTTTTATAGAGTTTTTTTTTTACCTAAATCAAACTCATCATAATAACACCACGGTACCCCAGCGTTTACACCGCTGTCATAGCAACAACCCTTTGCAGTACAGTCTCTTTGGCCCATATTACCGCAATCTTTCCGTTGATCCTGGGCAACATTATAGCACTTTGCAACTGAAAAAGAATATACGCAAGATGGTAAGTGCAAGTTTCAGCTTGGGGAAGAAGGTAGTAGCAGCATAAGGATCGTACTCAAGCTAAAGCTCTATCCCTCTAAATGGTGTCATGCCTGGACAAAAGATAATTTGTGATTAGAGTAGTATGCTTGCTGATAAAACTTAACGTTTGCTTGCGTTCCCTATGCTGTTACTAATAATAATGGTAATGCATTTATATAGCGCATTTTGCACAGGTATATGTTTAAATGCCCTGTACACATACTGTAATTTTCTACACACAAAGGCCAGACCCCGACACCTTTGCATGTAGTTTGTGGGTTCTTAAACGTCCCCTGATATAAGAATGAGGGTACAGGAGACGGGACTTACGGTCTATCGTCCTTTTTCCGAAAAAGACTAGAATGTCTATTCAAGATAGAAACGAGTTGCTGAGAGGCAAACAGAAAAGCTCACTTTAACTCCCTTGAAAAATACTCATATGACTTATATTTGTGAGTTCCAAGTTACCGGTTATAAGCTCGGTGGACGTGTTTTCATAAATGACCCAATGGTTGAAGCCAGAGGCGCCTTGAAATATTACATATTAATTTATGTCAGTTAATAGTTATTCAATGAGCTCTCTAGGTTACCGCCTCCTGGTTAGCTCAGTTGGTTGAGCGCCAGACTGCTGTGCGGGAGGTCGATGGTTCGAACTCCACACCGGACCAACACTCAGGGTCTTAAAATAACTGAGGATAATGTGCCACCTATTTAATTACAGCTGCAAATGGTTAGCCTCCGCTTTCTTCTATACCAATCCAATAAGGTATACGGCTCCAGAACCTTTTTAAAAGTGATGGAACAGACCTAACCTTAACTTTACATTGTTGAATTCAACTTACGTGCGGGGTAAAAACATATACTTGGCGTTGGGTCCTCGTAGTCTATAAAACAACATCCATGCGCTTCGCACTGGGATTTGTCGTCTTTATAACCACAGTCTCGACGATCGTCCCGGTCGACCTTCAAGCAACCCGTGTAGTCAACTGCAAAAACTGAAAAACAAAGCAAACAAATACATTTCATGCAACAGCAATTACTCCATCGATTGAAGAAATTAGACTTCATCATCCATCAAAATGAGAACTGAGTAAAAATGATAAAAAATCGATCATCAAAAAATAAATAAAACTAATTATGCTACAGGGATAACTTCTAATTTATTAATATTTTTTGCAAATACATTGTAATTCAACTTGATTTTTTTTACTGAAATATATTTGAAGCAAATATTTCTCTTTTATACTTGAAATGTGAATTTAACAAAGCTTAAATAAACAGGCTATCTTTCTAGCTGAATGTACTACTTCTATTTGCTCCTAAAAACTATGTTCAGCCCGTTCTCTAACTATTCGAATGTAAAATTATTTTTAGTACCGTTTAATACAAATCGGTTGCTTACCGTGAATGGCAATTTCTGCTGAAAGATAACAAAAAAATGATTAGCCTAAAATATTTCCAAGCAAATACATCCATTTTGAGAGCAAAGACCGTTGGACGAACAACTCAGTATACAGGTTAGAATGGGGCATGGTACTTAAAGTGAGCCAAATATTATTAGCTAATCAAAATCGAGGGCGTTGGAAGTCAATATTTCGGACTCAATATGATGATCCACTTGAAGCAAATGAGGACAAAACGTCTTTGAATTTTCTGTCAGATCACGTGTTTGGGTTGGTGACCCAGGGTGTAAACTCTTTTGAGTGGTGGGTGAGTCAATTGGCTCTTTAAGAACTAAAAGATTGAGGCAGTGTCCCTTTCCAAGTAATGAAGATTTACTTTACAAAGCTGAAACTTTTAGTAGCTGTTCATTCATTCCTTGCAAAAATTTCGATATGTCAACCATATGTCCATGATATTTGACGTTGTCATGGAAACGTCATAATTACAAGCAGCATTTTTCGTTATTTTTCCAGTTTATAAACACAATAGAACGCACCAATTCCGTTATTTTGTGACTTTCTAAGAAAATGGTGAAATCCAAGATGGACATCACGTGACGTCATATGACGTCACAGCCAACAAAATTTATGTCATCTTGTAGAGCTATTTATTCAGTGCAAAATAATTTCGCTGCGCCTTAATAGGAAGAAAACTCTTGGGGGGGGTCCATCCACCCCCCCTTGTACGATGGTGGGGGTATGAGTTTGCTTGTTCGTTCGAGGGTCAAGAGGTGTGAAAAATTTGTTAAAGCATTTTAGTATATTTTCAAAACTAACGGATACTTTTTAAAAGGTTCGCACTATCGGCAACTGGATAGTAAACACTGATTTAGCAAGCACTGGGGAGACCTCACAGAAATTTGGGTTCGTGGCTTGTTTCGTCAACGAGCGTTAATCATTGCAAATTCCAACAGAATGTTATAGTTGAATTTAATTGGCGTTGATATTTCCGCACTTCTACTCCAACATTTTTTTCCTGGCAACGGTGTACATGACCTTTAGCAAATTATAACGGCAAAATGTTTTACTGCAATAAAACTAAAATATCTTTTCCAGCAAAATCGAAATATATTTTATTATAACTGAATAACTGGTGACAGTTTTCACAATGTTTCGTAGCCATCGCGTCAAAGCCGAAAAAGCAATGACCCAAAGTTTGTCGTGAACGAGTGCGCCCGGAATATCTGCGGAGCCACATTAAAACATAAATTCACCCCATTTTTAATGTGACCCATCTCAAGAAGACGAAAACAAATTATCTTTCTGTAGGGCTTTTTTTAATCATTCATTATATGTTTATCTTTGACTCAGTAAGTTTTTAAGTTTAAACTGACCAAGCGACTAAAGAGAAAAAAAATAGAATGAGTTCTTGTTAACGCTTATCCCGGAAGACACCAAGTAGATCACTGACAAGGGAATCAAGGAAACATAAAATATTGTTGTTCCTTACCAGCGCTCAGTATGACGAGAAACCAAATTTTGCCCAGCATCTTTCACACGATGCGTCCGTCGCACTTAGAAGCAAAGACTGACTGCCTACCTTGTGCACAAGCAAAATTATGTATTTCGTTTGTTAACGTTGATCTTACGTTGGCATTGAAATGATGATTGGCTATCTAATTATGGACGTTATAGTAAACTGTCATGATATGTGGAACGTTTCTACGTTTGGATATTTATTAGGTCTTTTTAGAGTTTTCAAGGTGATATTTAAGTTTTTTTTTTAAGTTTTGGAGAAAGATGTCATTTTATCTATAAAGGTGAACATAAGAAGTGGCTTTCCAAAAAGTTAATTTGCACTACAGAATCATTAGTTATTTACGAGTTAAATGCGTTGGATTAATTAAAGAATCAGAAGTGACATTTTCCTTTAAAAACAAATCAAATTGTTTGTATAATTGGAAATAATTAAGCCTTACCACTAATTTGATATTTAGAGCTCAAGCAGTTTTCGATGTATGTATGGCATAGTGCCCTATCGGAGTTATTTTCACCAAAAAATATAATAATTTTGGAGTTATTCTGGCTTAAAGGATAAAAAATCTGTGCGTGCCGTTTCTGAAGTTATTAAGAGCGGATGTCTGTAAATATCGAGCGGAGGCGTGCAATAAGGAAAATATCAAAACTCTGAAAAAAATTCACAAAGTAGCCCTAGCTGAACTATTAACAGAAATGTATTTTTTACTTCGATCCGATAATTGTTTTAGACGTACGGAGGTAGCCTTCGTTTCGCAGCTCTCGGACCTGGCTTTCAGGATCTCACACAGTGCATCGCGAAAAGCCCGTTAACGTAAAACAATTTTAACGAGAACAGCAAATAACTAGTCACATAGAGTAGTTAAGTGCACACATTTTGAGTGTTCACTTTGTCGGTTTGGACTTGAATGGAATATTTGGGAGAATTTTCAATATTTATATTATTTTGAGCGATTCCTTGCAATGAAAAATTGACAAAATTGATGGTCTAAAATCATCGACTGGTACATGGCGTACAGTAAAGTATCCTATACCACGTAAAAGAGCATTATTTCATCTTTCAAAATCCGTTTTCAAAACCATGGGCAACTCAAAAGAAAATTTTTGAGGCCACGCAATACAAGTACTACTTTCGTGTAATTTGAGCGTTCCCGACACGGTAGTCCATGTTAAAGGACCAATATCCGGTTACTGCGCATGCTCCAAACTTTGATTTCCTGACAGGATGTCGCGAATTCAAAAGATGCGAGAAGTGATGTAGAACCTTCAAAAATCCGTTTGCATCGTGCTCAGTTTAGTTCAATATTACCCTAAAGCCTCTCCCAGTTATAGATTAATGATATATAGTTTTCGTTAAGTTCCAATTTGTGTGAGATCGGGATTTTTTGGCGTTGTTTTCAATGCCGTTGGACGGAGGACCGTGAGGAGGGAAGCGCTATGGCGCCAGTCGAAGGCTTCTTTCTCCCGGCAGCCTCCATAGAAAGCTCAGAAAATCGTGAAAGGAATAAGAAAAATGGAACTAGCAGCATACCAGAATATATATAAAGAAAGCAACCCATGAGACATGGAAACGACTGAAGGGATCAGTGGTGTCTGTATTCGACCGACACAGCCATAAACTGCGCGACTTCTACTTGTACTTGTACGCCGCGCCTTGTCTTGGTCTTTTGACCCACTTTGCTTCTTGTTTTTTTGTAGCGGGTTTAGAACGGAGGATTTTTAAATGTTGACTGAATCGAGCCTTTACAACTTAGGCGTCGCATTCTCGAGGTCATATCGAGGTCATATAAACTGGTGGATTCTTGTGGCTTTCGTCGTTTGTTATTCTCCGTTGGTTTGCCTTGTGATCGTTTGTTAAGCGACTCAATATGGTTTTTATGCCGCTCTTGCATAACAGGTACGTTGAATTTGGCTCATTTAGGAAATTTATGGGTTTTTCCGCCTCTCATGTTTACATTTTCGACAATAAAGGATCTGAAATATTCACTTGCAGCGTGACGAGTTTCCCTGCTGGTGTTTGTAACGCCGGGCTTGGCTTATTGTTTTTAATTCTGTTGCAGGATTTTGTGTTTCGCATCACGCTCGGTTAAATCTTTGTGTACAATCAGGGGCACCCAACGAGAAAATTTTAGCACAATACTTGAAATATTATTTCCTGCTTTATAAGATTGCTTCAGAGGTTTAGAAAGGCATATTTGTGAAAGCTAATACGGATTGATCTGTTCGGATTTTTTAGCTGAATATTTAGGCCGCAGAAAATGTTAGGAAACAGAATCCTATCCGCGAAATTCCGAGCTGCCGATGGCTCGCCAAAAATGCTAGCTGGCCTTATTTTGCACTTTAAACGACATATTTGTCCCTCCAAAAACAATAGGAACTAATAAGTCCTCTTGTTACGAAAGTCCGACGTGATGTTTCTCCAAAGAAATCTCTAGCTTTCACTGCAATTAAATCCGAAAATCTCCGGTGATTTATATTTTGTGTTTCGCATCATGGATTGCGATCTATAGACCCTTTTTGTCAAGAAATTTAAGTTGTAGCTTCCTTGGAGCTATAAAACGCAAGCAAATATTTAAATGGCGGATGTAAACAGCGGATCACCGCGTGGGCCGCGGGGTAATCTTGTCACCTCAATGGACAGTTCTATTGTTTTTTTGAAAGATAACAGCTGACGTTTACGCGTGCGCATTATCGGGATAGTGTCCCTTTAAAAACTCAGATAAACACGACACAAAAACACGTTTGAATATCCAATGTTTAATAAAAGCAGCTGTCAGGCATCAGTACATGTTAACAAGACTATTTTGCGGGATTTGGTATCGTTTGGGCGAAATAAATAGACGAATTTAACCTGTTTCATCCACCTTATGAATCTACACGAGTCACGTGAAGTTTGTCAAAGGTCAAGTATTCCGACGCGTAAACACAACCAAATCCGAACATTTTACGCTCAGAAATTACTTTCTAACACATAGATCAATCGTTAATACTGTATGTTTTTCGTACCTTATTCTGGGCTTCTGGGTAACGAGGAGATCTAGCAGAACTATCGCGAAAGACATCTTCGGCGGTTTCAAAATTATGCCAACGGCAGCAGAGATTGCGTTACTGTAGATTACAAGGGGAGACCGCTGTCACGTTACCTTCCTTACGGGCTTCCGGAAAAATTCTCCACCTTCCCCCGAGAATATAATAGATATATCTATATTGAGATTGTGAATCGCCACATTCTTTATTAAATTCAAAAATAAATAAATGAATCATATTATATTATATATTTTTAAGCACATTCTCTAGATAAATATTCAATGTGCTTTGCATAGTAGAAAAGCAAAACCAACAATAAAGCGTATGTAAACCTCACGCCTATTAACTTCAGTGCTGTAAAGTTAAATGGACGGATGCACGAATGCATCAGTTTTTTCCAAGAAATTAATTCAGGAGTTTGGACTTAAAGTACAAGTACAAGTGTGGGATGTTTAGATCACCGGCTCTCAGATCTTGTTAGTTAGCCATCTCATCACCTCAAAGCGATCGAAGAAATAGGTGCCTTTGGGTGGATCTGCTTTCAATGAGTAAAAAAAAAACATGTGTTTTCTTTAGCAATGAATGAAAATAAGAAAAAAAAAAAGCCGTCCTTCGGGTCTTATTTTCCAAGAAAATAAGACCCCTTGGCAGCCCCTCCCACACCTCCGCCATTTCTATTATTCGTAGTTATCCCTGTGAGTTCATTATTTTTCAATAATAATGAACTCACAGGGATAACTACGAACAATAGGAATGGCCGAGGTATTGGAGGGGCTGCCAAGGGGGTCTTATTTTCTTGGAAAATAAGATCCTGCTTTTGCCAGTAGTCATCACTGTGAGCTGCTTGAAGCCATCTGCAATGGCATTCAGTTTACCCAGTGTATCTCAGCAAATGGTCCATTCTTTGTACCCTTCAACCCAGCCTTCCCTCAGGACCACTTTTGGGCCTGACAACAGTTTACATGATTTGAAAGTAAATTCGCCCGAAATTATCTTGTAAATGGCATCGTGTCAGTTTGCTGCTGCACTAGGTAGGGGACATTGTGGACGCACTGTTGTTAATCCAGTCGATTTTCACACCCGCAAGTGGCAAAAGAAAGGGACGCGGTAGGGGAAGCGCCGCAAATGATTATTTCAGATGAAAAGGGTGGTCTCTGTAAAACATGGAAAAATTCACGAGTAGTGAGGGCGCTTTACATGTATTTTCTAAGATAAACTCAGTTGATGAGAAATAGCTTAAATCCATGTTCTTTACCAGTGTGTTTTTAGTGAAAGTGCATCCACAGCCGGAGCGGGCAAGGGCGCATAGGAAAAAAAAACAAGAAAAAAAACGGCTTTTCCTTTCTTCGCCCCAGCACTGTTCTCCCTCTACGCGCTTTGTGCGCTATAAAGATCAGTGACAGTGGGAAATACAGTACTCGCGCTCCTTTATTGCGGGGTGTGGGTAAAGTGAGGTTAAACTCTCCTCAGCTCCGTTTAAGCAACATTTAAGCCCGATCATCTAGCTGCATGTGTGAACCTGTCATTGGAGTTACAACTACTGTGGTATTAACTTAGCTGCTCTTGTTAACAGAAGTTCTGCCCTGGGTTTTAGGTTGAATCAGCAAATCTGACAACAAAGGATTTCAGATGATTCGTCAAGTTCAGTTTTCAAAGTTTTCGATTGTAATACGTTGTTAATTAGCATGATTTACCACGATGTGTCCACAATGTCCGCCAACAAGTGCAGCATACTGACACGATGCCATTTACAAGATTATTTAAGGCGAATTTACTTTCGAATTATGTAAACAGCATCAAGACCGAAAAAGGTGCTGAGGGAAACCTGGATTGGAGAGCAAAATAATGGGATATTTGCTGAGATACACTTGGTAAACTGAATGCCATTGCAGGCCAAGTGACCCGAGGCCAAATGCGGCTGCAAGCAGTTCACAGTGATGACTATTCGCAAAAGCATTGCCAAAATAAAGTAAAAATGATGAACTCACGGGATTACTACGAACAATAGCAATGACGGAGGTATGGGACGGGCTGCCAAGAGGGTCTTATTTTCCGAAGGACCACTTTTTTGTTTTGTTTTGTTTTGTTTTTTTCATTCTTATTTTCGTTCATTGATAAGGAACACATTTTGGTTTTACTCATTCCAAGCAGATCCACCCAAAGGCACCTATTTCTTCGATCGCTTTGAGGTGATGAGATGGCCATTGTAAGAAGATCTGGGAGAATCTAAGCAACTCACACTTGTACTTGTACTTTAAGTCCAGAGTCCTAAATTAATTTCTTGGAAAAAAACTGATGCATTTGTGCATTCGTCCTTTTAACTTTACAGTAGTGAAGTTAATAGGCGTGAGGTTTACATACGCTTTACCATTGGTTTTGCTTTTTTACTATGCAAAGCACATTGCATATTTATATAGACAATGCGCTTAAAAAATATAATATAATATGATTCATTTTTTATGTTTGAGGTTATTAAAGAATGTGGCGATTCACAATCTCAATATAGATATATCTATTATATTCTCGGGGTAAGATGGAGAATTTTTTGGGGAGCCCATAATGAAGGTAACGTGACAGCGGTCTCCCCTTGTAATCTACAGTAACGCAGTAACCGCAGTAACCGCCGAAGATGTCGTTCGCGACAGCTCTGCTAGATTTCCTCGCTACCCAGGAGCCCAGAATAAGGTACGAAAAACATGCAGTATTAACGATTGATCTTTGTATTAAAAAGTAATTTCTGAGCGTAAAATGTTCGGATTTGGTTGTGTTTACGTGTCGGAATACTTGACCTTTGACAAACTTCACGTGACTCGTGTAGATTAAGGAGGATGAAACAGGTTAAATTCGCCTATTTATTTCGCCCAAACGATACCAATTCCCGCACAATAGTCTTGTAAACATGTACTGATGCCTGAAAACTGCTTTTATTAAACAATGGATGTTCAAACATGTTTTTGTGTCGTATTTTATCTGAGTTTTTATCATGGACTACCGTGTCAGGAACGCTCAAATTACACGAAAGTAGTACTTGTATTTTGTGGCCTCAAAAATTTTCTTTTGAGTTGCCCATGGTTTTGAAAACGGATTTTGAAAGACGAAGTAATGCTCTTTTACGTGGTATAGGATACTTTACTGTACGCCATGTACCAGTCGATGATTTTAGGCCATCAATTTTGTCAATTTTTCATTGCAAGAACTCGCTCAAAATAATATAAATATTGAAAATTCTCCCAAATATTCCATTCAAGTCCAAACTGACAAAATGAACACTCAAAATGTGTGCAATTAACTACTCTATGTGATTAGTTATTTGCTGTTCTCGTTAAAATTGTTTTGATCTTGTTAACGGGCTTTTCGCGATGCACTGTGTGAGACCCTGAAAGCCAGGTCCGAGAGCTGCGAAACGAAGACTACCTCCGTACGCCGAAAACAATTATCGGATCGAAGTAAAAAGTATATTTCTGTTAATGGTTCACCTAGGGCTACTTTGTGAATTTTTTTCAGAATTTTGATATTTTCCTTATTGCACGCCTCCGGTCGATATTTACAGACATCCACTCTTAAGTTTCAATCAAGCCTTGTGGCGCCTGCTAAATCAACAACTGTCTCAGAGTTAAAGCTTCACAAGCCTTACTTGAAGTTTTGTATTTTTATTCTTGGGTAGTATAAACTGTAAAACATGTACCAAAAAACGCTGTCTTTATTGTTAGCTATTTACAATAACTTTTTCTTTTTTTACAAAATTCTACGGTACCACGTTCGTGGTTTCGGACAGAGTATGACTGCCAATTTAGCAGGTAAAATTTGTATTTATGCTTTAAATGTCGGTAGCTATTCGTGACAGTTTTAGATATTAAAAAAAAAATTCGAAAAAGAACAGCGAACAGCGATCAGCGTTAAATTAGATTATGGGCATGATTTTCAGAACGCCATGATATTTAAAATCATTAAATTCAGCTGACCTTATTAAGGTAAATTACGAACGTACTCAATCAACTTAACAGGCATTCCATTTTGCACAACTCGCTTATTTAAATATCTGTTTCCAAAATTGATTCATTTGCCTATAGTTATCTTGCAGTTGTAGATGTCACCAAGAATTGTTTTGGCACAAATAGGCTGACACAGGAGGCTTAACAGGAAAGAAATCATCATTTAAAAATAAAGTAGTTTGCTTTCTCTTGCTAGACCTATCTTAAAGTTTTAGGAATAGGCTGAACGTTAACACAAGAGGCTTAACAAAGCATAAATAAAACATTTCCATGTAGCTAGATTTCTTTTAACTTCAAAATATTAAAATTTCAAATATTGTCATGCAATTGCAAAATACATAATTAAAGTTATCCTGAAAAACGATTGAGTAACTTATCGTTTACCATCAGTGAAGCGATTTCATTACTTTATGGACTAGCCTAAGTAGTTCGTACTTGACCATTATTAGAATGATAGTAGGAACTGAATGTAATCAGAATAAAGTAAGGCAATTTGAAAAAAATTCTTACGTTTGTCGCCTACACGTCAAGCAAGAGTTATCAAACTCTAGAAAAGACGTTCGAGTTAAATATCTTTGCGAATCGTTTAACATTTTAAGAAATAAACGCGCATAATGGGCGTGTTTTAAAGAATATTTGGAAGAATACATAACTACTACTAGGCCGCAAGTGGATAAAGTAATGCTAAATCATGTTACTTTGGGCTTGGTAAGGCCTGCGATTTTCCACATGAATGAAGTAAAATTTGGATTTGAAGACTTTCCAATTATTCCCAGATATTTACGGGATGAATAACCTTAGGGAATCACCAGCTATGCAAACTTTCAATATTGCTTTTGCATATTTGGAAATAACTAATTATTCAAAATTGCGCCTACCACAAAATCAGTGTCACTCGTAAACCCGGTATCCACGCTAGGTAGATTTTTCTCCATATCTTAGCCAAATGATAAACAAAGTGCTTGTGTTGAGTCCTGATTGCAAATGCATTTAACAAATTTTCTGATAGTTTACCATAATTTCCCACATGTATCAAATGAAATTTAGATTTGAAGACTTCCTTTATCATTTCTAAATATTTACAGAATGATTCCCCTCAAGGAATAACCAGCTATGCAAACTAAAAATGATTAAAGACTTGCCGACCGGAGAAACGCTCTAGCTTTGGCTTAAAAATACGGCAAATGCCGTTCTCAATTCTGTTCAACCCGAATTCTCTGCATATATCTCTTGCATCCCATGCCAAAAAAAAGCAGTACATGTCAAACGCAATATAATTAACGTGTTTTAAGGAATATTTTTTAAAAAAATTGTTTCTACGTCTGAGCTTCAACATGATAAATCAATGTTATTATGTCAAGTTATGGTGATTTTTTCAGGGGACATGTCCTGAAACGAATGATTTCCCAGATGGATTGAGTGAAATTTACTGAGGTTTCAGCACGTGTTCAATTATTTCAAACTTGAAAAGTTTGCATAGTTTGTTTATATTTTAGTAAAAGTCAAGGTCAAGCATAAAACGTGTGTTTTAATGATCATTTTTACAAACAAATGACTAATTCTGAGCTTTAAGCGAAGAAAAAATGCCATCTTCAAGTAACCTGCCCTGATCTTTAATTTCCAACAGAATCAAGTGAGATGTATATCTACCTTTTTAAGGAGTAATTAACTATCAAACTTTCGCCTAGCACACAAACAGTGCCACTCTTAGTATAAAAAATTCAATTTTCTAAACTTATCTCGAAGTCACTCCATATCTTAATGATCAACACTGTGTTTGTTCGGTCCCCATTGCAATTGCAAAGTAAACAACAATTAAACAAATTTTCATAGTTTTCTGAAGCTCTGCACGAAAGATATATCTTCTCGGCAAAATTGTGCCTTTACATTTTACCATATGAATAGTACGTTATAAAATACATCATAAATCGTACTCCTTACTTTGACAAAGTAACTTTAGAACAACATAACTAAAAACATTAAACGCAAAAATTAAAACAAAACAAACAAACAAACTGAAAAAATGAATGATAAATAACAATTAATAAGAGAGAGATAATTCTAGGTGCTTAAGTTGTTGGTTGAGAAAGGGGTTCTCTCATTTAATATACATCGCCTCCTTCATTTTGGTTTGAAAGTTGGACGCGACAAAATCTGATATTGTAAAAGATTCCGGTATGACTTAAATGACTGTTGTTGCCTAAAGATATGGGACGCCATATCGGACACAAGGTGCTCGGCAGTAATTAAAACATGCTATTATGCAAAATGCTTTGTGTTTTAAAATGTTGCAATATCAGAGATTGAAATCTGATAGTGCACTGAAATTGGTTTCTTTTTCAGATTTTTTGTTCTTAAAAATAATAATGGGTTATTTTCTAATAATTATGCAAAAGCAATCTTAAAAGGTTGCAAAGCTGGTCATTCCCTTTGGTTATTCACTCTAAATATTTGGGAATAATTAATTAAGGAAGTGTACTTCAAATCCAAATTTCACCTCATTTATGAGAAAAATCATGGGCCCAACCAAGCCAAACGAAACATGATATAGCATCAATTTATCCAATAAATAATTATGGAAAGTTACTTAATCTTCTTCCCGGATAATTATTATGTATTTTGCAATGAAATGGCAATGTCCAGAATTTTCAGTGTTCTGTAGTTAAAATAAAAAAACCAGCTACATTTCTGTTTTTTTTTAAGCCTTCTTTGTCAGCCCACTCCTGCCTAAACACATTTTTGGTAATATCTAAAACTTAAAGATAATTCTAGGCAAATAACTCAATTTTTGAAATAGATATTTAAATAAGTGAGACGTGAAAAATGTCACGCCTGATAAGTTAAGTACGTTCGTAATTTACCTTAATAAGGTCAGCTGAATTTAATGATCCAGGGATATATTTTTTAAAATACTATGGTGTTCTAAAAATCATGCTCATATTTTAATGAAAGATAATAGTGTTCGTTGTTCCCTGTTTCTTTACGAAATTTCCAAATTTCTAAAATTGTCAAGAGCTTGCATTGCATACCATAAAGACAAATTTCGCTAGATAAATATGATAATTGACGGGCTACCAGAAACCATAAGCATCGTAACGTAATATTCTGTAAAAGAAAAAGTTATTTTAAATAACTAACATTATAGACGACGATTATTTGGTACATATTTCATAGTTTAGACTACCCAGAAATGCAAATACAAAAATACAAGTGAGGCTTGTGGAGCCTTTACTCTAAGACAGTTATTGATTTAGCAGGCGCCTCAAGGCCTGATTGAAACTTAATAAATTCAGAAACGGCAAGCTTAGATTTTTATCCTTTAAATTCACAGAAATTATTATTTTTATGGTGAAAAACATGGGTGTTATAGTAAACTCGTAAACCCGGTCTCCACGCTAGGTAGATTTTTCTCCATATCTTAGCCAAATGATAAACAAAGTGCTTGTGTTAAGTCCTGATTGCAAATGCATTTAACAAATTTTCTGATAGTTTACCATAATTTCCCACATGTATCAAATGAAATTTAGATTTGAAGACTTCCTTAATCATTTCTAAATATTTACAGAATGATTCCCCTCAAGGAATAACCAGCTATGCAAACTAAAAATGATTAAAGACTTGCCGACCGGAGAAACGCTCTAGCTTTGGCTTAAAAATACGGCAAATGCCGTTCTCAATTCTGTTCAACCCGAATTCTCTGCATATATCTCTTGCATCCCATGCCAAAAAAAAGCAGTACATGTCAAACGCAATATAATTAACGTGTTTTAACGAATATTTTTTTAAAAAAATTGTTTCTACGTCTGAGCTTCAACATGATAAATCAATGTTATTATGTCAAGTTATGGTGATTTTTTCAGGGGACATGTCCTGAAACGAATGATTTCCCAGATGGATTGAGTGAAATTTACTGAGGTTTCAGCACGTGTTCAATTATTTCAAACTTATAAAGTTTGCATAGTTTGTTTATATTTTAGTAAAAGTCAAGGTCAAGCATAAAACGTGTGTTTTAATGATCATTTTTACAAACAAATGACTAATTCGGAGTTTCAAGCGAAGAAAAAATGTCATCTTTAAGTAACCTGCCCTGATCTTTAATTTCGAACAGAATCAAGTGAGATGTACATCTATCTCTTTAAGGAGTAATTAACTATCAAACTTTCGCCTAGCACACAAACAGTGCCACCCTTAGTATAAGAAATTCAATTTTCTAAACTTATCTCGAAGTCACTCCATATCTCAATGATCAACACTGTGTTTGTTCGGTCTCCATTGCAATTGCAAAGTAAACAACAATTAAACAAAATTTTCATAGTTTTTGAAGCTCTGCACGAAAGATATATCTTCTCGGCATGACTGTGCCTTTACATTTTACCATATGAATAGTACGTTATAAAATACATCATAAATCTTACTGCTTACGTTGACAAAGTAACTTTAGAACAACATAACTAAAATCATTAAACGCAGAAATAAAAACAAAACAAACAAACTGAAAAAAGTGGATGATAAATAACAATTAATAAGAGAGAGATAATTCTAGGTGCTTAAGTTGTTGGTTGAGGAAGGGGTTCTCCCATTTAATATACATCGCCTCCTTCATTTTGGTTTGAAAGTTGGACGCGACAAAATCTGATATTGTAAAAGATTCCGGTATGATTTAGATGACTGTAGGTGCCTGTAGATATGGGACGCCATATCCGACACAAGGTGCTCGGCAGTAATTAAAACATGCTATTATGCAAAATGTTTTTTTTTTTAAATGTTGCAATATCAGAGATTGAAATCTGACAGTGCACTGAAATTGGTTTCTTTTTCAGATTTTTTGTTCTTAAAAATAATAATGGGTTATTTTCTAATAATTATGCAAAAGCAATCTTAAAAGGTTGCAAAGCTGGTCATTCCCTTTGGTTATTCACTCTAAATATTTGGGAATAATTAATTAAGGAAGTGTACTTCAAATCCAAATTTCACCTCATTTATGAGAAAAATCATGGGCCCAACCAAGCCAAACGAAACATGATATAGCATCAATTTATCCACTTTAAGCCTAGAAATAGTTATGGAAAGTTACTTAATCTTCTTCCCGGATAATTATTATGTATTTTGCAATTAAATAGCAATGTCCAGAATTATCACTGTTCTGTAGTTAAAAGAAACCCAACTACATTTCCTTTTTATTTTCTTTTTCAAGCCTTCTTTGTCAGCCCACTCCTGCCTAAACACATTATTGCCAATATCTAAAACTTAAAGATAATTCTAGGCAAATAACTCAATTTTTGAAATAGATATTTAAATAAGTGAGACGTGAAAAATGTCACGCCTGATAAGTTGAGTACGTTCGTAATTTACCTTAATAAGGTCAGCTGAATTTAATGATCCAGGGATATATTTTTTAAAAATATTATGGTGTTCTAAAAATCATGCGCATTTAACAAATAAAAAAGCCAAAACCGTGCTTTGTTCTGTGATAAAGCACGCAAGGAAGTGACGAGAGCACGAAAGAAGTGTAGGGTGAACACGAGCCGCAGGCGAGTGCTTCTCCCCACTTCTTGAGTGCTCTCGTCACTTCCTTGAGTGCTTTATCACAGAACAAAGCACGGTTTTGGCTTTTTTATTTGTTTTATAATAAAGCTTTGCTCACATTTGTAAAGAAACTGGCTTTTAATTGCAAGAAATCAAGTTTTTTTCACAGCTTGCAAGCGCGCGCAAGAAAGGATTTCAGCTTGCCAGCGCGCGCAGAATGGCGTCACGGGCTACTCCGTGCATCTGTACTCTGATAAGGCACGCTGTTTCAACGAATCAGAGCGCGCGTTATATCGAAACTTTATTATAAATTCTAATAAAAGATAATAGTGTTCGTTGTTCCCTGTTTCTTTACGAAATTCCCAGATTTCTAACATTGTAAAGAGCTTGCATACCATAAAGACAAATTTCGCTTGATAAATATGATAATTGACGGGCTACCAGAAACCATAGGCATGGTAACGTAATATTTTGTGAAAAAAAGGTTATTATAAATAACTAACATTATAGACAGCGTTTATTTGGTACATATTTCATGGTTTATACTACCAAGAAATACAAATACAAAAATACAACTGAGGCTTGTGGAGCTTTCACTCTAAGACAGTTGTTGATTTAGCAGGCGCCTCAAGGCCTGATTTAAACTTAAATAACTCAGAAACGGCACGCACAGATTTGTATCCTTAAAATTCACAGAAATTATAGCGGAGCTCCATTGCTAAGGAAATTTGGTAATCTATCAAACCAAAAAATTTTGGTAGTGACGTAGTAGTCACGTGACCGTCCGTCCGTACATCCGTCCGTACGTCCGTCCGTCCGCACCATAGGGATACCAATACACTTCCTACACTGGATAGAATCCTGTGCTGAATCCCGTGTGTTTTCGGCGCGAAATCGCATGTTGACCCGCGTTGTAGCAAAACAAGCAAAGACAACAAAAGTCAAAAACAAATTTGTTAGTGGAAAAAAAAAGTTCAAAAGAACACTCAGTTGTCTTTTTGGTGGAAGGGGAAAAGTTCAATCTAGGCGAAAGAAATTCGGCGATAAAGTTCAGGCAAAAAGTTCAAATTTGCCTCGTCGGTTCTGTTCAAACTCGGTCGGCACACCGCTTGAGTTCGCAGCTTTTCGCAGCGGTTTCGATGCCAAATATAGCAGAGCTAGTGCTTTTTGGTTTTTTCTGTCCACAACCATGGTTTTTACGGCGTTTCGAACACATTTTGCCAGGAAAAACACCAGCATTTTCATGCTGATAGGCAGCTTGTCAAGAAGAAAGAAATAAGTATTAAAATTAACTTCGAAAACAATGTCAAACGCCCATGGCCTAGTGGACTAGATACCGACAACTCACGCCGACGAGTCGGGGTTCGACACTCAGCGGGAACAAGAATTTTTTTCTTTTTTTTTTTCTTTTTTTTTTTTAAATAAAACGACTTGGATGAGAGTATTTTCACAAATTAATAACTGCCAGCAAAAACAAAACAAAAAACAAAAGCAAAAAACAGACAAAACAAAAAGGGGGGCTCTGCTTTTAGGCTTGGCTAAATCTATATATTTATTTTTTATGGTGAAAACATGGAATCAAGATGTAATGGCAATGAAAATAAAAGAGCTCGAGCTCTATATATCAATTCAGTGCTAACGTTTAATTATTTCCAATTGTATAAAGAAATTGATTTGTTTTTAAAGGAAGATATTACTTCTGATTCTTCATTTAATCCAACACATTAAATTTATGAAATAATTAATGATTATGTAGCGCAGAATTAACCATTTGGAAATTTACTTCTTTTGATCACCTTTATAGATAAACTGCCATATTGCTCCAAAACTAAAACACAAAATCTAAAGTATTGACCTTGAAAATTCCAAAAAGAATAAGTATGCATTCTTCTGTACAAACATTCCATATATGACGTAGGGTTACCATGACGTCACTAATCAGATAGTCAAACATCATTTCAAACCCAAACGTTAGTTCAACTTAAACCATAGTTAATAGAGGGAAATGGTTAGAAAGCCCGGCAAACATCAAAGGAGAAATTAATGAGGCCAAGATTTAGGTTGTAAGGTCCACGACCGTGCACATCTTTTGTTTTGCCCTGCATGAACACACGCAACCACATATTGTATTTTGTCAGGTTTTGTGCACGGTCAACACCCAAAATAGCGAACAATAACCTATAACAAAGAACTTTGTCGAGCTTCATAACCACTTCCCTTTATTAACTATGCGTAAACAAACCAAATACATAATTTTGCTCATACACAACGTACGTAGTCAGTCGTTGATTCTAAGTGCGACGATCGCATCGCCTGAAAAATGCTGGGCAAAATTTTGTTACTCTTCATACTGAGCGCTGGTAAGGAACAACAGTATGTTTGTCTCTTTGATTCCCTTTTGATCTTCTAAGTGTTTCCCGACATAAGCGTTAACAAGAACAAATTTCAAATATATCTTCTCTTTAGTCGCTTGTTCAGTTAAAAGCTTAAAAAGCTACTAAGTCAAAGAAAAAGTCACAATGAATGATTTTTTGTCAATAAGCCCTGCAAGTAGAGAATTTGTTTTTGTCTTCTTGAGATGGGTCACGTTAAGAAGTGGTAAATTTATGTATTTAATGTGGCTTCGTAATTATCCCGGACGCACTCGTTCACGACAAACTCTGCTTCATGGCTTTCTCGATTTTGACGCAATGTCAAAGAAACGTTGAGAAACCTGTCACCAGTAAATAATTAAGTTATAAAAACAATATAATTCGATTTTAGTGGACAAAATATTATAATGTTATTGCATCCAGTAAAACAGTTTTGCCGATATAATTTGTTAAAGGTTTCAATTGGATACAGCTTATTTTGACTTAATACGTGTATACCGTGGCCAGAAGTTCGGAAGCAGAAGTTCGGAAATATTAACGTCGTCTAAATTCAACTCTAACCTCATGTTGAAATTTTCTATAATTACCGCTCGTTGACAAAACAACCATGAACCCAAATTTCTGTGAGAAGTCTCCCCAGTGCTTACAAAATAAGTATTAACTAGTGCCAACCGTTTAAAAGTATTCGCTTCTTCTTTAAACATTTCAAAAATGAAAAAGTTCATCAAGCCTCTGCAGTTGCGCGCGCGTTTACCAAAATTTTCCCGAACATTTTACCAAAGATCTGTGTCAAATTCCTCATATATGAATTTTAATGCACTGCAAAATTTTTGCATCTATTTGTTTTTGCTGCTCATTACCTTGTTGTGAATTTGAGAATTGTTGTTGGGATTGTAAGCTTCTCCGCGACTAGTCGCTTGTAAATCAGACAAGCAGTTTGTTTTATATACAATATCAAGAGCCCCTAAAAATAGCAAATACGAAAAGAGCACCGGCCTATAGCAAGAATTCGCACCTTTAATAGTGAGCGTCAGTGAGATGAGCGCCGAACACAACGGGTGTCCGTAGAGTGGGTTTCCACTATATAAAGAAAAGTCAAGGACTTTTTCAACTGATTTCAAGAGCAGTGCTATAAAACAAATTAGTTTTATTCAGAGGGTATGATCAATGAACATAAGTTTTAAACATTGTTACAGTTACAGTACAATTGAGCAACGTTTTCCTGCCTTTGTTGCCGTAATAATAATATTAAAATGTCTGTATTTGTCTATCTGTCAAAAAAAAAAAAAAAAAACATGTGTCCGTCACTTTTTGTCTGAGAGCCTTAATACGGACACCCCAGATAATACGGACAGTTTGGTATCTCCCCTTGGTCCCACTGTATTGACTTCCGACCCCCTCAATTTAGATTAGGAAATATAATTTGGCCCACTTTGTAATAACATGCCCCATTCTGACCTAAATAGTTTTTCGTCCTTAAATTCGCACTTAAAATGGATGTTTTTGCTTGGAAATATTTTAGCCTAATAGATTTGTGTTTTCTTTTACATTTTTTTTTACCAGATATTACCATCCAAGGTAAGCAAACGATTTGTATTAAAGGAGCTACGTCACGGACAACGCATCTTGATTTGTAAATCGTAACCTGTCATAATCCTTGCCAGTCAAAACCATCCTTGTTTATTTCTGGGTTTTTCATTACTTCGTTGTTGTTTTTCTATGTTAGAAAACTATTATCTTGAGTTTTTTACTTCAATTTAAGAGTAATCAGAAAATGACTTAAAATACTTTGACATAGCTCCATTAAACGGTACAAAGAATCATTTTACATTCGCATAGTAAGAAAACGGGCTAGCCATAGCTTTTAGGAACAAATAGAGGTAGTTAATCTAGCTAAAAATCCAGAAGGCCTGTTTTTAAAGCTTTGTTGAAACTCACATTTGCTTAAATATTTGCTTGAAATGTATTTGAGTTAACAGAATTCCAAGTTAAATTAAAATGTGCTTGCCAAAATCTTATGGTCAAAATGAAGTTATCCCTGTAGCAAAATTACAGTTTTATCTTTTAATTTCTTTTGATTTTATACTGGATTTTATCATTTTCGCTCTGATGTCACTTATGAATGTTGACGTATGCTTTATTAGATTGGTGGTGTAACTGCTGTTACAGAAGATTTTTTTTTTTGTTTGTTTGTTTTTTTGTTTCCAGTTTTTGCAGTTGATTTCAGCGCATGCCTGAAGGTCGACAGGGACGATCGTAGAGACTGTGGTTATAGTTACGACAAATCCCAGTGCGAAGCCCATGGATGTTGTTTTATTGATTACTTGGACGGATCGCAAAGTGTATGTTTTTACCCTGCACGTAAGTTGAGCTCAACACTGTAAGGTAACGCTAAGGACAAGTCCGTTTCAGCGCGAAAGGGTCAGGGAGCCGTATACCGTAATGGTCTCCGCGTACGTGGGGACAAGAGCAGGGACATGATGCAGCAACATGCAGCAGTGTCAAAATCGTATGTTGTTCACACTGACGGGACATGGGGCAGGGACGATTTTGAAGCAGTTTTGTCCCTGCGACATGTTGCACGGAGTTCAACTCGTTGAACTTCGAGCAACATGTCGTAGGGACAAAATGCTGCTGGAATTCGTGTTGCACGAGCCAAAAGTTATCAGCTCACAGGAGGGGACGTGTCGCTGCGACATGTCCCCGCTACAAATATTTGCTGCTACATGTCCCCGCTACACATCCCTGCTACTTGTCCCCTCAATGTGAACAACACATGATTTTGTCACTGCGGCATGTTGCTGCGACCCCACGTCATGTCCCCACGTTGGGCGGAGATCTTAAAGGATCGGTGTATCAGAAATTGGAGGCTACTCAAGAAAGAAACGAGTTGTTGAGACTCGAACAGGAAAGCCCAATTTAACTCCCTTGAAAAATACCCATATGACTAATGTATGTAGCTAGAGTGAGTTCCCGGTTACCGGTTATTTGTTCGTGTGAGGTGTTGTCATAAATGACCCGATAGCGGCAGCCAGATTACTTTTAACTCATTGACATAAATTATTCTAGATATTAATTTATGTCACTGAGTTAAAAGTAATTCAATGAGCTCTCTAGTAACAACATAGGGATCCCAAGCTTAAGTTAAGTTTGATCAGCAAGCTTATTACTGTAATCACAAATTATCTTTTGTCTAGAGGAGCATGACACCATGACCACTTTTGAGGGGGGGGGGGGAGGGGGGGAGGGGGTATAGAGCTTTAGCTTGGGTTCCTTTTGTTGTTACTAGCTTCGGGCCCGGGCAAGAACTTAACAGGAACTTACCATCTTGAATATATTCTTGTTTAGTTGCAAAGTGTTACAATGTTGCCCAGGACCAACGAACAGATTGCGGTAATATGGACCAAAGAGACTGTATTGCAAAGGGTTGTTGCTATGACAGCGGTGTTAACGCTGGGGTACCGTGGTGTCATTATGATGAGTTCTATACAGGTAAAAAAAGTTCTAAAAAAATGTAAATGTATCATTTTTTTTAATCGTACATAGTTTTTTTTTTCTGACCACCACCAGTACTACTAAGTAGAGATGCATGAAAATGAAATTTAAAATTGTGTCTGCCTTGTTCCCGACGAAAAGAGTGGTACCTTTCTCGATGCCCTCGCATCGATTGGTCGTGGACAACCCCCGTATTCGTTTCGCTAAGGAACAGAAATGCCTTTCAGCACCTCGCCGTGCGTCAAAAACATCAACAAAAATCCCGTTGCTGAGACAGTGTTGGAACTTGAAGTTAAACTTTTCCGCTGGGAACCCGGCGGAGGCCAGCTTAAACTCACGAACGCGCAACCAAAGCCTTTCTGCGCGTAAACTTTGGACGCGACGCAACCAATTTAATAACGAGTAAATACCATTGAGTGATCCTGCAGCACATAGCTGCAAAGCACCAGGCTCGCCAAACCAAGCATAAGTACAGCGACAAAGACCCGGTCTAGGTAAAATTTGACCGAGATATATCACGGGCTCGTGAACGTTTCATGATTGACAGCATTGACGGAGAGTGGTATTCCATAAAGATGTACTCCGGCGTTCATCTCAAGGGCTTCATCTTAATTACAAGGCGAAACTCGCCAAATTTTATAGTGTAACAGCCAACCCTGCACCCCCCCCCCCCCCCCCAATCCTTCCATCCCAATAATTCTGGCGCATTCAATGGTTATTCCTATTCTTGTTGACGGCGAGGACGAGAGGATGCCTGAACAGCTTCCTACTGATCAGCCACCCTCTGCTACACCTGACCTTGTACGCCTACATAATCCAAAACTTGTCAGCCATCTCCCTGTACCAAGCTGAATGCCCAAAAGTCGCTGATCTAATAGACAGAAGCCCTGATGCTGCTTTAGTTCCTCCATCTCCACCACGCACCGCACGTGCTAGGCCCCCTGTGTATCTTCAAGAATACATACTAGAGTAGTGCCACTCGCGGCTGCGCCGCTCGTTGTCGCGGCTTCGCCGCTTGCTTGTGCACGCATTAAAACCCAACAATGCCGCCAGCTACACAGGCTATCATACACTCGTTGCTGGTTAACAAACTTAGTGTTATTTCTAAGACAAGTGTTGTTTTTTAGGCTTAACTGAACTGTGTTAAACTGTTAAGGAAGAAGAAAAGGTTGCACAAGAGGGCGCTGTTATGTTTCCTCTACCTGTCCATCGTGTTCTGGGCCGCCATCTTTAAGTCATCGTGTTGTTGATCTTATCAAACCGTTAAGAGTTTTCTATTTTCGAGTCGTCTTATCGTTCGTCGAATTAATGATTTTAATCTATTATTTGCAGCCCGATCAAAACTTTCAGACGAATGCGCTTATGTTGAAGACGCAGCGAAAGAAGATTGTGGACATAATGCCGGGTTTGACCCCGACACGTGTAAAGGAAATGCATATGGCTGCTGTTATAACAATATAGTACCAGAAGGAGTCCCTCATTGCTTTAAGCCCGGTAAGTTTAAAAACACAAACGAACAAACTAAAAGACAAAAGAAAAATATGAAAAAACGAAAGAATTAACAAAAGAAAGAAACAATTAATGAATGAACGGACAAACGGAAAAATGGACAAACTGAGGAAAGAACAAAGACCAACGAACAAATGGAATAAAGAAAAATGAGAAGAAGAGAAGAAAAGAAAACGGGAGAAAGAACAAAACAACCCAAACAAACAACGATCCAAAGATGAAACAAGAGAAAGAACGAGCGAGCGAGCGAGCGAAAGTGCGAAGGTGCGAACGAACGAACGAACGAACGAACGAACGAACGAATGCACGAGCGAACGAGCGAAAGAATGAACGAAAGAACCCACCAACCAACCAATTAACCAACGATCGCGATCGAACGGATGGTCTGACTGACGATCAAATGAGTAAAATTCAAATGACGACACTGAAAACCGATTCTTTTAACAGATAGCGAGTGCATGGTCATCAGCCAAGATCAGCGTGTAGATTGTGGCTTTCACGGGGTGACGCCAAGCCAGTGCAAAGAGAAACGATGCTGTTACCAAGACAACGTCCCAAGCGGCGTTCCATATTGCTTTTACAGTAAATCTCACATGGGTAAGATATATTGAGAAGTAGTTAAAAATTATCCATTTTTTTAGCAAAAACAAGAAACTTCAAGTAGTTTATAAACGTGCGGTTGATGTTTGACCACATCTTTCAGTTCTTTGGCTAGAAAGGCACGGCGCCGCACAGTCACTTGAGAAACACACAAGTCGTGTTTGACACCCCAGTTTGTAAGAGGGACCGTTTTAAGGGCCCATTACAGTATCTCGTTGCCAAGCTACGCGGTTGTCACGCAAGTGAAATTTTATTTCCGGTTTTCTCGCATTCGTGATTCAGCTTAGCGGCAAAATTTTACGCGAGTTTAGTTCCCTTTCGGTTAGAATCATATTCCAATCACGGAAATTTGTTCTGCAGTAAAAGCAAAGTGGGTAAATGGAAATAAAAAAACGTTTGTCATACTAAATGATTGCAAAACATATACGAAGCCTGAAGCAAGTATACGAAACCGCCGAAATATTTTTAAAAGTAGTGCCGATGCATTAGAAAACATGCGAATGTGCGGCGCTACCGTATATTCCTCAGTTTCCCCTTCAGCTCACTGAAGAAATCTGTGAAAGCTACTGGCAAAAATTAAAGCACTGTCACTAGAACTAAACGAAGCTCATAGAAAAAATTCGAAACGAATTCGAAACGAAGGTAAGATAATTTTTACGCAGTTACCGCAGAAATATAGGAATGAACTCGATTTATCTGCCGTAAATTGCTTGCAGAAACTGCTGAAATGATTCGTACAGCAGTCTAACCACAGGACAAATTCAGTAAGGTACAAAACTGCGAAAACTAAACTATATAAAACACCTGTATAAAAACATTTCAGCTTCCAAACGTTAACTATTTATTCAACCGAACTATGAATTGAAGCCTTCTTGCCCAAAACATGATAACGCCGTTTACGCTAATTCGCAAATTACAAGCCGAAGATAAAGAAACTCACACTAAACTCTTTTTAATACTTACGACCGACTTTGTTTACATTTGTCATAGCCTGTACATGTTAGTTCAGCGACAGTAAACGTCGTTAAAGCTGTACGAATACAAGCAAGGAGTTAAGTTTGCCGTGTCGAAAAATTATAGTTTTTGAAGCGTACGTGAGCGGGGGGAAAGCCAACTTAGTGCGGCAATGTCAATTACGATGATTTCAACCAATCAGTCACCGTAAAATTTTACTTCCGGTACGGTGGAAAATGCGTACTTTTCTCGGAACGAAAAAAGCGTAACTTCTGTTTTTTTGCAGTAAATCGAAAGAAAATACATTTTTCTTGAAACGTAAGCATGCGTTTTCGGAAAATCAAAACAACGTAAAAGTTGTGTTCAAAAACGTGGTCAACAGAACACATTTTCTTTCCTTATTTTTCAAGTTTTTGTGCTAACGGAAAACGCATGCTTACATTTTTTAAGATAAACGTACTGATTGACATAATACTACAACCTATGAATGAGACCGTAAGTTTCTTGTGTAAAACTCAGTTTTTGTTCTGGGTCACGTGACATTAGACGTGCACCGATGACGTCATCAACTGACTTGCACTCGCACTTTAAAACTCCTGTCTAAATTTGGTTAAATAAAAGCAAAGATATATCAAGTTACAGCCAATTGAATTTTCCCTAGCAACGGCCCCAAAAGATACTGTAATGGGCCCTTAAAAACTCTTATTATAGGCCATAGTTAAAATTACATCACATAAATCGCTTTGGATAGTTTTTAATAGATTTTAATGTAAATAGTTTTTAATATTTTTTAAATCTTGTAATATATATAGTTTTAATACATTTTTTATAAAATTGTAACAGTACACGTAATTCAGTCCAGGGACTGCTAAGTGTTATGGTTTTTAATAAACGATTCTTCTTCTTCATCATCTGCGTGGGTCACGGAGTGTGCGTGACATGAATTTCCTTTACCGCGTCATCTCTTTTTTAACCACATGCCTGGCCGGATGGATAAATTACTGCTTACGCATGCAAATAATCCGGGTAAATCTAGACTGTCCACAACCTCTCTATTTTTCAACGCAATGCCCCCACCCTCTCCCGCCAACCGTTTTGTGCTGGCATCCATTTCTCTCGCCGTTCTTTCTCCGCGCTCGTCCATCCAAAAAAATAGAGGGCTGTGAACAGTCTAGAGTAAATCGTACGACTTGTACTCGCTTCGAGCCAACGCCTAAGTAACTCAAAAATAAATATTTCACACAAACAGAGCGCAGAGTATTCGTAAATATTTTTAAATTAGGTGGCATGGGTCTGACGTAGTGGTAGTTTTATATGTAGATAGCTTGGACATGTCAGTCCTCTCTTCTGGTAAAACCCTCGAATGACACAAAAATATACATTTCACTCTAAACAGAGAGCAGAATGTTCATGTTAAACGAATGATCGCTAGTAAACATCAAATCTTGGGTGACCGTGACAAAGGAGGCGGCTGGGCCGCGTGGGTCTGGAACGATTTACAGACAAAAAAAAATACAAAAAGGTGACAAAAAAGCCGGCCAAATTATGAACCAGCTGCGCACGGTTAATATTCTTCCCAAAATGCATGACAGTCATCTTTTAAAGTCATCCTTTTTTATTTGTCTTATTTTCAGATCTTTCTGAAGATTGCGCTAAAGTTGAAAACGCTGCGAAAGAAGATTGTGGACAGTATGGTGTTACCGCTTACACGTGTAGAGAAAAAGGTTGTTGCTATAACAACTATGTACCGGAAGGTGTGCCCCATTGCTTTAAGCCCTGTAAGTTTAAACAAACGAATGTTCTGTTGTTTTTTTCTTGTTGCAATGATGTGATGTTGTAATGACTTACACAAGATTTAAATAAAGCAGCTTCAGACTAAAGTACTTTAATTTGTCTAGCCTTGCTTAGGTTGATTGGAATCCAAAACAAAAGGAACATGAATCGGAAGTACACAGTAGCTGAAATATAAACCAGAAATATAAGTCAGTTGTAAATCAATAAAGAACTAACAGCAACCAAACAAATCATAAAAAAGAATAATAAGTGAAGAGGAACGAAGGAACGAAAGAACATTGAAGGAACGATTGGAGCAAGGAAGGAAGGGACGAACGATTGATTGCCATGGACGCTCAAGAGTTCATGACGCCACTTCAAAGGAGATCACGGCACGTAAATTCAAATGCGTACGAAATTCCTCGCTCAAATACGGACTACCACATGTACTCGTTTTTTCCCGAAACGATACGAGAGTGGAACAGCCTGGCCAATGAAACAGTAAATGCACCAAACTTGATGGCCTTCAAGAAAAGCCTGCCGTCTCACCAAGCCCAAAGCAAACGATGCTAACTTTGATTTTATTTTTAGTTTTTATCCATAGCATTTAAGCTTCACTTTTAATTTGTATAGTATTTATTTATTTATTTAGTTAGTTAATTGAACACTCACTAGAATCTTCAGTATTGAAGGAGGTGAGTCTTTCAGGAAGAAGAACCAACCAACCAACCAACCATTCAAGCAACCAACCAACCAACAAACGAAACGAGCGAACGAACGAACAATACAAACGAATGAAGCGACGGAAGAGCGAATGAGTGAAAGAATAATGATGTCAAATTCGATTTTATTTCAATAGATAGCCAGTGCCTTGCCATCAACGAGGATCAGCGTCTAGATTGTGGCTTTGCAGGGATGACACCAAGCCAGTGCAAAGAAAAAGAATGCTGTTATAAAGACAACGTCCCCAGCGGCGTGCCACATTGCTATTACAGTAAAAAAATAATGGGTAAGATATTTATAGAATACTTCATGGAAAAAGCGCGTACGATATTTACGCACGACTTGGTGATAAATCAGAAATCGGACGAGTGAGCGGAACGAACGAGTGAAATTTCTGAAACAAACCAATGAGTGCGTAAATACCGTACAAAGCACTTTCCATGTGGTATTGAGTTTGTTTTATACGTACTGAGATTATAATTTAAGTGATCGAACGCCCCATTAAATATTTAACAACTATTCACCGAAGTGGAGGTGGCTAGTGGTGGATGTTTACCGAGCCGCGAAGCGGCGAGGTAAATATCCACCACTGGCCACCTCCACTTCGGTGAATAGTTGTTTTAGTATATACTCAAACAGTGAGATCATATAACCCGGAAAGGATGTTTTTAAACTCATTTATTCGTGTCAAGAATTACAATTTTCGCGCGCAAACGACCGAGCAGCACAAACAAGTCACATGATACATCAGGTGATTGATCACTGGAACATGAAATTCACAACGTGCCCCGTGTGTTGAAAACTACACATCAAGCAAAGGAAAAAGTCGTTGTTTTGTCCCTTCTTCTGAGAAAGTTCTGTCCGATAGCTGTTACCGCCTTTGTTTGCTGCTGCTACCTCCAAAGTTCACATTGAAGTTAAAATTACAGTTGTGGAAAGTGCCTCCGGGAATGAAACCATGAACAAGATTCTGCGATCCATCTCGAATGGACTCAAAGAAAAACTGATTTCCAGCTGCAGCGTCAGTCGGAGCTACTGATGGCAGTTGGCTGGAAGAACAAGGAGCAACAGCTGTTTGAGGGACTGCAAGAGCCTTTTCATCGCTAGCCGGATCGAAAAATTCGCCGAGCTGGTTAGACATGGCTTTGAATTGCTCGAACGTCGGAGTATCACAATAACTCTGGATGCTTGCTTCGCTCTGATGGCCGGTTATTGCCTTGATGTGACGACTTTCGATATTGGCAGCAGATAAAACCGTCACGGTGGTCGCTCTGATGGAATGATTCGTCAAATGTGGCTTAATTCCAGCTCTTGAAGTCATCCCTCGCAGCATGTTGTCAAGCGTGTTGTGGCCGAGTGGAATCGAGCAGTACCACACAGAATCTGTTGCTGGGTTAAACGACTTGGATGGGCTTCGTGGCTTCTGGAATAAATTGCTGCATTCAGGATTCAAGTGCTTCAAGTATTTCTCAATAAGCTTCACTGGGCAGCGTTTTGAGCCTGGTCTTTCGAATATTTTGCCGTTTGACTCGTCGTCTTTATCATCAAGACCGCCTTGGTGGTTTTTGGTCGCCAACACTGCTCCGCGCTCTCGGCTCATTTCAAAGTATTTTTCGCCATTTGGTGTTTCCCTCTCTACAAGCATATCTTTCTTCAACATCTGCTGGTTTTCTCGGCCTCTCTTTCCAAGGAATAAACTTATGAAAAACCAAGCCGTCTGCTGCACTTTGTGGGGTTGAAGTGACTCAATATCAACCAGCTCGCCTTCTTCGTAAAGTTTTGCAACAACTTCTTTTGTCAGAGGTGGTTTGTGTGCTGTTGGAGCTATTTGGCCACTCTTGCTCAGGGTTTTCAGAAAATTACTGAGGGATTTGTTGGCGTCGTTGAATTGGCTGTCTCCAACAATGGAAAATGGCTTGGATAACGGAGGATTTCTCAAGTGACGATCTAATGCGCCTCGGATTGCGGTGAGTGACTTTTTGTTGTAAAAACTGCCGTCGCGCTTAATAAAACTTTTGCAGACATTTGTTAAGCTCTTGCGGTGACATTTCTTCAAACGGCGCTTGAAATTCGGTCTGCATTTGAAACCATTCTGTGAAAAAGAATTATAATACTTTGTTTTATGATGAACATGTACGATAAAATTAGGTTACGTAAGATTAATTTGCATTTGTAAATAAACAACTTTTCACCGGTTCCATCGATGAATTTCCGTCAAAACGACAAAGCCTTACCTGTAAATACTGCTAAACCGAATTTGGTTGCCTTCTTTGTATTTTCGGGAACAGCTTCTTCGTTTATTTGTAAAATTTCTTCGTTTGTCACTGAAGCAAAGCGAGAAGCCATTTTTCTCGCAGTTTACGTGAGCTTCCCGATCTGCTCGGAGGTGAATAGCAAAGGATATTCGGAGTTTGAGGAGCCAATCAGCGCGCGCCAAAAACGCTATCCACTGTTTGAGTATATACTAAAATGAAATATTCTGTCGAAGATACTGCAACACTCCAAGCAAGATATTTTCGTAACGGCGTAAAGCAGTTCAAAGTCTTTATCGCAACGGTACGTCGAGCAGCTTTGTATTTGCTTCCACGGCCTTCGGTTCTTCTTGTTCTGTTCAAGTCAACTTAAGGGGATAACATACACTGCACTTGTTCATCTCCTTCTGAAGCAATTGTGCATTTCCGCTCGTTGTGTTCTTCTTCGTGTTCTTCTTGTCACGTCCCCAGGGGGCGGGTGGTTCTCGGGATTTCAAGTGACGTGGATGATCGAAGGATTTTTTGGGGTTCAACATTTTCGATTCCAGGATTTTTTTGGGTAGGCAAATTTGGCAAGTTTTTTTTATTATTTTTATTTAAGTAGGGATGTTTTGGGGTATTTAAAACAATCTGAAAATTCGTATTAGTGCTTTGGCTGCGTAGTTCGGCGAATAAAGTACAAACAAATGTGTTCTGCTGTTGATTTTTGAGGGGTTAATTTTTGATCTAGGGATTTCTTTGGGTTATGTTGGAAGCCCTCTGGATTTTTTTGGGTCTTGAATTTTGCCCCCATTTGATCATTCCCGTCGTTTGAAATCCCGAGTACCCCCCTGGGTCACGTCCGCTTTGCCTTCACGTCTGCATGAAGCCTAATCTTCCTGATGGATCACATAGCGACTAGTACTTAACACATGTTGACTGGTATATTCTAAGCAAAGGACTTCTAAATAATTTGCTTAATGCTATGAGTGATTTAACTTTACCCGCGAATTAGTTACTAGATTATACATGATAATGGCTGCGGTCACATCTACGACGTAACCAAAAGTTTAACTTTAGTTAGTCTCAAGTTACGTGACGTCATACCTAACTGTAGTTAGTGCTTTCGGTCGACTTTACGGTCACACCAATGCAGTTAACTACAGTTAGTTCTGATTAGCCTTTGGATGATTTCGAATTACAATTACAGTGGAACCCCGCTTTACGGACACCCGCTTAATACGGACACCCCGATATTACGGACAGTTTCGTTGGTCCCGACGAAAACCTCATACATTTTCTCTTAAATTAACCCGCTTAATACGGACACCCGTTAATACGGACAACGGACACTTTTCTGTGTCCCGAGTGACAAACTGTCATACATTGACAACCCCGCTTTACGGACACAGTTTGTCTGTGCACTGTCAATTTTCATTGTCGCGATTATTTGCTGACTTGAAGACATTGGACCCTGGTCAAATAATGACAGAATTCGAAGAGTTTAAAGCATTTAATTACAAAGAGAAGCTTAATAGCGTGACTTCCGTTGTTTGACCCTTGCACTTAAAGTCCTTTAATAAGGTTTTCTGACTGCTGTTCCTATTTAAAAGTTTCACTTTCTTTGCCTTTTGCTACAGCCATCGCTTGTAGTCTTCTTCCTCTTTGAGGTACTTTGCTTGCCACTATCAGCAACAGCCCCTGTTCGTATTGCTGGGTTGTTGTCAACGTCTAGTAATTGTTCCAGTAAATCCACGTGCGACATTTTCAAATAATTCCACTGTTGAAATTATTAAAGTTTAGTTCGGGTGTCTAACTAGATCGTAAGGTTTTTGTAAAAACTATTAATTTTAGTCCGAGAGTTCACAGTTTGCATTTGTTACAGTTACAGTACAATTAAACAACGTTTTGTTGCCGTAAAAACGTTTGCCCTCCTCTTTGTGCCGATAAAACATGTATTCGTGACTTTTTTCTGAGACCCCGCTTAATACGGACACCCCGTTAATACGGACAATTTGGCCTGTCCCATTGGTGTCCGTATTAACGGGGTTCCACTGTAGTTCATAACAGCCCTTGTTGTTGATCCGTTAAGTGTACCAAAAAAAGTTGACCGTCAAAAGCCGTGTCTAGTTGTTCCTTTTATCTATTTTTGTAAGGTTAAAATTTATTATTGCTAACATTTTTTTATTTGTAATTTTTTTGGCATGTAGTTTTTCTTTTTTCCCCTCACTTCACGCTTTATTTTGCATCTTTATGTTCATCTCACACGTGCGATAAGAATTGTCACATTCTGATTGGTTGTTCCTTTGTAAACTTAAGACTAACCCACGAACCCTGCTTGGGTACAACTATAGTCAGTCTGTATTGTTTTGAATCACCGAGGCGTAAATTTTCTAACTATAGTTAGAGTGAACAGAGAAGCGGTCACATTACCAAAATAGCTAACTATAGTTATCCCAGTCTTAACTATAGTAAGTAGCCTAGATGTGACCGCAGCCAATGTATGAGATACTAATTCCATTGTTTCTTTTGCTAGTTTTGACTTTTACGCGATAACTATCAGAAATTGTTTCGCAAGTAAATTAAATCACTCTACCATGCTTTAACAAAGTAATAAAAGACCATAACGTATCAATTTCCTACAGTTCACGTCTAATTTTAAACGAAAGCTTAAAAAAGTCAGTACTTAACTCTATTACAATTCTGGCCAGTGAACAAAAAACATATTGTTGAAATGTCCTTGTTCTCTCTTCTCCCATTTTTTTTTTCACTGTTAGCAACTAATGACCCGCCGAGGGAGGCTGGCGGTGAGGCCTTCATTCTGCGGTTCTGTATGTTGTAAGCGACAGGTAGCTAAAAATGTCCATCATTAAAGGAAAAATAAATCCCAAAAGGCATGAAAGTCAGCTTTAAGGCAGAAAATTAATGTTTTCTAATTGCAATCTTTTTTTTTCAGACTTCGTTGCAACTCTTTCTGAAGATTGCACTGATGTTGAAAACTCCTGGAAAGAAGATTGTGGAAATAATAGTAATGACGCTGACGCGTGCAAAGAAAATGGTTGTTGCTATAACAATTATGTACCGGAAGGCGTGCCTCATTGCTATAAGCCCTGTAAGTTTGAAAGAACAAACGAACGAGCAAACGCTTAACGAGCGAACGAACGAACGAACGAACGAACGAACGAACGATTAAACGAACAAGAGGACCGACGGACGAAAGGACAAAAGGACGGACGGACGGACGGAGGAACGCATAAATGAACGGAACAACAAAAGTATGAGTAATCAACAATCAATAACTTATTTAAAGTGTTAGTTATATCTACCCTTGTCTCAGTTGGATTAGCCGTGAGCTGTAAATAGCCCAATATTCAGCCGTTAGGCGTAAAAATTGAACAATGTTAACAATTAGCCGTAAACAAATGTTTACCTTGAGGTCAAATTCATTTTATTTCAATAGATAGCGAGTGCCTTGCCATTAACGAAAGTAAGCGTATAGATTGTGGTTTTGAAGGGATGACGCAAATCCAGTGCAAAGAAAAACACTGCTGTTACCAAGACAACGTCCCCAGCGGCGTGCCATATTGCTTTTACAGTAAAAATCAATTGGGTAAGATATAAATAGAATACTTCATGGAAAATGCGCATACGGTATCTATGCCGTACAAATCACTTTCCATGTGGTATTGTGTTTATTATATACGTACTGAGATTGTCATTTAAATCATTAAACAACCCATTTAATAACTAATTCAAACAAAGATACTCCAACAGTCCAAGCAAGTTATTTTCGTCAACGGCACGTCCAGCAGATTTGTATTTGCTCCCACGGCCTTTTTTTTCAGTTCTTTTTGTTTTGATTATTCACGTCAACTGACGCCGATAACAGGCACTATACTTGTTCTATTCTTCTGAAGCTATTGTGCACTTTCGCTCGTCGAACCCCTCCCCAGGGTTTTCGTTCTATTAAGGCGAAGCGAAATTATTTTGCACTGTGTAGAAAGCCTTTAGCTGACTCTACAAGATGAAATATGAAGACACATGAGAGCCGCCATCTTGGACTAGCCATCTTGGATTTCAATATTTCCTTAGAAAGAAAGAAAATGGCGAAAATTGATGCAAAATCAACCAGAATTCTTATGAAAAAATAATGTAAAAAGCATATCGTACAATTCTTTTCAAAAAACTGAAAAAAAGATAACGAAAAATGTTAAAAATTACGATTTTTAGCAAGATGCTTGTAATTATGACGTTGCCATGTCAACGTCAAATATCATGGACATACATACGTCTCGGAAAGTATTAAGTATTCTTATTCATTCATGCTTATCTTAGGTTAGTAAAAACCAAGTTTTACTGCTGACTGGTTCTTGTTTTGGCAAACGAAATATGTGCTGTAATATCCTAACTTTGGTATCTCCTTTTTTTAACAGATCTCCCGATGGCCGGTAGGCTGATGGTTTTAGTTAACAATCCAATCTTGATAGGATAAGTATAACTAATCTGCAGAACAAAGGGAAATGATATTTGTTCGTGTTTTTGAAAAGAATTAATTTATCGCAAAAGAGAAAATGATTATCTGAATTCCACATATAGAATTTTTTTATCATCGGTCGTTATTAGCCATTGGACGCATAAGACCTCACATATAGATTTATTTAATTAAATTTTGTGACGAAAACTTTCTTTCAAAAGCTCGAAAATGCTATAGGCCATGATTTTTTTCCAACGGTGTCAACGTTGTAAACAAAGGAATCTGGAAAGATTAAATATATAATTAAAAAAAACATTATCATTTGAAAGTATCACCAAATAGCAAATTTATTTTTGATCACACACAGGAGTTTCATTCAAAGACTCGATAAAAATTTTAAACTAATATATCCCAAATCAGCGAAGATAGTTACAAATATGACGCGAAGCGTAGTGTTTCTGTCGAGCTTCAATCGAAACCGAATTATGAGAATTCCATGCAATTTTTCAAAATCCCATTCCCAGTTCTGTTGTTTTTCTGTCTGTGATTCCCATTCTAATTGACCCAAATCTGATTTTCCCAATTAAAATTTGTCCCAAATTCCGGGTCACATTTTACGCCTTCAGGCCCTCAATTATTAATGAGGTTGAGAATCGCATTTGCAACGAGTTTTGACTTTGGAAGCTTAAGAGGACAGGTCAAATTTCTTCCTAATCCGCTTTCTTCACGTAATTGCAATTTGTGGAGCAAAAGCAACCCGAATCGAGCAAAATTTCGCATGGTTTAGGATTTTAGGTATTTTAGCTTAAGGATCAACCTTAATGCAAAGTCTTCTATAGCAATTACATGCTAAGGAGCTAATTCCTAACTATTCAAATTTCAGCTTGTGGCAGTGGAGAACCCAGCGCCCGGGTTGATTGTGGATCCGGTGATAAAGACACATGCAATGCAAAAGGATGTTGCTATGACGACACAGATTATGGCTATCCAACAAAGCACTGCTTTTCCCCACCAGGTTTGTTTACGTTTAAAAGCTGACTTCAAGTGTGCGGACGCGGGGTTTGCTTTTGTATTTGTTTTCAATTCGTTGAAACGCTACACTTGGGTGACACTGAGCTTGCATGAAACATGTAGTTTGTTGGTCTACCATTACGGTTTGTTTCGTTCAAAAATACCGGATGAACTGAAAAAGTTTGGTATAGCGTCGGGGTTCTTTTACTCGTTATTTTTGTTCTGCAAGGATATTTGAGGCTAGGATATTCCAGGGCTACTTTCGAAAAAATAACCCCAGCACTTAGGTAAAACTTCGTGACACTTTTCTAAAGATAGTACATCGGGAACATTTTGTTTGTCTCCATTGTTTGGTTAGGTGCCTTGATTTAATTGCTTACACATCATATATGACTTTCATTTTTATAGAGCAAAAGTCTTTGAAGTAATATAGGGGATACTTTGCCTCTATGTCTCCGTTTTGAACGTGATATACGATTTTCATGTTTGGTATTTTTTTTTCTTTGCTTTCTTTTTTTAGGGCATCCTATTCCAGGTAGGTTGAAATTTGTTTATTTCTCTTTAGATCGTATTGATATTTGTGGCAGTTTATGTCTTAATGCTTACTAATGAAAAACGGTTATTCCGTGGAAACAGTAAAACCGGGCAGACTTATCAGTATCAATTGTCTTGTGTAGGACCTTGAGAAGTCTTCTCCTTTCCGTGTTAAAAAATGTAAAATAATGGCTTGAGGAACAATATCCCAGCTGTACCCCTCCAAAAGCCCAATACTTAACAAGAATACGATTAATAAAGTTTATTTTATAAAGTTTCTCAAATACTCGATGTGAAATTTTAATGTAAGCAAGGAAATTACTTCTATGAATCTAAATATCAAAATGATAGCTCTATTACAAACACACATGTTTCTTGGGCGTTATAATTAAAAAAATGCAAACAAACTACTAACTTTGAAGATTCAGCCATATAGTTTTTGAAAAACACATAACTTAATCCGTTTAATTTATCAATTGTTGTGTAACTCTTCCTGTGTTATTGAAATGATTTTTTTAATTTTTTTTTTTTGTGTGGTTACTTTATATTTCACTCAGTTTGGTGTCCAATTTCTGATGTATAAAATCTGGCTAAATTCCGTGACAGTTCAGTTCCTTAAAGGGAATGTGTCACGGCTGAGTGAAGTTTTTTATATTAAGTTTTGCCGAAAACTAGCCATGAGGATTAAGACATTTCTTCTCTGGATTAAAATGACAAATCCATAGCTTCATTGCAAACAAATTTGTCTCCTGAGCATAATAATTTTAAGTTACATTAATTAGCAAACGAGTTTAACTTTGAAAGCTGTTCAGCCCAACAACATCTCAAAAACCCATATCGCAATCTGTTTCAATCTTCGTCACTTTTTGCCATCCATACCTTCTTTTGTATTTGCTGTGATATTGAAATGTCCGTTTACTGTTTTTATTATATATATTTCACCGGATTTGATGGTCATTTCCCATGGCTAAATTTAGCTAAAACCCGTGACACAGTTCCCTTCCCTTCACCCACTTTCTAAGCAAAGACTTTCTCTCGTCACTTTCCCCTTCACTGCATATTCTGTTGAACGGAAAGAAGAAATCTACGATAAAACCAATTGCTTACAACCAGCCGTGCACTTGGGTAGTGATAGAGCTGAAGGACTTATACACTGCCAATCAGTTGTTTGACTTTTTTTATTATTCTCGAAGATGAAGCTTGCAATAGAATCCGTAAGGAAATACGGAACAGTTGTGGACTGGCTAATATTACACAAGAGGAGTGTGTGAAAAAAATGTGCTGCTATGACGAAGCTGGCAATGGAACTTGTTTTACTCCATTAAGTAAGTTAATATTTAAGTTCGATATACACAACGATTCCAAAATGTTTTGGGCAGACGTTAAGAATTGATTTTGACTAATCTTTTAAGGTGGCCCGCGGGTATTTATGAGGCTGACAGTTCCCTCATTTAAGCTCGTTTTTAAACAGGAAAACGTGAAGCGATTGCTTAGATTTTTGAGAATCTGAAAGAATAATCCTTAAATTATATAAAAATTAAAATCTTATGGAGGTCAAACGAGATTTGTTTAAGCTATGAGCGATTTTCGGAAGCCTTGGTTTAAAAAAAAAACGCAATTATTTTTTTTGTAATTACCTCAAAACGCTGCCAAACAGTTAAAGTTTACTTACAACAACTTACAGGAAAATCCACTCCGTAGATTTTCTGAACGAGCGACTTCTTCACTTTGCCCTTAAAAACTGTTGTGTGATGCGTCTGTCTTGACCGTCGCATAAATGTGATACTGATAAAAACCCAGTACCAGCCAGTTTTGAGACTGATGTCACATCAATCTCGTGTAAAAAAAATTAAAAAGATCGTGGATATACAACAAATGATAGCAGTCATTAAAGGTGGATGGTTTTCAGCCAAATTTTCGAAAATATCAAACAAATGACGTAATTTCAAATTGCAAAAAATTTGTCGATTTGTTTTGCATTTTTTTCGTGCAGCAGCTAGAACAGGATATTGCAAAGGTTTGTGCCAAATTTGAGCGTGTTCCTTTCATACGGTTTGAAGCAAAAATCTAAGCAATCGCTTCATATTTTCCCGTTTTAAAACGCGCATAAAAAAGGGAACTGTCAGCCTCATAAATACCCGCGGGTCACTTTAAGGTAACATATATATACCTATTATAATACAGATAGGAGTCTACGCGCACTCTGACTGGCTAAAAACCTATGTTTGATCAGAGTATGAAACATAGAAAAATCATGTTTTATTGTTTTTTTCAAACGGCGCTTGAAATTCGGTCTGCATTTGAAACCATTCTGTGAAAAAGAATTATAATACTTTGTTTTATGATGAACATGTACGATAAAATTAGGTTACGTAAGATTAATTTGCATTTGTAAATAAACAACTTTTCACCGGTTCCATCGATGAATTTCCGTCAAAACGACAAAGCCTTACCTGTAAATACTGCTAAACCGAATTTGGTTGCCTTCTTTGTATTTTCGGGAACAGCTTCTTCGTTTATTTGTAAAATTTCTTCGTTTGTCACTGAAGCAAAGCGAGAAGCCATTTTTCTCGCAGTTTACGTGAGCTTCCCGATCTGCTCGGAGGTGAATAGCAAAGGATATTCGGAGTTTGAGGAGCCAATCAGCGCGCGCCAAAAACGCTATCCACTGTTTGAGTATATACTAAAATGAAATATTCTGTCGAAGATACTGCAACACTCCAAGCAAGATATTTTCGTAACGGCGTAAAGCAGTTCAAAGTCTTTATCGCAACGGTACGTCGAGCAGCTTTGTATTTGCTTCCACGGCCTTCGGTTCTTCTTGTTCTGTTCAAGTCAACTTAAGGGGATAACATACACTGCACTTGTTCATCTCCTTCTGAAGCAATTGTGCATTTCCGCTCGTTGTGTTCTTCTTCGTGTTCTTCTTGTCACGTCCCCAGGGGGCGGGTGGTTCTCGGGATTTCAAGTGACGTGGATGATCGAAGGATTTTTTGGGGTTCAACATTTTCGATTCCAGGATTTTTTTGGGTAGGCAAATTTGGCAAGTTTTTTTTATTATTTTTATTTAAGTAGGGATGTTTTGGGGTATTTAAAACAATCTGAAAATTCGTATTAGTGCTTTGGCTGCGTAGTTCGGCGAATAAAGTACAAACAAATGTGTTCTGCTGTTGATTTTTGAGGGGTTAATTTTTGATCTAGGGATTTCTTTGGGTTATGTTGGAAGCCCTCTGGATTTTTTTGGGTCTTGAATTTTGCCCCCATTTGATCATTCCCGTCGTTTGAAATCCCGAGTACCCCCCTGGGTCACGTCCGCTTTGCCTTCACGTCTGCATGAAGCCTAATCTTCCTGATGGATCACATAGCGACTAGTACTTAACACATGTTGACTGGTATATTCTAAGCAAAGGACTTCTAAATAATTTGCTTAATGCTATGAGTGATTTAACTTTACCCGCGAATTAGTTACTAGATTATACATGATAATGGCTGCGGTCACATCTACGACGTAACCAAAAGTTTAACTTTAGTTAGTCTCAAGTTACGTGACGTCATACCTAACTGTAGTTAGTGCTTTCGGTCGACTTTACGGTCACACCAATGCAGTTAACTACAGTTAGTTCTGATTAGCCTTTGGATGATTTCGAATTACAATTACAGTGGAACCCCGCTTTACGGACACCCGCTTAATACGGACACCCCGATATTACGGACAGTTTCGTTGGTCCCGACGAAAACCTCATACATTTTCTCTTAAATTAACCCGCTTAATACGGACACCCGTTAATACGGACAACGGACACTTTTCTGTGTCCCGAGTGACAAACTGTCATACATTGACAACCCCGCTTTACGGACACAGTTTGTCTGTGCACTGTCAATTTTCATTGTCGCGATTATTTGCTGACTTGAAGACATTGGACCCTGGTCAAATAATGACAGAATTCGAAGAGTTTAAAGCATTTAATTACAAAGAGAAGCTTAATAGCGTGACTTCCGTTGTTTGACCCTTGCACTTAAAGTCCTTTAATAAGGTTTTCTGACTGCTGTTCCTATTTAAAAGTTTCACTTTCTTTGCCTTTTGCTACAGCCATCGCTTGTAGTCTTCTTCCTCTTTGAGGTACTTTGCTTGCCACTATCAGCAACAGCCCCTGTTCGTATTGCTGGGTTGTTGTCAACGTCTAGTAATTGTTCCAGTAAATCCACGTGCGACATTTTCAAATAATTCCACTGTTGAAATTATTAAAGTTTAGTTCGGGTGTCTAACTAGATCGTAAGGTTTTTGTAAAAACTATTAATTTTAGTCCGAGAGTTCACAGTTTGCATTTGTTACAGTTACAGTACAATTAAACAACGTTTTGTTGCCGTAAAAACGTTTGCCCTCCTCTTTGTGCCGATAAAACATGTATTCGTGACTTTTTTCTGAGACCCCGCTTAATACGGACACCCCGTTAATACGGACAATTTGGCCTGTCCCATTGGTGTCCGTATTAACGGGGTTCCACTGTAGTTCATAACAGCCCTTGTTGTTGATCCGTTAAGTGTACCAAAAAAAGTTGACCGTCAAAAGCCGTGTCTAGTTGTTCCTTTTATCTATTTTTGTAAGGTTAAAATTTATTATTGCTAACATTTTTTTATTTGTAATTTTTTTGGCATGTAGTTTTTCTTTTTTCCCCTCACTTCACGCTTTATTTTGCATCTTTATGTTCATCTCACACGTGCGATAAGAATTGTCACATTCTGATTGGTTGTTCCTTTGTAAACTTAAGACTAACCCACGAACCCTGCTTGGGTACAACTATAGTCAGTCTGTATTGTTTTGAATCACCGAGGCGTAAATTTTCTAACTATAGTTAGAGTGAACAGAGAAGCGGTCACATTACCAAAATAGCTAACTATAGTTATCCCAGTCTTAACTATAGTAAGTAGCCTAGATGTGACCGCAGCCAATGTATGAGATACTAATTCCATTGTTTCTTTTGCTAGTTTTGACTTTTACGCGATAACTATCAGAAATTGTTTCGCAAGTAAATTAAATCACTCTACCATGCTTTAACAAAGTAATAAAAGACCATAACGTATCAATTTCCTACAGTTCACGTCTAATTTTAAACGAAAGCTTAAAAAAGTCAGTACTTAACTCTATTACAATTCTGGCCAGTGAACAAAAAACATATTGTTGAAATGTCCTTGTTCTCTCTTCTCCCATTTTTTTTTTCACTGTTAGCAACTAATGACCCGCCGAGGGAGGCTGGCGGTGAGGCCTTCATTCTGCGGTTCTGTATGTTGTAAGCGACAGGTAGCTAAAAATGTCCATCATTAAAGGAAAAATAAATCCCAAAAGGCATGAAAGTCAGCTTTAAGGCAGAAAATTAATGTTTTCTAATTGCAATCTTTTTTTTTCAGACTTCGTTGCAACTCTTTCTGAAGATTGCACTGATGTTGAAAACTCCTGGAAAGAAGATTGTGGAAATAATAGTAATGACGCTGACGCGTGCAAAGAAAATGGTTGTTGCTATAACAATTATGTACCGGAAGGCGTGCCTCATTGCTATAAGCCCTGTAAGTTTGAAAGAACAAACGAACGAGCAAACGCTTAACGAGCGAACGAACGAACGAACGAACGAACGAACGAACGATTAAACGAACAAGAGGACCGACGGACGAAAGGACAAAAGGACGGACGGACGGACGGAGGAACGCATAAATGAACGGAACAACAAAAGTATGAGTAATCAACAATCAATAACTTATTTAAAGTGTTAGTTATATCTACCCTTGTCTCAGTTGGATTAGCCGTGAGCTGTAAATAGCCCAATATTCAGCCGTTAGGCGTAAAAATTGAACAATGTTAACAATTAGCCGTAAACAAATGTTTACCTTGAGGTCAAATTCATTTTATTTCAATAGATAGCGAGTGCCTTGCCATTAACGAAAGTAAGCGTATAGATTGTGGTTTTGAAGGGATGACGCAAATCCAGTGCAAAGAAAAACACTGCTGTTACCAAGACAACGTCCCCAGCGGCGTGCCATATTGCTTTTACAGTAAAAATCAATTGGGTAAGATATAAATAGAATACTTCATGGAAAATGCGCATACGGTATCTATGCCGTACAAATCACTTTCCATGTGGTATTGTGTTTATTATATACGTACTGAGATTGTCATTTAAATCATTAAACAACCCATTTAATAACTAATTCAAACAAAGATACTCCAACAGTCCAAGCAAGTTATTTTCGTCAACGGCACGTCCAGCAGATTTGTATTTGCTCCCACGGCCTTTTTTTTCAGTTCTTTTTGTTTTGATTATTCACGTCAACTGACGCCGATAACAGGCACTATACTTGTTCTATTCTTCTGAAGCTATTGTGCACTTTCGCTCGTCGAACCCCTCCCCAGGGTTTTCGTTCTATTAAGGCGAAGCGAAATTATTTTGCACTGTGTAGAAAGCCTTTAGCTGACTCTACAAGATGAAATATGAAGACACATGAGAGCCGCCATCTTGGACTAGCCATCTTGGATTTCAATATTTCCTTAGAAAGAAAGAAAATGGCGAAAATTGATGCAAAATCAACCAGAATTCTTATGAAAAAATAATGTAAAAAGCATATCGTACAATTCTTTTCAAAAAACTGAAAAAAAGATAACGAAAAATGTTAAAAATTACGATTTTTAGCAAGATGCTTGTAATTATGACGTTGCCATGTCAACGTCAAATATCATGGACATACATACGTCTCGGAAAGTATTAAGTATTCTTATTCATTCATGCTTATCTTAGGTTAGTAAAAACCAAGTTTTACTGCTGACTGGTTCTTGTTTTGGCAAACGAAATATGTGCTGTAATATCCTAACTTTGGTATCTCCTTTTTTTAACAGATCTCCCGATGGCCGGTAGGCTGATGGTTTTAGTTAACAATCCAATCTTGATAGGATAAGTATAACTAATCTGCAGAACAAAGGGAAATGATATTTGTTCGTGTTTTTGAAAAGAATTAATTTATCGCAAAAGAGAAAATGATTATCTGAATTCCACATATAGAATTTTTTTATCATCGGTCGTTATTAGCCATTGGACGCATAAGACCTCACATATAGATTTATTTAATTAAATTTTGTGACGAAAACTTTCTTTCAAAAGCTCGAAAATGCTATAGGCCATGATTTTTTTCCAACGGTGTCAACGTTGTAAACAAAGGAATCTGGAAAGATTAAATATATAATTAAAAAAAACATTATCATTTGAAAGTATCACCAAATAGCAAATTTATTTTTGATCACACACAGGAGTTTCATTCAAAGACTCGATAAAAATTTTAAACTAATATATCCCAAATCAGCGAAGATAGTTACAAATATGACGCGAAGCGTAGTGTTTCTGTCGAGCTTCAATCGAAACCGAATTATGAGAATTCCATGCAATTTTTCAAAATCCCATTCCCAGTTCTGTTGTTTTTCTGTCTGTGATTCCCATTCTAATTGACCCAAATCTGATTTTCCCAATTAAAATTTGTCCCAAATTCCGGGTCACATTTTACGCCTTCAGGCCCTCAATTATTAATGAGGTTGAGAATCGCATTTGCAACGAGTTTTGACTTTGGAAGCTTAAGAGGACAGGTCAAATTTCTTCCTAATCCGCTTTCTTCACGTAATTGCAATTTGTGGAGCAAAAGCAACCCGAATCGAGCAAAATTTCGCATGGTTTAGGATTTTAGGTATTTTAGCTTAAGGATCAACCTTAATGCAAAGTCTTCTATAGCAATTACATGCTAAGGAGCTAATTCCTAACTATTCAAATTTCAGCTTGTGGCAGTGGAGAACCCAGCGCCCGGGTTGATTGTGGATCCGGTGATAAAGACACATGCAATGCAAAAGGATGTTGCTATGACGACACAGATTATGGCTATCCAACAAAGCACTGCTTTTCCCCACCAGGTTTGTTTACGTTTAAAAGCTGACTTCAAGTGTGCGGACGCGGGGTTTGCTTTTGTATTTGTTTTCAATTCGTTGAAACGCTACACTTGGGTGACACTGAGCTTGCATGAAACATGTAGTTTGTTGGTCTACCATTACGGTTTGTTTCGTTCAAAAATACCGGATGAACTGAAAAAGTTTGGTATAGCGTCGGGGTTCTTTTACTCGTTATTTTTGTTCTGCAAGGATATTTGAGGCTAGGATATTCCAGGGCTACTTTCGAAAAAATAACCCCAGCACTTAGGTAAAACTTCGTGACACTTTTCTAAAGATAGTACATCGGGAACATTTTGTTTGTCTCCATTGTTTGGTTAGGTGCCTTGATTTAATTGCTTACACATCATATATGACTTTCATTTTTATAGAGCAAAAGTCTTTGAAGTAATATAGGGGATACTTTGCCTCTATGTCTCCGTTTTGAACGTGATATACGATTTTCATGTTTGGTATTTTTTTTTCTTTGCTTTCTTTTTTTAGGGCATCCTATTCCAGGTAGGTTGAAATTTGTTTATTTCTCTTTAGATCGTATTGATATTTGTGGCAGTTTATGTCTTAATGCTTACTAATGAAAAACGGTTATTCCGTGGAAACAGTAAAACCGGGCAGACTTATCAGTATCAATTGTCTTGTGTAGGACCTTGAGAAGTCTTCTCCTTTCCGTGTTAAAAAATGTAAAATAATGGCTTGAGGAACAATATCCCAGCTGTACCCCTCCAAAAGCCCAATACTTAACAAGAATACGATTAATAAAGTTTATTTTATAAAGTTTCTCAAATACTCGATGTGAAATTTTAATGTAAGCAAGGAAATTACTTCTATGAATCTAAATATCAAAATGATAGCTCTATTACAAACACACATGTTTCTTGGGCGTTATAATTAAAAAAATGCAAACAAACTACTAACTTTGAAGATTCAGCCATATAGTTTTTGAAAAACACATAACTTAATCCGTTTAATTTATCAATTGTTGTGTAACTCTTCCTGTGTTATTGAAATGATTTTTTTAATTTTTTTTTTTTGTGTGGTTACTTTATATTTCACTCAGTTTGGTGTCCAATTTCTGATGTATAAAATCTGGCTAAATTCCGTGACAGTTCAGTTCCTTAAAGGGAATGTGTCACGGCTGAGTGAAGTTTTTTATATTAAGTTTTGCCGAAAACTAGCCATGAGGATTAAGACATTTCTTCTCTGGATTAAAATGACAAATCCATAGCTTCATTGCAAACAAATTTGTCTCCTGAGCATAATAATTTTAAGTTACATTAATTAGCAAACGAGTTTAACTTTGAAAGCTGTTCAGCCCAACAACATCTCAAAAACCCATATCGCAATCTGTTTCAATCTTCGTCACTTTTTGCCATCCATACCTTCTTTTGTATTTGCTGTGATATTGAAATGTCCGTTTACTGTTTTTATTATATATATTTCACCGGATTTGATGGTCATTTCCCATGGCTAAATTTAGCTAAAACCCGTGACACAGTTCCCTTCCCTTCACCCACTTTCTAAGCAAAGACTTTCTCTCGTCACTTTCCCCTTCACTGCATATTCTGTTGAACGGAAAGAAGAAATCTACGATAAAACCAATTGCTTACAACCAGCCGTGCACTTGGGTAGTGATAGAGCTGAAGGACTTATACACTGCCAATCAGTTGTTTGACTTTTTTTATTATTCTCGAAGATGAAGCTTGCAATAGAATCCGTAAGGAAATACGGAACAGTTGTGGACTGGCTAATATTACACAAGAGGAGTGTGTGAAAAAAATGTGCTGCTATGACGAAGCTGGCAATGGAACTTGTTTTACTCCATTAAGTAAGTTAATATTTAAGTTCGATATACACAACGATTCCAAAATGTTTTGGGCAGACGTTAAGAATTGATTTTGACTAATCTTTTAAGGTGGCCCGCGGGTATTTATGAGGCTGACAGTTCCCTCATTTAAGCTCGTTTTTAAACAGGAAAACGTGAAGCGATTGCTTAGATTTTTGAGAATCTGAAAGAATAATCCTTAAATTATATAAAAATTAAAATCTTATGGAGGTCAAACGAGATTTGTTTAAGCTATGAGCGATTTTCGGAAGCCTTGGTTTAAAAAAAAAACGCAATTATTTTTTTTGTAATTACCTCAAAACGCTGCCAAACAGTTAAAGTTTACTTACAACAACTTACAGGAAAATCCACTCCGTAGATTTTCTGAACGAGCGACTTCTTCACTTTGCCCTTAAAAACTGTTGTGTGATGCGTCTGTCTTGACCGTCGCATAAATGTGATACTGATAAAAACCCAGTACCAGCCAGTTTTGAGACTGATGTCACATCAATCTCGTGTAAAAAAAATTAAAAAGATCGTGGATATACAACAAATGATAGCAGTCATTAAAGGTGGATGGTTTTCAGCCAAATTTTCGAAAATATCAAACAAATGACGTAATTTCAAATTGCAAAAAATTTGTCGATTTGTTTTGCATTTTTTTCGTGCAGCAGCTAGAACAGGATATTGCAAAGGTTTGTGCCAAATTTGAGCGTGTTCCTTTCATACGGTTTGAAGCAAAAATCTAAGCAATCGCTTCATATTTTCCCGTTTTAAAACGCGCATAAAAAAGGGAACTGTCAGCCTCATAAATACCCGCGGGTCACTTTAAGGTAACATATATATACCTATTATAATACAGATAGGAGTCTACGCGCACTCTGACTGGCTAAAAACCTATGTTTGATCAGAGTATGAAACATAGAAAAATCATGTTTTATTGTTTTTCGTCAGCTTTCCTCGAGTGCTTCGCGCGTCGTTGACTGTTCGTTGGCTATAACCACTCGTATCCAACAAGGGCGAATGGACATTTCATTTTGATGTAAACGAAGTGAAATATGAGGAGGCGGGAAAAATTGCGGCGCGGTGTCCACTTCTTGAGTTGAATGAAACTCGCAAGAAAAGCGAGCGAGAGAGTTTTCTTTCGAAGTTTTTCTTCGACAATCTCCTTTTAAATCGTCTATTCATGCTGGAAGATTGTGACAACAATTAAGGTTTACGGGAAGATCCGAGGCAATAGCTTTTCTGGAATTTATACGCCTTGCTCAAGTCGAACGAAGCAAGGGACGGCTGTCATCGAGACTACTATATTATGCTGAGACGAAATTGCTGACTCAGAGTCGGTGAAGTTTATTGAAGTTCAAAAAGACAAGATCAAGATTGAAAGGTAACAAACTTACCTGAAATGCTAAGCCTTTTTTTACGTCGAACACTGAATGAAATTGTGTCAGTTTTCTGGTTTTCCCGTAAACTAATTGCTGATTTTCATCTTTGTTCGGTCGCTCTCGTTGTACATTTACAAGACCTTATTTTTAATTAAACTTTTCACTCGCGGCGTCTAAAATCTATATCATAAAGCAAAGAAAGAAGCCTAAGCCATGTTTTATTCTGTCATAAAACACTCCGGGCATTTGAGAACACTCGAGAAATGTAGAAAACATTCGCCTGCGGCTCATGTTTTCTACATTTCCCTCGTGTTCTCAAATGCCCGTCGTGTTTTATGACAGTATAAAACATGGCTTAGGCTTCTTTATTTGTTAATTATAAGCTTCCCAATCTATAAATACACGCCCTGAAATAAAAAGACAGAAATAATAAAAAATAATAATAAGTCTGCGTCGAGCCAAAGGGCCCATACCGTCTGAGCTTATCCGGTTTCTTTAGCATTAAGTGACTAGGAGTATTTCTTCTCTCTACAGGATGGGATGCTAGTCCATTGCAGGGTTACCCAAACCCCCCGTTCCCCCACCCCCAGCATTATTTCGCTTATATCCATTTATGCACCTTGGTGGAGATAGACACTGAGAGAGTGAAGTGTCTTGCCCAAATAAAGAACGTAGTGATCCCGACCAGCGCTCGAACCCAATCGCTCGATCCGGAATTCAGCGCGCTAAACATTAGGCCACCGAACCTATTACTCGACTACAAAGGGTTTGGTAAATAATTGCGAGATAAGATAGATAGTATACTCACAAAAATTGGTCAAAAGCAAGTATTATTACACAGACAGGCGAGAAAAAAGATAACCTTCAAGCCTCTAATTTAAAATGTGCCCGCCATCTCAAATTATTCGAATTTACTACTGATAAATCTTTAACCTAACGCACAATAGAAAACGAATAAATAAATAGAACGCTAATGAATCCATATCATGATTTTCCCCATTCAGCTGACAAATGTTCCGATGTGGCCCATGACAAGAGATTCCCCTGTGAACAAAGTGGCACAAATCAGATGATCTGTGAAGATAAAGGTTGTTGTCATGTCAGCGGGGCAGCCTTGCACGAGACAACGTGTTTCTTTCATTCAGGTATGTTTATTGGTGTTAAGGTTATTCCTGTGAAAGGGAACTGCTCATAGATTTCCAATCAAACTTTGCCGGTTGGTTGTTTACTTAAAGGGAACTTAAATTTTGAAATAAAAGGGGGGTAATAATTCCCTTTTGAGTACTAACTAATTAAACGTTTCCTGTGATAATGTATTATTCTGCCAAATGAATCGATCTGTATTCTATTTATAGGAAAATTGGATCACTACACTCAAACTAGAAGAAAAAAAGATGGGTCACCGTACTCCTTTACGAGGAAACAGTGATTTATCTCTCTCGCGAGCCAGGCCGCGTAGAGTAAAGCAGCCATTTTGTTTGTGTGCGCGTGCTAATCACGCGCCAAATTCTGCGCAGTAAGGATGCACAATGCAATACCAAGGAATTATCTTAAGTTTAACAATTTTAGATAATTAAAAAAGAACTTGCAACAATGTTAAAATAAATCAGAAAGGAAAAAATAAAAGGAGTGAAAATATGTCAACGTTACCAAAAGTAAATTACTTGTCAGAGGCAATTTGATAAATGATCGGTTTGAATGACAAATTAACCTTCGGACGTACATGCAAATTAAAACCCCACCGTGGCGCAAAGGGACGGGAAGGGGGTTGTTCTATATTGGATTTCATTGTCATTTTAGAAAATAACGAAAATTGTTACAGAATACAGCCAAAGTTCTAATGGAAAGTAGAATTATACGAATCGTATTGTTAAAAAAAACTGGAAAAAATAAAGATTTTTGTCAAAAATGGCGATCTTTGCCTAGACCTGGACGTGATTACAACGTTATTATAACAACGTCAAAAATCATGGACACATAGTAAAAGAAAATCAACATGTTCGCGAGGGATGAATAAACAGCTATTGAAAGTCTCAGCATCATAGAGTTAATCCCATTTTTAATTGAATTTATTTCCCATCAACAGGGCATCCACTTGCAGGTACGTGTGTCTTGGTTTATTTTTTCGTAAATATCATATGGCTAGGGAATTACAAGACTATTAGAGGACCCTGGTCAGCCACGCCTTTGTTTTTGTTGACATACGGGATTTTCGTTATTATATTTCACGCGGAACATGTGTAAACGAACTGAAATAACCATGTAACCACTAAAGGCAATTTAACAGACTTCCAGTATCACAACTTACAGCAATGCAATAAGATTTCGCTTCACCACACAATTTTCATATTTTGTTGGCATTGAAAATGGCGTTGCCTGACTCGGGTCCTTTAAGCAAGACTAAAGAAACGATCAATAGGTGATAATTAGATTTTTATATTTAATGCACACCTTATTAAAATTCAAATACAAATTTCAGGAACGAACTTGACAACAAAACGGAAAAAACAGCAATATGTGTAGTAGAGATTGTTGCTGTCCATTTACTTTTTACTCATTTTTTTTTTTTTTGCTTTTATTATATGACTACATTTTTATGGCCGTGTAAATCTAACCTTCCTTTTTTTGGGGGGGGGGGGGGGAGGGGGTGTTTCCCTTTTCGCTTTTTTCCGTTGTTTGTCCAGAAACGAATTAATATGATTGAACTTTGATATCACCTTTTCCCTTAAGCCAGTTTTGCTTTGCGTCTATTATTCGAGACCCTTCGCTCCCATTAGATAACCTTCCTTTGGCAAAGACTGATAATGTCGCAAGAAGGTAAATCGAATACGGCTAAATTACCATTACAATTACAATCATGTTTTAGCTTGCATTCAGACCGTGCCTGAACAAGGAACGCATTGTGGCCCACATGACTTCACCAGGACTTCTTGTGAAGCACTGGGTTGCTGCTATTTTGAGCCGTCAGTTGGTCCTTCAGTAAAGTATTGCTATCTACCTCCAGGTATGTCAATGAATTATTTAAGTTTGTTCCATGACACGTACTACAGAGCCATCAGAAAACTAATTAAAAATATTTGATTATTCCACAATGACGTTATTTTAACATAATTATAAGGTTAAGGAAACGCTTTAAATGTGATATTTTAAATCACAGTATAGTGTCCCGGTTTGACTGGTTTAAAACAGAGCGAATAGTAAGTGAAGGTCGCGCCAGCTGAAAGGCAGGTTTTTAAGCCTAAATTACACAAGCTACGCCCTTCACCCCCCCCCCCCCCGACACACACACACACACACATACTTTTCTTTTTAGCAATTACTGGTTTGCCGGCCTGCTTATCGATGTGTCTATATAGTTAGGATTGTATGTACAATTTTCATGCTTGATGTTTCTTTTTCTTTCCTGCAGATCATCATATTCCAAGTAGGTTGAATTTCGTTTCCTTTTTAAACGGTTTAGATATTTATGATAGTTCATGACTTTGCATTATTTGCAATTCAGTGAGGCGTGCTGTTGGAAATAGTATTATATACCGATTTTCCATTAAAATCTTAAACATTTTACAGAGCAACCTCATCAGTGGTGTATCTAATGGATGGGGCTTGTGCAGTCTGCTCCTTTTTGTGTTAAAACAATAATGCCCTAAGAACCGAAAAATCTTTACTCTACCCCCATAACCCCTATATTTAGCAAAAGTTGGCCGGTCTTTAAGGAACTGTGTCACGGCTGAGTTAAGTCTATTTTATTAAGGTTTGCCAAATATTCGATATGAAATTTAATGTAAGCGAAGAAATTACTTCTATGAATCTAAGTGACAAAACCATAGCTCCATTACTAACACACATGTCTCTTGAGCGTTATAATTAAAAGTTACAAACGAACAACCGGCTAACTTTAAAAAGTCAGCCCGACAGTTTTCAAAAACCAATGTCTCATCCGTTTTTTTTTTCAACTTTTGGCTATCCGTGCCTTTTTTGCATTTGCTGTGTTATCGAAATGTTCTTTAACTGTTCTAAATCCTTATTTTATATTTTCACTACGTTTAGTGTCCATTTTCGTAGGTCTAAAATTTGGCTAAAATCTGTGACAGTGTATTAACCTTCACCAATTTTCTAATTATGTAAAGATAGTATTTTCACTCCCCCACCTCTGGGTAGTTTCAGTACATATTCAGTTGAAATTTCCTATATCGGAAAGGAAAGATCTAGGATAAAACCAACTGCTCTCAACCAGCCGTGCACTTAAGCAATGCACAGCAATGTTAGAGCTGAAACAATTATACTACGTCAATCAATTGTTTTGTCATTGTTTTATTCTCCAAGGTGAAACTTGCAATAATATCCGTAAGGAGTTTAGAAAAGGTTGTGGGTCAGCTAATATTACACAAGAGGAGTGTTTGAAAAGTGTTTGCTGCTATGACGAAGCTGACAACGGTACTTGCTTTGACCCCTCAAGTAAGTTAATTATTTAAGTTTGATATACACAACCATTCAAAAATGTTTCGGTAGACGCTAGGAATTGACTTTTTACTCATATTTTAAGGTGAGGTCTTTATTGATTACTAGCTCCCTCACTTATAAACACCCTCCTGACAAATTACATTTCCCGCAAAACTGAATAAAAATGAAAGCATTTTTTTTTATTTGCTTTTTTCTCGACTACAGAGGGTTAAGTAAATAACTGCAGTGAGGAATCATACTCACAGATATTGGACAAAGAAAAAATAATTACAAATATTTGAAGGGAAATGAGCTTGAATTCTACTAAAACAATTAGATTATTCGCTCTTAATTTCTATGAGGTGATAGTTAATTCACCCTTCGGACTCATCAACTATACCCTCGAGCTCATAGTTTAACTGTTTAAATAGAAAATGAGTAAATGAAAATCATTTAAACCACACTATGGTTTACCCCATCCAGCTGATAAGTGCTCCGATGTGAGCCGAGAAAAGAGATTCCCTTGCGAAGGCAATGGCACAGATCAGATGACCTGTGAGCGTAAGGGCTGTTGCCATGACAGCGGAGCAAAGCCAACATGTTTCTTTCATTCAGGTATATTTACTGATGTTTAGTTTGACAATTTTAAGGAATTTTAAACCTTGAAACAACGCTCTGTATAGCATAAACAAAATTACAAAAAATTTGGGGGTGAAAATATGTTGATGTTACCAAAAGTAAGTTAATTCTTTGGCACGGATGATCCTGCTTATTGATTAATAATCGGTTCGAATGACAAATTCACCCTTGGACGAACATGCTAACTCATACCTCCACCGTATTTAAAGGGGAGGGGAAAGGGTTGTTGGATCCCCCACCCAAGGTTTTCGGTCCATTAATGCTTATTATTGCATCGAGTAGAAAGCCCTAAACTACTCTACAAGTGACATATTTTTTGTTGGTTGTGACGTCATATGAGATCACATCACGTCATAAGAACCGCCATCCTGGATCCGCCATCTCGGATTTTACTATCATTTCAGAAAATAACAGAAATTGGTGCAGAATCCAGCCAAAACGCTAATGAAATGTGGAACTTTACGAATGGTACTATTTTGTTTTAAAAACTAGAATAATGGAACAATTTTGTCAAAAATGGCGATTTTTGCCAAACCTGAACTTGATTATGAGCACATAGTTGACATATTAAAACTTCCGTGAGGGATGAGGGATGAATGAACAGCTAATGAAAGTCTCAGTCACATCGAGTAAATCCCATTTTCACAATTTCAAAATACCTCAAGGGTTCGTGGCATCCACCCCCAGCCCGGTACGTCCGGGGGCTAATGTTCGTTTCTTTTTTTTTCCTATTGACAGGGCATCCACTTGCAGGTACGTCTGTTTTTGTGCATTTTTAAAATAACATGTTATGGTAAAGGAATGAGATTAGATTATTAAGCAATGAGGTAAACAAACAAAGAATCGACATGAAAGTAAATGACGACACAAGACAAACAAAGTGCAGGAACCATTTTCCATGTTATCAGTTGTTAACTATATATGTGTACACTGATTTGACAAAAGCTGGATTCCGGGATCCGTGCTTGAACGCCGACGGCAGTCGGCCTTCAAGCCAGTCCTGCGCTCGAAAATTGCGGGGGGGGGGGTTCCGTCATGAAAGGTTGTGCTGGGTAGCTGAGTCATAGAGCTACCAGCCCTAGGGAGCCCATGGTCAGTGATTGAATGTCTGGCTTGCTGGGGGGGGGGGGGGGGGGCGGCATAGTCAAGTTTTGGGTCAGAGTAATGCCATGGTATTTTACTCATGATTGTCATGTTTTTTGTCGGGTGGCTGCAACCCTGTGACAGCTTGGCTGTCATCGGGGGTGACTAGGCACTCCACGTAGTTCCCTAGGCTCCCCCTGGGGGCCTTTAGTGGGAGGAAGGGTGCTGTTAGTGAATTTGAGGCCTTTTTTTCTGCCTGCTGGGCACCTTTTTTGAAACAAGGCAGATGTAAAGTAGTCATTGTAACTGCCCGTTTACTTTTCACTCATATTCCTGCACTTATAATATTACTACCTTTTTATAGCGATGTAAACCAAATCTTTTTTTTCCGAATTTTTCTCTTTTCGCTTTTTTCCACTGTTTGTCCACAAACAGACTACAATTCAAGTTTGATACCCCTTTTCTCCATTTAACTAGTTCAGCTTTGCGCCCATTTGAGACCATTCAATCCCAGTACGAAACTTTTTGTGTGGCAAAGACTGATAATGCTGCAAAAAGATAAATCAAAAACAGCTAATTTACCACTTTATATTACAATCTTGTCTTAGCTTGCATTCATACTGAGCTTGAACTAGGAACGCATTGTGGGTCACACGATTTCAACAGGACGTCTTGTGAAGCACTGGGTTGCTGCTTTTACGAGAAGACAATCGGCAATTACTCAAAGTTTTGCCTCATTCCTCCAAGTATGTTTATGCATTATTTACGTTTATCTCGTGTCTTATGTAGTAAAGAACCAATCAGAAGAAAATGACATCATTTTACCAAATAGAATTAAGAGGACGCGCCAATTATGAGACTTTGAATTACACTTAATTATCCCGATTTGACCGATTTGAAACAGAGCAAACCTGCTAGTTTCTGAGCTTGCACGATGTCAGATGACATTTTTCTACTCAAAGTCGCATGGAACGCTCATTTCGTCAATTACTAGTTCGGGCTTATCCCTTTTTGTGCCATTAGGATATAAAAGTGTTTTGGATTGTTCCACAACATTTTTTTTGCACTTTATCGCCTAATTTGATTCGTCATTCACGAGAGCCACCGGCTCATTTTCGAACACTAAACCGTCAACATACCAAATCTATAATAATAACACTAAAATAAAATGATTTAACATATAAAATGTTTGAAATTGATTAAAAGGTGAATATTATTATGTAAGCGATTTTGTTAAGTAGTATCATGATTTTAATCTGTTTTCTTGTTCTTTTTTTAATATTCTTCTTTGCTCCTGGTATTAGCACCACCAACGGGTAAGTTATTTAATACTTTGTTGCAATGATGTAATGTTGTAATGATTTAAACAAGAGTTAAATTTAAACAGCTTCAGACTAAAGTACTTTAATTTGTCTATCCTAGCTGAGGCTGTTTGGAATCTTAAATAGTGAGAAACATTCAGACATATAAAGTAGCTAAAATATAAGCCAGAAAGATTAGTTAGAAGGGCTGAATGAGCTCCTGGGAAACGAGTCTTATCAGATCATTTTCAAACGGCTATGCGAATACTGTCCTTGGGTCTCCGAGGATGCAACCAACCAATAAAAAAAGAACGGAGGAACCGACAGACGCACCGACGAACAGACGGACAAGTGAAACAATAATGACGAAAAATTCGATTTTACTTCAATAGATAGCGAGTGCCTTGCCATTAGCGAAGATCAGCGTATAGATTGTGGCTTTCACGGGATGACGCCAAGCCAGTGCAAAGAAAACCAATGCTGTTACCAAGACAACGTCCCCAGCGGCGTGCCACATTGCTTTTACAGTAAAAATCAAATGGGTAAGATATATTGATTTACATCATGCCCATAAATAACAACTTGTATAACAAATGAGAAGAGATCATTTTCACGCTGGAGCCTCGTATTTTTTACAAGCAAATCGTAAAATATTTTGGAGTAATCGGATATTATTATTTTCCTAACGTAAAGTAGATGTTGTGTTTTATGGTTTATACTATTTGCAGTAACGGAAAAATCCAAACTTGAACCGGAAATGTCTTGCCTGGCTTAGGCATTCAGACATAAACAGCTGCTTAAAGGAGCTATGTCGGTTTTGCAGATGTTTGGTCTAAACTGTTCTGAAATTAGTGGTAGTCAACTAAACCCATAAAAACATCATCTTTGAACATCTAAAGTAAGGTATAGCCTTAATTTGCGGATAGAAATCAATCTACGGCTATAAATATCAACTTTTTGCTTACGTGTGGAAACACAGTTGAAAACGTTAGCCTAGCTTTTTCAAGTTGCAATCCATTTCCATCCAAGCCATCGGCAGCCAAAACTGCTCGTTTACAGTTTCAGTGCTCTAATATAGCAATTTTTAATTAAAAAAGGATTATTATTTTTTGGTTTCCTGCGACACAAATATAAATTTTGGCTTTCAAAAATCTGATAAAATCCCTGACATAGTCCCTCTAATATAAGCCAAAAAGCTAGCCAGTAGTTTTAAACAGCGAACGAACACCAACCAATCAAAAAAAAAAAACGAACGAACGAACGAACCGACGGACGGACGAAAGGAAAGAAGAACAAGTGAAGAATAATGACAACAAACTCAATTTTATTTCAATAGATGGCGTGTGCCTTGTTAACCATGATCAGCGTATAGATTGTGGCTTTGAAGGAATGACGCAAATCCAGTGCAAAGAAAAACAGTGCTGTTACCAAGATAACGTCCCCAGCGGCGTACCATATTGCTTTTACAGTAAAACTCAAATGGGTAAGATATAGTGATTTACAACATGCCCTTAAATTTTTTGGCGTGTGTTTATCACCCTTGAATAACAATTAAATGCGGATCCCAGTGCTGATTTGGTGGAAAAGGTGTCAAAAGTATAACTAAGAACCCTCCGTTTACGCTGTGGGACGTTTTACTTTCCACCCCGTGATGACCATCGCCAGCCTAGCGCTTCATAAAGCCGAAGTCTCGTTAAACTTTATTTCACCCGGCCGGTTTCTCCCTTAGCCATTGTCCGAGTTAAACATGTTTTTTACATGTGTCATAAAGGCTTCGGACGGCAATAGATTTCCGTTAAAAACGGGGTCGTTCTTGCTGGCTGTTAGTTATAGATAGAGAACTATTTGCTTTACTAGGAAATGTATATAAGAAATCATTTGCTTTGTTTTATATTCTAAACAGCGCTCCTCCCCACCACCAAACCCAGTGGTAAGTAGTTTTAATTTGTAAAAAATACAGTCTATTTTTATCAAATACATTCGAACCTCCACCTACAGCCACCTCTCTATGACTAACGGGATGTTATGTCCCAGCCCTACACCAGACCACTCTTTTCTATCTTTTTTAAATCACCCTGCAGCGCCCAGTCAATAGCACATTTGCACGATGTCGTCCTTTGACTACAACTACCAGAATTCATTTCGCTTTTCTTTTATTATTTAAATTTTGAACCCGCAGTGGGGTTTGAAAAACAATTGATCCAATTAGAATGATAAAAAGAAAAAGCGAAGTATGCTGGTGCATGTAGTTGTAGTCAAATGATGTCAACATGCAAATAGCCTATTCTGCATCATTTTAGCCGTTGTAGAGAGATTCAACTGCTTGTATAGACCTGTATAAGGCAAGAGTTAGACGTTGTGTTTTTTTATTTCCTTACTTAGTTTTTAGTTCAACAGGTTCAGGATATTCTAAACAATATAAATTTTGAAAATTGGTCACACAAGCTTTTGCAACCAGGATTTTTTTTCAAGAATTATTTTTAGGCATCACGGGCAACTTGACTTAAAAAAATGCCTAAGTTTTTCAAGCGTAATCCGTCTTTATCTTCGACGGCCAAACCATACTTGCTAGTTTTGAAATTTCAATTAATCAGCTGGTATTTCTTTATGTTAATTGAAAGACTTTAAGTTTCCTTCAATTTGAAACGATTCAGAAAAATGGCTTAAATTACGGACGGACGGACGGACGAGTAAAATGATTAAAATTTAAGAGTGACTTTTACGATCGGCCGAGCAAGAAATTGATTTCGTGTCAGAAATTGAAAAATCGATGTTCTTCATTTTTTGCTCATTAATAGCTTTAAGGTAGATAAGAAACCTGATGTAGTTTGTTTCCCCTAGAGGTCTTCTAATTTTAAGAAAACAAAGGAAATCGATTTCGGTGGTCGAAGTCACAAATTTCCTAAATGTTAAACCCGAAATTAGCTACTATGAACACTCCTCGCGTTCGCTTACAAAACCGCGCAGAGAAATTTGGTCACTTCCTATCAACATGAAAACTCCTTTTCATTCGCTAGAATATAATTTCAGGGCTTTAGCGCATTTCTTCCAACTGAAAAACATGAACTGACGAGGAATGCTTTTTACGATAACAAAAATTTGAATGAAATAGTAATTTTCAACGGCAGTATTAAGTTAAGCAATAGACCACACTTTCTAGGGCTTTACTGGCGTAATAAAACCACGCGGGATGTTGGGAGAACACGAGAAAAGCTTGTAAATCACGAGCCGTCAGGCGAGAGATTTACAAGCTTTTTGAGCGTTCTTCCAACATCCCAAGTGGTTTTATTACGCCAGTAAAGCCCTAGAAAGTGTGGTTTATTGCTTTTATGAAATAACTATAGAAAACGTTCTTCAAAGAAATAGGAATCTATTTTATTTTTCGTGATCAAATGTCTTATTCTGAACAAGTTCATCGGATGACGCGGTAAACCAATCACAGTGGCCGAAAGAATAAAACACAGGTTCAGCTCCACACAGAAAATCCACAAATCGACGCGACAAAAACGTTTAAAAGTTCTCTTAAAGCTATAAAAGTCATAAGAAAGGAAAGGAAAAAGGCAAACTGTCACGGTATAAACTGTATTCAACGATTTTAAAATTCTTTGACGTGGAAATCGAGCAAATTGTGGCCGGAGTCATTCATCGCGAAAGTAAAAGCAGGTAAAAGACTGCACAAAAACTTTGCAAGTTTGCAAACTTCACAGACTGACGAAGGTATTGAGAATAAAGGTTAGTTCTACAAACACTGCTTTAGAAATTTGTTATGAATTTAGTTATTCCGTATTCTTTAGTTTTCGCCGAATAACAGACTTGGGAGAAAGCACTGAAAGCACGTAAAACTGAAGATATAATTCAAGTGCGTACAAGAACTCAGCGTGAGGTTCTGCCATCAAAATAAGTCAAGTTCATAGCGACCAATTTGATCGATTTTAATTCCTTTCAGATAACATTTCCGAGTTAATGTTGAATGGAACCATATCCATGTTTTTAATACTTTTCCAGTCCAGTGAAAGCGGACCTGTTTATTGTGCTCCTTCTCATATGTTTGTCTCCGCGTTTTCGTTTTTTCTTTAGTTCCTTCGCTCAACTGTGGTGGGCGGGAAAATTTTTGTGATCCATTTGATCATTTACGAGAATTATATATCCTCCGTTTTAACCATAAGATAGACCAAAAGAATACATTAAACTAACCTTAATTCTTCGTCCTTATGCGTAATCGAGCGTAGTGCGGCCATGTCGGGACAGAAGCGGGACTTTACCGGTACAATAGTACATAGGTTTTTGACCAATCAGAGCGCGCGTAGTATCTGAGTTATTTTATCAACCTCGTTCCCAGTCTCTCTCTCCCCGCCCCGCTCTTGGGGGCGGGGAGAGAGAGACCTGGGAACGAGGTTGTTATTTTATAACATGTGGTATAACTTCAATTTTTTTTTCAATTCTCGTGTTATTGGAAAGATTCTCTCTTAAAGGGCATCAAACTTCGGCAAATTTTCACAGCATGGCCGAAAACTGTGTAAACACTTCTAATTGCCAAACGCAACGATAATGAATGTTTTAACCCCATATGCTCGTCTTTCCTTCTTCTTGCCAAATGCTCCATTGCCAAATTCCCTTTTCAACGAAAGAGTGAGATAAAATAGCCAACCTGGATCAATTTAGGTCCATTCTGATCGCAAAACTCTTTGCCATATTTTGGCACAGGATTAGATTTGTGACTTACGTGACACAAAACACGTGACGTAAATTGAGTGTGTGCAGTAGTGATATCAGTCACGGAGTTTAAAATAACGCCAAACTAGTTTTGAACACCGCCAAGGCAGTTTGAGGAAACAAATTGATCGTTCTGGAGTTTTGTACACAACTTTGTCAAGAGAAAAGAACCACGATAAAGGAAAATTGCTAAGGATAAAGATGCAAACGGAATTTCGCGCTTAACAGTTGCTTTGTTGTATTTCGGAGCCAAGAAATGTTTAGCTGTTAGACAAGCTATTTTGATCGATATCAACATTTTGTGGGACTACGATACATTGGTAAATTTAATAGGCTGCCTTCAACAACCCATCTACATGTGTGTTTAAACGAGAATTGAGAAAATTTGGAGTTATACCACATATACCGTATTTTCTAGATTAAACGCCGGGCCCCGAATAAACGCCGGGTCTCCAAGGTAGAGTGGTAAGTAAGCCTTTTAGGCATTTATTTGAGGTGTAAGATGCTTTAGGTATGATGGCAAGATACATTCATGTCAAAAATAATGATTAAAAACCCTTGTTTAATAAACATTTTGCTCAAATAAACTGCACCATTCAAATAAACGCCGGATCCACGGAGCCAAGTTTGAAATAAACGCCGGGGGCGTTTAATTGAGAAAATACGGTAAAATAATTCCGTTGAAAACTACTGTTTAATTCGACTTTCTAGTATCGTGAAAAGTATTCCCCACTCTTTTAATTATTTTAGTTCGAAGAGTTTTGTTTAAACCCTAAAATTATATTCTAGCGAATGAAAAAGAGTTTCTCTGTTGATAGAGAGCATCCAAAGTTCTCAATGTGGCTTTGTTTGTGAACGCGACGAGAGTTTACGATAGCAAATTTCGGGTTGAAAATTGTGTCATTTTGAGGCTCCGATCACGAAAACTGACTTTCGTTTATTTTCTCGAAATTAGAAGACTTCTTCTGGGAAAAACAAAATACATCATGTTTCTTGTCTACCTAAAAGCTTTTAATGAGTAAAAAATGAAGGAATTTGATTTTTTAATTTCTGCCGCTGTAAGCGCGGTTTTTATGTAACTTACTTACTGCCCATCATGCCTGTGTGGCACATAGGGCAGCAACGAAGTTTCTCCAACCCTGCCTATCTCTAGCCAGTTTTTCAATGGTGCTCCAGCTGTAATTGAGCTCCCTTAACTCCATTTCTACCGTTCTGCGCCATGTTGTTTTTGGGCGCCCTCTTCTGCGTTTGCCTTCAGGTGTCCAGCGCATTGCAGTCTTAGCTATGTTGTTGTTGTCCTTTCGAAGTACATGTCCAATCCATCTCCATCTTCTCCTGGTGACAATCGTGCGAATATCCTCCTGCTTGGTTTGCTTCAGGAGCTGGTCGTTGGAGATTTTCTGTGGCCAGAAAATTCTCAGAATCTTCCTGAGGCTAGTTGTGTGGAAGGACGCTAGTTTTGACAGGTCATGTTCAGTCATTCGCCAGCATTCGCAGCCGTAAAGAAGGGTTGACAACACACAGCTCTGGTAGATCCTAAGCTTTGTCTTTGTGCTATAACTTGCCGATCTCCACACTGGTCGTAAGCTCATAAAGACGCCCCTTGCTTTGTTTAGCCTGTTTTGTATGTCCACACCAGTACCGCCGCCCTGGCAAAGCATACTTCCAAGGTATGTGAACTTGTCGGTGTAAGAAATATCCTGTCCTGCTACCCTGATCTTTGACGGGGAGGAGACATTCACACACATAGCTTCTGTCTTCTTCAAGCTTATCTTCAGGCCAACCTGGGCGCTGAACATGCTGAGCCGGTTGGTCTTTTCTTGAATGTGCTGACGAGTGTGTGACAACAAGGCTATATCGTCCGCAAAGTCAATGTCCTCGAGTGTAGAGAAAGGGGTCCATCGTATGCCTCTACGCTGATCTTCCATAGTGCGACGAAGGACCCAGTCGATAGCAATGTTGAATAGCACGGATGACATGACACATCCCTGGCGTACACCGGTTTTGATTTCGAAGCTCAAATCCCCCTGACCAACACAGCATGTGAAGTTCGAATAGAAGCATTTGATGATATTAAGTGTCAGTCTCGCTAAAAGCGGTCCTCTCGACTTCGCGCCAAAAAATAGTTTTCTTTTATTTTTTGCCTGTGAAAAGGGTTTGGTCCATACATTTAAAAAAGCAATAAATTATTTTCTAGTTCTTTATTTTCGCTTTGCTACAGGCCAAAATTGAATTTTGGCCGACCTGGGTCCCGCCGACGGTAGTCGAAGGGCTAAATTTCGACCATTTTGTGAAGCGCGCTTTGTCCACAAAAATGCACTTCACGGAATATCATTTGGCACAAATTCTAAGACACCTTTATTTAGTTTACTTACGAAACGAGGAAAATTTTTCGAAAATTCTAAGCATGCCAGCGCTTCTGAAAGACACCATACTCTGAGGTCTTTATTCACACGCTAAAAATTAGGTAAATACAAGAGAATAAAACTCAAAAGTTTCACCATAAATTGGAGTTAAAAAGCACATCAATGCAATCTTCTTACCTCAATGAACCGTTTTATACTTTCAAACCGGTGGGTATCTGTTTGGATTGCACGCGAGAACGAATTAAAATCTGCCATAATCAGTGTGTTTACATAATTGTCGCTCGTGCTAAAGCTCATTTGCATAACCTTGAACTCGATGAGAAAACTCCTTCAACCGTCCAAACTCGATTAAATACCTTTTAGAATATAAGGAAAATGCTTCTTTTAATATTCCTACACCATACAGATCCAGCGCTGAGAAAAAAGTTGCGTTGAAGATGACCGGAATACTCGCGGCGTGCGAGACTCCACAAAGTAAATATTGACGAGTACACTGGTCGCACTTGTCCCGATAATGTAAGTTCAATTCGCTCCCGTAGTATCTCTAAGGAAAAAGAAGAGTCGAAATTCAGCCATTTAAAAAATATAAAACGTGTTACAACGGCAAATTGAATTCTGACAACGGGAATCGATCATGCAAAGACAACTTATAACTTTACGTCCAAAAACATCACTTACGGGTTGCTTACTGAGGAAGCGTCAAGCGTAGTCGCCAGATACCATCCACAAGCTTCACTAGAACTGTTTTATGTGATAAAAAGGCATTAATTTCAATTCATACTTGATGCGTTTCATTTCACAAACGTTCATTTGAGCCGCAATGCAAGTTATGTGCTTCGGGATCCGTTAAACAGAAACTTTTGGTTGCGTCACAGTAATTTGCAATGTCACGCAAATTGTAACGTATTCTTATCAGCTGTGTGGTGTAAGGTCAGTTGTTTTTTTCAAAAACAAAACAAAACAATAAAAGAACAGAGTAATTAACCTCTGTGGTCGGGCATTTGGGAGTGAATCGCCAAAACAGAAAATTAAGAGACAGAGTGCGTTAAACTGTTTTCAATAGTGAAAGGAACTGAAAAATGCGACCCTCAGTCATGTCAGTTGCGTTTGTACGTATTTGATATCGTCACTTTATCCCATTTGTGAGAAAAATTGTATGACCTGCGAAATATTTTTTTCCAACAAGATATGACTGAGGCAAATGAAAAAGGAACTGATTTATTTTTGCGAGAAACCCATAATGGTTGTTGAACTCTTATGGGTTTCTGTTTCTACTTGGAGGTGGTTTTAGTAGCGCTTCAGAAGGGATCATATAATGGAACCATGCCATCATCGTATTGTTTATTACCAGAAACCCATAAGGGTTGAAACGTGTAACGCGCGCGCACAGCGTTTGAATATTCATTTTGCTAAGTACCATATTTGGAATTTGTACGCGAATGCTTTATACACGTAATGACACGAAACATAATTTTTGGTTTTGCGGTAAGCTGCTTGAATTTCGACCTAAACGCCGTAAATTCCTCACAGAAACTAAAGAAATACATTTAAGTGTATCGAAGCGAAGTTCTCCAGACAACTTCAACAAGATGAAATTAAACCAAATCTAACTTAATTCAACCAATCTTGTTCAAAAACAAGATTACGCTATCGAGCGCGAGCTAGCGCGCGCTGTGAATTTAATCCAACGATAGTAATTTTGAGTGGTTAAATGTTTCTCGTGATTTTCCAAATATGGTACTTAGTGTAAACGAATGTGCAAACGCTTTGTACAATGCGAATCATAGGGAGTTACACGTTTCAACCCTTATGGGTTTCTGTCATTACTTTTTTATTCTTCAGAAAATATGGGGAATTTCCACTACACGAGAAAGGGGCTGGGTAGCCCCTCCCCCCCCCCCAAAAAAAAATAATAAAATAAAATAAAAGTGTACCATCACCATTTTTCTGAGCACCAGGAAACTAGTTGATTTTTATCTTCATCTCTCCAGCAGGTATACATTATTGGACAAAACATGATGCTTCAGTTTGAAACGTGAGTAGGAAGGGGGCTTATCGTACTCCAAACCAAGCACATACCTTTCTCCCCCCCCCGGGGGGGGGAGGCATTCCTCTACTCAAGTTTCCCAATTTTTTTAGCAGTGTCCGGTGTGTTTGTAATTACTTATGACAATGCATAACTAGGCAGTTCAGACGATCCTGCTTCTTGGTGCTTTTTGAGGAAATCTTTAGACGTCGGAAGGCATGAGATGTACGCTCTGTAAAATACAATCTTCACTGATTGCGGACCTCTCGTTGTAACGTTTTCGGGAAAAGAAGTTTCGTTAAAAGTCATTCACTGCCTAGCGCGATCGTGATGAAAAGATTTGTACAAAGATCAAGAGACTGAATATCTATTTTATGCTGTGCTAGCGATACTTTCGGCACTGAAATATGGGGGGGAGGGGGTAGGGGTTGCTGAGTCTCCCCAAATTTTTGTTTGGGGGACTTTAGTCCGCCCCCCCCCCCCCCATCCCGCCCTTTGCTACGCCGCCTATGTAATTTAACAAATTAAACGTTGCAACGGTATTCTCGAAATCCATACTCCTTCTGACACGTTATCGAAATTCTATGTCACAATGCTAAAGTTAAGGCCATGTGCGCTTCCTTTGAACTTCCGCACAAAAGGACTACGTGCGAAAAGAGTGCACCAGTTATAAGTAGCTGACGGGACTGCTACTCAGTTTTTAGACCAAATATGTATAGCTGTTCGAGAGATGAAGATAAAAATCTGGTGCTCAGAATATGCGCTCGAATAAATAAAAATAATAAAAAACAATGATGGCATAATTCCATTATGTGGTCCCTCTGTCCCTCTGTAGACCACCTCCAATTAGAAACAGAATTTACAGTGGCGGATCCAGACCTTCAGATAAGAAGGGGGCCCGATCATCCAGACCCTGGAATAAGGTGGAGGTGCGCTTTCAAAAATAATTTTTCTCGGCCCTTCGGGTCTCTATTTTGCCTAAAAATAAGGTGGGGGCCCGGGCCCCTGGGCCCCTCCCATAGATCCGCCACTGAGAAACTCATAAAAGTTCAACAACCATTATGTGTTTCTCGTAAAAATAAATCAGTTCTTTTTTCATCTGCCTCAGTCATATTTATATCTTGTTGGAAAAAATATTTCGCAGGTCATACAATTTTTCTCCCAGATGAGATCAAGTGCCGATATCAAATACGTACAAACGCAACTGAGGGTCGCATTTTTCAGTTCCTTTCAATATTGAAAACAGTTTATCACACTCTGTCTCTTTTTCGGAACACTTTTCGTTTGTTTTATTTTCTGTTCTGTCATTTGGCGACTTACTCCAAAATGCTCCACCACAGAGGTAAATTACTCTGTTCTTTTATTGTTTTTGTTTTGTTAAAAAAAAAGGAAAAGAAAAAATACTCATCTCACACCACACAGCTGATAAGAATACGTTACAATTTGCGTGACATTGCAAATTGTGACGCAACCGCACTACAAAAGTTTTTGTTTAACGGATCCCGAAGCACATAACTTGCATTGCGGCTCCAAATGAACGTTTGTGAAATGAAATGCATCAAGTATGAATTGAAATTAATGCCTTTTTATCACATAAAACAGTTCTAGTGAAGCTTGTGGATGGTATCTGGCGACTACGCTGGACGCTTCCTCAGTAAGCAACCTGTAAGTGATGTTTTTGGACGTAAAGTTATAAGTTTTCTTTGCATGATCGATTCCCGTTGTCAGAATTCAATTTGCCGTTGTAACACGTTTTATATTTTTTAAATGGCTGAATTTCGACTCTTCCTTTTCCTTAGTGATACTACGTGAGCGAATTGAACTTACATTATTGGGACAAGTGCGACCAGTGTAATCGTCAATATTTACTTTGTGGAGTCTCGCACGCCGCGAGTATTCTGGTCATCTTCAACGCAACTTTTTTCTCAGCGCTGGATCTGTATGGTGTAGGAATATTAAAAGAAGCATTTTCCTTATATTCTTAAGGTATTTAATCGAGTTTGGACGGTTGAAGGAGTTTTTTCATCGAGTTCAAGGTTATGCAAATGAGCTTTAGCACGAGCGACAATTATGTAAACACACTGATTATGGCAGATTTTAATTCGTTCTCGCGTGCAATCCAAACAGATACCCACCGGTTTGAAAGTATAAAACGGTTCATTGAGGTAAGAAGATTGCATTGATGTGCTTTTTAACTCCAATTTATGGTGAAACTTTTGAGTTTTATTCTCTTGTATTTACCTAATTTTTAGCGTGTGAATAAAGACCTCAGAGTATGGTGTCTTTCAGAAGCGCTGGCATGCTTAGAATTTTCGAAAAATTTTCCTCGTTTCGTCAGTAAACTAAATAAAGGTGTCTTAGAATTTGTGCCAAATGATATTCCGTGAAGTGCATTTTTGTGGACAAAGCGCGCTTCACAAAATGGTCGAAATTTAGCCCTTCGACTACCGTCGGCGGGACCCAGGTCGGCCAAAATTCAATTTTGGCCTGTAGCAAAGCGAAAATAAAGAACTAGAAAATAATTTATTGCTTTTTTAAATGTATGGACCAAACCCTTTTCACAGGCAAAAAATAAAAGAAAACTATTTTTTGGCGCGAAGTCGAGAGGACCGCTTTTAGCGAGACTGACACTTAACAATGCGTTGAGGAATGCCATACGCTCTCAATATCTGCCAAAGACTGTCCCTGTGAATGCTGTCAAACGCTTTCTCATAATCGATGAAATTCACATACAGCTGCCTGTTCCATTCAGAACATTGCTCAAGTATATTCCTTAGGGTAAAAATTTGATCCGCACATCTGCGCCCCTTGCGAAATCCAGCTTGTTCATTTCGCAGGACGTCATCAACAGCTTTGGTGATACGCTGGATAATGACTTTGCAGAAGATTTTACTTGGCACAGACAAAAGGGTAACTCCACGCCAGTTGTTGCAGTCACTTAGAGACCCTTTCTTTGGTATCTTAATTATTACTCCTGTACTCCAATCCGATGGTGTTTCTTCCTGTTCCCAGATCTTTGTAAATAAGGGAGTTAGGAGTTAAGTTCTTCTTAAAGTTCTTCTTAAATGACGACAAATTCGGTTTTATTTCAATAGATGACCAATGCCTTGTTAACCAAGATCAGCGTATCGATTGTGGCTTTCACGGGATGACGCCAAGCCAGTGCAAAGAAAAACAATGCTGTTACCAAGATAACGTCCCCAGCGGCGTGCCACATTGCTTTTACAATAAAACTCAAATGGGTAAGATATATTGATTTAAGACATGCCCATAAATAGGTGTGTTCATCACCAACGAACGAACGAACGAACAAACGGACGGACGGACGGACCGTCGGACGAGTAAGTGATTAAAATTTAATAAAGACAAATTCAATTTTATTTCCATAGATGGCGAGTGCCTTGTTAATCAAGATCAGCGTATCGATTGTGGCTTCGCAGGGATGACGCCAAGCCAGTGCAAAGAAAAACAATGCTGTTACCAAGACAACGTCCCCAGCGGCGTGCCACATTGCTTTTACAATAAAACGTATATGGGTAAGATATATTGAATTAAAACAAGCCCATAAATGGGTGTGTTCAATTCATCACCCTATTATAACAAATGAAGACGGAACATATTCAAGGCTAGTCTTTGTTTGATCTTTGAAAGGTTAAGCAAGTGATGTCTTATGGTTTATACTATTTGTCCGTGTAACAAAAATTCAAAACCTTCATCGTTCTGAAAATTTGCAAGAACTATTCTGTTTGGAGTTGTCTTTCAGTTGCAGTTTCAGCTGTTTGGTAAATCTTATTCTTTAACTACCCTTTTGAGCAAGTGTAACTGATAACTGAGCTCAAATGATTTTATGTAGTATGTGATGACAATCATCTTCCAGCTTTCGGTTAGGAAAACTTCCGTTTAGGGAAACTCCCGGTAACATCCGGGTATTATTATTTCATGGCTTCTTATATGAAAGTGAATCAACCTAATTCTATTATCTTGAAACTGTAAATGGTTTGAACCCAGGAGTCATATCATAATTCGGTAAATTGTGATCGTCCGGGTGAGTGTAGTCCTGAGAAGGACTGTCTGAGGTGACATTGACTGACGTTTCGACAACCTGAGCGGAAGTCATCATCAGAGTCAAGTGAACTGTGAATCGTCAGTAGATGTTATAAGTCTCTGGTCGTTGTCCTGATTGGTCGACGATCTCGTGATGTTATTGGTCGTCTGTCAGTTAAGCCGTGATGTTATTGGCTGTGAAGACTGTAAAACGTGATTGGTGCGTTTCGATCCGTCTTTTGTTAGTCAAATGTCCGTTGGTCTATTGTTAGTCAAATAAGTCGGTTTGTGTATTGTTTGTCTGTCTTGTTATTGTCAGCAATCAGTCGTTTGTAAGGTGCAGGTAGCTGTTGGCAACGGTTCAGTGGTGTTTGTTCTAAGTTAGTAAACCAGCTTTCCAGACTGATTCGTTGATAGTAGTCCGTACTGTAGGTAACGCATTCAGCAGAGTCCCAGTCGATTCTGTGGTTTGTTTTTAAATGGTGCTCAGCAATGTGATTGTTGATATCACCATTTCTAGTCGCTCGTTTGTGTTCAGTCAGTCGGACGTTCAGATTTCTGCCGGTCTCACCAATATAAGTGGCCTGGCAGTCGCAGCATTTGATTTTATAAACTGCTCCCCGTCTGTCGCTCGGTTCGTCTTTGTCTTTAACGTTCGTCAGTAGCTGTCGTAAAGTAGTGATAGGTTTGTGAGCAACGCGGATGTTGTAGGGTTGTAGGATTCGTGCGATAGTTTCAGAAGTCCCTTTGATGTAAGGTATGGTTGCAGTAGTGACAGGTGTCGTGTTAGTGTTTGTAGCGTTTGGTTCGGAGTTTCTGTAAGTGTTGTGTCTAATAAAGTCCCGGTTGTAATTGTTCTTGTTGAAAACGTTGTCTAAGTACTTGATTTCGTCCGTTAAGCTGTCAGGTGAGTCACAAACTAGTTGTGCGCGTCTTGTCAGGGTCCGTATAGTCGTAGCTTTGTGAGAAGTTGGGTTGTAAGATGATTGGTCGAGTAGTCTGTCGGTATGTGTCGGTTTTCTGTAAATTATCGTCAACGTAACGTAGCCGACGATACCTTTACAGCCGTACACAAAGACGAAATCGACGATTTTCACGAACACCTCAACGGACAAAACGCCGACATACAGTTTACTAAGGAGATCGAGGAAAATGGTAAAATACCTTTTCTAGACTGCTTAGTTACCCGCGACAAAAACGAACTACGGACGACAATTTACAGAAAACCGACACATACCGACAGACTACTCGACCAATCATCTTACAACCCAACTTCTCACAAAGCTACGACTATACGGACCCTGACAAGACGCGCACAACTAGTTTGTGACTCACCTGACAGCTTAACGGACGAAATCAAGTACTTAGACAACGTTTTCAACAAGAACAATTACAACCGGGACTTTATTAGACACAACACTTACAGAAACTCCGAACCAAACGCTACAAACACTAACACGACACCTGTCACTACTGCAACCATACCTTACATCAAAGGGACTTCTGAAACTATCGCACGAATCCTACAACCCTACAACATCCGCGTTGCTCACAAACCTATCACTACTTTACGACAGCTACTGACGAACGTTAAAGACAAAGACGAACCGAGCGACAGACGGGGAGCAGTTTATAAAATCAAATGCTGCGACTGCCAGGCCACTTATATTGGTGAGACCGGCAGAAATCTGAACGTCCGACTGACTGAACACAAACGAGCGACTAGAAATGGTGATATCAACAATCACATTGCTGAGCACCATTTAAAAACAAACCACAGAATCGACTGGGACTCTGCTGAATGCGTTACCTACAGTACGGACTACTATCAACGAATCAGTCTGGAAAGCTGGTTTACTAACTTAGAACAAACACCACTGAACCGTTGCCAACAGCTACCTGCACCTTACAAACGACTGATTGCTGACAATAACAAGACAGACAAACAATACACAAACCGACTTATTTGACTAACAATAGACCAACGGACATTTGACTAACAAAAGACGGATCGAAACGCACCAATCACGTTTTACAGTCTTCACAGCCAATAACATCACGGCTTAACTGACAGACGACCAATAACATCACGAGATCGTCGACCAATCAGGACAACGACCAGAGACTTATAACATCTACTGACGATTCACAGTTCACTTGACTCTGATGATGACTTCCGCTCAGGTTGTCGAAACGTCAGTCAATGTCACCTCAAACAGTCCTGCTATTATCTTGCTAACATATTCTCAACATGGCGTAGTTGAGCTCTCTCGCACTCGACCTCCCACCCTTACATATATATTACACCCTACATTCAGCGGATTTTCCCTCACCATTGCTGGGATATTTCATTGATTTTTTTTTCTAATGTTGTCTTTAGTAACTGTTTTAAAATAAGATGACCACACCTGTGGCCAAAATAGCCCAAAATGGCAATGTTCTATTTTGTCCTTAATAATATACATGAAAAAAATTCTCGAATCTGATTGGCTCAGAGAAATGCATTTTTTAGTAAATTCGATGCAGAAATGGGTAAGAACAGTGCAGAAAAAAGGAAATCGGTGCAAAAAAGGGAAACAAACAGAGCATACTGATTGGTTAATAAACAAAGGCACTCACAGAGGGCCAATCAAACGCTTCCACGCGATCTGAATGGCGCGAAGTTTGGATCTGCTTCGAGATGCGAGTTAAAAAAAATGGCTGGCGTTTAAAAGCACAGTGGAGGACCTGAAGACAACTCTAAACACCATGGCACTGAAAAGCACGGGTTTTTGGTTCTCTTTTTGGAATAAGTGGTTTCTCAAGAAGGGAATTGCCGACGAAATCGAAACTACGAGCCGATTAAGCTCACGCTTTGCTTGAGCGAATTTATTTACGCCGAATTCAAAAACAAACACACTGGCGAAGATCATGGACAAGATAGCCTCAAAGTAATGACTACATCGCTTGAACACCTGTTGAAAGACACTGTACTTAGTGAACAGAACCTATAGGCTTTCTATTGTACGGGAGAGAGAATTGTTTCATCCTAGGAAGTGTTGAAGGAAAAGCGAAACAGCTTCACTCGGAGCTCGGCTGGGCAAGATTTCCGCACAGCCCCATACATTAATTATGCATACAAATTTTAGACTGACTCGTTCTTTTCATGATCGCTGTTTATTTATAGCGATAGTATGAAATAGTTGCATACATAATTAATGTATGGGGCTGTGCGGAAATCTTTCCCTCGGCTGGCCGTCGAAAGCGCCCAAGCTCGACAAGTAGTCGAAGCAGAAGATCTCTGGAAGATGTAAACCCATAATCTTTTATCAGACAATTCGTTTGACTGTTTAGCCAGATTTTTCGGCTAAAAGACTTTTAAAACATTGAGAAACTTGTACGTTGTTTGGACTTTGAACTTGTTTTGAATGAACGCGTGATGATTTTTGCCGAGTTTGAATAAATTGTTTTTGTACGAGATTTGCGCCTGTTATTGACGTTGTTTTCTAACAATTTTTTCATGAATATTATTAATAAGTAATCACATGATTTTTCTCGTGCAATTTGGGATAAATAGGCACGAGTCAACTTTTCAAAGACTACAAATTGCACTCGCCTACGGGCTCGTGCAATTTTGTTAGCCTTTGAAAAATTGACTCGTGCTTATTTATCCTACATTGCACTCGAAATCATGTGATTACCTATACAAAAAACAGGGCTCAGCCAAAGCAACACACATGCCTTACCAATAAGTATGTTCTTATTAATTAAGAAGAAGCAACATACATAACAGTTATTTCCATCAAATACTGCCAATCTCAGTGCTGATTTGGTCGAAAAGTTTGGTCGTAAAATTCTTTTACTTACCACCCCGTGATGACCATCGCCAGCTAACCGCTAAATAAAGGTCTCGGTTAGCTTTATTTCCCTGGTTTTTCTGTAACCCTTTGTCCGAGCTAAACATGTTCTTCAATTTTACGTGTGCATTTACTGATCATATAGCCCGCGAATATGAACATTAATGGATTTCTGTTGAAAAACGGAGTCGTTCTTGCTGGCTTTTAGTTAAAAATGGAGAACCATTTGCTTTACTAGGAAATATATTGAAGAAATCATTTGCTTTGTTTTATTTTCTAAACAGCTGCCCTCCCCACCACCAAACCAACTGGTAAGTAATTTTTATTTGTGATAAATACAGTCCACTTGTAGCAAACACAGTCGAACTTCCATCCACGGCCACCTCTCTATGACGGTCGGGATGTTTTGTCCCAGCCCTACACCGAGCCACCCAGTTATTACTCTTATTAAAACTACCCTGCAACGGCCAGTTAATTCTGCATCATTGTAGACGTTGTAGAAGGTTTCAACTGTATTTATAAAAGAAGAGTAAGACGTTGTACTGTTCATGCATTATTCTAACTTTGTTTCGTAGTTTTCTGTACCAACTTGGCAATTAGACTTCGAGCCCGAGATTTCTTTCTCTGCAATCTCTGTTTCGAAATTTTCGTCTTCGATTTGAGTCAAAACCGTTTCGTTGAGGGCAGAGATTATTTCCATCTCCTTTGCGAGAATGGATTTGTAATTTTTTTTTTGACTTTCTTGTCACTGTTTTTTTTATAATCGTAAGTTCCCGCCAACTCTTTTGTTTCGTTTATTACTCGTAGATGTGTCTTGTATCCACTGCGAATTTTTCCAATGACTTAATTTAGACAAATCCAGTATTCAGCCAACAGAATATCGAATGCGATGACTCGACGGGGCTAAGTACCAATTGCCTCATAGTCAATCTCTGATAAATACTCCTAATTAAAAACTTTCAACCCCAACAAACCCGCCAGCTACGCAGGCTAGTTATAAATATAATGTTTCATTTGCCAGGAAATTTATTGAAGTAATCATTTGCTTTGTTTTGTATTCTTAACAGTTGCCCCCACCACCTCCAGGGGTAAGTAATTTTGATTTATAATAAATACAGTCTATTTGTAGGGAATACAGTCAAACCTCCACATACAGCACCGTTTCTTTGACGGCCAGGATGTTTTGTCCCAGCTCTACACAAACCGACCTTTTTTACCGTTGTTAAGTCTTCCCTGCAGCTGCCAGTTGATTCTGCATCATTGTGCCTCGATTTCGTGTCCGTAAATATTCACCATTGTTCACTTTGCCTTTAGCGAATAATAGCAAATTAGTAAAATTTTATCGGTGTTTTAATGCAAATGCTCAGTACAATGTGATTGAATGAGCTATCGTGCAATAGCAGCTATTAGTTTGAATTCTCCCTGTAGCTGACAAGTGCAACAGCATCCGAAGTGAGGAACAGATAAATTGTGGCTGGAAAGATCTTACCAGAGAAGAGTGCGAGGCCTTGGGCTGTTGTTATGATGGAAGTCGGCCCTGGTACATACATCCATGCTTTTATATAGGTAAGACAAAACTCCTGTTTTTTTTTTTGCTTGTTTTTTTTTCACTAACTAAAGAAACAATCACATTTACCCATCCGTAAATATTTTCTCTACTCAATGTTCACTTGGCTTTACTAATACTTCTCAGCAGGAAAGAGCTTGTCGGCTAAGTTTTGGGATATCATGGGTTTGCGGTAGATTGTATCCTGATCCTGATCCTTCATGTTATGGCTTGTAAACATGGTAAAACACAAAACAAGAATATCAATGCAAATGAGGAAAAGCGCGTAAACTAAATCCAAGCTAAGCATCGCATTGTGGTCAAGGAAGATACGGATAGTAGGGGATGTTATGAGCCCTTTAGTTTATAGGAGGGACCGAATCAATGGGAAACGATCAAGACATCGAAAACTAAGACCAAAATGAGGATCTTAAAGTTCTCCTAGAAAGGCAATGCAGCACTTTTGGAAAGACACTGGAAGATAGGCAGACAGACAGTCAGACAGTCAGACAGACAGACAGACAGACAGACAGACAGACAGATAGGACAGACTGACAGACAGACAGACAGACAGACAGACATCTTTGCACTTAAGGCGGAAGGATCATTCTGTTAATGATAATGGAACTATATTGCTCCGCTCAGGCGCCAGGCAAAGCGAATGAGAAATGTGATAAGTCCACTTCCGGTGTTTACGATGAAATATTTAAAAACAAACAACCGCCTCTACATGTTCAGGCGCCTATACCCCCCCCCCCCCCCCCCCCCACAACGTACGCCGCGTCTCGCATTGCTTTTTGCGTTCTTCGCGATGAGAAAAACAGGGAGGCTGAGAACAGTGTGTACTGTTTATATGGACTACAATATTTACAAAAATCATCCAAGGTTTAAAGTACGGGTGATCGCAATTTCAATACGGTAATATCGTAATGACCTTGCTATCCTTTTGAATTTTAGACAGGGACGAATGCAGTGTCGTCGACGTCACAGAGAGGAAGCTATGTTTGCTTTTTGAAGTTGGAAAGGAAAGATGCGAACAAGAAGATAATTGCTGCTTTGACGATACCGACTATGGCTTCTCTACTGTGCACTGTTTTGCTGCCCAGCGTAAGTCGTTTGATTCCTACCCTCTGTGCTATGCTAAAACGTCAAAACACTTTTACGTTCTTATATGTTGTGGTTTAATTTTATGTTTGGTTGAAAATTTTTCAAACCAGATTAATTTTTATTTCCCTCTGTTTCAGATTATGATAATGAACATGAGACAATGGAAAATAAAAATCAAGCTGGTTTAAATAATTTTAAACGAAACATAAAATTAAACCACAACATAAATATCTTATGCAATTCAGTTGGTAATATTTTCTAGTAAATAACTTTTATTTGTCAATGATTATGATAGTGAAAGGCGTGGTCTTCGCTGACAGTGCCTCCTTTCAATCGCTTGGGTATCCAATTGAACTGAAAATTTTAAAAGTTCTATAAGAATCTCAAATTAATTTGCTTAAGGTAATCAGTTTTAAGGGAAACAACATTTTAAAGGGGGAATGATACCCGAAAGTCGTTTTTCACGGTTCAACACGGCTTTATAAGAAAAAATCTAGTTCGCGTTTCACGGAATCTAAAAACGCTCTCATTTTCCCATAAATCAACTTTAAATGATGTTTTGTAAATTTCTGGGTGATTATAGTTTTTTTCTTTTTTCCCAAAGGATTAATAAAATTTAGAGAAATAAGAAATATTGGAGATTTATTGTGTTTTTAAAATGAGGTTATTTTAGTTAAAAATTGGTGGACGGACACCAGACAGTCCACTGACAATCTGGAGTGCTCTTGCGTGGGGGGCGACTCTATTGTGGTGTTTCAATTTTTTTCTTCAATCACTTTGTAATATTAAACCTCCTAAAATTTCAATCAAATTCAGGTTGGGGGGGGGGAGGTTGGGGGGGGGAGGTTGGGTCGTCACGTCCAAGGATTAACTGGAAGTGATATTGTTAAAGGGTTTTGTTATCAGATGCTTTTCGTTATTCAATACTTGAAATGGAGTTATAAGCTCTATCTTCTCAAAAAGCGTTAAATATTTTATCAAACCAGAGGTTTGCAACATCGACGAAATATCAAGGAGACCATGTGGAAATGCGGCTGACGAGCGATCATGCACAACACTAGGATGTTGTTTTGACAGCTTCAATACAAAGTGCTATTATCCTTCAGGTAAGGGACATAATTTTTAAGGGCAAAACTCTATTCACGATATGCTCTGATCGACTCAAAGGTTATGTAAACGCAATAAGTGAGGCTATGCCTTCAAGTATACGTAAATACAGACTGTTGTTTTCTCCGTCCGCACGAGTCGGTGATCGTTTAGGGTTTCGCAATTAATGCTAATGTTCAATGTTTACGTTTGGAAGAAGACTTAAAGCCATAAAGGATGATCTTTTCTGACGTCATTGTTTGCATTTTGCCTCATTAGCATACGACTTCAGAATATAAAGAGCTTATGAAAAGTTTCAGCTCAATATTGAAGGAGATATTAGCTTTCAAAAACTGCACCATTTCTAGAGGTAAAAAAGCTAATGAGCCCATATATTCTTTATAAAATTTGATTTTTCAATCCCGTGTCAAAGAAAAAGTATTTAATTCATCAGGCTAAAATTGATAGTAGAAGTTAATCGTGTTTTGTGGCTCGATTGAAGCGCCTATGCCAATGAAGCAAATATTGTAAACCAAAATTTCTCTACAAAAACGCGTTTACACCGGGAATAATCATCAGTGTTCTATCTGTAATGTACCGAACTGAAAACGCTGCCCTTTTATAAGTAAAAATTGTAACTATAAAAAAGCGATTACAAATAGTTTAGTCATACCTGCCCTAAAGAGTTACTAAATGCCCTTCTTTGTTTTTCCATGTAACAGATTATAACTACACAGGTGAGTTCGCCGTTATATCATTTTATGCCGCCTGCTTGAGTTATATATGTCTCATTTTCTTAATTAAAAAAAATAATAATCAAAGCGAAGATTTAATATAATTGGATGCTGAACTTATTGAGATAATAATATCACAAAAAAAATAAAAACACTGTTTTAAGGCAAATAAAAGGGGGGACATTGTTTTGTAGAGTGTGAGTTGTAGAGAGTTACCAAGACAACGTCCCCAGCGGCGTGCCACATTGCTTTTACAGTAAAACTCAAATGGGTAAGATATACCCGAGTTACAAAATGCGCATTATAAATTAGATGCGTTTATCACTCTTTAAGTGGGGTCTTTATTAACTGCACATCTAGAGCTGTTGCTAAGGAATTGCTAAGGATAGTTTTTGGCGGCAAGCTATTTTGGAACGTTTGGGAATGCTTAATGGTGAATTTTTGGTGGGGAGGACAATTGCATTGAAAAATATTGATGTTGCACGCGCGTAGCTAGTGCCATTCCCACACCGCACGCTACAATTTAAAATACCTAAAACTTGGAAATAATGTAGAGTTCCGATTATTTTAAAGAATTAGAAATAACATAGCCTTCTTTATATTCCTTCGCATGGAATTACCGTTTACATGTTAAGATAGAACGCTATTAAAGAAAGTCTGAAAATACGAGTGTTTATTACGCCACAACTTTTATAATAATGCGAATTTCATAAAAAAACCATTCGAATCATTAAGCATGTGGACATTCTTTATCTGTTGGCACTGAATTTAATTTTCAGAACTATATGCCCTTTTAGTTTAAGGTTTTTTTTTTGTTCTGGTCACATGACTAGTCAAATATGGCCGTTATTTGAAACACTTAAATGACGATTCAATGGAACAAAGTTGTGCAAAAAGCTCATCTATAGAAGGTTTGGCTTACAAAAAATCCGACGGTGAGAAACTTGTTTTAGCAAACAAATTGGTAGTTAAAAAGTACCCCCCTTAATAACAATGATTTTTGCTGATTTGGTGGAAAAGGTGTCAAAGCTATAACTAAAAACACTCCGTCTACGCTGCGGAACCTTTTACTTTCTACCAAGTGATGACCATCGCCAGCTTACCGGTCTATAAAGCCGAATTCCCGTTTAGCATATTTTCCTGGTTTCTTCAGTACAATTTCATCGAGTTAAGTGTACATTTTACTGGTCATGTAGGCAGCGGACATTAATGGATTTTCTTTGGAAAAAGGAGTCGTTCTTGCTGACTATTTAAGATATGGATAGAGAACTATTTGCTTGCTAGAAAAATATTGAAGTAATAATTTGTTTTATTTTACATTCTAAACAGCTGCCTTCCCCACTCCAAAACCCAGTGGTAAGTAATTTTTATTTTTAATAAATACAGTCCAATGTTTAAAAAACAGTCTAACCTCCACCTACAGCCACGTCCCTATACTAAACCTCCCTGCAATGTTCAGTTAAATTTGCATCATTGTAGTCGATGCATTTGAATATTATCAGTACAGTTGCTTAAAAGCTTTATTACCTAAATTTAAGTCTAAAATAATGTACAAAGTATTAAAATTGTTTACATTAATGCAGGCGAGCACTTGTGTTTTGTTATCGTCGTTGTTGTTGCCAACTTTGAGTTACTAATTTTTTTAGTACTTTATATCCACCTCTGTAAATCATACTGAGGGTACATCTGATTGAAAAATAAAAACAAAATACAATCAAATGAACGAACGAACCGGCTGACGTACGGATGGACGGACGGACGAGTAAATGATTAAGTTTAAATGCGAATGACGACAAATTTGATTTTATTTCAATAGATAGCGAGTGCCTCGTTGATCAAGATCAGCGTATAGATTGTGGCTTTGAAGGAATGACGCAAATCCAGTGCAAAGAAAAACAATGCTGTTACCAAGACAACGTCCCCAGCGGCGTGCCACATTGCTTTTACAATAAAACTCAAATGGGTAAGATATACCTGATTGAAGAATCGTTGACCCATGAAAAGCGTAAGTCACGAACGATGCGACCCAAATGTTTACTTTGAAATCGGAAACAATAACCGTCGTCCGTGACAAAATTAACATGATTCTGAGACAAGTTGCATAAATCAAGGCTTTCAAAGGAAGAAAATATCTTGATTAACAATAAAAGGAATATTACTAAGCTTACCAAAGTTCTACCCAGAGCACCATTGGGTCATATCGTTCATGGCTTATGCTTTTTACATGGTCAACGTTTCTTCAATTAGGTATATATTGATTTACAACATGCTCATAAAGAGGTGTCTTTATCACCCTTATATGACAAATAAGAGCGGAGCATATTCACGCAGAAGGCATGTCTTTTTTCAAGAAAATCGTAAACTATTTTGTAGTTATCAAATATTTATTGCTTTGTTTTTTCTTTTAAACTTAAAGCACATGTTGCCTTACAGTTTAAACTATTTGTCCGTAAGAGAGAATTTCAAACTTCAATCGTTCTTTACAAGAAGTATTTGCTTAACTAGGAAATATATTAATCTTTTGCTTTGTTTTATGTTCAAAACAGCTGCTCTTCCAACCACCAAACCCACTGGTAAGTAAGTTTTATTTTAAATGAATACAGTCCATTGTAGCAAATACTATCGAAACGCCACCTACAATCACCTCTCTATGACGCCCAGGATGTTTTGCCCAAGCCCTAGACAAACCGATTGACCCATATTCATCAAATTGAAACCTCCCTGGAACGGCCAGTTAATTCTGCATCATTGTAGCCAGTGTAGAGAGCTTCAGCTGTATGTATAAAGGAAGTGTTAGACGTTATACTGCTCATTTTCTATCTTTGTTTCGCAGTTTTCTGTTTCTATTTTACAGTTAAACTACCAGTCCAAAATTCATTTCTCTGCGATCTCTGTTTTGATATTTTCTTCTTCAATTTGGGTCAAAAATTTACTTATTGAGAGCAGCCTTTGTTTTCCATCTTCTTCGAGAAAGTGGATTTGTAATGTTTAATTCGACTACCTTGTTCGGGTTTTTTATGATCGTAAGTTCCCGCCAACTCTTTTGCTTCGTTTTATTACTCGTCGTAGATGTGCCTTGTGTCCACTGCGAGTTCGATTCTTTTTGACTTAATAAGGCTCAGCGATACAATGACGACTTCTTCCAATGACTAAATTTACACAATTCCGGTATTCAGCCAACAGAATACGATGACGAATTTCTTGCGCTTCGTTCGATCGCTCCATTTCATGAAGTTTCGCTTCTGAACCGGCTCGCAGGACAACGTAAGAACTAACATTATAGAATTGAAATCAATTAAGAACTTTTATCCTTGATTTCCTCGACCAGAGGGATAAATCGACTCCTCGATACCAAAATAAAAAACAACTACAACAACTTAACGAAAACTGAAAAAGAATTGGGCACATGTCATTTATTCCCCCTCCTCCACCCCCGGGGGATTTCCTTCGAAATATGGAGTTGTTCTTGATGGCTATTAGTTATAAACATGATAATTAAATTGCCAGTAAATTTATTGAAGTAATCATTTGCTTTGTTGTATATTCTAAACAGCTGCCCCCACCACCTCCAGGGGTAAGTAAATTTGATTTGTAATAAATACATTTTTGAATAATGTTCACTTTAATAAATTTAATTTTCTGAGGAGTATTTCAAAAGTAAATAGCAGTTTAAAAAAGCACTTATTATTAACCGTCAAAACGGTTTTAAGGTCTTTTAAATTTCACGTTTTCGGCTGCTCTTCTCGGACTTTTGGATCTCAAAGAAACGTTTTAACTTGGTAAACCAGTTTCCATGCTCCCAAATATAACTCACTTTAAGGTCTTTCCATCTGAAAGTACTTCCGGTGTCAAAATATTAATATATTATTGATGATTTACTGTATTGATAACAATAATTATAATATTATAATTACGTCTTGGAGTATTTAGTTAAAATTTCACTTGATTTCATTGCTGTTATCGTACCTTCGAACAAAGCTTTAACGGGTTGAACTCTTGACTCGGTACGTTTTGCTAGGTACAGATAACGTTGTGCTTGCTTTAGACAGCAAAGGTCTTTAGCCACATCAACTAGGACTCGGAACTAGACTTTAGACCTGATTTGAAGGCGGTCATGGCGATATTTGACTAGAACTTTTCCGTGGCTTGAGACTTTAAAATATTCTGTTGTAATGTGCAGAGGAATTGGTTCCCTTTTCAACGATTTTTTCCACATCCGGGGTATTATATTGTAAATAAGATGAGAAGGTTACAAACAGCGCAGCTGATGGTCGAAAGGAAATCACTTAAAACCCTTATGTGAGTAGAATTCTCTTCATTTGATGATTATTTTGCCGTTTGGCTCAGCTAGCGATTTAGGCCGTTCTGTGATTTGTTAGTGAGGAAGCAATTCGATATGCGTGGTTTCCGGCCGTGAATTGACATGAAACATACCGAATCGTCTCGCTGAGTCATGAATTATTTAGTTATTTTAATCCCGAATTCCTTGAAAATGAAGCGAACGTCGATGAAAAACGCCTGTTGATAGTTCATTTTAGACCATGCATGAATTTAGAAAGCTTCAGTTCAGCTCTCGCTCTAGCACGTTTTAAGTTTGATTTCATTGATTTTAATTCATGTAGTAAACAAGTTAATTAAATTGGTAGAATTCGTGATTTGAACAAAGTGCCGTAAATGCAGTCTTCCTGGTTCGAAAAGACATAAATTAGAGTAATTAACCTTCACCTCGAGTTAAAACTAGCCCTCATTCAACGCTCCTTGCCAAAATATGGCTCAGAACTATAGTGTTGTGTCAAAATTCATAAGACACCTTTTACTACAACAAGGTAGATTGCTCAAAGGAAGGTTGAGTTAAGGGCAATTTTGGAGAAAATATTCAACCAAAGTCGTGATTTTACACTCGCTTCCCGTTCCTTGTCAAATCAGCGGGTAGACTCGTTTACTGTTAGGTTTAAAAGGTCATACAGTGTGTGTGTGTGTGTGTGTGTGTGTGTGTGTGTGTGTGTGTGTGTGTGTGTGTGTGTGTGTGTGTGTGTGTGTGTGTGTGTGTGAGTGTGTGAGTGTGTGAGTGTGTGTGTGTGTGTGTTTCTAAAAGCTTTGATTAAATGCAACTTCAACTCAGCTAATTCATTTCTCCTCAAATTTGGCTCATTAAATCGGTTCTTTTTTTCAATGTTATGGATTTTACATTCACTTTGTGATCTATTATCACTTGAAATGAGCTACAGAGGTGCGTTCGGACAAATAGGGAAAAGGTGTCAAAGTTATAACTAAAAACACTCCGTCTTCGCTGCAGAACCTTTTACTTTCTACCAAGTGATGACCATCGCCAGCTTACCGGTCCATACAGCCAAATTCCCGTTTAGCTTATTTTCCTGGTTTCTTCAGTACATTTTCATCGAGTTAAGTGTACATTTTACTGGTCATATAGGCGGCGAACAATAATAGATTTTCTTTGGAAAAAGGAGTCGTTCTTGCTGACTATTTAAGATATGAATAGAAAACTATTTGCTTGCTAGAAAAATATTGAAGTAATAATTTGTTTTATTTTACATCCTAAACAGCTGCCCTCCCCACTCCAAAACCCAGTGGTAAGCAATTTTTATTTTTAATGAATACAGTCCATTGTATCAAATACGGTCTAACCTCCACCTTCAGCCACGTCCCTATGACAGCCAAGATGTTTTGTCTGAGCCCTATACTAAACCTCCTTGCAATGTTCAGTTAAATTTGAATCATTGTAGTCGATGCATTTGAAGATGATCGGTACAGTTGCTTAGAAGCTTTATTACCATAAGTTAAGTCTAAATTAATGTACAAAGTATTAAAATTGTTTACATTAATGCAGGCGAGCACTTGTGTTTTGTTATTGTCGTTGTTGTTGCCAACTTTAAGTTCTTAATTTTATTAGTACTTTATATTCACCTCTGTAAATCATACTGAGGGTACATCTGATTGAAAAATAAAAACAAAATACAATCAAATGAACGAACGAACCGGCTGACGTACGGATGGACGGACGGACGAGTAAATGATTAAGCTTAAATGCGAATGACGACAAATTTGATTTTATTTCAATAGATAGCGAGTGCCTCGTTGATCAAGATCAGCGTACAGATTGTGGCTTTGAAGGAATGACGCAAATCCAGTGCAAAGAAAAACAATGCTGTTACCAAGACAACGTCCCCAGCGGCGTGCCACATTGCTTTTACAATAAAATTCAAATGGGTAAGATATACTGATTTACAACATGCACAAATAGGTGCGTTTCTCACCCTTGTATAACAAATAAAGACGGAGCATATTTACGCTGTAGGTGTCGCGTTGGGCGAGTTTTATTTTAGCTTTCCTTCGTAACACAACAACATCTAACATGGCAACTCTAATCTACTGGCCTTTCCACGTGTTCTCGGGAATCCCGAGTGGCGTAATTCACGCGGGACTTTACAAATGTTGCTTTTCGTGGAGTGATTTCTCCAAGACACTCCCGAGGCAAGCTTTGTTGTATTTCACGTCAAACAAAAACTGACAATGTCTCTCTGAAGCCTATCTTAGTTACACAGCGAAGAAAACTCAACAGAAAAAAGTATATACACGAACTTAAACATGCATCTGACTAAGTATTCAATAGTTTGTTCAGTTTTTCTCTTGCTTCGATCGCAGCTCTGCGAATAGGGCGTTTCTTAGTAGGCTCATTTCTCCTCTTTTGCTTGGTTGTGTCATCCTGTTGTCCGTTACCAACAGGTTCGTCCTATTCGGTTGGTTTCTCACTCACTTCCGAGCATTCTAAAGGGTACAGAAAGTTCAATAGTCTGTTTAGCAACGTTCCTGATGCTGTTCTATGGAAAGCCGTTACTGCCAAAAGCCTTTTGACTTGTAAATCCTGGTCGAACCGGCTTTCAGTAATGGCGAGTTTGAAATCGAAGGTGATCAGCTACGAAGATGCATGGGTGAATTCTAGAAAGCTATGGTTGAGTTTTTTTCAGGGAGTCTTTACTTCTTGCCAGCGAGTTTTCATTTTCTCGCTAGCGAGTTTTCAATTTCTCGCTAGCGAGTTTACAAATTCTCGAAAGCGAGTTTTTATTTTCTCGCTAGCGAGTTTACAAATTCTCGCTCAGTTGAACTGAATTCTCGCTAGCGAGTTTTTATTTTCTCGCTAGCGAGTTTTTTAGTTTCTCAAGCGTTTCTTTTTTCAGTTATATGCCCAGGCCTTCACCCAGAAGATAACGAAAAGTCCTCGGGATTAGATACCGTCGCTTGCATCTAAGCGTGAACACTCGCCGCCGAAACATGATCTAATTGGGTATCAAACGTGGCATGAGTCGTCATCAAACGTTGAAGTTTGGCAGACCGTAATGGCAAGTTTCGCGCTCAAAATGCTCACCATAAACAAACAAAACTCGGCAGAAAACCGCAAAATTACTCAAAACAATCTTTGCTTCAAAAGGAAATTAGAAAATTCTATCGACAGCAGAGAAATAATCGTCATTTAGAAGTGTTAAAATTGATTGTGCTGTTAACTGAGCTGGCATTTTAGAATACGCGTGAAATTCAACTGAGCGAGCTTCGCTCGACGAAGACAAACTTACATTCATTTTGCCGCCTGGATACCTCTTTGAGTTACTGTATAATTCCTCTTCATCTAGCTGACAAGACTAAGAATTTGCTTCTCCATTAAGTCCTTCAGCCATTTTGTCGTTATAAAGCTAAAAAAGGTTCTTCTTTGATGGTGGAGTTTTCAACGCCAGCCACATTGGAAACTTAATCTAATCCCCAGGACTTCTCGTTTTCTTCTACGTGAAGGCCTGGGTATAGAACTGAAAAACTCGCTGGCGAGGAAATGAAAACTCGCTAGCGAGAATTTGTAAACTCGCTAGCAAGAAAATGAAAACTCGCTAGCGAGAAATTGTAAACTCGCTAGCGAAAAAATGAAAACTCGCTAGCGAGAAATTGTAACCTCGCTAGCGAGAAAATGAAAATTCGCTAGCGAAAAAATGAAAACTCGCTAGCATTAACTGAAGAACCCCCTGAAAAAACTCAACCATAGCTTTCTAGAATTCACCCATGCATCTTCGTAGCTGATCACCTACGATTTCAAACTCGCCATTACTGAAAGCCGGTTCGACCAGGATTTACAAGTCAAAAGGCTTTTGGCAGTCACGGCTTTCCATACTGTTCGGACTGTAGCTGCTCGTACTTAATCATCTTTGCTTGTAATGAGCTCTTCGATCATTCCTAACTTCCAGGTTCCTCTTGGTGAACTCTCTTTTAGAAGTACGACATCTCCCTTTGTGGGTCGAGCTTTTGATTGAACTCTAGGAGCTTTCAAGTGTTTCTGCATCCTTTCTCGTAGACTCAGCACATATTTATCGAACCATAGTTTCCAAGACGTGTTAAGATGTTTCTGGCCTTCCTTCCGTGTTTCTAGAAGTTTCTGTGCAGAACTTAGTCTTTCAACAAAGTCTAGATCTTGCAGCTGTTCGTCTTCTGTTGCTAGGCATGGTACACCAGTTTTTGGATTTAGACTAAGAAAGTCACTATGGGTTAGTGCGAATCCAGGATTCAGATCAGCTCCCACGTACACTAACGGTCGTGAATTTACAACAGCTTCGACTTCTGTAAGAATGGTTTCCAACTGGACAAGGTTCAAACAGATCTTCCCAATACTCTTTGGAAGAGCCTGCTTCACAAGTCCAACAAGACGTTCATAGAAGCCACCTATCCAGGGGGGCAGTTCAATGATGAAGCTCCATTTGATTCCTTCATTGGCTAGATAGCTTTGCATGTCAGGGCTAGTGGTGGCAAACTTCCATGCTTCATCAACAGTTGATTTCGCTACTTGAATTGTGAAGCATTGTCCGATATAATCTCTTTCGGCTTGCCACGCCTGGCGATAAATCTTCTTAGGCACAAATGGAATTGTTCCGCAGACATGTCATTAATGATTTCTAAAGGGACAGCTCTGACTGCTAAGCAGGTAAATAGGCAGACCCACACCTTGTGTGTCGCTGATTCGTTATTCACTTTCACATACAAAGGTCCCAGATAGTCAAGGGCTGTATATGTAAAGGGTGAGGACTCTTCTATTCTTGAGGCTGGGCACGGAGCCATCTGGGGCATTCTGTATGGGCCTCCTTGATGTCTTCTACATCTTCGACAGTTCAGGGGAACTTTTCTCACTGTAGCTCTTCCTTGTGGTATCCATTATTCTCTTCTGATAGCTGACAATGTGTGGGATACTCCAGCATGCATCAACTTTACATGGAAGCTGTTGATGACTAAGCTTGTGAAGGTGTGATTCTTTTGTAGAAGCTTGGGGTAGAAGGTACTTTCTGGGAGTTTTTCTCTGATCAACCTGCCATGACTATGAAGGATTTCATTTATTTATCTATCCTTAGTCCTTATTATATAGCTGACACTTGAGATTGTTTCTTGTATTATTCTTTATGCTTTAATCACTGATGCAAAACTGCTGTTCTGGACATGTCTTTCCTACATTGTTTTCGCTTGGTTTAATTCTTCAGCTTTAAGTTCTTCTTTCTCGGTATTCTTCTTTCGAAGCTTTCTAATGAATCGTAAGGCCCATGCAGTCACTCTGAGAAGTCTTGTTAGGGAAGAATAACTGTTTTCATTCAGCTCAAACGGGGCAAGTGGCTTGCCAGAGTGCTCTTTCTTGCGATTCATTTCAATCAGTGCTGAGGTGTCGTACATAATCTGTGGACCAGCAGGCTGTTTGGCCATCTGTTCCAATGTGTTTTCATCAATCTGCTGAAAGTCCCACGAAGGCCACTTGGTCTCTTGATCACTGAGCCAAGATGGTCCATGCCACCACAATTGATTGTTAACGAGTTCTTCTGTGGAAACACCTGTGGTGGCTAAGTCAGCTGGGTTCTGAGTTGTGGTGACATATCTGAACTTGACATCTTAGTGAGAGATTGGAATCCATCCCAACTTGGATGCCATGAGATTTAATCCTGGGATAACTCTTTCATTGGTATGTCACCAGAGAAATTGTCACAATAATAGTCATTTCCAAGGAGTAGCTCTTTGCTGACAGTTTCACTCGAAGTGGGGATTGAATCAGCAAGTGAAATGTCCTTAAGGGAGTGTTCAATTTTCTTTGTATCAAAGCTTGCTCTTTGCAGGGTTCCAGTTATTTTGAGTACAACATTGACTCTCAAGTGCAGGGATGATCCATCTTTGGTTAACAACCTGAGTTCGGTCACAGGAGTCTGCAGCTGTCTAGGTCTCGATGAGCTGAATGTGTAGACTGTCAGGGTCTCAGATCCTTTGATTGGCAACTGAAGTCTTTCTGCCAGCTGTTCAGTAATGTAGGTTCGTTGGCTACCTGTATCCAGAAGTAATCGGACAGTCTCTTTTCTTGATTTTTTGTAGATCTTCTACTTCAGCGGTGGCTGTTTGCATTAATACTTGCTCATCAGAAGCTAGCAGGGTATTCTCTGCTGTGATGGTAGTGGATATGGGTTCAGTCACTGTGTTTACAGTTTCTGCAGGTTTCTCTGGAAATTTGTTAATGCAAAGACTTCTGTGATGACGATTTTTCTGCTGACAATGAGCACACACCTTGTTAGACTTGCATTCTTTCTCATTATGGCCTGGTTTTAGGCATATGAAACAGTGTCCCTTTATCTTTTCTTTCCTGGCTTTCACAATGGGGTTCTTTCTACATTCGTCACTCCAGTGTTTTCCATTGCATTAAATAAAGACATCTCTTTTTTCTGACTTTCAGATCTTTGGGAGGTTTGGGAACAGGAACAATGCCTCGGTAGTAGTTTTGCCTTCACTATCCTGAGATGTGGGCCTCATGTTTCCTATAGGGTGTTTACTATCATCTTTGGTGCCACACTGTCTTTCAGCATTTTCACGATTTGTGGTGTATCTATGCAACTTATCTCTGTGTAGCTGCAATGACCATTCTTGGTCATCCTCTTTTTGGTCAGTCAGGTGAGTAATCACATCTTTGGGTAGCTTTGACATAATCAGGGATACTAGCATTTTTGTGTTTACATCCTCCCCCAGGGCTTGTAATGATCTTAGGTGTTTCTCTATTGTGTCATAGCTCTTGCGTAAGGCTGATGTTTGGCTTGAGACTAGTATAATGAGCATTGATGATAATCTCATATTGTCCAAAGTGTTTTTGCAATAGTCTGATTGCTTCCTGATAGTTAGCATTCGTCATGGTTAACCCCGAGATTACTTCTGCAGCTTCCCCCTCTAATTTACATCTAAGTTAATTCATTTCCTATACTGGGCTGAGGGATTCATTGGAGTGTATTGCTGAGTCAAAGGAATCCCAGAATTCCTGCCATTTCGAGCTTTGGGAATTTAACGTTGTTAGGTTTCGTACCTGGTTTCGCTGTTTCTGCTTTAAGTTTCTTCTTCAGTTTCTCTTTCTCCGGGTTAAGCCTCTCTGCTTCAATTTGCAACTTGAGGTGGTCAATCTCGGCCTTTTGTTGCTCGATTTGCAGCATCTTCTCCTCCAGTTCAATGTGTACTTTCACACTTCCTCGTCTGAGGTTAAATTCCTTTCTGTCCTTGATTTTTTTTTCTTTCTGTCCTTGATCATTTCCATTCTCGAGGTAAGTCCCACAACAAGTTGCTCGGCATCGAAGGCAAGATCGGTGTATTCCTCATAACTCTCCATAACTTTGTCATACTCTCTTTTTCCTGCGGCTTGAGCGGCGTCTTCGAGTTGCGTTCGTTTATCACGTGTTTCGTCTAGGAGTTGTTCGAGATCGCCATCAATGGGCCGCGGTTTGATTTCCTTTGCTGTGTCAAAATGAAGCCCGAGTCTGCCATGTCTCTGAAGGTTTCGGCTAGGTTTCAAGTTAATTCGTCAACTCGGCTGATTGAGGCTGATGTTGTTGACAAGGCTTCAAGGAAAGAATTATTCGGCTGATGATGATGTGAACGGCTTTAAACGATCAGTACGGCTTTCTTTGTGTCTTTTTTTTCGTTTTCTTCTTCAATCCGCTCGCTCTGCTACCATGTCGCGTTGGGCGAGTTTTATTTTAGCTTTCCTTCGTAACACAACAACATCTAACTTGGCGGCTCTAATCTACTTGCTTTTCCATGTGTTCTCGGGAATCCCGAGTGACGTAATACACGCGGGACTGTACAAATAATGCTTTTCGTGGAGTGTTTTCTCCATGACAGTAGGCTCTTCTTTTTTTGCTAGAAAATCGTAAAATATTTTGGACTAATTGAATATTTTTTGCTTTGTTTTATCTTTCAAACGTAAAGCAAATGTTGCATTATGGTTTATATTATTAATTTGTCCGTGAAAGAAAAATTCTAACTTGAATCATTATGAAAATTTATCTTTTTGTCATGTGATCATCTGTGATGGAGCTGACTTATGCAGGAAAGTATGTCCATCTGGAGGAATGAGAAAGCGTCAAGCACGTGACCACGTGACTGACAGGTATTCATTGGTTCAGGGTCCCATCCATTTGGCACGCGACAACCGAGACGGAAACGGAATGGAATTGTCGGACAAGAATGGTGAGTTAAAGACATAATTGTTAGTTAATATTCATGGTGAGCATCAGACAAGGATTTTATCCACATTCAAGACATTTCCAGCCAATTGTCTGTTGCAAAAAGCAATGCCTGATACCACAAACAAGAGCATAGAACGTTTGAGAACGGTCGAAAAACATCAAGCCAAACCAAAGGACTGTTCACAACTTAGCCATTAAATTATTGTCAATTAAGCTTGAGGAAAAACTACAAATTTATTGTTTAACATCCCATACAATAATCATCTTTAGAGGAAAAATAAAGGCGCATGCAATTCGCAATGGACAATTAAGATTAAAGGTTCTTAGGGTAACTTCACGTTTGGAGATTCTTCCCATGCATAGACATCTTGTTTGATTATTAGGTTTAATAAATGAAGAGACGATCCTCGCAGTTATGAACACAACTTAAGCAGTTGCGAAAAGAAAGCCTGAAAAAATCAGGCTTGCCGGGACTCGAACCCTGACCTCTGCGATACCGGTGCAGCGCTCTAACCAGTTGAGCTAACAAGCCAACTGGGAGCTGGTCATTAGATTGGTTCGTAATATACCCGGGGAAGATGAAGATGAAATTATAAATATATGAAATCATATATTTGAACTGCGAATGAAGAATAAATGAAGAGAAGATCCTCGCAGTTATGAACACAACTTAAGCAGTTGCGAAAAGAAAGCCTGGAAAAATCAGGCTTGCCGGGACTCGAACCCTGTCCTCTGCGATACCGGTGCAGCGCTCTAACCAGTTGAGCTAACAAGCCAACTGGGAGCTGGTCATTAGATTGGTTCGTAATATACCCGGGGAAGATGAAGATGAAATTATAAATATATGAAATCATATATTTGAACTGCGAATGAAGAATAAATGAAGAGAAGATCCTCGCAGTTATGAACACAACTTAAGCAGTTGCGAAAAGAAAGCCTGGAAAAATCAGGCTTGCCGGGACTCGAACCCTGTCCTCTGCGATACCGGTGCAGCGCTCTAACCAATTGAGCTGACAAGCCAATAGGTTTAAGCTTGCAACATTTTTAAAAATGTAAATTACTTATGACATATCCACTTAATAATGAACGGAGATTTTGAGGCCATGTAGATCATGTTTTCGTTGACTTAAAGGTGATTAGCTCGATACAACTCGTTTAAAATTATGTCCACGTTTGACCATCTGTATCGCTGTTTACCTAACATTTTTAGATGTTTCCTATTCTTTCAATAGCTAGCGAGATTAAGTATAATATTCAAACCCTCCTGTAGGTCACATACAACCTAAAGTAATAATCCCTGTACCCATTTCCCCGAGATGAGATAAGAAGACGCAGTGCTGTTGTTGTCTATGTTTATGAGCTTTCTATGAAAACCTGTTCATATTGTTCAACTTTTTATACTTCAACTCATCAAACGAGAAAAAAAACAGCAACAGCAGCAACAAAAACAAAAACGACAACGGTTTATTTACTTTTTTTCTTATTGTTAGGCTCCAGCGTTGCAGTTATGATGGTACTGGCTCTTGCTTGTGCAGTCTGTCTCGCAGGAACAGTCTTGATTCTGGCCAGGAAATCACGTGATACGTCGGCTCGGTACATTCGTCTAACCGGTGCCGAATCACCTATAACGCAGTGAGCTTATGCAAGCTGCGATTTTCATTGACTAAATGTTTTATCCTTGAGAGATAAAACATGCAATTAATGAAAATGCTTGCACGAAAATACCGGATTTGTCAAAACCAAGGTTATTTCAACTTAACAATATAGCTTCCTAGAAAGAGCACTGTTTTCCACTCTTTGATCCAGTAATCATTGCATTCGTTTATACCTGATTTTCACTGATCGTAACCTTCTTACAAGTCTCAAAACCAAATGATACAATGCTTTTCTTTTATTAAGACAAACCTTAGGTATGAACAAGACAAGAAATCGTCAAAACAAAGTTGGATAACTTCATTTTTTTCTGATAAGGATTGAGACGCTGGTGCTTTTATTAATGTTAAGGGGTTAAATATGAAAATCGATAGTTAAAAAATGTTGAAGGAAGATGATGAAGAGAGTGAAAGATTTTGAAAGTTAACACTGAGCAAAAACTTCATGACGGTAGAATGAACACCGATGTAGTATATTCTACATCGGTACATTTTCAGACCAACAAGAGATTAGAACGCTTGGCAATAAAGCCTTGATAAGCTGTCAGAACTATATATACATATCAATAAACATGTGACGATCAGTGAGGGAAATTGATAATGTCTGCTCTGAAATTGAAATTGTTAAAACAATACAATTAAATGTGGGTACAACTCGCTTGCTAATAAAAACGATAAAAAAATGTTTTGTGTGTAAAATATTCGGGTTCTACTGAACGATAATAAAATGAGCTATGCTGATACATTATTGACGAATTGCAAATTTGGAAACGACTGCTTTTTCTTCTCTCTAACTAAGTGCTTACTTTATTCGACACAATTTTTGCCTTATGCAATTAGCTTTTAGAGGTCGTTCTTATGTCGGATCGATGTGAAATAAACACCATTTATTGGTCTCCGATCGAGCTTTGGCCGCCTTACATATGTACTATTATCATTAATTACAATTAAATGTGGGTATCATTATTGTATGTATCATTATTGTCATGACAACGATAATCAGTGAAGTTTCATCACTCTAGCGCGAACGAAAGCTAATACCTACACTGCAATTAAAGTATACAACAACAACAACAAATTTTGGGTCACATAAAGGCACACTATAATATTAGGGGGATTTTCCTGTATTTTTTTTTTCAAAAGGTGCTAATTTGTGACTAAGTACTTTCGTTCATACACTTGTGCCTAGAACACCAAGAAGAAGGTATTAAGTGGGTTTTTCTCAGAGAGAGCAAACTGTAACTAGTTTTAAACTATTTTTTTCCAAGACACAAGGGCAGAATTTAAAAACGCCTGCCCGCCTTTTTCATTTTGAGCCTTGTGCTTGCGTTACTCATTTGATAGCTTCAGCTCATTAGTATGGAAGTTTTTAACAAAACAAGTCCATTATTTAGGTTTCGATAGATGGGGATATATCGTTTGGCTTAACAATTTTCGAAGTCACGCAAATGGTAGTGCCCTTTTGCAACGCCATAAACTCTTTTTCTCCTGTGTAACTTTTTCAAAAATGGTTGCACTTGTGGTAGCAATGTGGTATGCCTTCTGGAACTGTGTCATCGTGACAGCACCCTTTACTAAGGCAGGTTTCTCTTGACATTCCATAACGACCACAGTCAGTCCGATATTGTTGTGCAATCTGGCAACTTCCTAAAACATAGAGGACAAACTGGCAGTTATAAACTTGTAACTGAGTAGCAAGGAATTAATCATATCAAAGTAACAAGATCATAACGTGTTAAATTTTGTTTCCAGGGTTCGAATCAGGGGGGGGGGAAGAAACTTCCTTTGTTACACGACTCAAAAAGTGGTCATAGTGGCCGAGTGTGCGCAGTAGCTATCGAATGGTTGCTAAGGGCGTAGTGAATAGCTTGACAAAGTTCATTGTTTAGTTCGCATGTTTTGGTCTTGACCGTGCACAAAACACAATAGCTATTTGCATTTTGTTTGCTCCTTTGAAGTTTGCCGGACATCAAAACAACAAACAGTGATAACGGTGACCAGTTTGGCAAAAGTATAAAGGCTTGCGAGTTATACTAAATAAAAATAACTCTAATGATTCTGAAATGATTTACCATTTTTTGGTTGTTAAATGTCAACCGTGATAAATTTTTTGCTTGTTATTCCACGCCGCCAAAACATTCTCAGTGACGTGAAACATCAGGTGAGAAATCTGGCTGAAAAAAGTGGTCATAGCGGTGCCGGTACCTTTTTTTTTAATTTTTAGAGTTTTTAACTTTTTAACATCATTTTATTAATATTTTTAATGTAAAGCGCCATGGGCAATTAGTGGATTTCGGCGCTATATAAATACTTTTATTATTATTATTATTATTATTATTATTATTATTATTATTATTATTATTATTATTATTATTATTATTATTATTATTATTATTGTTATTACTATTGTTATTAAGATGCAAAAAATATCTCAGCGGCGTAAAACATCAAACGCAAACACCGCCACTATTCGCATTTCATACGCATGCAGTCATTGATATTTAAATCTTTCTGAGAAAACAAAACCTTGGGTGACGTTTTTCTTAGCAACCGCTTGATTGACATAGACTCGCACCGTTTCCAGGCACTGCTATGTCTTCAAAGAAAAGTGCCGACTTTCTTCCCCCCCAGCGCCCCTCCCCCCCTCCCCCGCTGGTTCGAATAGTTCTCTAGTGTTAAATGCCAGTGCAGGATCAAGTTTTAAGAGCAACCAGAGGTGTCCTCATCGCTCCATGCTAGCCCGACTACAATGTAAACTTCAGTAAAGATAATTGACAAAGGCAGCAAAAAAAGCGTTCTTAAAAGTTCAAAATAGTTGATAATAAAACATTCTTGTTTACCAGTACAGCAACGAACGTTGCAATCCTCCTCAACAGAACTCGGTCCCAGCGCAGAGCAGTCATTGCCTCCATACTGGGGTGGTGGATTGGTGCACGTGCGTGACCTGGAACGGGATCCACCGCCACATGAGGCATTGCAAGCGCTCCACGGTTCCCAAGAACTATATCCACCGCGTACTTGAACACAAAGGCGATTGGCATCAATAAAGTAAATTATTACATAGACGCGAGTGTTTTAATGGAACAAAGACCACTGATAAAATTCATACGAAATTACATCCGTGACCGTAGTGGCGTATTTTCCATATCCTCACAGTGAGGTTATCGATGACGTCATTTCCCGCCATTGCAAGGCAGGCAAACTTTGCCAAGCGCCGTTTGATAGGTGACGAGTGCTGGAGACGTTAAATGTATTGCAGCCGACTTAAAATCATTCACTAAGAAGCAGAAATATACAAACATGAAGAAGGAAACTTCACATGACCAAAAAACAATTCAAGGAGTTTCTTGCAAAGTAGATCAGCCGCCGAAGTGCAAGAGTTTGCATATTAAACTTAAAGGTTTTTGCTTTTGACACTTCTGTGGCTTTTGTCTATATAATAAAAAGAACATTACATTACATTGGCGAGAAGATATGAATTTTATGTTCTCGTGGCAAAAACAATATCTCACTCGTTCGCTGCCCTCACTTATGAGAAATTGTTTTTGCCACTCGAACATAAAATTCATATCTTCTCGCCACCGTGCGATATCTTCTATGTCTATTCTGCTCACTCAAATAGATAAAGAAAATGGACAAAAAATGTGTATGCTAGATGGGTGTTTGCAGAAACGTTACCAAGGATTGTTTGGAATTAATCATTAGGGGTTTTTAAGACAACAGGGCGATTTAAAAGTCTTGAGATGTTACTTTCCAACAATAACATGGCTCATTATAACAGCTTCAGAAGTAGCATGCATTAGGGGAGCACTTCGAAAGTCCGATATCCCCCCTGCTAACTATAAGTGTCGAACGCCGGAAAAGCTAGCTCTCCTGGCTTTCCCAGTATTTATGGACAAAGAAAAGTTCGCTGTGTATGCAGCGCATGGTGTAAATGTACCAAACTTTAAAAGCAATCTTCAAATTAAAAAGTTGGGTTGTTTCAGTGCAAAAAATACTAAGGCATTCAAAAGGCTTCAAACTAATAAAAAAGACAACCGCTTATGTGGCTTTTCTCCATCAACCGACAATTTAAATGCCCCAGTTCTAGAGAACTACATCGGTCAACCATTGGCAACGGCATAAAAAATGTAAGTTTTATGTCTAGTTTTGGTATGAAATAGGCATGAAATAGACATTCCGAAAGAACAGCAGAAGCAAGGGCTTTGCAAACATTCATCTATCTTACTTGGACAGTTGTTGGTGTTACAACTTTCACTCTCATAACTCGGTCCCAGTGAAAAACAGTCATTACCGACATGTTGCGGAGGAGGATTGGTGCAAGTGCGATATCTGTAACGCACCCCGCCACCGCATGTCACAGTACAAGATTGCCACTGACCCCAAGAACTGTAGCCACCGTGAACTAAGGAAAATAATGTTCAGCCAATCACTTTCACTGCTATAGTAGGATAAATTCTCTCTAGGTTATAAATAGATGCAAACTCGAGAGGACAACAAGAAATTTTAATTAACGATCGCGCAACAACTTGTTAGCAGAAATAGTCACAATATAGTTTCCTAATTTTTAACGTACCTGCCTCACAACTGACCCCGCCGTATCTGAATAATAATGAACAGAAACCATCTCGCATGGAACGTAAAAAAACTTTCCGTTTAGTATTAGTATCTCGGTATAAGGTCATTTTTAAGCTTGTTTTGCTCTTCTTACCCGCTTTACCTGTTTCGTTTGGAAGTCTCGGTAATATGACCATCACCCGGTCCCCTCTTTGAACTTTACCAGCTTCCGTGAGAACATTGGCAGTTCTTGAAGAAAACAGATTGCGAAAAGGTTAAATCACGATGACAGAACAGCTAGAGAAGAATGAAACGCATTTGTGAGTTAATTTAGTTTAATATTATTGAAATTTAACGGCAAAATAGTTCAACCCTTTGTGATACAGTGAGTCAATTAATTAAAACGGCGACTTCAAGAGAAATTTCGAATCGCCCGTATGAACCGTGTCTCCTACGCAGCCGTTTTTAGTGTCATCACGCAACTTGACGACATTAAAAACGGCAGCGTTATTTCAATGGTGAGATTTATTCTGGCAAAATGTTAAATTGCTAGATAACAAATTTGTTAAATTAGCAGGAAGGTAACTTTCTGGAAATGGAAAACGTTATAATCCCACCAAGAAATATCAAACCTTGTGAGTCACAAAATTTGATCCCTCTACCTCCGCACAATTCTATGGGTACTAGGTAATTCCAAGTATCTTACCTTCTGCTGCCTTCAGCGAGTTGTTGAAATGACCATTTTACTTCGTGTCCTTTATCGTCAGCCCACCAAAAGCCCGGGTGACCGTCTTTCCTCTCCCCACGCTTAAAAAAGCAGTATAAACAATGAATGACAAAAAACTCTGTAAACGTGTTTGCAAGAAAGGCGAGTTCGCTACAGAACGTTTCACATTTGCTATCTGCTTCATTAGTGTGATTCTGCCTTTCAAGAACAATTTTGAGTTTGGTTTGGACTTCTCCGCTTCCCTTGTTGGACCAGCAAAAACCTATAAATATCTTTACAAAACCTTTACATGCATTTCAGTAGCCTGTGTACAGTCGCTAGCTCGGCTAGCACCGGTCCAACACCGGTCCAACACCGGTCCCTTTTTATCTCATTTCAATTTACGTTTCGCGGTAAATGCCCCTTTGGGGGAGCTGGTACCGATCAGTAAATGTCGTTCCGCTTTCACTTAAAACAACACTTACTCCAGACAGTTCCTTCCTTTCTTCCTTTCTCTCTGCCTTTCTTCCTTTTTTTTTTCTTATGGTGGCGACTATTCTCCCTCATCCTCAAAGACCCTGGGGAAGATAATCAGGGAGGAAGGAGGACAAAACCGACGGAATCGGTGCGAGCGAAAGTAAGGTGGGGTGAAAAGTGGAATGGCAGCCTTTTTATCTTTCCTCCGGGCAGATAATCTGCCGTTCGGTCTCCGAGAATCAGCCTTTCCCTTAAAGAATCAGGAACTACAAACCAGGATTTAGCAACACCGAACATGCTAGAGAACACCAAAAAGCTAACGTTAGGTCCCTTTATTATCCTAGCCACTAAATCGGCGAAGTGTGATCGTCACGATGTTATTGGTCGTCTGTTAGTTAAGTCGTGACGTTATTGGCTGTGAAGACTTTGCGTGATTGGTGCTTTCCTATCCGTCATTTGCTCGCCAAATGACCGTTGGTCTATTGCAAGTAAAATTAGCTGGTTTGTCTGTCTTGTTGGTGTCGTCAATGAGTCGTTTGTAAGGTGCAGGTAGTTGTTGGCAACGGTTCAGTATTGTTTGTTCTAAGTCAGTAAACCAGAGTGATTCGTTGATAGTAGTCCGTACTTTAACGCATTAAGCCGAGACCCAGTCGATTCTGTTAAACAGGGCCACGCTTTACAGGAGCCAGCGGCACCTCCTCACCCAAAATTCTGACAACTACTCCTTCCCCCTCCCCTGTGTGGACAAAGGCCGACAAATGAATATGCGGTGTCCACGGACAAACATACAAAAACAGAGCAACTGATCAAACACCAAACATGAACAGTGATGTCAGTGTCTAGTCTAGCTATGCAAATAATCGCTTCATTTTTTTAGCAGATCATGCACGCAATTAATACAAAAACTAATCAGACTACTTCTTATACTAAATGCAAAAGAATGTCATTTAGTTTAATGTAACTTTGTATTAGCAATTATAATCACAGTTCTAAACGGTTACTTTAAATGCAACTTCGCACTGCGACTGTCCTCTGACGACGACAGTCCACACTGTTAAAACATGTCAAAATTAGTGTTCTGTTTCGTTTTTTCTCAAAAATCCAAGCCAATTTCAAAAAGAACCACGAAAATTCTAATAATCACGTTTAGCATTGCAGTACTTGATTGCGTAAGCGATAACACCGGAAAAAAAAGCCTGCACCCTCCTAAGGCTAAGGCTTTGCTTGTTTGTTTGGGGTTATATGGTCGGTTCTGAATTCACGCCTTTCTTTGGGTGTCCAGATGCTTATCATACAAAAATTGTGAAGGCTATTTTCACTTTCGCTGATTCTTTCACCCGGGGTTGAATGTCTGGAATATTATATGACCGATTAGCATTTTATGGACAGTCAAATATAAAAGACATCTCATTTGATAATTAGTTCTCATCTCATGTAGTACGTATGTTCCTACCTTTTCCTTTTGCGCCCATTCATCGAGCACATTGGCAAAATTAAAATATTCTGGCACGTCAAGGCGAAACTCTCTGCGCTCTTTCTCGTAGTCATTGAATCCAACTTTAGAATCGAACATTGGCGGTGTGGCAACATGATTCCCGGAGCTCCACCGCAACAAGATAAGGCTTACTGCCTCGGTAGATCCACGGTGTATCTTAGAGGATCTCCATGCTTTCGAAACATTGCTTCTTGAAAGAAACGAACGAATTCCCAGCAGCCGCATTCCGATCACGGCACAAGAAATTCTACCTCATTCGCGTGAAGATGCCACTATGAGGGTAAACTGTAATCTATACTAATCTGTATTTATTTCGGCAGGGCATTGACCCCAAAATGAACCCGACCACGAAATGATTTTTTACTTTTTTTTCAAGTGCGTCACGTGTACAGTAAGATATTTGCTTAATTCTGCATGTTCTCCCTTCCTGCATGGTGCCCAGTGTCCCCTTTTCTCGCTAGGAGTTCTGAAATCACTAAGCACGGCAAGAAAAAAATGTAGGTGAAAGTTTTATTTGTGGGATACTAGTCAGTACCAGTCGGAAACTGGGCAAACATACTGTAAGCTTTAGACTGAAGAGGAGGAGGAGGATTAGGTCAGAATTCAAGTTTGTTGTAAAGCAGGACATGGCTATCTTTAGCCCCTTTTTCAAAGCGAGGCCATGCCAAGTGAAAGCTATTAATGTGAATATTACTTATCATTCACCTTTAAGAAAGGTTTTACATTTACGGTCGCTCTCAAAGAGAGGTGGTGTTTTTTTTTTCCTTTTTCCCTGTCCGTATATGATAAAATGACATGACACAGCAGTGGTACAATGTTTTTTTGTTTTTGTTTTTGTTTTGTTTTTGTTTTTGTTTTTTTTCTTGCATATAAAACAGGCAGCTGATACAGTTACGTATTTATACACTCAAGGTCGTTATTTGATCGATTAAGTCGAGATAAAAAAAATTGCTTGACAATTTCTGCTCGCTCTAAGACCACTCCTTTTCTCTTAGTTCCACTCTTCTTATCTTGCCACTGACTGTTTTGGGCAAGCTCTCAACAAACTCAATCTGCAACAGAAAAGTAAAGCACGGTTTAGTGTCCACAGCCTAATAGCCAGGCTACTTGACGACGCGAATTTATGGCGTCACATAATGACTCCTCGTCGCCGATACACTGCTCGCCTCCATGACCAAGGCTTCACAACACAAGACAAAACTAAAAACAAATATTTTTCAACATTTGTTTGGGCAAAAACAATTAAAATTTGTGCGAAGGTCGCAAAAAATGGTTTTAGGCACTGTTTGCCAGTCTCATACTTACCAACAAGAGTTTGCAGACTTGCCTTTTCTGTGTAGAGGTGCTTTAAGTAAAGTTTTCACTTAACTATTGTTCTGTTCGCAGGCCTCTTAACTATTGGGTGTCTTACCTTTCTGGGGTATTTGTATGGTGCTGTTGTTTCTTTCACGTGATCTTGTAATTCCTTTACCAGCGTGTCTTTGTCTCCAGTGAAATGCGACGACAAAATAACAAACGCTTTAACGACCTGACGAGAAAGAAAAACCATAGACGTCCCTTAAACATAGAGCTAACGAAAGATCATAAAATTTCGCTCTGCAGAGTCTCCATCGACCACTTCCTTATCCCCATATCATTTGAAACACTTCTCATCCTTATTAAGTTTCAAGTCGCATTTAGTTTGTCTTCACATGATCATAACTTTAATTCAACGTTTTTCCAAAAACTGATCCCATACAATATTCTCCGAACTGTAAAGCCCCTAGTCGGAATACAACCTAACAGAAAATTAATGAGGAAACCAAACCACAAACTCGCGTTTTTAAGTACTTCCTTTATTTGTTTTTAAAACACCGCGAACTTCGCATTTTCTTGCGCTTCTATCATTATGGCCTAAGACATCAAGAACTCTTCATGCGTCCTTCTTTAACACGGTTGTTAGCAATCCTCGCCAGGTTTTTTCCTGACTGCTCTACTAACCTCTCCCCTGACTCGATCAGGGCTGCTGACCACAGCAGCCTCTGCCACCGCGTGGTGTTCTATTAAGGCGCTTTCCACCTCAAATGGACCAATGCGATACCTGAAAAAGTCAGAGTAACACAGAATGCTCATTACACGGGCCTAGGGGCCCGTTTCTCGAACGTAACGTCCCGGTAACTTTTCGGGTCCGGGGGAATATTTGAAATCAAAATCAAAAGAATGGTGGTGTAACGTTTAGCCCGCAAACAAGCTCAACTTGTTTCGTTGACGTACAATTTTACTGCTTAGTTTTAAAAACCAACAAAAATTTGAATCTTTCAGATAAACCATGCGCTCATAAAATAGCGGGCCCGAAAAGTTATCAGGACTTTCGAGAAACAGGCCCCAGGCCATACGGGCCCTCCGTTAAATCAAAGATCTACCCCTGGTTAAATATAGACTCTCTCTACCCATCCACACACCTACCAACAGCTGCCCCTTCCATTCACTGTTGTCTGCTTAAACAAATTTCACGTTTTAAGACTTGTTTTGAAGACATGTTTGGGGGGTTACAACTGTCATCGTCAGTTACGAAATGAGGTACGGAATTGAATTTGAAATAAACATAAAGCACTGATTAGAATTGCTGATGAAAATAATAACATTCAAATTCAATTCTGTGCGTCATTTCGTAACCTTCAGATTCAATTCTGTACCTTCTTTCGTAACTGACGATGGCAGTTGAAACCGCCGAAACATGTCTTCGAAATTAAAAGTGTTGTGTTGTGTGTCTATTGAGAATTCTGATTTGTTTCCTGCTATCAAGACCTTTTGGAAATTTCATGTTGTTCTAGTAATTGACATGAAACAGGCAGAATTTTAGACTAATGGAGATTAAGATTTGGTGTTGGCTGTTGCTAGTAGATGATAACTTTGCTACCAACCCAGCCGAGAGTATGACGTCATCTGAGCGCCCAACAAAATAGAAGTAGCCATCTTCGTCTCGAACAGCTCGATCACCTGTCAAAATCGGGAAAATATGCATAATTAGTAAGGGTAATTGTAGGCCGAGGGTACTTGCCAGTCGAATAATGATTTGCCTTGTCTGGCAGTAGCAAGCAAATTTTTACTGGTCTTGATGGTAAGGAAACAGTGACCAATTCTTGTGTCAAGGCCGTTAGTGAAGTCACTATGCTACTTTTCCAAGAAGAAAATTTGACGACAGCTACAGGGGCTGTTCTGGAACTGGTTATTGGGTTGTATTAACTAAAGCAATCTATTGCCCGGGTATAAACAACCCACCCTCCTCGTCTCTCCTCATTTTAAAGTAGTGTTTTGTTTTACAAAATCTCTCGTTCGTGTGATACTTTGTGGTATCCCTTTTATGGCATTTACCTGTCCAATACAAATTATCGTGTAGCACTGAGGCTGTCCGATCTGGATCATCCTGTGAATAAAAAAAAAACTACGTTCAGTTTCCAGTTTTGTTTCCCTGTCGGCAACGAGTAGTAGCATTTTTCAATTATTCCCTAATTTGCATTCCTAGGCCTCCGGTACCAACAAAGTCAAGCCATCCCCTTAATAGTCGGCCACCTTATTAGAACAGCTAAAATTCCTTGCCTCTGGCTGCAACGCTTAGAATTTTCCCAAACGTTTGCGTCACTGAGTGATCAATGGTCTCTCTTCCTCTGGGTCTCTTCCCGTTAACCAAAATAACAACAACATACAACCATTAAGTCTACAATACGCTAGAAACGCCGCGAAAACCAACCCAGTAAAACGTTTTCCACATTCAAGACCGAGAGGCGTCGCGCCACAAAAGTGTTTCCGAAATCTTCGTTCCTGTTCTGAACAAAGAGCCCACTGAATTTGGTTTCCCGCGGCCCAGAAAGTACTCGCAACTCACCACATAGCGAGTAAAGAGCCCCACTGGTCTGTTGGGTGTTAACTGTATGACAATTTCACCCTCCACCCCTGGGGGACATTCATTGCCTTTCTCGTCCACAACCTGCAAACACAACCAACTGGGCAATAATGAGCCAACAAACAACATTGGATCAAGAAAAACAAAACAAAGTATTTCTGAAAAAGGTATGAGTCGCGAGGTGTAGTTCTGTTCGGTTGGATTGACGCTATTTCATGAAATGGTTAACCCACTAGGTAACAATTTTGATTAAGTTCCAACCTTCGAAAAGTACATACATTGCAAAATACAGACAGAAGAAGCCGCACGTCCTACTCAGCTTGAATGGTCACACTTTGGGATTTCAATTACAGACTCAAAGTTAGAAACACCTTGTCACAATAACAAACAACACAAAAGGAAAGTACTGCTCAGTGGCATCCACAGACTTAAATGCTGCATAACTCAATGTTTGACTCAATGAGAACACAAAAATTTCATCACCACCAACCTTCAAGTCATATCCAGGAGCAGGTTTTCCCATGGATCCTGGACGGTTCTCAAGACAACGAAATGTGGCACACAGAAGCGTCTAAGATGAGATATAAACGGCCTCAAGCCATTAGAGACAGCAAGAGCTAATCACTCGACAACAGCTATACTAAACAGAAATTACAATAAACGAAGTGAAAAAACTACCCAGCTGCAGATTGTAACATTTAAGTTAGATTTCTGGCAGATTCATAAGTGAAAAAAAATGACTAATGCATAACAAAGTTTAAAAAAACTGGGAGCAAGGAGAACCATTCACGACAGAGAAGGCAGAAGGAAATCTAGCAATTTCACAGTTCCCAATTGTCATACTTTTTAAATAGTGATATAAAAGGGTACAATTCTAAGTCGTTATTATTTTTGTTGGTTCCTATGATACAACTAATAATTGAGTCACCGCAAATCTACGCTATAAGTGCCCAATTTACTTACAGTCTCGCTCTGTCCATATCCTTCTCTGATCTGTAGCTTCGTCGCCTCTCTCCACTCATCAATGACCTCAGGATTCAAAGGTTCTCCTGCGCTAACACAATGCCTCAAGTGAGGAAATTTGTAACTGACGAGGTCCTCTTGGATCATCATTCGGTAGGCAGTAGGCGCTGAGCAGAAGGTGCTAATAGGGTACTTTTGTAAGGTCTCCAAGATAACCGCAGGCTCAAAACGAGGCCTGTGATACACGAATACGCACGATCCTTGAAACCATGGGCCGAAAAAACTGCTGTACGCAGATTTTGCCCAGCCTGTATCTGATATGTTCCAGTGGATATCTTCAGGTGAGAGATCTAACCAGTATCTGTAGAGCGGAGTACAAGGCTTATTTAGCCTTCGGAAGACAACGTGTTAACAGTAAACGACTAATGTTAACCTCAATTCGGATAGAAATAGCATAAATGTTATGTTTACTGTATCATCTGGAATATCCCGGAAAGAGCAGAAAAAGTCCGTCATCTAAACCAGGCTACATCGTTCCAAACCAGGGGTACACAACCAGAACTTCTGGGTTTCATATACGTAGCACTAATCCCAGTAATAGTAAAATGTATAGAACACGAATGTAACGAGCCACCGTTAAAATGAACACATTTTCACAGTCCCTTGGCACTTCGTTATATTGGGTTCCACTCAGCCTAGTACCCATGCGTTCTCCTCCCGCTAACTAGGCTTGGCACCAAACGTTATGACGTCATCGAATGCATCGCCCGGCCGGTATGCCATTCGGTGACGTCACGGAATTTCGTGCCAAGTCGATCGAGTGAGCTATCAAGAAGAGAACGCCTAGGTACTAGGCTGGGAACCACTGTATCTGGAGCGAATAAAGCATGAATGTGATCTTACTTTCCAGTTGTAATGTGTCCCAGCCCACAGCTGGCATGTGTATGTTCCGCCATCTTGGGATGTCCTGTTGTCCCACTTGTGAAATAAACTGTCATTGGTTCACTACTGAGGGTGCGTACGCACTGAAAGACGGCAAGACATACGTCAATAATAGTAGAAATGGACGTATTTCTGTAGAATCTGAAATCAGTCGAAATCAGTTGAAACCAGTCGATGTGCACCGTGTGCAAAGCTAACTAGCCATGAGCCGTGATGTCTCATCGTCAGTTGATCATTCTTGAGTTTTTCAATGAATTTTTTGTAGCTACATGACCAGCGTCAAAATATTACTTTAAGTTTAAAACGTGGTCCATGAACAGATTCACCATATAAATTTACTGACAACTGTGAAGCTCCATAAAGATCCCCTTTGAACGTCAATAAAAATTTATAACTTTTTAAAGAGGGCAGGAGGACCTACATTTTCTCTTAAAATCGTGCATTTTAATGTTTAAATTTCATTCAGTATACTGAAGATCTCTACGAAACTCCGTATTTTAAATTCACGGTGTGGCGAATCTATTCATGGACCTTTTTTTATGTCAGCCTGTTTGAAAACAGGAATTTTGCGAGTCTAACGGTCGTGTTCTTTTATTCCCTATTAGACAAGACGTGGAAGCATCTTTATCACCCTGCCAGGGTCCCGTTTCTCGAAAGTCCCGATAACTTTTCGGGCCCAGAAAGCTTTTTTGTGCACCCAATGTTTACACTAAAGACTCAAATTTTATTGGTTTTGAAAGCTTAGTTGTAAAATTCTAAGTTGATTAAGCAAATCGCCCTGATATGGGGGCTAAAAACTACGCCAACGTTCTATACATTTTGATCTTAAAATATAGCTGCGGTCCCGAGAAACGGGCCCCTGAAGGGTTTACTTGAACCTCCAAAATGACTAACCTCCTGTTCTGGAGAAGCTTGTTCAAACAATTCTTTAAAAGGAAGCCAGCCTTTCCTAAGAACGAAAACAGTAACAAAATGTAGAAATATGTAATGCCTCTCAATACAAAAAGGCCATGACAAAGCGACTGACAAACGCGGACTACCTGTTTTCGGTTTTCTGTTCCGGATCGCTAACAAGAAACTTGGTTTTCAAAGATGGAGCAAACTTGGCAACCTGCAATGATGGAAAGGTAACCTTAAGGTGTTTCGATACAGTTTTTTTGGGACCATACCTAACTTTTTTAATCGGCTCTTAGGCAGTCTTCTCCTTGTCAGATCAACGTGAAATTTGCAATAATTGTTGGTTTTGGATTGAACTTAAGTGTGGTTTACATTTCGTGAAAATCGATATTTCCATGACCACGATAAACAAAAATCCTTCAAATCAGTAAAATTCAAATTTTGTACAATCCAGATTACACTTTGAAAAGCAAATACCAACATCTTAAACTATGGTGTATGGCAAAAAAATATATACAAGAACAAAAAATTCTGTATGTTTGTTTTGATGTAAATCGCAAAAACATTTTCAACCTTATTTTTTGCATAGTAATAGCAAATGCACCCAAAAATAATCAATGCTTTGATGAAATGGCTAGAAAATACTGTTAAAATGTGTCTTTTACCTACTATTTTACGCCTAGAAGGTTTTGTTGAAAGTGGTGTTCGCGATCTTGAGAACGAATTGTTTTTCTAAGATCATTCGCGTAATAGTTTTTTGGTAATTTTTGAATTTGAGCGCTTTGGCGAAAATCTCAAGAACAGCTCGATAGATTTTTCTAAAACATTAAACACGCGTGCTTGAAGATGTGACCAATTTTAGTATTGACTCTTATTAACATTGATTCACTGGAACACTTTTAGATTTAACGTTAAAGACGACGTATGAACCGACGGAAAAGCTTGCGTTACATATTCACAGTTGGCAAGTAAATGCTAATATATTCAAAGTAATGTGCGATGCATTCCTCCGTGATTTTTACTTTTCCTTGTAATCTACAGTGACAAAGAACAAAGAACAAACCAGATAAAAATCACAAAGCAATGCCTGGCTTCAACATAACCTGAGTATCAGGCCTTCCCTATTTTTCCTTTGTCCCCCACCCCCCCCCCCCCCCAAAAAAAAACCTGATACAAATGTTAATGCATCGCATATACGTTAAATCTGATTTTTTATGTAGAGGGCTAAGTTCATATTTTAAATTCATACACTAACCCTTGAAATGGTCAACAGCTTCTTGACGTGTTTCTGTTCGTTTGGTTTGGTTAAAATTTGCATTAAACCGATAGGACATAAGTTCGTGATTCTGCCCATACAATATATTACGTAATGGTAGGGCACCAATCAGAGCGCACGATTGTGTAAACACCTCATTCTTTTACGTTTGTTACCGCACCTCATCTACCACCTTAGCACTGTCCGCGTCCGCTATAATGCAAGTCGCATGAGATGCCAGCAGTCGTGACTTAATGTCTCTAGCTCGTAACTGAATTGAACCAGGGCAGATAATGGTACCTGGCAAGATATCAGAACACGATCAGTAGGCAATATCTTGAGTGTCATTCCCTCAGCTCTAAGGAAGTATTGGACGCTTACATATCTTCAATCAGCAATTTTTCTCTTCTCACAATAATCGTCTTCAAAACGTCATAAAATAACAGACTTTACTGATAGCCTCAGCTTAGCCTGTTCCAGGAGTTTAGTCACACAGCTACAAAGCGAAAAGGGGAGCAGGCAGAGAAATATTGTGAGAGGAAACAACAGAAAGGACGATATAGAATGGGGCAGCCCACTCTCCTTTACTTCGCAATATTTCTTCTCGTTCTCATGATTTTTGCTTTCCACCAACTGGGTGGACACCTGGAATAGCATAGAGACTGTTATACGATGGAAGACAGAACAAAACAGCAGGTAAACAGCAAACTCAACATTTACCGTATTTACTCGAATAAGCGCCGCGGCGCTTATTGAATTTTTCGCACCTTATTCGAGGGCGGCGCTTATTTGAGGGCGGCGCTTAATTACAAATTGGACGCGCCACAAAGAAATATTGTCTTTTAATTTATCGTAAGCTTTCGCGTGTTTTTAAACTCTACGACAGTCGTAGCCACAATCAAAATGTTAGAATGACGAGTTGTATACGATCTTTGCTTGACACAAGCAGCGCGCGCTACAAAACTCGCATACGACAGTCGTAAGCAAAAGTCGTACCGTGTAAATCGGCCCTGTGGTTGATTTTAGGACACCAGAAAACTGAAGCCGTCACTTTGTATCGGGACTGGCCCTACCTGCAGTATATTTATGCGGAGAAGTCAGATGGAGATAAAAAGGAAAAATGTAACCGTGAAATTAGGAGCTTAGAATAAGCCATTTCATTGGCCGTTTCCGAGTTGCCTAAAGCTTCCTCTTCAAAGCCAAGGATGGGGCAAAACTATCGATATCAAAACGAGTTGTATTTGCATGCAACACATGGTCGCATGAAAGGCTGGCACCAGGCCTCGCTTTTAACTGAAAAGATACTGGAGATATTAAATGACCGTCCTCAGATTCACCAAGTCAACTAAACTTAATTTGCTGCTTTTTATTTGCTTTTCAGTCTATTTACAGAGCTACTTAGGAAAATTACCTGTTCTTAAACAAGCGATGTTGAGAAGCCACCATTCAGGAAGTCTCGGTAATATGACTATCACCCGGTCCCCTCTTTGAACTTTTCCAGCTTCCGTGAGAACATTGGCAGTTCTTGAAGAAAAATAATACGAAAGAGCTAAATCACGGGAGCAATCAAAGAAGGAAAGAAAAGAAATTATAAATACTTTACTGCAAAAGGGCTCAACCTCTTGTGATACAATGGGTCGATTCATCGAACTCACAGAAAGAAACATAACAAACTGAACATGATCTTTGCAAAGAACTGATAGGAGGCAGTTATTTAGGTGGACGGCCCAAAATTTGAACTCGGGTAATCCCGTATGTATTTAAAGAGGAGAATTTCATGAGCTTTCATGGAACGCAGACAGGGCCGTAGCTAGCGGGGGGGGGGGGGCAGGGGGGGGCAGCTGCCCCCCTGGACCAGTTGAGCCTGAGAAATCAAGTCTTTGTATTAGGATTTTCATTGTTCAAAGGATTTGTTTGACTCAGTTATTTTAATTGTAGTGACTTGCAATTGTTTTCCATTTTCATAGCCGGGAAATCGGTTGGTCCACGGTGTGTGCAAATGGTAAGCAAAACGAAGCAAAACTCCCTAATGAGATTGGGGTGTACCATTTGCACGGTTCACTCTCGTCTAATTTACAAAGAGTGCCTGGAACTTGCTTGTCCATTGGTGCAGCCAATGGTCAAATACAATATTGGGTCTGTAAAATACAATAAGTGAGCTTTTGAAGGACCGTAGAAAGTGATAATCATATCTAGCCAGACTTAGTCATTATGATCAAACCAACTACATGCCAACGCCAAAGGATATTTATGAATGAAAATCAAACTGGAGACATCTTTTATAGGTTAGTTAGCCAAACAACATGCAGTATTGTGAAATGTTTAGTGTAAAAGTGCTGGGAAATATGGTGTGTTTCAAATTAATAGGACCTCGGAAATAATGTTGTAAGCACTGACAACACCTGCTTTTTCACGCTTATTCGCGGTCGATTTTTCGGAGACATATCTCATGACAAGTGCTGAAAATAGCGTTTCTGAGCCTCCAAATTTGAAAATTTTCTGGGGGAAGATACCCCAGACTCTCCTAAAGGGCTCGTGCCTTCGGCACTCGCGAGAGTGCCCCCCTTGGCAAAAAATCGTAGCTACGGCCCTGGCAGAGCAGGCTAGCGTTTGTAATAGCTACTGGAACGGCAGAACTTTTAAAAATGCCATCTTCGAAAATATAAGTCTTCGCAAGTAACAGAACTGCGATCCCTCGAACGTCCACCTTCCAACTTTCCAAGTTTTATTTCTGCAAATCGCTTGAGCAAATCCAGCTGGTTAGAAACCCACAATAATTTATTTAGCTCCACATTAACACCCCCAGCTCACCTATATGCAAAATAAACTCCGCAACAAATTCCATACTTTGAGATGGGCTAGTGTCTAAGAGGTTCCAAGTATCTTACCTTCTGCTTCCTTCAGCGAGTCGTTGAAATGACCATTTTATTTCGTGCCCTCTATCGTCAACCCACCAAAACGCTGGGTGAAAGTCTTTTCTCTCCCCACGCTTACATGGAAAAATACAACACAAATCATGAAATAATACAAAACAAGCAATAAGGGAAGTGTTTGAAAATATTTTTCTCGCCTCTGTCCTTTCTTATAAATTTCTTTTCACAAAAACCTGTCAGCATCCTCTCCGACATTTAAACAAGGAATAAATCGTAATCGCAATGCCAGAGATTTTAACTGACCTTAACAGTCAGCTCTTTACCCAAACTTACAACAAGTACACCCACCCCTGCGTACACAGTGAACTACAGATAGCAATCGGATTTAAAGGCTTCCTTCTCTTATGTCTCTACGTAGCGTCTAAGGTCTAAAGGAGCGTGACAAACAACTAAAAGAAAACATCTGAACAAACCCGGAACATGAACTATACATGAGATCAGCGTATTGTCTACCTTATGCAAATATCTGCTGCAATAATTATAATTGTAATTTAAGAACTTATGTTAAAATTAACATCAGACTACTTATAATTCTCACTAGCTCCAAACCAGTTTCAAAAGAACAACTGAAATTCTAATAACGAAATTAACCTTGACTGTAGGCGGTTTTAGGTGATTCCACTAGCAAACATAGCCCCTACCGAAAGGCGAAGGCTTTGTTTGTTTATGTACACGTTGGTCAGCACCAGTGTATAAACGTTAGCGGAAAGGTCACTGATGGGTTTGATAGAGTCCCGATAGCGTCGTAACGACAAACTTTTCCAGGCCTTTCTTTACAGCAACTTGTTATTCAAAATTTTTGAAGGCTAGCTTCCCTCTCCCTGATTCTTTCAACCGCAGTTCAGTATGTGCAATATTGTACTGTATGGTATTGCATACTATACAATCGATTATTAGGATGCTGTAGACGCTCGGTGTAGACAGCAATTAATAACAATATTGCATTTGCTTATATATGTTCTCATCTATAAGCAGTACGTATGTTCCTACCTTTTCTTTCTGCGCCCATTCATCAAGCACATTGGCAAAATTAAAGTATTCTGGCACCTCAAGGTGAAACCCTCTGCGCTCTTTCTCGTAGTCAGTGAATCCGACTTTGGAGTCGAACACTGGCGGTGTAGCTACATGAACATGATGCCCAGAACTACACCGCGAGAAAATACAGTTCACTGCCTTAGCAGACGCACGGTATATCCTAGCTGATCTCCATATTATCAAAACATTGCGGGCTGCAAGAAATGAACGTATTCCTGGCAGCCGCATTTCGATCGTAAGTGCGATCGCGGCATATGAAATGTTACCTTATTCGAGCGTGACGGCACCACTGTGATAGATTGCGTGACTGAATTAATTCACCAGGGCATTGAAAAGCGATCAAATGTTCTCGAGCAGCAAACTTTCCGAATAGAAAAAAACATACTTTTTCTCAAATATCACCCTTTCGTTGATTATTGAGGCTTTCAAATAAATAGGCCCCGGCCAACGGATTCATCATTTCCATTTGACACCGTTCAACATTGTTGAATGTGGCAAGTTAAGGGACCGTTCATTTTTTATGAGGTAGGGGGGGCTGGTGGGATTTGAGGGGGGGGGCAGCCAAAAAAATATGGTGTGTAAAGGGGGTCCCCAAAAAAATGGCCTTTAAGTTTAGTAGTGACAGCGTCTGTAACTGAATGCAAGCAACAGTGACAGAAGGCCAAAAATTGCGTTTCTAAGGTTCTGAAAATTCAAATTTTCCCGGGGGAGAATGCCCCCGGACCCCCCTACTTTACTATACACCTAACGACAACTCTACCTCACCAACTGTTTCATTACAAAATACAGCCAGGGGAATGTGAAATTCTTGACAACTGATAACTGTGTCCAAAATAATGCTTTCAACCGGCATGAATTTTCTGTTTATGTACTTCAGAATGCAGCAAATTGCATTAGAGCATCTCTAGATTTTCAAAACTTTCCAGGGGAAGATACCCCTGGAACCCCTTTTAGTGCTTCTCAATAAAGATGTTTACTCCTCTAGGACTCGAGCGTTAAAATTGACTGTTTAGTCTAAGCTTGATAAGTTTTAGATTTACTCTATCACTTTTCTTTTGTCTTGTTTTTTTTTGGGGGGGGACATCTCAAATATTTAGGACTACAAGGGGGGGGGACCGGGTAAAAAATTTCTAATGTAGAGGGGGGGTCATTATATTTTGCAGGTACTACCCATCAAATCCCACCAGCCACCCCTACCCCATAAAAAATGAACGGTCCCTAAAGGCGTTTGGGCGCCCTGTTAAATTATGCAGATGATGTTCATGATTCTCGATGATTCAGAAGGATGCTGAATGATGGTGAATAGTGTTGAACAAAGTTTGATTGCCTTTGAAAAACACAATGTGGTGTTGAGTCCCTTAAGTTTGACCTTGACCTAATGTATAAAAGAAATCAATACACTTTATTCATTAATTAATACCAATAATAGTAATAACTTATAGCCTATTTATTCGTAAATTAGAAACAATGGGTGAGATCTCAAAGTGTAAAGATTCAAGTGAAAGCTGTGGGCATTACTGTTGTATGCAGTTCCATAATGATTCGAATGCGAACCTGATTTTTGGGTCTTACTTCGGGTAGAAGACACAGAATTTGCCAAAAATAGTGTATTCTTTAAAAGCTGTCCTTCAATAGCCTTTTTATAAAAAATTTAATGGTTCAAAGGAGTCCTAACTATTGACCTTTCCGCTCAACGGTATCATCGGGGATAAGAAAAATATTCCTCGTAGGCCTATATATAAATGTAAAGTAAGATGTGAAAAAAGCGTAAGAATGTGGCAAGTATGTAAAATTATAAAACAATAGGTACAAATATGAAAAGGAAACGAATAAAATGGTCTAATGAGCGAGTGTCATTGTACAAAGGGTATATTCACATATGTTCAAACAGTCACTAGAATACTATTGTATTCTTTATTGTATTCTTTATTGTACGGTAGGGCATTCTTTTTCCCTTTTCATTATTTTGAGTTTTTGTGTTTATTGTTTTGCAAATTCTGTGTCTTCTACGCGAAGTAAAAGCCCGCTTTTTTTATGAGCATGATTAAAGGGGCCATGTCACAGGTATTTTTGTCACCTAGGTGTCAAATTTCGCTTAAATTAAAACTAAGAGCATTTCTTATCTACAAAATGGTTTTCTGAGAACTCCAAGAAGAAATGAAGTGAATTCTTGAAAGGAGATTGCCCGATTGTTTTCAAGTTGCAATCCGTTTTCATCCTGACCACTGATCCGTAGCCAAAGGCATTTATTTACAGTTTAAATACACTAGTCAGAGTAGATTTAAACAAAAATAGACCATTATTTTGGGTTTCCATCATTATAAACATGACTTTTGGCTTTTCAAATTAATGCTTAAAATTGGTGGCATAGCCCCTTTTAATGAGGCAAAGCGCCGTTGACCATCTCTCTCATAACATTCAGACGTGAAGCGTAATTGTTTTGTAGCCACCTTAATGATGTAAATCGAAAAAGCACGGCATTTCGAGATGACTCATTTACAAAAGATCGAAGTACATTTTACTTGCCAAAGACACAGAGCGGGCGTTCCGGCATTGTGTATCAGCGAGGAAACAGGTTCTCGTATTCGCAATGGTCCGCAATGGCCGGGGCAAAGGCCCACGGTGAATGTCTACCTAATAATAGTTATTTTTCTGTGACGTCTTATTATCAACATTTAGTATCGTCTGAAGCTGTCCCTGAAAACAAATACGATTTTGATATATTTCGGTTAACACATTTCCAAGAAATCGTACCAGTAACAGAGAATTCTGGTAAACGGTGAATGTGCGATAAGAATTTACCACCCCACAAAACCTCAAAACAGTTATCTATCTACCTTTGAATAATTCTAGTTTAATAGTCATCCTGGGATGTTTCTGCAAAACAAACAAAAATCGCCTTCGACAAAACAACACTTCAAAACAGTTCAAATATATGATCATTTCATATGTTAATGTTCATTTATTCTCCATGTACGGGATAAATACGAACTCTTAATTGACCAGCTCCCAGTTGGCTTGATAGCTCAGTTGGTTACAGCGCTGCACCGGTATCGCAGAGGTCATGAGTTCGATTCCCGTTCAGTTAAGCCTGAATTTTTTCAGGTTTCCTCTTTTCACCTGCTCAAGTTGAAACACCTTCACTGTGATGGTCTGCATATAATTCTACTTTTTCTTCCACAGGACAAATACCGGAAAGCCTATTGTTGGTAATTACAGGTTAAAATAATTAAGCAAACAATTAAGAAAGAAGGTATTGCTTAATTTCGTGGTGTAGGAATAGGAAGGTGAAAAACTTGGCCAAGGCCAAATTCGCCCAGAAGCCTCCCAATTTCGGCGGAAAGAAGAATTCAGAAGTTACAGAAGTTGAAACCATTGCCTAAAAATAAGGGTTTTTTAACGGAATATTTTTAACTTTTTGGTAAGGTGATGTTTCTGCAATACACCAAAACTTTGCTGTTACAAAAACCACCTGCGAAAAGAAGTTGCCTTTATTTCTCATTATTTTGCAGGAAATAGTCGCTTTGTTTTTTACCAATTTTGTTTTTAAGAGCGGTAAATATTGTAAACACAAATTTATATCGCGGTAAGAGAACGGCGCAGCGTTTTCTCTCGCGGTGAGAGCACCGCGCGACGATTTCTCTCACCGCGAAGAAAAGATGTATCCACCAAAGCCTGTTTTCACCAAAGTTCTTATGAGTGTATTAACTGTCGCTCTAGCCTCGGGTGCTGTGTTCGGTAATGGTTCGATTCTGGCCGTCATCGCTCGGTTTCAGTCCTTTCGAACTGTTCCAAACATTCTTATCGCCAATCTCGCTTTTGTGGACCTCCTCAATGCAGCCATTAACATGCCCATTCACATGTTGTACACCATCTTGGAAGTGAGTTGGTTCAAGGGACAATCTTTGGCAATTGTCACCTGCTTCTTTAACCGGCTTTTTATTATCCTCAATCTTGCGTCGATGCTGGCTTTGATGGCAAACATGTACTTTGCAATCGCCTTCAAATTAACGTACTTCGCCTGGAAATCCAACAAGAAAGCTGTGGTCTGTTCGTTTCTAATCTGGTTCATCGGCACCCTAGTTGTGGTCTTGTACTCGCTTCCACTACTCTCCATCGATCTTGGTGACACTCATGTCATTGAATATCGAGCGGAGATCTACAAGCAAGGCAAGCAGTATGTCGCAGTGTTCATGGTTGTCTTCATCATTTGTGGCGGAGTGTTGCGCTTCCTGGTGACTCGTTCAATCAAGAAAAAGAAAGCAAAGGTATGCCAGTTGACTTATTAGTCTTTTTAAGAGTATTTCCCAAGAAACGTTTTCTGCTTGTTTTGAAAAGATCCTACCAAGACTGCATTTGGTAAGAGTAATGTGCGATTTGGAAGTCTTGCTTCTGCTGTGCCGAGCAACACAAGATCACATTAAGCTCGACTCTGACACGACGTTCAAAACAAAGTCGTGCCACTGCTATGCAGAACGACAACCTCGGCCTGCCTACAGCACACGCGGGAAGCGACTGATGTTAAGGTCTTTTAATCTCCTATTATATTTGTAAATGTTGACAAAAAAATTCTTCAAAGTCTTCGGAGTGTGCTTGAAATGCCTGTAAAATAAAGAAAAAACAAAATAAAGATACCTGTTTTTTCTTGAAAACTGAGCAGTATCCAAAATATAACTGACGGCTATAATTTAATGACTTGGATTGTGGTATTGTTCGTGCAAACGTAAAATGGGTAGGTGGAAGGAAATATTGAAGAAGCCAATGCGGCTTTTATTGCCGCTTGTTTTCGTGGCTTAGTCGCTCAAACTTTGCAAACAACACCGCTATCTAAACAGGCTGTTGAAAATATTCAAGCAAACCATTTTTTTTAATTTTTGTCTTTTTAATTTTTGTAGAGTTTTAATCGTCATGTTAGTATAATGATAACGAAAGGATAACCCACAATTGCGGAAATCGCGGTGTCTTGTTTGAGTTTCATACAGTAGGCAAAATAAACTTGATTTTGTCACATAGCAAAACATAACGTAGCGAATAAAAGAAAATGGCATGGTCACTACTAGCGAGTTCTTTTGCCTATGCTGAAGATAGACGAGTTAGATTGGTTAAATTATAAATAAAGTAAAACTAAAAATTAAGACGGGTCCACTTTCAACATTTTACGGAAACTATGTTTGAGTTCCCCAAACGAAAGACCTCAAATCAATTAATATCACTTTTTTAAGGCCTCCGTCCTGATTCTGTTAAATTTTGCACTCATAAGAGCATCTGAATTGCTTTTTTTTAGTTTAATTATTTTATTTTTTCCGATTAGCACATTCGTAACATTTTTGCTCATATTTTTAACAGTTTTCCTGCAGTTTGGATATTGCACCTTTTCACTTTTCATTCCCCATTCAACAAGAAGAAGAGCCCGTTTCTCTTCGCCCCTACTGTAATGTCAACACTGTTGTAATTTAAAAACGACATAAAAAACAATAGGGCCATTCATACGGGAGAAAATAAGACGCGTCTTATCTAAGACGCGCCTTAAATAAGACGAGAACTGTACCGTTTATACGGTCGCGTCCTACATAAGACGCAAAGATCCCGTTTTAATGGTTCGCGTCTTATTTTTGATACAGCCTCGTTTACATGCAATGTTACCATTAGCAACAATCCAAGATGGCGCGCTGTAGCAAGAAACAAAAGCGTGCTGTCATTATAAGAAGAAAGAGACTATTTTTAGATATGTTTCTTCAATTTTCAGAAGTCTTCTTTTCTTATGAAGACCATGCTGTTAAAGAAAATTTATAAACTCGGCGTTGCATAGAAAGAATACAACAGAAATTCGAGAAGAGTCGGTAATTTCCATTTTCCTGCAAAGAATAAGGAATTTTTTCTCCTCTAATGAAGTCTGTTTTGTTGGTGTCTTTTCTGGCGTTTTTGAGCACTGCGAAGCCATTTTGTTAGCCAGCGAGAAAGCGGTCAGTAACTCTTCAAACAATATGTGGCTGCTGTTACGCATGCGCACTTGTGGTTTACGTCTTATTTAGGATGCGAAAGCATTTATACGAGGAAGTTCATGTCTTATTTAAGACGGGGACAAATCAAGAACAGCTGAAAACCCTGATCTAAGATAAGGCGCGTCTTATTTAAGTCGCGTCTAAAATCGAACGCTTATTTTGTACTTTTTATACGTTCAGTTCGCGTCTTATTTAAGTCGCGTCTTAGATAAGACGCGTCTTACTTTCTCCCATATAAATGGCCCTACTATGAAGAACTTTAAGCTATTCAAATAGTTCTTAATTCAAAGCAGTTCGGCGCGTAAAATAGCTGACCACACCTAAAGTTTATATTTAGCGAACCCTTTACGTGCAACCAACGGTATTCCCAATGTAGGCGTGTACCGTGAATCCCATGTTACCCGGCAAAAAAAAAACATAGCTTTTCTCTTACTGCAGCTCCTTTATTTTTCTGTTGCCAGAGAGCCATTTTGAACTTACCTTCTCTGAAAGCTCAAGCCCGACTACAAGGCGACATTAAGGCGACGAAGACAATTGCCATGACGATAGCCGCCTACTTCTTTTCTTACGTTCCTGCCGTGGCGTATGCAGCGGTGGGTCAAACCGAAGAAAGCCTGACCGACTCCTGGTTTGGATTTCTCGCCTGGTATGCTATTTTCTTTTCCAGCGCAGTCAACCCGTTCATCTACTACCTTCGATCCCGCCGATTTCGCTCGGCTTTCAAGCAACTCCTCAACGACCCCTTTGGATCCAGCAAGTTCAAAGACAAGCAAAGTGGCTGTGGTACAGCAAGAGAGGAAATAAATCACGTAGGGGTTGGTACTACTAAGAAGAACGACAACGAAGACACCAGTGGCCTTCAGACTAATGAAAGCCAGGGGAGACAAGAGTATCATGGTAATCGAAGAAACGGAATGACGATTTCATCAATCCAGGTTCTACAGGAACATCTCTACGCCCTTGAAGGTAGCAAAATTAATCAAGTTGGAAGACCAAACCAGCGCCCAAAGAGTGAAGCCCCACGTTCGATTTCTGCTGCTTTTTCACATCCTGTCAGTGCGGGAATATTTCCCGCACAGCTTGCAATAGGATCTAGAAAGACCAACGAACAGAAAGTATTTGAAGCACAAAGACCATGTAACCCAACGACACGGCAAACAGGCAAGAAAAATGAAAAAGTGTCCGAGAAGAGGCGGTTGGATAAGAAGTCTACACGGGAACAACGAAAGCGATCTTCGTCCAGAATGAAAGTCTATCCAGTGGGCAATTCTCTTCGAGCTGGAGAACTGAAGGCATGGGGCAGTCTGGAGGCGATCGACATTGATGAAGAGGAGAAGACGATGGTGGTAGCTAAAGAGTTAAACAACACTGATAAAAAGAATGAAATATAACATCAAAATAACACCTCCGTATGGGACTAGCCAGTTTCTGACCTAAAGATTGGTTTGATAAGGTCATGTGCATGAGATAAAGGAAAACATTCAGTGACATAAATGTACGTGAAACTCGCTAGAGAAACTTCAGACAAGGAGAAACAGGGGCATTGGCCCGCTTGCTCAAAGCAGCGTAAGCTAACTCAGGAGGAATGTCAACTTTTTTACAAATCCAGTCTTGCAGACAGCGATGAGGTTCCTGTAAATTCTTTTTGCCCCTTTAATCCCAAGTTAGTGTTAACCTTTTTTCAAAGAACCAGGCCCTGGTCGAGAACCTTAAGATTTATTTATTTATTTATTTATTTATTTGTTATTTATTTACTCAATTCAATTACACAGATGATCAACAAAGGAAACAACTGACTAAAATCTAAGAGCTAAGAGTAGATAAAGGAAAAAATAAACGATATCTGCATAATTAGGCCAGTTTATACAGAACATTTTATAAAAGTTCCTTATAAATTCGGTATATATGAGTGACCAAGGAGAACTAACATGTGTACGTTTTTGCGAAATAACTGCCCATAAATTTCATACAGGTTAAACGGCCGCGAAACAGGGTCCATATCTGCTATGGGGTATTGATGGCGAGTATGGGATATGGGGACTCTGGTCTAATAAACAATTAACGTTTTTACAAACTTCTCATCTGACATAATAATCTTTGATAGCTTGTAAGGAGAAATCATCAACTAGTTGACTTTGAATTCTTCGACCCAATACAGCAAAGGATAGTTTAGTTTTTGAGCTTTAAATCAAAAGGATAAGGGGACAGACATTATACAAAAATTCAAAGTAGTGTAAATCGTTTCGTATGTTACTTTGAAAATCAATTTTTCAACCAATATAATGGAACCAAACCTGAACTTCACGGCCGATACATCGACTATTGTATTGACGCTACTTCATCCAGCAAAGAAGAACTTAATCATGTTAGAACCTCTGTCCTCTGTCCACTCCTTTCGCTCGGCACTGAAATATACCTGGGAAATTTCCCAAACTTCAGTCGCTTTTCTTGATATCAAAGTTTCAATTAACGGCAACGGCCCATCTACCAGTGTGTACTGCAAACCTACAGATTCCCACAGTTATTTGTTGCATTCATCTTTGCACCCTTCCCACATCAAACACACCATCTACTTCTCTCAGTTTCTTAGAGTTTGACGTTTAGGTAGTGATGATTCCGATTTTTCCAACAAATCAGAGGAAATTTGCTAATTCTTCAAGAAGCGCGACTGTCCTGATTCTTTTGTCAACACGGCTCAAAACCGTGCTCAACAGATTTATCGACCGTCAGCACTGCAAAAATCACAGAAGAAAAAGACCGAGAGAATCCCATTTACGCTCACATATCATCCACATAACCTCGCAGCCAATGAAATGACTATGAAACAGGTAAAATCTTTTACAGCCCCACTGATTTCATTTAAAGGCGACAAAAACATTAATTGGGAACTTTCTGATGATCAACCCGAGACTTTTAAATGTGCTCAAAAATGATGCAACAGTTGTCCTTTTATTCGCAATGCGGACAAAACCGGGACAAATAACAAGATCCAAGCGATCGATTAAAATCACTGGTCGCTTTACATGCACCTCTACAAATGTTATCTATTGCGTAACATGCACTTTTCTGTAAAACATATACATTGGCGATACAGGGAGGAGACTAGGCTACCGTTTCCGCGAACACCTACGAGACGTTGAATGAAATGACAAGGACGCATCCAAACCAGTCGCCTGACACTTCAACCTCACTGATCATTCAAGCCAACAAATGACGATCTGCGGTCTTTCCCTATACCAGGGCAACCCGGAAAGCCGTAAAACTCTAGAAAAAAATTCATTTTTAACCGACGAAGTCGGATTGTGTAGGGAGGGAAAGCGGAAAAGACGGCGGGCCGGTAGGGCAGGCGAGTGTCGGCGTCCGTAAAATTACATCGTGTACACCTCATAAGGTGTGTATTTGCTAAAGAAGAAGAGCGGGCGAGTCGCCATTTTGAATTGGCAGTTCAAGAAAGGTGACGGAGGTTTGGTGGAAGTTTTGCTTTGACTGTGTTGTGGTACATATTTTTGCTGATCTCTAAACAAAAAGAGAAGACGTTGTGCACAGACATCAATAAGTACACACACGCACGCACGATAGGACAAGGGTCCACAAGAAAGTATCGCAGCTATAGCACACGGTGAGCGTTGTTAGGTTTTGGCTGGACCCTTGCCTATCACGAAAGGAAATACTGAAATACCAGAGAAATACTAGTCAAAAGAAGGACTGATAATAAGAGAAGGTGAAGTCTATTAGCACTGTTGATACTGGTGGGACCAAAGTGTAGCTTAGACATCGTGAAAGAGGTGACGGTGGATCCGAAGAAGGTGAGCGATCGATAATATTCTTATTTGAAAGTCATGATATTTTTTCTTGCAATATAGAGTCGTCGTAGGGGCGCATAATATTTATGTAAGAGGGAAAGAATCGTTAAATGTTATGAAAGGAAAATTCTGGTGTATGTTGTTGTGATTATTTCACTTGGAAAGTATCTATCTGCCAACGTTAAGAAAGGCTATTCGCAGGTGGGAAATGAATTACTACACGAGGCTGGATCTTCTTGGATAGTATAAGCGGCACAGAAGGATATATCAATTAGTCTTTTTATTTTTTCTGCTTTACTTTTAATTTTGAACCGATTTGTTCAATTTTAGAGTTCGAGACAACTTGCTGATTCTTACAGGGAGTCCCGGAAGAGCAAACCGGATTTAACGATTACGTCATAAGAAATGCTTTAACGTGTTTGAGATAAAGCCACGAATTCGCTTTTAGCTAATTTCTCCGTACTCCGACGATGTGTTTGTTTTATCGATAATCATGTTTTGATAGTGCCATATTCACAACAGTATATAAATACATCGTTCACAGCTCTCTGTAAAAGCATGTTCAGTTGGGACAAATTTATATCGACATTTAACTTTTTAGTTTAATTCAACAAAATTCAATATTCAAAGCGATAAGACAGATGCGCTGAGTCATCAGATTTTAAACATTAGGTCATTCGGTAACGCAAAAGGCAAAATACTGTCACAATTTTCGTCACGCCGGTTTGCACGTTGAGCCAAGTGAAAATATTTATCGAGGGTGGAGTGGGTCGAAAAGACTGGTAAATGCCTGTAATGCCCTTTCTTGTACCCTGTACGATAGAGACGAAAATAGAGTTAACAGGGCCTGTAGTTCCGGAGCGAAGCCTTTGTTTCGTGAAAAATACACCTGATCACATAGCAATGATTTATTTCGTGTTTGCATTCACGAGTTGGCTCAAAGGACCCTTTGACATGATAAAAGGGAACTGTGCACAAAGCGTGGTTCCCAGGCATGGGGAGGAGTTAAATTCTTTTGGGCTGTTAAGATGCCCATACTGACCAATCGTAAGGATGTGGTCACTTTATTGGGAATTTTATCGCCCATTTATTGAAATGCATCTGTTTTGAGAGTTGTGACGGTTATTTGTTCATGATTTTGAGGAAGACTGACGAAAAGACAGCGAAAAATGATCTTGAGTGAAAAATGAGGTTGTGAGCGTAGTCTACGGACCTATGTTTGGTGAGGAGGGGGTGAATAATTCAGTTGATCTCCTTTCCATGGTATTGGTCGCCTTTTCAGTTGGTCAAATTTCAGCGTTGGTTGCTGTACTTCTGTAAGTCTGAGAGAAACTTTGTTCACAACTGCCACGCCAGCACGGGAGCCAGACGGCACGGTTTTGCAGCCCTCAGGAGTACTTGTTATTTTCATGGGACGTACAGTTAAGCACTTTTGCTGCAACTTGCTGTTACAGACGCTTGAATGTTATCGAAAGTGCAGTCACACACGCCTCGCTTGCTTTGTTTTCGAAACGAACCAACACTTCGTCGGTTCTGCACGCATTGCGGGCCTATGTTTCAAATCGGCACACTTAATCCCCACGGTAGCCTGTGAACAGGCTCTCCAGTCGGGGAAAAAGCAAAGAAAACAAAGGGCGCGAAAGAGCAAAGAGATGGGTAGGGATGGGGAAGAACTGGGAGGGGGAGAGGGAAGGGTGCGCCCCCCCCGTCCTCTTCCCCAGTCTACGCTCGGCTCGCTCCGCTCGCCTTTTTTCAGTTTCGCGCTTTTCCCCACCGCGGAGCCTGTTCACAGGCTATATCAACGAACGCTTTTCATTCAACTAATTCAGTCTTGTTTTCACGTTGCCAGGTTCGTACCAATAGCGTAGCTCCACCATTCTCCATATAAACCAAGTGCAACCCACAATTTCTTTACTCGCTCTGACGAATAGCCTACGCCGCAGACGGCGGGAATATCTGACGGAGGGCTAAGGCTCAAAACGTCAGCTTTCAATTTCTTTACGGTGGCCAATTTACCTAGTCAACTCAGTTGATAAATCCAAAGTTTTCTGTTTCAGTTCTTGTTTGAGTGTTGAACAAAGTTTGATTGCCATTAAAAAATCGTACCACATTGTTACCGGGTGAGGTTGAGTCCCTTTGACTTAGGCCTAATGTATAAAAGAAACCAATACACTTTATTCATGAATAGCAATATTAGTAATAATTTATAGCCTATTTATTCGTATAAATTTAGAAACTATGGATAGGATCTCAAAGTATGAGGATTCAGATGAAAGCTATTAGTCATACTATTGTGTGCAGCACCATTATGATTCGACTGGGAGGCTGATTTTTCTATGAGCATAATTAATGAGACAAAGCGGCGTTGACCATCTCTCATAAAACTCAGACGAGATGCATAGTTGTTTTGTAGCCACTTTAATCATAGCAATCGGAAAACTACGGTATGAATGACTAATTTGCAAAAGATCAAGGGCATTTTGCTCGTCAAACACATATCAGCGAGGAAACAGTGGCCAATGAGCGAAACAGGATCGTGTATTCGCAATGAGCACGGTGAATGTTATTTTTCTGGGATGTGGTTTTATTACCACTATTAAGTAACGACACTGAAATTGTTCTGGAAAACAATTAAAAACGCGTTATACTTCAGAGAACACATTTGCAGGAAATCATCGAGTAACAGAGAATTCTTTTTTTGAATACGCGATCAGAATATACCGACTTGAAAAACCTCTAGATCTGAATAACACAAGTTATGGTCATCAGGTGATGTTTCTGCCGAACAAAAGAAAAAATTCGCCTCCCACAAACCACCTAAAAAAAGGGGTCTTTTTTACTTCCTTGGCAAGCCTTTGCCTGTCGAACTTTTCATGTAAATTCAAAACCTTTTGCTCATTTGCATTAGATTCGGTACGTGAAAAACGGGCCTAACTTCTCAACTTTAAGTTGAAACGTAAGTGAGCCACTAATTTTCACACGACAAATGTTCATCTGGAACATGCAAATCTCAAAAGAATTTTTTCCAAATGTTCCAAAAAAATTTAGCAGATAAAATACGCAATTAGGAGAGAGCTGTCCCTGGTTGCAAACACATTGCAAGTGTAATAGACTGGAACAAAGGGGTCCTCGTTGGAGGCATTCTATAGAGATCGTGTCTAAAAGTACACACGAGTGACCACGAGTGACCATGAATGACCACGAGTGACTACGAGTGACCACAAGTGAGAATGCATCAAAATATTTTGCTGATGTCATGATGGCGTCATCATTACAGAATTTTATCAAATAATCACTATTTCACGGCAAACTGATTCGACATTTCCGCCATTTCTGACTGAATGGGGGAGGAGCTAGGGGACAGATAGGGAGGGGGATGGGGGGTACAAACTTCCCGTCACCCGCACCCTTTAATCTCGGTTCCCGCCACTTTTCTTAACTTTTTCTTCCCGCGCTTTTTTCCGACTCTCGTACACCTCCCTCTCTCTTTTCTACCTGGAGTCCCAAATTCTAAAAATTAAACGAATTATGTCATATTACAGGGGAAATTGGGCTCTCACATATAAGAATCATAAAGCATTAAAGATTGTTGAAATTGACATTCACTACCTGTCAATTCTGTGCTTTTCTCCAGGCTTGGTTTTTTCTCTTTAAAATATTTCCTTAAATCACGTACTTTCACAAAAAACCTTTTTGTTAATTTTTATATTTGTCATTTTCACTTTCTTTCCTTTTTTCGCCCTTGTTCTCTGGTAACCTTCGAAGAAGGGGGGTGGGGTAGGGAGGGAGGTGGACAGAATTTGGGACTCCGGGTAGAAAAGAGGGAGGGAGGTGTACGGGAGGCGGAAAAAAGCGCGGGAGGAAAAAGTTAAGAAAAGTGGCGGGAACCGAGATTAAGGGGTGCGGGTGGCGGGACGATTGTATCCCCCATCCCTCTCCCTCTCCCTTCCCTAGCCCCTCTCCATTCAGTCAGAAATGGTGGAAATGTCGAATCCAGGTATTAAGGTCTCAAGAAACGGTCAGTTTTCCTCGATTATTTGATAAAATGATGTAATGATGACGTCATAATGACATCAGCAAAATATTTTGATGCATTCTCCCTCGTGGTCACTCGTAGTCACTCGTGGTCACTCGTGGTCACTCGTGGTCTACTCGTGGTCGCTCGTGGTCACTCGTGGTCATTCGTGGTCAGTCGTGGTCAGTCGTGTGTACTTTTAGACACGATCATTCTATAGATTGCAGGGGTGCTTACGTAATAGCGGAGCCTGCGGGCAAAGCCCGCCAGCGGAGCTCCATTGCTAAGGAAATTTGGTAACCTATCGATCCGAGAAATTTTGGTCCTGACGTAATAGTCACGTGACCGTCAGTCCGCACAGACTCTGCGGGAGCGAGAGGGGAGTTCCAAGACAAACCGACGGAGGGTAGAGAATGCCATCTTTTCTTGGCGGGGAATCGCGCGATGCTTCTGGGCAACCGGCGTTTTTCTTGTCGGGAAATCGCATGACCATCGTCGCTTTTGAAAAAGAGGTTTCTTTAAAAGCTTAAGCTTCTTTAGCAAAACGATTGTTCGAGAGTACTGAAGTTTTATACTTGACAAAAAAAAACATCTAAAATCTATAAATGGAAAGAAAAAGTTCAAAAGAATACTGGTAGAAGGCGAAAAGTTCAAGTTACGAAACCTCCCTTCAAAACTTCATCGCTTTGTTTTCTTCACGGCGGAGAGTTTGCCCTGTTCTGAAACACAAACGAGTAAGTGAAGTTTTTAAAGGGTCTAAGGAATATGATTTTGAGTATTACGGTGAAAGAAATTATGTTTTGAAATGAAAATTTCATTTATGTCATTAGAAATGTGTCATTTACTTTTGACTTTAAAAAATTATTAGAAAACGCGCTCAGATTTGTGACAGATTCTTGAATATTTTGCCATGCTCAGCCGATTTCACTCGCGTGGACCGACCCACGATTTTGGAAGTGTAACGCGAATTTCATTTAAGTATAAACTTACGGGTTTTCGAATAAACTTTTTTCAAAAACGATTTCTCTGTCCATTGTTTTGTGTTTGTTTACTCATAACAGTAGGTCTAAGCACAGTCGCAGGAAAACTGTACAAGCTTTGCTTTTAATTTTGACCGCCCGGTCCATGTCTTTGTGCAACTTGTCCTAGAAGTTTTCAATAGTAGTAATCTGTTAAGCGAAGCAGTTGTCGGTTTAAAGCTTTTTTATCCCAAAAGCTTCCGAAAACAGTTTTGTGCGTTCCTCAAAGCGCCTAACTTTATATAGGCTTACTTCGCATCCGCAAAACTTATGCCGGCATAATTTAAAATGTGTTTGGTGTTTGTTCGTTTTGAATCTTGATGGCCTCTAGTTAGAGATCGAAATATAACAGTTATTTGAGAAACTATAAGCGAGGCAGTTGTCGGTTTATTTCATTTTCCTCAGTTTAAAAACTCCTAAATTTCGGCTTTAGTTTTGCTAATTTGATAAACCGACACAGCCATTGTAAATGCACAGCCCACCACACAAACGGAGGATGGTAAGCCTGTGGTCTATTTCACTGGAAATGTTTTCGGGAAAAGATGGAATAATTTTCTCGTAGTACCCATGCGGTGTGTTTGGAAAAATTTTGCCATTCCATTCGGCGGAAAATTCTCCTCGGTTTTCTGCAGCCTAGTACCCAGGTGATCTCTTCTCGCTCACTCGACTTGGCACAAAATTTCGTGACGTCATCGAATGACATACCCCTCCGGGGGCCTCATTCGGTGACGTCACGACATTTCGTACCAAGTCGAGTAGTGTGAGCAGGAGGAGAACGTGTGATCGAGTACTAGGCTGGGTTTTCTGATACAAATGGAAAGCCCTCTCTGACAAATGGTACATACTCGTCCCGTTATAATTTTTTTTGTCGACAAATTGTACTGTTCCATAGGCGAAAAATTCTCATCGGTTTTTTTTTTCAGGCAAGTGGAAAGCGCTCGGGGTATCCGGTCGATGCCGTTAGATGTTACGTAATCAGGATTGCGTAATCACGAGACAGCTGTCCGCAGTTGCTAAACATATTGAATGTGCATAATAGGCTGTGCACATGAACACCTTTTTTTTCCTGATAATAATAAACAGATTTCTTCATTTGAGACAGTTCGTTACAACGTATTTGAAATCAATGAACATAGCAAGGAAAGGGATTGGGGTCAAAAAGGGGCATTGGGATCAAAGGGGTTGAGATCTGAGATCACAAAACAGGCGGCATTGGCATCAGAAATCAGGCGGTAAAAAATGGAGTCTACCTACACTCGATGCGATTGATATTATGTAAACAGGATTCCGCCGATGTTACCTTTGTATTCAAGAAACAGCTGTTCGTGCTTCCCACGCACATTGCACGTGTCACCGGGCGTGTGCTTTCTGTGGCCAAGCCGTAATGTTGCACCATATAATTACGTAAACACCCTGCAATTATAAAATGTCTCATATGAGGATCCCTCCTTTTCCTGGTAATAATTAATATAAAAATAATAAAAAATAATAACATTAGTTTGCATTATATTTTAAACGCATATTATTACCTTTAGATTCGCCCCCTAATACCTTACCCTGTAAACCACCTCATGGCCCCAAGACAGGATATAACCCAGCCCTCAAACCCCCTCCCCTTTTACATCTCGCTTAACCCCATTTTAACCATTAAAAGAACGAAAAAAGATTAAATTTTCTCTCTCCCCTCCATCAACAAGTTTCCTCTCATCCCACCTTAAAACAGGATGAACCCCCCAACCCCATTTATGTCAATTTGAGAACGAACAGGTTTTATATTTCCATTGACAAGTTCCTCCTTCAACCCTGACACAAGCCAATTTATCTCGACTACAGAACGATATAATTTTTACTACCATTTACAAATTCCCTCTTACCCAACCGTAAGATTCACCTTCAAATGCCTTACCCTGATAACCATCTCATAAACCAAAGACAATACTAAACCCCTAACTTCCCCCCCCCTCCAAAGCTTTTTAACCCCATTTGAACCATTTAAAGAACGAAAATACATGTACTAACTTAAACTCTTCCTTCCACTGGCAATTAATATTCTCCATTTACCCCATTGGAAAAGTCACCCATACTTGTCTTGACCCCGTGTACCATCCTTTCACCCCTGTAGCTAAACTCCCAGGTATACAAAGGGTTATTTAACCCCCCCCCCCCAACCCCCAAGGGATTTTTTCTTTCTTTAATTCTAAACGAGACAAGAAAGTAGCACCAGGAAACTCCAGAAAGCTTGACCACACCCTCTCATTTAAACCTGATTAAGGGAAGCCTCGAGCCATGCGGCCCATACTGCCGAAGCTTATCTCGGTTTCGGTAGCATTAAGCAGCTAGGAATATTTCTACTCCCCCCTGAATGGGATGCTAGTCCATCGCAGGTTTACCCACCAGCATTATGTCGCCGGTACCCATTTATACACCTGGGTGGAGAGAGGCACTATGAGAGTAAAGTATCCTGCCCAAGAACACGGCGCAGTAACCCCGGCCAGGTCTCGAACCCGGACCGCTCGATTCGGAGTCCGGCACACTAACCATTAGGCCGCCGCGCCTCTCACTAGAACCTGATTACGACCATATATATTATAAACCTATTTTAACACGCTTTTAAAGCGAATATAGAAATGAAAGATTTTTACCATTCTGCCAATTTGCATCTTACCTAGAGTAATACCCCTAGCTCTCGACTCTATACACCTTTTCATTCCTTTTACACCATACCAAATTCATTTTAATTCCTTTTCTTTCATTTTTACCCAAATAGATTTTATGTTTTTACACAACGAATCAGATTATCACCCACGCATAACCCAAATTCATTATGCTTATTTTAATCTTATTCCTATACTAGACACAACAACTCTTTCCTAACTATGGCTACTGCAGAGACTACAGAAGAATCAACTTTACTATTCTATGCTTCGCACATCCGACCTCTCAACAGACAACAAATTTCCAACCGGCGTTTACAGCTCTTCAACCTACTTAATGGCGATTTATTTTATCCTTTAAACATCTGGCCAAAAGACATTAAAGCACTTTTTTGGAAAAAACCCATAGGAGACTGTGACACTTTCAAACTCTTATTATTTTTCATTGGCAATGGCTGCTCACCTTGTATAATTGCAGAATGGATCTTAACTTCGCAAAACTGGGCCCCGCAATCCAAAGGAGAAAAGCGAGCAAGGCAAATAGATTTTGTCAAAGCTAATCTTGGTTCCAAAAGTGACAGATGGTTCTATTTTGACATTCACCATGAAGAATGGCTGTACCTAAGCGGAGAAAAAAGAGAGTGCAACATTGATTAAAGTTACCGTGAATGTTTCACCATTCTTATTACATTTTTTTCTGGAATAAAAAGTATTTTTAAAATCTAAAACAGAAGAACGAAAAATAAGTAATATATCAAGATTACTCCTACTCATGTACATTACATGTATATGCAACATTACAACATTTTAACCTAACCCTTCCCCACCTTACAAAACCTCAACCAACCCCACAAGTTAAGCTATTTTTCTACTACATGAAATAATTTTTACCTCCAAATTTAAATTTTTACTTGCCCTCAGGTCTAACGCGAATCCATAAACCTTAATCTAAACTCAAATTTAAACCAAAAAGCAATTTTGCCTTGCCCCCTTACCTTAAATTTTCCCCTTAGAGATAGTTTACACTACTCTCAGCTTAAACCAACCAAGGAAATCCTTTCCCTACCCTCTAACCTAAAGCCTTTCCCCAACTTTAAACCTTAAACCTGTAATATAACATAACATAAAACTGTTTGTAGGTTTTAACATACAAGCTAAACCTTAATGATGTTTTAAGATATTCTTATTAAATGTTTTGTTATTACTACTATTTTATTATTCTGTGCTAAATTTCAAATTTTATTTTGGTAACAATTACTTAATATTTTATTTGATTTTATTCATTTTATTATTTCATTTCATTTGTGCTGCCTTGTGTTGGACGTGGCTGCATCGCAGTCTGTTGGTCCCTCAACGCTAGTGCAAATTTTATCTTTGTTTTAATTTTACTCTGTTATTTCTGTTACTTTTGCCATTTCCTGCACTACCTTGTGGTAGACGTGGCTGCATTGCAGTTTGTTGGTCCCTCAACGTTAGTGCAGAGTTTTATTTCATTTCACACTTTTTAGTACTGCCTTGTGATGGACGTTGGCTGCACTGCAGTTTGTTGGTCCCTCAACGCTAGTACATTTATTATTTTATTTGACATGTACATACAACATTTCCCCTTCCACATGCATACTTCTCCCCTCCTTATTCCCACTATTTTTAGTGGAGACTTGGGAACCCATTAGCTTGGGATTCCATACATTAACACCTGGGATGCCACAAAGGTTGCTAGTGAAACTACTGGTTTTGTTAGCTTGTTTTTTTTTTTTTTTTTTTTTCGACAAAAGCCCTCTCTGACAAATGGTACATACTCGGCCCGTTATAATTTTTTTTGTCAACAAATTGTACTGTTCCATAGGCGGAAAATTCTCATCGGTTTTTTTCAGGCAAATGGAAAGCGCTCGGGGTATCCGGTCGATGCCGTTAGATGTTACGTAATCAGGATTGCGTAATCACGAGACAGCTATCCGCAGTTGCTAAACATATTGAACGTGCATAATAGGCTGTGCACATGAACACCTTTTTTTTCCTGATAATAATAAACAGATTTCTTCATTTGAGACAGTTCGTTACAACGTATTTGAAATCAATGAACATAGCAAGGAAAGGGATTGGGGTCAAAAAGGGGCATTGGGATCAAAGGGGTTGAGATCTGAGATCACAAAACAGGCGGCATTGGCATCAGAAATCAGGCGGTAAAAAATGGAGTCTACCTACACTCGATGCGATTGATATTATGTAAACAGGATTCCGCCGATGTTACCTTTGTATTCAAGAAACAGCTGTTCGTGCTTCCCACGCACATTGCACGTGTCACCGGGCGTGCGCTTTCTGTGGCCAAGCCGTAATGTTGCACCATATAATTACGTAAACACCCTGCAATTATAAAATGTCTCATATGAGGATCCCTCCTTTTCCTGGTAATAATTAATAGATTTCTCAGGATAGCTTGTCTTTACAACCACAGTTGTCGTGTTTTTCTTTCTTAAGGAACTTTCTGTAAAGGTAAAAACGGGAAATATTGTCACCGACATCTGCTTAAAAAAACATAGCCCGGGTTCTCCGATTCCCTAATTTTAAAACGAAGTGTACCGATAAAGCCAATAAAGTTCTGTGTGCTTTTACAGCTATTTGCGTGGTAAAAATGGTGACCACTCCTGATGTTGAAGGTCATTAGATTAAAGTAAACGCCTGGAACGGCTGATAAAATAGCCGGAACAAATTACTAAGCAGTGTTTTCAAGAACCTACAATTGTTTAATTGACTACTTTTATACCTATAAGTATGACCAAGACCTCTACTGATTTATTTGCTCTCTCAATTTTTTATCGCAAAATCTCCATTCTAAAAACAGCCTACTCGCAAAAGACATCGGCCCCTCTCCAGGTTTACACTTCTTCTCATGTTCTCCCGCATTTGTCTTATCACTGTTTTTTTAGTCGCTCTACAAGCTCAAGCTCGACTCCAAAGCGATATTCAAGCCCACTAAGACCATCGAGATCACGATAGCTGCCTACTTCTTCTCGCATGTTCCTCCCATCGTGTATCCAGCAGTGGGTAAAGCGGTTTTGTATAATACTTATAGCGCCCTGGACAAGTATAATTATTGTAAAGAGCTGATAAAGAAAAAAACTCTAATATTTACATTAAAATAACGACCGGGCAAAGTTACGAAAAAAGATATTAGGAAATTTCATGGTAGAAAAAATAGAATAGGAAGATGTCTATGTTACATTAAAAAGCGACATAAATGCAATCCTCGTCCAATAGCGTTCTAATCTCTTAAATCTCTCAAAGAAATTTGTGACAGTCGGTAAGGATAATTCAGAATTTACAGCCGGGCAAAACCTATAACACTAAAATAAAGTTATTAACAGAATAATTTTAGCTGTTTGATCAGGTGATGTTTCTACAAAAGAACAGAACTGCACTTTCGAAAAACCACCTGCAAATAGGTCCCTTTTTATTTCCCATCATTTCACAGGAAGTATTGAAGAACTTTTGTTTTTGCCAGCTACATGTCTGAGGATCTGAGAGTAGTAAATCTTGTAAACAGAAATTATCGTGGGGCGCGGAGCGGCATTTTTTCTCGCGGCTAGAGCACCGCGCAAGGTTCTCTCCAGCAGCGTAAAAAAGATGTATCCACCGAAGCCTGTTTTCACCAAAGTTCTCATGAGCGCATTAACAGTCGCTCTAGCCTCGAGTGCTGTGTTCGGTAATGGTTCGATTCTGGCCGTCATCGCTCGGTTTCAGTCCTTTCGAACTGTTCCAAACACTCTTATCGCCAACCTTGCTGTTGTGGACCTCTTAAATGCCTTCATCAACATGCCCAGTCATATGTTGTACACGATCTTGGAAGTGAGTTGGTTCAAGGGACAATCTTTGGCAATCATCACCAGCTTCTTTAACCGGCTTTTTATCATCCTCAATCTTGCGTCGATGCTGGCTTTGATGGCAAACATGTACTTTGCAATCGCCTTCGACCTAAAGTTCTTCGCCTGGAAATCTAACAAGAAAGCTGTGGTCTGTTCCTTTCTGATCTGGTTCATCGGCACCCTGGCGGTGGTCTTGTTCTCGCTTCCACTACTCTCCATCGATCTTGGTGACGCTCATGTCATTGAATACCGAGCGGAGATCTACAAGCAAGGCAAGCAGTATGTCGCAGTGTTCATGGTTGTCTTCATCATTTGTGGCGCCGTGTTGGGCTTCCTGATGATTCGTTCAATCAAGGAGAAGAAACAAAAGGTATGCCGATTGTCTTATTAGCCTTCGTAAACTGTATTTCCCCAGAGGCCGTTTTCATTAGGTCCATTGATTAGTTTTTCTTTCTCTTATTTATCTATTTTAATAGATTTCGGTGTTTTAATTTTTAGTATCACAAATGACATTGGAATTTATTTCATTATTTATTTATTTTACATATATTTTGCATCAAACGATGGATATTTTACACATCAAGTGTACTAAGATTAGGTAGACGGAGCAGAAACGGCAACGTTTACATCTCCGGATTTCCAGCTCATACAACGAAAAGAGAATATAAATTGGATTTTAAAAAATACCAGCTAAGAACCAGATTTTCATTACAAAAAGAAGAGAATTTGTAATGAACAGCTGTTATCTCAAACAGTTACGCTTATTGTTACCTACAACAAACTTACTTTTAACGCATAAACGGCCGCATATCGTCATAACCTTTATCGACAAAATGTGTTTTTGATAAACAACTTATGTAGGAGGCAAAATTGACCTAGAACAATCCGATCAATTTGACAAGAGTTGCAAAAGGAAAGCGAGGAAATTTTTCTCACGAAATGGAAGGAAAATTTGACATTAAAACTGGTTGCTACTTTGTCTTAAAAATTCCCTACTACCTCGAATTTACAAACGCACTTAGCCGGAGAAACGGAATACAGGGGCACCCAACGAGTAAATTTTGGCGAAAAACTTGAAATATCAATTTCTGTTTTTTTAGATTGTTTCAGAGCATTTTCTAACAAGGCGTATTTGTCGTAAGGTAAAACAGATTTATCTGTTGGGCATTTTTAAGCGGAAAATTTAGGCCACAGAGAATTTTAGGAAACAAAGTCCTATCCGCCGGCACAAAAAGTTGGTCTAGCTATCGTTTTTTCTCGATAATTAACTGAAAATTCTGAATTGTACACATGACCCAAATCCGAAATCAATTTTGCAATAAGGATTTCGGAAGTGGAAGGGAAGTTTAGTTTCCATGATGCAGAGGATGGTTTAGAAATAAAATTTGGGTGTTTGTGTCTTCAAATGGAAGAAATCTTTCGGCCGTCAATGAGTTAAACATGTACTAAAATTAAAAATATTTTCTAAGACTAATTAGCAACAGATATATTTGATGTGAATGTCTTCGTCCTCTCTGTAATGTTTGTTAATGTTTAAAAAAACAGTTCTTAGAAAATTTTCGAGGTGTGATCGATCTTTGTGCAATAATGAAAAAAAAAATATAGAAGAACTCTGTCATTTCTTGATAAATGAGGAATATTCCAAAGCTAACTGATGAAAGCTATTATTTAATGACTAAGCTAGCGGTATTGCTTGTGCAAAGGTATAATGAGTTGGTGGAAGAAAACGTTGAAGAGGCCCACGCGGCTTTCATAATTGGCCGCTTGTTTCCGTGGCTTCGCCGCTCAAACTCTGCTTTCAAGTGAACAACACTGCTGTCTAAGCAGGCTGTTAAATATATTTGAGGAACCCATTTTTGATTTTAACCTAGCTTTCATTTTGTAGAAGAGTTTTAATCGTCAGATCATTAAAACGATGACCCACGATCGCGAAAACCGTAGGCAAAATACAGTGAAAGCTCCCCTCCCGATCACTCTCGTAAGCGACCAGCTCTAGTTACGACCAGCATTGTGAAACCCCGTTTGACTTGCCACTTAAACTCTGTAATGAAAAGCTCTCGTAAGCGACCGCTCCGGTAAGCGACCGCGACCACTTTTGTGAAATACCAACGGGCTTTTTCCTTTGTTTTTAAGTTCTCGTAAGCGACCACTTGGTCAACACTTTAATAAAAGCACTCGGTTCTTGTTCAAATTTAGAGTAATATATAACACAAGTGCTAGTGGTTTTTTGACTTGTACCTACGCGGACCTCTTCTGTGGTGGGCAATAAAAACTATTAGTAAGCATTAACATAGGCCAAGCTTTAAACTAAAAGCTCTTGTAAGCGACCACTTCTATTGTTTGATCATGTGGTCGCTTACGAGAGCCCATTCTCGTATAAGTGACCAGCTCTAGTTGCGACCACTTTTCTGAACGGTTCCCGAGGTGGTCGCTTACGAGAGCTTCGACTGTAACTTGATTGTGTCGCATAAAAAAATAGAACGTAGCGAAAAGAAATCATATAAACTTATTGGTAAAAGAAAATGGCAAGGTTACTCCTACTGAGAATTCTTTTACTTTTTCTGAAGTTACACATTATCGGTCATAATTATAACTAAAATACAAATAAAAATTAAGACGGACTATTTTCAACACTCTTTAACGAAACCAGGTTTGACTTCAACCGAAGACCTCAAGACCGATGTTGCTTGTGAAGACCTCTATTAAATTTTGCACTCATGACAACATCCGAGTTCCTTTTTCATTCAAATCTAATATTTTAGTTTTTCCTATTCGCGCGTAGTTTAGAAGCGTTTGTATGCAGTTATATTCCACTTTTTTACTTTTTGCTTTCCCATTCAACAATAAGGAGACCGGGTTTCTCTTGGCCCCTACTGTGTTTTCAACACTGTTGTCACTTTTCAACAGCGTAAATAAAAGAGCTATTAAACCATTCAAATAGTTCTTCATTTAAATAGTTCGTCGTGAAAATGGCTGACGGCACCTCAAATTTATTTTAGCGAAACCACCACATGTACCCCGCGGAGTCTTTGAACTGTATTCCCACGGTGAGCGAGTACTGCGCATTCAATGTTACACAAAAGCAGAGCGTAAATCTTACCACACTTTGACTATTTTTCTGTTCACAGAGAGCAGTTTTTAACTTACCTGCCTTACAAGCTCAAGCTCGACTACAAAGCGACATTAAGGCTACTAAGACTATTGCCATCACGATAGCTGCCTACTTTTTTTCTTATGTTCCTGCGATAACATATGCAGCGGTGGGTCAAAAGGAAGAAAGCCTGACCGACTCCTGGTTTGGATTTCTCGCCTGGTATGCTATTTTCTTTTCCAGCGCAGTCAACCCGGTCATTTACTACCTTCGATCCAGCAGATTTCGCTCCGCCTTCAAACAATTCCTCAACGATCCCTTTGGATCAGGCAAGTTCAAAGAGAAGCGAAGCGGCCGAGGTAAAGGGAGAGAGGAACGAAGCCATGTAAGGGTTGATACTACTAAAAAGAAGAACAACGAAGACACGAGTGGATCCCAAACTAATGGAAGGCCGGCGAGGCAGGAGTATCATGGTGAACGAAGAAATGGGATGACAATTTTCTCAATCCAACTCCTGCAGGTACATCTCTATGTCCTTCAAGATAGCGAAACTGACCTAGGTGGAAGACCAAACAAGCAGCCAAAAAATCAAGATCTAAGTTTCACGTCCGCTGCCCTTTCACAACCCATCAATTTAGGATTGATTCCTTTAGCACAGCTGGCAACAGAAGCTAGAAAGTCATATGAACAGAAACTGCTTGAGGGACAGAGGCCAGGTGAGCCAAAGATAGAGCAAGCAGGCAAAAAAAGGCGGGTGAAAGACGAGTCTACACGTGAACAACGAAAGCGTTTTTCATCCAGAATGAAAGTCTATCCACTGGGCGAGTATCCTCGAGCTGAAGATCTCACCCAATGCCAAGAAAATAATGCAAAAATACAGGAGAAGTTGGAAAGCACGCAAAACGCCATGACCCTTGTAGAAGGAAAGCAGGCTTGGGGCGGCCTGGAGGAGATTGGCACTGATGAAGAGGACAAGACAATGACAGTAATTAAAGAGTTCCATAATGGGGAGGAATTGTGGTAAGTTTCAAAATTAGAACGTTTGTCTCCAAACCCTAGTCCCTTTAATACCAATACATTGCGAAAATTTGACCGCTTGCTGCTGCCCTTCGTGAGTAAAATTACTACGAGAAACAACCTTTGCTACCACAACATGTTAATTCTGCTGATGTAAGCTGACTTAGTCTAGGCAGGGATGGTATCATCCAGGGGGGTACTCCCTTATATTGGCTTGACGGGGACGTGCGGCCCGATAGGGTATGGTTTTCAGAGTGCTTTGTCTTAAACAGGGTATCGATTTTATCGTTTTGTCTTATGTATTCGTTAATTTATAGAAACATCACCACAAGCCGAATTTTTACCAGTTTGCCAATGTACAGCTTATTGAAATAAGAAACAGTCTCTGACTAGTCCATTGTAGCAGTAAAGGGGGTATGATGTTGGGTTAAATGTCTTAAACAGGGTACGAAAAATCTGAATTCTGTTTTAAACAGGGTAGCAAAATCATAGATTTTTGTCTTAAACAGGGTCATGGTTTTAACGCCCCACCTCCCTACCCGAGCATCTGCTGAGTGTCCCCCCTGGGGTATCACACATAGTGATACACCCCGCGTACTGTTTCGTTTGAAGAGGAAAAACTGTTGTGTCCGGGGAAAGAGCAATGTCCCAGTGATACAAACGTGCAATCCACCATACGGAAAGAGATGGCAGCTGTACATTTTACCGCAATACCTTGCAAACCTAACACAGCCAATGGGCACGTAAAAAGCCATATTTTCCCAAAAATTTGTCCCTGTGCTAGCAATATTCTGTATGCTAAGTTTGAAGTTTTTAGAGCTTTTCTTTGCGTTTTTATGAGCGTTTATAGGGTTCTTGTTCGCTAAGAACTATGGGTAAATGTACCAGTTACCATCTGTTTCGGTACGCTCACTATTACCCTTAAGGGTAAGGTATGTTTCCCTAAATTAGTCGAACAAGATTACCCTCAAGTTCTGCAATTTTAAAGGAAAAGCTAGAGGATAGGGTTTTTATACAAGCACCGACTGAGTTGCTCGGTATAATTGTTGCGAAACCTTACCAAATCGCGCCAGAAATACAAAATAGTAACACCGTCACATAGTACATGTAGCACTAAGATTTTTTCTTTTCTTTTTTTTTTTTTGGCCAACTATACCACACTCCATAAGCCTCCCCCCTCCCCTGCTTCATGCTACAGAAACCCGGTTAAGCCCCGGCCGTGTGGGCCTAGAGGAATAGCAAACAAGCTTACTGAGAAATGAATGGACATTACTTGTTTCTTTTATAGTTTTTGTTCGTAAAAAGATGGTCGTCATTTCTAGCAACTTTATTAAATATCTCTACTCTGCAACATGAAATCCTTATGAGGCAACGCGCTAAAGCGTGAACACTCCTAATAAATACGAATAGTTATGCGAGATAGACTGTCCTATCAGATTTCGGGAATAGCTTTACAATGTAAAGAAACGAGCACAGTCCAACAGAAAACCTGTTTACAAAGTGTGTAGGTGTTGTTTTATCAAACAAGAACTTCTGTTTGTTTGCTAAAAACTGTCCCCGAGTAGTTCAGTTTCGAGTTCACCAAGAACGCTGGATAAAAAGCATTTATACAGGGTTAGTGATAATCTGAAGTAAAATATGCACAAATACCAGCAAGAATGTAGTAAAATTTTAAATAAAAAGGAGTTGTGAACAGTTGTATATATTTTACTTCAAAGTGAGACTAACCCTGTATAAATGCGCCTTAGCTTTTGTCTTGGTATCCAGCGGTCTTGGTGAACTCGGAACTGGACTATTCTGTTGGATAATCGAGCTCAAGAAAGAATATGAATTGCTTAAAAGTGATCGTACTCGGCTTATGGGTGTCTCGCTGTGAATATAGATTCCATTAAGGCATATGAACATTAATATTCTCTGGCTGTGTTTTACACAGGTCACAGGCTCCCAGCAAATACGAAGACTCAAAAAGCTCACTGAGACCTCCTCTCAAGTGACTGGATTTTCGTAGCCTGCGACAACTGGCAGCGCTAATTCAGTGGTTTGAAGGATTAACACTAACCATGGATTAAAACATTAACCCAGGATTAAAACACTACCTCGGATGAAAAGTTAGCCAAGGTTTTGCTTCTCCAGTTTCCAAGTGGAGGCTTTAGATTATTAACTTAAACCTGAAGGAGAAAGGAAATTCTATGGAAGTTGAATTCGGGGCTAAGTTGTTTAAAGCACGATTAATGTAATCGTCATAAATAAAATAAATAACCTCTAATAAATAAAAACATTTCATGACTAGTTTTACTACTAGTCAATAAAAATTTTTGCACAAAATGTTTGGCCCTTAAAGATGGATTTTGCACTTTCTTCTCCTTCAAAGTTCGTTATAGGAACGAGAGGAACGAGATCCTCGCTTAACTTTTAGTCCTTTATTATCGTTAGTCGCTTTCCGAACAACTTGGCCCCAAGTTCAAAGTTTACACAGACTAATCCTAGGTTAACCCGGGATTAAGGTTCAAACAATGGTCCTTGTCTTTTTCACTTAAAAGTATTTTCACCCAGGAGTTTTAAGCACATTGTTAAAAACGGGTCTTGTCGAAGGCTGGCCAGTTACAGTTATACTGTATGTCTCTGTATTCTCTATCCTGTATGTGGTTTGAACCCAGGAGTTATATCATAATTCGATGAAGTATGATCGTCCGGGCGAGCGTTGTCCTGAAAAGGACTGTTTGTGATGACATTGACTGAAATTTCGACAACAAACAGTCCTTCTTAGGACGACACTAACCCGGATGATACTCTTTTATCGACTTATGGTATTCAATACTAACAACTTTATACAGCAATTTCAATTAACGTTGTCACATTTTTAAGCCTCAAACGTACACCAAAAGAACGAAAGGTAGTATGGGAAGTTGCAAATCTGTCGGCGCGGATAAGGATGAGAAAAAAAAAAGACAAATCACAACTCTTTAACACAGTAGAACGGAACTTGTGTTCACAGAAGCCCATACCACTTGCGGTCCTGCAGCTCCCATTCGACATTGCTTGCTGAAATTATTAAGCTTTACATTTATTTTGAGTGTCTATTCGTCCAGCGAACACTAGTCTCAGGTGAGGAAACTAAATCAGTAGGTGCCAGACAAAAGTTGTCAGCCAGATAAGTAGTGTGGCGCTTTGTATCTGTTTAAGCTCCTTTGCGTTGTTCATTATAATTCAAGTGCTTCACATGGGAGGCTATAGTCTAACATCTGCACCCAGTGTTAGCTGTTGTGTTGTTTTCTGTACTCCTCAATAGACCGCCTGACTTTGATCACTGCTTGCTCTACAAGTCTCATAAACTCACGCACGTCAAACGCGTAATTCCTAAACTTGGCATGATCACTGTACTCCGGATGAAGCTCCTAGTAAAACAACAACCGTTATAAAAAAAGGAAGAGAAACTTAATTAGATAATTGAAAGTAGACACATGAAACAGTCATGCATGTGTGTTTTATTCGGGGCATTTTTGGAGTGAAACCCTCGCAATGCCTGAAGTTCAGCCGTCTCCTCTGGTTGCAAGATACTAGAGAAGATGGCTGAAATTCAGGCTAATCTTCGCAATGATGCCAGGAGCTTTTTTTCAAGGTGTTCTTTCCATTTGGTAAGGTACACATTCCTAATAAGAAGAGTCAGAAAAGCCCAACAGAATGCCTTTGTAGTCTACTAGTGTACACTACCTCAGTCCTTTCAATGACTTTGTCCTGATTCTCCCACGTTACGTAAGATACTCCCCTAAAAACACAAAATCAATCAGTGGTGAGAATTGGAAATGGGAACTCTAGTCTGATATTCATTAACAAGTGAAATTGTCACAAACTTCTCATCTGACATAATCAAGCTTGATAGCTTGCAAGACGAAATGATCAACTTCAAATTCTTGGAATCAAAATAGTAAGAAATTTGTGGAGAAGGGTGAGGAGAATCATCAGTCTTGGAGCTTTGAACTCGAAGGACAAAGGGACAATATGTATAATATAAAAATTCAAAGTGACATAAATCATTTACCTGAGCCTTGCTAAATCCCGGTAACAATTTGTATCCCCGCAGTTATATCTGAAGACAGTGACATTTTAAAATGTTTAAAAAAATAAAACGATTCAATAAAAGTAGTTGGTTTAAAGTAATTGTCGGAGTGATGGTAGCCAAAAAGAAAAAAGGTTAAGTGCTGTTTTCAAAAATTCTTCGCAAGTAAATAACAAACAATATTACAAGTAAGTCATAGTTCATTGTAAATATGAATTCTTTGTTCGTAATACTCTGTGTAAATTTACTTTTTCCCTTGCTTTCCCAATTAAACTCATTTCAAACTAAGTAGTAAGCAATAACATGTTAGTAATGGCTCGTTGTAAGTGAGTACTAATTTCTGATCAGCTGATACCCTTAGATCAGCTAAAGGCAGGTCAGCCCAATGTAAAAATAATTTAAGTTGATATGATAAATGTCGTTGTTGTATATGTTTTCCTGGCAATGTCAAAGTGTCAGTCACCGAGAAGAAAGAAGGTAAATTTCCAGTTTACCCACAGGCCACCCACACCGCTCACCACACAGCTCACCCAAGATTTGTAGCATAAAGTGGCTCGAAGCGTTATTACTCCCTCCTGGAATGGGAGCCTATTCCATTGCAGTGCTACCCCCTCCCCTCTCCCCTGCATTTTGTTAGGACTCCATAACTGTTTTCTGGTACCCACTATAAACCCTTCAAGCTCTAACTGTGACGAAAATGAAATTTCTCTTTACATTATCACTACTTGTTCAACCATTCAAGTGAAGAGAATAAAGGAAGTGATCACCAAGGATAAGATGTCTTGATATTTAGACAAATTCTCCCTACTAGTTCCATAAGAAATGTATAGAGAACAATAGGGAGAACATTCATTTTCATATCAGGGCTTAAAGGGTTACGACACCAGGATTATCAAACAACGTGAAGAAAAGTTCCATTTCGATGGAAAGGACACAGCAGCCAAGATCAAACTACTGGGTGAACACTAAAAGGGATAGATCAGAGGGCCCTTGACCAAAAGAGACTGAGATCAAATCTGGTTAGCTGTCATATGGGGGCCTGGGGTTAGCTCATATGTAATGCATATGTAATCTAGCAAAATCAATCTTTAAAATATCACAGTCCATGGTGGTTCTCTTCAGTGGTGTAGAGGTTTAGGTGCTAGAGTCCAAGTTATCGCATTAATCAGTCCTGGGTTTGAATCCCAGACTTGCCACTATAGAATTTTTGATCAAAGAAAAACTTACTACAGACGTACATCCAGTTCGAGAGACCTTAAACTTTCATGCTAAGCGCCTTTTGACGGATTTTATTAAGTGCTGACCAAAAAGGGTCCTCTGATCTATTCCAACAAGTGCCTTTCACCTTAATGATGGCCTTCCTACTACTGATACTGAGTGTAAGATCTTAAGTAAAATAGTGAAAAACTGGGTGTATCTAACATGGAAACAAGCTTACTTACAGCTCAAATAAAAGTGCCCAGTCTGGAAGAAAGAGTGAATGTGTTAAACCAGCTCCATGCATCCCAATAAATATGTCAGTATTGTGGCTTCTCTAAACCGGGAAAAAAAACACAACAAGTCTTAATTATTTGTATCATGGCAAGAAGTCACTTTCTCAACAAAAGGTAGCCTTGCCAAGTAGTTCAAGCAGTATGTCAAGCAATGTGACAGCATAGTTAACCCCTCTACTAGCTATGGTGACAGTAATGTAGCTTTTTTAAACAGAAAAACACACCAAGTCTCGACACTTTGTAAGCAACAATTTCACGGAAGATCCAATTCATACTTCCATTTATGGAGCTACTGTGGTACCTTGGGAGCACAAATAAAGTCTAGATTCAGTGTGCTCCAAATTCGCTAAGAATATTTGATTCAAGTGAATTAATCATGAACAAAAAGTGTGAGAAATCACATCAAATTTATTTTGATACCTTGTGGGGGTGCTACAGAATCTGGAACAGGTTAGTTATTTGAAAAAAAAACGCCTGTTTCCATTCCTCCAGCAATACAACTTGTCACAGATTATCACTGTTAGGTGTCCCCAACTGGCGTAGCGTTTTCCTTACCCTAGATCTTTTGACACATGAATAAAGTTATTCATTTCATTTCAATTACTTCCTAATAATGCCATTTCAAAGTGAACATCAAAAGTAACTTGCATTTACTTTAGTTTTGATTTTGTATACCCTGTGATTGGTAAAAAAAAAAGCCACTTTTATGTCAAGGTAGTATGTAGTAATATACGGAAACTCACAATAACTTGCTCAAGGAAAGGCATGCTCCTGGGAAAGAAAAGGCACAAAATGTAAATTAGAAAATTTGCTCCCTTCTGCTCCCTCTGTCGTGGCCGCACAAATGACAGTCTTCTGAGAACTACCCTTAACCAAATGATCACATATTCTACAGAACCTCCTCGAATACACAGCATCACAAGGACCCTGACTATCTCGAAAAATAGCCCGGTCTTCAGAAAGCCAGAAAACGTCCTCCTTCATATTGTTTACTACCATTGGCTTTCTTGATCTCCTATCATCTCATACAATTTTTGGTTTCCCTTGCGTGTTTGAGATAGCAGGAGTCTACCTTCCAGTCACACTTTCCTGTCTTCTACCCTAAACAGGAGGGGGGGGGGACAGGGAGGTTGAGACCTCCTATTTCCCGCACCCTTTAATCCCGTTCTCCCACTTCCTTCCACCTTGGGAGTCCCGCTTCCTGCCCCCCTCCTCTCCGGCCTGCCGTACACCTCCCACCCCCTTTTCCCCCAGTCTCCTACCCCCCTGTCCCCCTCCACCTAAATGGTACTAGGATAACTACAGTAGTGATTACTGGTATTTTAAATCTTAACCCCTGTACAGTGTAAGTGGTACCAAAGCACTAATACTTAAGCCTCACTCACTTTCAAATGGAAGACTGTCTCTGGCACAATCTACATTTTGTAAGCACAACAGAAATAAAAGGGGGTTTTATTAAAGTTGAAGTGCTTGCAGAATTAAATTAAAAACAAACAAATGAGGCATTCACAGTACCAGGAATATTCTGATACAGTTAGCTTTATTCCAGGATATGTTTCCAAGGCATTTTTAATCTGTAAACATTACAAAGAACCATAATCAATGAAGAACTAGTACTAACAGGGTCAAGGTGAGTGAAAAGTGAATTTAACCTTTGTTTGCTCTCTCATCCCAAATCTTTTCAAATATTATTGCAGTTTCCAGTTGTTGTTGTCTTTTTAATTTTGGGGTGGAATGCAAGGTTTTGGTGGGAGGAGAGCTAGCAGCCCCCTCAAAAGCCCATTCACGAATTATCTCTTGTTGAAAGCAAAACCTGGTGCGTGTAATCTTTCATCAAAAACATTCAGTGCCTTCATGTTCACATGCAAATAAAATTTACATGTATTTTCATGTGAATAATTCCTCACAGTTTTGGAAAAGCTCACAGTAAGATGGAAATTGATTGATATTGTACTCCTTTATTAATCCTTGCAAAAAAGGCTGAATAAAATCACTATGCAACTTACGTTAATGCACTACAGAGCCTTATTTCCATAACTTTATAAACGTACTTAACAAGAGCACTAAAAATATCTTAATTTATTTTTTTCTTAAGCATTTTTCCGGTCCGGAATCCGGAATCCTTGAATTTGATTGGCTGTTGACGCGCGTTCCGCCGGTCCAGTTTTTTCCTGTCCGGACCGGTTTTGTCATGGACCATTGAATGAAAGTTGAAAATCAACATACCTCGGTTGAACTCGAGAATTTTTTTATTTACGGCTCAAAGATGCAACTTTTTTGGCAAGTCACAATTCTTGTGTGTGTTGTAAATGGAAAGTTCAACAGGGAGGGGAATTAAAGACCTTGAAATACCTTCAAAAGGCAAGTACTCGTTTTAATTTTGTGTAGCTTAGCATGGCGGTTGGTGAGTTTGTTGTTGAATTCACTTAACACAGCAGTTTTAGTTTTTAAATTGCGATCGCCACAATGCCTTTTGACTCCGATATTTACTTTAATGACTTCGTTTTTCAGTTTTTTCTCTTAAATTAACGAGGTTCGGTATATTTTCATGCAAGAAATTGTGCAGGCTTAAACTGGAATTTTGCTTTTTCATCTGTCGTAAGCTTAAATGAAGATAAGCTTAAAAGCCAGCGCACCGTTCGCTTTGGTTAAAACTGAGATCAACCCGAACGATTTCGCTAAATAATTAAATTGTTTATATCCAAAGAACCAGCACCTACGTTTACAGATAAGAAGCAAAACATAAAAAGAAAGTAATTAGGCTAAACAGAAATGTTTTTCGAAGTATAATTCCCTTTCATTTTTTACGCAAGGGCAATTAAACCTGTCCTAACGATTGAGTCCTTTGTTTTTGTTTTTAGTAAGCTTAAGCTTACTAAAAACTATGCCGGGCAGGATTTTCCATGTGCGTGTCTGTTCTTGAAAAACAACCTTTTCCGTGTTGATACGGTAGTTTCTAGTCGAAAAATATTACACTTAAGTTTTGAAAAAGTTTGAAATGTTTATGATTACATTCGCTCCACGGTTTCCTGCCATCTGACTCAGTGAAACTTACGCGCGTTCTGACAACCTTTCAAGATTGATCTGCAAACTTGCAAATGTTGGGAAAAAAATAAAAATGTTATTTACCTGCCTAGGTCGGTCCGTATAGGGAAAAACTGTGCCCTTGGTCTTGAGTACGGCCCTCAGCCTGCGGCCTCGGGCCGTACTCAAGACCGCGGGCACAGTTTTTCTCTATACGGACCTCCCGGCCGGTAAATAACATATATATCTTTCATATTTTAAATTTTTAGAGATGCATGAAAGTAAATCCAAATTTCATTTGACAAACTTAACATCAGCAAGAGTGAGCAAAAGCAAATATGACTTAAATGGTACATTTATTCTTTTCCTGGCTTAACTTATAGCCACTTAGCGGCTAGGTTCTTCATTTTCTTAAGTGGGAGGGGAGGCCGGGGGGTTACATTAGAGTGTAGAGTAGAGGCATTAAAAATAATATTCAACATAAAGTAAGTTTCTTCTGATGGGCCATAAGTCAATAGCTTTTACTGTACAACACAGAAAAGTGTACTTGATTCCATATATTCCTGAAGACTGACTCGCCGATTGGAATTTTTGTACAGCTTCCAAGAAGCCAAGAAGTAAATTAATTAGAAATGGTCTGTAAGCATAACACCTAACCTAACAATTCCTTACCTCATCTTCATTTAATATTTTCCTAAATTTTGTTCCTCTGGACAGTAATGTGACACGGATTGGCTCACTGCTATTCTGAAAAAAAAAAAACATTAGTGTTGCTACATGCAATTCTTGCAATTCTTGCCAAACTCCCTGTATTCCAAACTATAGACTTAAAAATGACATCATAACATCAGCTAACTGACAGCTAGTAACAATACGACTACAGTTTAACATCTGAGAAAGATGTTTTTAATCTGTAAGTGACACGGGCGTCTCGGAAAAAAAAGCTACAGGAGACTTGTGGGAGCTAAAGCCATTAAACTAGGCTCAAGGGACAAATGTTATGTCCTGCATACTGCTAGGACTGAAATGTCGATAGGTGGCATATTCGCAGTGATACAAATGTGATGGTGAATATATGAGAAAGATGTTTTTGTTCTGTTAGCGACACAGGTGTCTCGGAAAAAAAAATTGAGTTCTCCCAACAGGAGTCGAAACCTATGACCTTCTGGTTACTAGAATCTGTTGTTAAACTGACATTGAAACATATAATTCAGAGACAGTGTAATTTATTACTTCAATTGTGTTCTCCATTGCTATTTAACTAATAGGGAGAAGAGAACTTTGCATTTAAGCAGTGCTCAACACCAACATGTCAAGATGACTGTTCAATATTTGTTTAACAGCACCTCACTGAACATCATACAAGTCATTGGCTTTAAAAAATCCTCACTAGTAGCTACAGCTTACGTGATACTTTACCTGTAAGTTCTTTTCCTGTACAATATCAAGTTGCCTCATTACATATTCAGAAAATGCTTTGAAAAGACCACTTTTGGAACACCCTGGAACCTGATTAAAAAAACACACACACAACAGATGTCAGTGCAACCATCCACATTTCCTCAAATTTACCGGTTATTAAGGACACGAGCTGACAATAACCTACACCTTGATGGAACCAATCACAGCCCACATTTGCTCATATCTAGTCTATAAAATAATGCAAAATAACTCACCAAGGGAGTGTTATAGTACAAGCCAAAAACCATTCTGGGTAGAAGGGCAAAAATTGCCTGTTTAAAACACACCTGCAAAAAAGACCAATAGCAACTGTAAGAAACAAATATACATGTATGTTGCAACAAGAAGTACTTTTCCATTTAAAAATTATATTTCTTCTTACCCGTTTGTTGTTGTATTCCTGACCAAGATACAAAACAGGGTTGGAAGTAAATGCTTTCCATGTTGCTCCAAAGTTCCCCAGACTTCTTCTTTGAGACTGTAGTAAACAATTTTAAAACAAAGAAATTGAAATTAAATTGATGGATTGATGGACTTGTTGGTGAATAGAAGGTGGCGTGGTAGAAAAGTACTAACAATAACTACGTCAGACTTTAGACTCATCATGTTTGATATCGTAGACCATTCTACACTCCCTAATATACATGTACAAGCACAAACCTTTTCCCACAGCACAATGTTGACATCAGTATCAAAGGATCCATTCACATGTTGTGTTGCATACAGATTGAAAAAATCACAGAAATGGTGGTACATATTTACAACTGTAATAAACATACAAGTGAAATAATTAGCTGTATCATAAATATTCAGTTTAGTGCACTAGAATTAGCAATCATAATTACTCATAGCCTGCATAGCTGGCAGTATTCTGTGCACGTGGGAATGCTCCAAGTTTTGATAGGAAATGAAATAAAAATACTGTGTCCCAACATTTACCTGCATCAAGCTTCATGAAAAAGGTGGGTTTTTCCACCAGAATGTCACAGTGCTGTTCTTGATTTGGTCGAAAAGGCAATGAAGAAAAGTCTTCTACTTCATTTAACCTGAAAAGTGAATACAGTGGTATAATACACATGGTATGGTATAGTAAATCCTGTAAGATAGTGATCAAAGATTGCAACAAATACATTGTACTTAACTAACCACTCCCCATAAGGGGCTCTTCAGGTACAAACTACAAACTGAACATAATTGTCAAAGCCCAGCTGGCAGCAGGCAGTTGGCTATCAACAAGCACGGCCAAGGAGTGGAAGTATATTCAATGGTGAACAACTCCAACAAGCAGTCAAATTGGGACTTCAACCACAGTCCTCCAGATTGCAAGTCGAGCCCCCTGACCACTCCGCCATACTGCCTCCTTGAACTGTCCAATCACATACAGTTCAAATTTTCATTAATTTGTTTTTAATACAAAGCTCCAATAACAGTCGGTCATCAGACAATGTCCAACTAATTAATTATTCCATGTCCGACGAAATCCTTGTTGCGTTTGGACATGATGACCAGACAGATAACTACAGAGAGTATTATTTTGAAGTTGAAAATTTGCATAGTCCGTAAAGAAATTACAAGTGAATGTAATGTATGTCCGACAACTTTTCTGGTTTGTCCGCCTAAAATGGTGACCTGCTCGGACATTATTTGCAGCCATGTTAATACGCAGACTACATTAAGAGTTGACGTATGTATAAATACTTCAACAGGTGCATTAGCAAACGCGTGGTAACATGCAATTAGTGGCCTGCTTCATGGGTGGAGGGAAAAGACAGAGACGTAAGAGAATTCCCAAGGTGGTGGGAAGATATAATAAACAAAAAAATCACACACCATTACATGATACACTTTTACAATTAAAAAATACAAAGAAGCAGACAAGAAAAGGGCAGGAACAAGGATTACTGGGTACACAACAGGAGTCAGATTGTTTGTACCTCCCCACTTTCTGCCCACTACTATGGTCAATTAGTAGTCAATAATGCCTTATTTAAACACAACATATTGCTAATGCCACAAATACAAAACAAAAGTACGAGCAATACTAACAATGCTTTTAGCTAATCAAGAAACACCTATGCAAAAAGTAGCCAAAAGAACGATGAACGTATCACTATATGAGTAAAAGAGTGAACTAAAATCAATGATTATTAATTTTAGTCTTAAAAAATTCCACTCTACAAGAATGTTGTGTTAACAAAGAAAATGAATGACATAACACCCTGATTTAAAGTCCCCCATAAAAATAATTCAACTTATTATTGTTTTAAATCACAAATTATAGTATACTAGTGAGAAATTATTTTCCCCAACATTAGGGCGCAAGTTTGGGGTGCAGCCTAAACGCCGGCAAGTACGGTAGCATTTAAGGTTTTCAGTTATGGAGTCATTAGAGAGTAATTTACATGTAGCAAGCTTTCTTGCATGTAAAAAGAATAGCAACTCAAGGAATGAAACTGCTGTTTGTAATTCTTCATGTATTTTACCTACTAAATTAAAAAAAGAACAAGTCAACAAGAAATCCATTTTCAACATGCAAAAGTGACTAGTAAAAGTACACAGCACAAGGAAAAATGACAGATCTCAAACCACCAGCTTGAAAGTTGGACTTCACAATCACTCAAGGACTGTGCCTCCTTTTTCTTACTACGCATACATTCTACTGTAGCTCACTCAGTGCACCTCAGGTCTGGACTGAGATATTCAGGTTTTTTGACAAAGAATTTGCCTACTACTACAAAGATATTTTTGTGCACTTTATAACTACATGTATGTGAAAGATTAAAGGAAATCTCAGCAAGGACTATTGGAATCCAGAAATAAAATCCATGAATGTTTCAGTAATAATTGAGCTTAAATTTGGAAAGTAAATGGCATACATTCTTTGTATTTTAAAGCTTTATTAGGATTGTGGTTGGTTAATATACAAAATATTAGTTATCTCTGAAAAATGCATGGCTATCCACATTTTTTCTTTTAGATTCCAATAGGTCTTGCTAAGATTTGCTTTAGATTTTCCCCACAGTCATAACCTAGTTGCAAAAACACCCCTGTAAATTAGGACCCACCGTCCTTTAACCACTTCTATATACACTGCATAATCACTCAGATAAGTAGAGTCCTGATACCTCAAACTATCAGGGGAAAACACTAAACTTGAGTTGACAAGAACTGTACTAGGGATTAATCTGTAATAACATGAGACTTTCTCATACCATGAACTGAGCTCCATTCTGTATTTACCATCTTCAGTAAGGGTGTTAGAGTCCACTTCACAGAAACCACCTATTTGTTGAGGTTTAAACACCTTAGGCCTTGACCTGAATAATGTTTAAAAAATAGGAACAAAACAAAATAACATTAGAACATTGTAAAAGCTGGATATGTGGAGATATCATTCCCTCAAGTTAAGTGACTCTGATGCTGTGTTCAAATGCAAATTAAGAGCTAATCTCTTGGCTACGTTTATATCAAATAGCCTGTAGCAAATTTATTGTGTTCGTTTCATCAATAACACTATTTATTTTTATTGTATCTTATTGTAGTGTTTTATAGTTTTATTGCGGTTTCATTTTAATTGTCAATACAGTTTGTTGTATTCATTCGCATCATTAGAAGCCAGCAGCTGGTTTTCATGGCCAGTGTCTGTGACAAAGAATCTTGTTCAAGCCTCAATTTTTTTCAGGTTTTTCTTTTACCACCTGCATATGTTGATATTGTTAACTGTGACAGTCATCATTTTATTAATTATATTTCATCCACAGTTCACATGTATCAGTGAGCATTTCATAATAATATTATATTCACTCTCATTTGTTTACCATCTACAGGATTAATACAAATTCACAAATGACCAGCTCCCAGTTGGCTCGATAGCTCAGTTGGTTAGAGTGCTACACCAGTATCACTCTAAGTCATGAGTTCAAATCTTGTTCAGGCCTGAATTTTTTTCAGGTTGTTCTCTTATCAGCTGCTTAAGTTGATATCATAAACTGCAATGGTCATCATGTTTTCATAATCTAAGATGGATGTCTTACTCAGAGTTTGAAGGTGAATACCGTCACAATGGGCATAGGAGATTTCTTTAGTTTATGACTGGCTGCTTTCTCTTAAAAATGAGCCTCTTCATAGCTGAATGACAGCCCTGTATCACATCCACAAGTTGAAATTGTAACAATAGAAAAACTACACACAGTCATCTGTGATCCACAGATGTTAGCAGGAATTTGAATGTTCCCTTTATTGGTTTGTATTTGCTCCTCACCAAATATTGTAAATCTCACATCTTGGTTTCCAGTTCCTTGCTGTTACAGACTTAATGACGTCAGAAAACATTTAACTTCCAGCTCACATTTACAGTTCATGAATGTCTGTGCTCAGCTGAGTTGCCACTTTAAGAGTTAAGTTCAGTTTAAGATCAGTTATATTAGTTCAGTTAAGTTTATTACTGTAAGTATTTTCTTTGTCCATTTTTATTGAATACAGTCTTAGGTTATATCGTACCCATCATGTCCCTGCCCTTCACCCCTGAAATCCATGTAGAGGTATTGAGCTTTACAGTAGGTCAACTGCTTGGAGCAAACAAGAGATGAACTATCTACCTGTAACCAAGAATCCAAAACAAAAATAACCTTAAATGAAAGCTAATAATAAAATCAGATCCTCAGAATGAGATCCTTGCTGAGATTTCAGCAGCTTCATCTGAGTTAGACAGAAAAAATTCAGGCTAAAAATTCCAAGCAGCGGAGCCACACTGCAATTCAAATAATGTCAAGTAACTGAATTACTTGACATCTCAGTTGGTTAAGGAGTTGCCACTGTTTTTTGAAAGATGATGGGTATCAGTCCCATCCAAGCCAAGATTTTGTTAGGCTCTCTATATGACTACCAACTACTGTTATCACTTTCACTTGTAGCTAGTCAGCTTGTGTGGGGGTTGTATCTCAAAGTCATGGGTCCAAATCCCTTTGAGGCAGATTCTTTTCTGGCTTCTTTCTTGCACTTCCAGAAGGTCCTAACAGCACCATATGTCATCATCTTTCACTCGTTTGAATTCAAACAGTCAGGTGATTACAAATAATTTACTACGTTGACATTCAACTTAACTATTTGTAAAACTGAGAAACATCTGACCTCATTTTCTTTAGGCTTGCATGCAAACTGTAGACTATCTTTAACTGACTTTACATAGCCAAAATCTGCATCCTTCCAAAACTGGTGAATCTTGTCCTCGATCCTGAAATAAATTGTAACACCTACTAATTTCTATAAGTACATTATCGAACCAGTGGATAGTGTTTTTTGCACGCTCTGATTGGCTACTCAAACATGGGATAGTATCTGCTATCCATCTCTTGACATTTTGCTGCATTTCACACGTGAGTTTTTCCTCATTTCTTAAGAAAATCAAAAGGAACTTTTTGGTGCTAGCTGTCCACTGGTTTAGTTTATACCAAAACTGTTATTCACCTCAGTGTCAGTGAAGAGTGGTCAGATATTTCCCTAGCCCCTTTGCAGATTAGCAAATATCCACCACTATTCACCTCCACTTTGGTGAATAATTGTTAAATATTATTAGAGGCAATAACATGACAAAAGCAACTTTAGAATGCATCCTCCCCTACTTTCTCCACTGTTGTCTAACCTTATGTGTGTTTTGAGACACAACAAGAGGATAGAGAACAGTTCTCTGATAACCTAACTTTGCATCGAAAGTCTGATACACTTTCATGAGCATTTTAATTTAAATAATATATTAGATTTAGCCAAGCTTAAAAGCGGAGCTCCACCTTCTTTTCACTGAAAATACTCTCACTGAAGTCATGAAATTAAAAAAAAAAAAAACCAAGAAAAGCCCCAGGGGAATTATCCCCGCCATTGCTCTCTCTTACCTAAGGATGCAAAATATATTATGAACAGTCACTCCTGTAAGATGCCAAGGGAAAGATGCAATGAGTACAAGTATTTGTTTGGCCAAACAAAAACAATTGACTAGGGCATGTGACTGCGAAAAAAAAAGAAGAACACAAAAGAACAAAATAGGGCCCTGAATGGGACTTTGTTCTGCTAGTAGAGCCATATCCACAGCTTTTAGGTTACACAGCATTTACAAGCAGATTGAATTGAGTTCTTATTTTTACTTTTGATCCATGAATTAAAATGGGATTTAATTTTTTTGAGAACGGTGCCTTCTTTTGTTACTGCAGATACCTTCTGCGGGTTCGCAGCAGAACTCAAGAAAGAGAAAATCGTCAAAGATAAATTTCAGTTCGTAACTTGAACTTTTCGCCTTCCACTTTTACGGTATATTAGCTATTTTTCGTAAGTTTTAAACGGTTCGAAAAGTCTTTGTGCTAAATATTAAGCTTTCCTGACAGTTGGGTTGCCTTGGGACTGAAATCCCTTATAAATCCCTTCTAAGACACTCACGTTTTAAAATATCTTCCATAATTACTATGTTCACAGTGTGGTTTTATAAACCACCTATCAGGTGATGTGCAGCCTGCTTCATATCCCCAGCAATGATGTGGTCCACCACTGTCCTGTGTCAAACAACAATACACAAGATTTTACACTAAGATTTTAATTAAAGTTGGGAGCATCACCAAAGTTAGCAGCATGATCTTCAATCACCATGTTGCAGAAGCCATAAAAATATGCCTATTTTGCAAATTTTTACAGCTGGTGTCATTCCCTTATGTAGATGTCACCTTACAGAAGGATACTTGTACATTATGTACACCTGTGTTTGTACGTCATGTACACCTGCATGTACTGTTCTGAGAGCTCGCCATTCCAAGATGGGGAAACTTGACCTGATTTTGCCAGATTTTCAGTTCCCAGGGAGGGAATTTTGACTAAAATTTATTCCAAAAGGTCAAATACCCTACATTAATGCCAAGCTCCCCTCCCTCGGGCTTATCAGTGATAGGTGTATTACTGGGGGGGGGAGCTATATATCCACTCCTCCTCCTTACACATCTGAGGGATTAAACAAGGAAATGCAAAAAAGACAAACAAACAAACAAAACGAAGACTCATTCAAGTGTTTTCACGTTAAAAGAACGAAGGGGTTAATTTCTGAAGAAGCTGTGGTGCTACTCCAAAGTTTAAGGGTAAACTTTGAATTTATTAACTGGGTTGATAAAGGTAAGCTTAATTTGGCCATCGTATAGAGATTGTGTTAATTAGCATGCACCAGAAAAGCTTTCATAACACCTGTTCAGCTAATAGCGGTGGATATTACGCGAGCTAAGATAGGTATCTTTTCATCCTAGAAAGTTTCGACAGCAAATTAATTTACCGTGCTAGTGAAAAAAAAAGTCCTTGTTAAGGTATTTAAAGTTAAACTGTAATCCTGATAGAAAGACAACATTGTTTATAGACTTAACTAATTATCCGATCCACATCATGCACGGGGCGAGAATTTTCGCAATTCAAAGTTTTGCCTAATTCTAACTTTGTTCTTCACACAAAAACTTCACAATATAACGATGAGAGAAAGATAAATCAAGTATCTGTAAACATTTCAAGCATCGATTGCAAGCTTATAAATCCTTCCTAAAGTTCTGCATTGGACAATTTCAGCTGTCATCATGAGGGGGATTCCTACGTAAGCTTACCTCGCAAGTTCCATCTATTCTACAAGTTTCTGCGTCTGATTCGCCTCCTTTTGAAAAGAAAGAATCTCCCTTTTGATGAATTTCACCGAATTTATCATTTCTTTGTTTGTTGTCTGCAAAACTGATTGAAACCGCCACACAAAGCCAAACGACAACACGAACGAACTTCATATTCAAGTCAAAAGACTGCGGGAAGGCTGGGATCTACCGGTATCACTGACACGAATGCGCGCGAACACATTCAGCACAGTGGTGGAGTGGGAAGCGCTCGACCAGAAAAGCTATGGGGGCTCGTTTAACTCGTTTCTAAAGGAACTGTATCGCTGCGTTGTTGGCAAAGTGAAACACGGAAATCTGGATTTATGAACCGGATTTATAAGATAAACTTGCCACAGTTAAGAAATTCAAAAGCTGACGAGCCTTTCCTTGTCTTTCGTTGAAGCGAACTAGCCCCTCTTACGAAGCCTTAATAACAGAAACATTAGCTTTTGAATTTCTTCACGTTATGCATGGTTCAATTTTACCTGTTACCATCCCCCCCGGGCAACCCCGGGGACAAGTCCAGTCCTTTGGTCCCGGGGGTGGGGAATTGTTTGAAGCCGTCTTGTCCCGGGGGGAGGGGGGCGGGGGCAAACTATTTCCAGGAAAAATCTCTAGAATTTGTAGCAGACTGGTTAGAGAAGAATAGTCTCTCAAAATTAAAATCTGTATCCGAAGGTACTTTTATTTTAAATTGTTAAACGAATGTTTGTTTGATGCGTACTCAAATGGAAGGCGTTCGTCACAAACAAAGAAATATTTCTTCAGCGTATTTATGTATATACTAAGACGACTTAAATAGACTCTGTATGAAAACGGATGCACGGCTTTATATTAGACAGAGGTCTCAGTCCAGTGTTCATTCTTATGAAACAAGCTAAAAAAAACTCCTTTAAATGCTGCCATCAATTTGTTCACGGGTCTCTTGTGCGTATGTGATATACTTAGAATAAATCACGTGGCGAAGACCATTTCTTTATTCGCTAGCCGTATGCCAGTGCGGTTAGAGGTTTTTCTTCAGTTTTCTTTTTCAAATATAGTGTTCATGTTTTTATTACGTTATACATGTAGTGTCCTTCGTTCAAGAACCTCTAGAAAAGCGTTTAAGTTCTTGTCAAAACGTCTGGTTTTGCTATTGTACGGAAATCAATATCGTAATCTATGTTTTGCATGTTCACAAAAAAACGTATTTGTGGTCGATGAGGAGTCCCGGGGGTGTGGAATTGTCTCTTTCTGCGTGCCCGGGGGTGGGGAATAGACCGCCAAGTGAGAACAAAATTGCAAATCCCCGGGGGTATGCCCGGGGGGGGATGGTTACAGGTAGAATTGAACCATGCATTAGCAGATTTACCTTGTCTACTCTGTTGCTCCCGCCCGAACAATGAGGAATACCTCTTTAGCGGGTGAGGTGGCCTGATGAGAGATCCAAAAACAGGAAGCACATACAGTGGCCTTGTGTCTCTGAGGTGTGTTCTTATGTGCGGATAATTCCTCGTAAACACATGTACAGACTGCTCAATGATCTCCCCAATATAACAAGAATTACAGCCTGCTTATGTATATTTGTAAACTAAAAGTGAGTGCAGTGCCCTAGGAACCTATCTTTAGCAGAGACAAATTATAAACTTCTTTTTTTTATGCTGAACACTTGTTTGATGTATTTGTCTGACAAAGTCCCCAACTAAGGCTATATAATGAATTAATGTTGCCTCATTGGCGTACCTAGCTAACTTCATACACGAGCTCTCAAGACGGTGAAACAAAAACAGGAAGGGGAGGATAGAAATACGTCAGGCGTGGACACCACTTGCAATTTCCGGTGCGCATGCTCAAATGTTTGCCCAAACTGCAAGGCTGTGTGTCGATTGTACTCAACGCTGAGTAATGGCCAAAGGAAAAAAAGAAAGCTACTCAACGACTGGAAGTCACAAATACTCTTATAAAGCTTGGGTGTTTAAAGGGGTTTTCAACTTCACTGCAGAAGCAAATGCCAGTGGTTTAATTGTTGTTGTAGTCGTCGTCGTATCTCCTTGACGTTCTCGTCCTGCCGCCGGCTAGCGTGGATTTCGCGAATTCGCGCAAAATTGGACGTTAGTGCACTAACCTGCTTCCTGTTAGAGTGTCAATCCACCACAAATTTGAAGATCGAAACACGAATGAAAAACACAATTCCACAAGTTTTGGAATAAAAAAGATTATTCTTACAAGTTCGTTTGATAGATATATAAAACCTTCACAAATTACACTGGAATGTGACAAAGGGAGTTTAAGAGTAATCGCCAACAATTAGAATTCATAGTAAGAAGTCATCTTCACGAATCTAAAAGTTGAATTTGGCTTTACCAGCATTAAAAGCATTTGGATCCAATATTGTCCAGCGATACCAATATAACAACCTCTCTTTGTGTTTAACGTGACTTTGTCAAGTTTCAGGACTTCTCATCTTCAAAAATTCCCATCGCGCGCGAAAATACAGGCGACTGATTTCAAACTTTTTCCCATTCCTACCGTTTGGCGCCTTTTTTCTCTCCTCCGAATTGCCACCCACCTTTCCTCCCTTAATCAAACCCCATGGCAGCATAACTATCGCCGTTGTTTCAGTATATGGGAGCCATATTCATATCACTTCAACTAAAGCAACAATAACTTACTTTTATTACTCGTAACTGTCTTCAAATAGCGTTAACAAAACTGCTGGTTAACACATCTTAGGGTTGTTTGTGGTTCACAGATCATTGTTTATTCAAATTTCAACACTCAGTGAAGGTTGCCCCAAGCATGCTTGTTACTTTCTGTATATTTAACCTTACAAAAGAACTGACTTCTTTCACAGTCTGACAAATTTAAAGTAAGCCTGGGTGATTATCTTTTAAATTGTTTTTTAATTATAAAATTATCGCTGGAAGTACGACATCTGCGATATCGCTTTATCCGCCCTTCACTTGATACTTGCATTGTAGCTCACTTTCCAATAAAATAGCACCTGGCATATTTAGGGATGACTCGCCCATAACAGCACTTCTGGCTGCTGAGGTAGTACCTGGTTCTGCCACAACAGCCCTGGATCCGTGGATTGTAGCTGTAAATACCACACTTAAGGTACCTTATGCATTGGGCGTATTTGGAGATGACTCGACCATAACAGCACTTCTGGCTACTTAGGTAGTACCTGGTTCTGCCACAACACCCCTGGATCCGTGTATTGTAGCTGTAAATGCCACACTTAAGGTACCTTATGCATTGGGCGTATTTGGAGATGACTCGACCATAACAGCACCTCTAGTAGTAATAGGTGGGTTTAACAAATACCACCTGATTGTCAGAGGTTTATTTAAGAATTTTAAAGCTCCCACTATAACAATTACAAGCTCCCTTTGCTCGCTTGTAATTGTTATAGTGGGAGCTTTAAAATTCTTAAATAAACCTCTGACAATCAGGTAGTATTTGTTAAACCCACCTATTACTACTTAACCAAAATAAACAGCCCACCAAAAAATATTTTCAATTAAAGGTTGACAAATAAGTGTTATACCCGAGTTGAAATGACTGCACAAAACATAAACATTGAAGAGCTATTGAAAGAACTTAGTCCAGAAACGTTACAAGCTTTAGAGCAATTATTTGCAGAGGACGCTCCTGCTGTTCGAAAAACTATTAAAAACATTTTGGATGAACCAATTTCTGAGAAAGTGGAAAAGAAACCATTAATTCCAAAAACATATCAACCAACTGCACCACCTCGTAGAAGGGGGAGAAAAACACAAGAAATTTTAAAGAAGTTTGATCCAATTCCTCGAGAAAAAATCCGAAATGTTAAAAACTATCAAAATGAAATTCTTGATTTATATGATATTGCTGAATATGAGGGAGAAGAAGAAAGAGGGCGCCGTTTTATTAGATGGCGTTTTATTCGAGATCTTGAAAAAGATCGTACACCCGTTTTTATGAAAAAAATAAGAGAGAAAGTAAACACATCTTTTTACGCAAGACATATTTTTTCAAATCAGCTACGCAACATTGAAGATGGAACGGTTATTGTTTATTACATTAACAAAGGCTCACCATGGTTTAATAATTTTTCTGATGCGGAAAAATGGTTGAGTGAGCGGGAGAAGGTACGTCTGGACTCTGACAATATTGGAAGACCGAACACAAAATGGGTGTTTGAAGCTTATTTTAATGTTGATGTAAAGGTTATTCTTGACCGACAACCACTTTTAGGTACAGGACCATTACCAGATTGGTTACGTAACCTTTCACATAGTCGTAATATGATAGCTTTAGACACTTACAAAGACAATTTATGTCTTTGGCGTTGTATTGCGGTACACCGAGGTTCAAGACCAGATCGAAGTACAACGGCAGCACGGGAACTTGCAAAGGGTTTCTTCAACCTCAAAGCTGCTCCCCAAGATTGCCGTAAAACGTCTTTAAATGAACTTGATGAGGTTGAAAAACATCTTAATAAAAAACAAATTTTCAAAGATTGGTTGGGTATTCGTGTATATGAGCCTGAACGTTTGAAGAATTGTGAAGTTGTATGGCATCTAAGCAGGACACCACCAGCTAAATTAACAAATATTTTGGCAATTGGAATTTATGAAGGGCATGCTTTCTTTATTAAAGATATTACGAAGATTGCAAAAGTTTATGAATGTGTTCATTGTCATTCAAGATCTACTAAAGCTTGCCACCTTCAACGGCATGTCAAAAAATGTGCGGAAGGGAAGACGGTGATTGAATGTCCGGCCGAAAAAGTTGAATTACCGCAAACAACTTTTGAGAAAGCTTTTTATCCAAAACATTCATCTTCTCCAGAATCTCTTCGCTGGCTTGAAAAAGAAGCAGCAATCCGTAAAATACACATTCACCACGCAATTTGCGGTCACGGGGGTGAAAGATGGGTTCCAATTTATTATAGACATGGATATAAAAAAAGTGTTGTGCAATATCCTGTAGACGGTTATAACCATGAAACGAATACTGTTTTTCAATATCATGGCTGTTATTGGCACGGATGTCGAAAATGTTTTCCAAATGATCGAAATAAAATTATTACTCATCAAGGTCAAACAATAGAAGATAGATTTGAAGCAACTGTTGCACGTACACAAAAGCTTCGAGCTGCTGGCTACCGTGTAATCGAGGCATGGTCTTGTGAAGTAGGAAAAATAAATATAAAGTTACCAAAACCTCAAACACAAAGTTATCCACACGCGATATTGTTTGACTTTGAAATGTATGGCGATAAAAATCAGAGGAAGGAACCAACAGAAACGTTAACAATCGAAAACACACACGTACCAATCTCCGTTAGCGTTGGTGACACTTTAGACAGAGAACCAACTCATATCTGCGAAAGAGACCCTGCGAAGCTTGTTCGCAAGTTTATGGAAGAACTTGAGAGGCGTGAGAAAAATATAAGGGATCAAGTAAGAGCAGTTTTCATACCTGACGATATAAATATGCTAACAAAAGCACAGCGCCTCAAAATAGAAGAATGGTGTAATCAGGTGCCAGTTCTTGGGTTTAACTCTGGGAGATATGATTTGAATCTTATCAGAGAACATTTCGCGGAACTTTTAGCTGATACAACTGACAAAGTAAAAGTCGCAAAAAATGGAAACAAAATTATGTTCATTTTGACTAAAAAGTTCGCTTTCTTGATATCATAAACTATTTAGGTCCGGGTATAAGTTATGAAAAATGGGTAAAAGCTTATGAATGCGAAGCTGTAAAATCGTGGTTACCGTATGACTGGCTTGACACACCTGAAAAACTTGATTTTCGCGGACTTCCGAAATATGAGGATTGGTATTCGAAACTGAAAGGTGGTTATGTTCTCACGCGGGATGAATGGGAAGGGTACCAGCGTTTGTTCAAAGAAAAGGGTATGTGTACCTTCGCAGACTGGCTGCGTTACTACAATAATCTAGATGTAGCTCCTGGTCTTGAGGCATTGGAAAAGATGCGTGCTTTCTACACCGATAAAGGAATCGATATTTTGAAAGATGCTGTAAGTATCTCAGGTGTTAGTTTACATTACTTGCTCCGTGGATGTGTTGAGAGGGGCGCAGATCTTTACAGCCCGTGCAAAGAAGCGTATGAGATGTTGAAAGCAGCTGTTGTTGGAGGACCGAGCCTTGTTTTCACAAGAGAACATGAAGTTGGAGTTACGAAAATAAGGTCTCATCGAATAGCGGAACCTCGTTTTTGCAAAAATATAGTGGGTTACGACGCCAACGCTTTGTATTTGTCAACCATGCTAAGAGACATGCCTTGCGGAAAAGGAAAGGTTGTTGTGCATTACAATAACGAAACCGCCGCTCCCATACTGACACAAAGGCTCAAAGAAGAAAAATGGTTTGGATTTGCAGAAGTTGATATAGAGATCCCTAAGCACTTATACCCAAAGTTTGAGGAAATGTGTCCGTTCTTCTACAACAAAGAGGTTCCTGTTGAAGCTGTGCCGCAACATATGCTTGACTATCTTAAACACACAAAAAGGAACCGCGGAGACGGAAAAAAGTTAGTGGGGGCATTGTCTGCAAAAAAGATATTATTATACACACCTCTTCTTAGATGGTATCTTGAACATGGAGCATTGATTACAAATGTTTATCGGACTATTGATTACCAACCAACAAAAATATTTACCTGGTTTGTGGAACAAGTGACTGAAGCTCGTAGAACTGGAGATAAAGAAAAAAGCAAGGCGCTGCTGGCTGAGATATTCAAACTGTTAGGAAATAGTGGGTATGGAAAGCTCATCGAAGCCTTGGAGAGGCAAAAAAACACAATTTACACCAAAGAAGAAAAGAAAGTTGACAAAGCCTTACGAAGCGCATATTTCAGTGATCTTGATGAGATCGGGCAGGTGTATGAGCTGGAAAGCCGAAAGCTAAGGATCACAATTAGAAGACCATTTCAGGTTGGAATTGCTGTATATCAATTGGCAAAACTTCGAATGCTTGAATTCTATTATGATTTTCTTGACAGATATTTTGACAGAAAAGATTTCGAATTGATTCAGATGGACACAGATAGCAATTACATGGCAATAAGCGCAGAAAAGTTGGAAGACATCGTCAAACCAGAGCTGCAAACAGAATTTGAGGTAAAAAAGAAAGAATGGTTAGCTTGGGACAAGTGGAGCAGTCGGACCCCAGGACTCTTTAAACTCGAGTGTGAAGGCAGCAGAATGATAGCACTCTGTTCAAAATGTTATTACGTTGACGAATCTGAGGGTAAACAAAAAAAGTTCAGCACGAAAGGGGTGTCGAAGAAACAAAACGAGATCACATGGCAGCGTTTTAAAAAAAGCATTGGAAGGCAACAAGGACATAGCAACTAATAGAGGTTTTAGAATGCGGGATGGACAAATAGTCACTTACGAACAGCAGAAGCTGGGGTTGAGCGCTTACTACGACAAACGATGGGTATTGGAAGACGGTATTCACACAGAACCGAACGAGTTTCATTGTTAGCTTGCTGGCGGTAGTTGTGTATCTGGAGGAACAACCAAAAGCTCTTCACGAACAAACCAACGTTTTGGTCCTTCAAATAAATAATAGATAACCGGAGCGTCTGGTTTTATCATAATTTTTTCAATCTCGTAAACATTCAAAGACCAGATTGGGTCGGTAGCTCTTCGTCGGCCACCTTCAAGTTCACCAGGTTGATAAAGATAGCGAACACTTAAACCTGAGGTGAGCTTTTTTTCGTTCACACCAACAGGTCTCAAATAAGGTGTTGAGGGTTTGGATGAAACAGTTTTCTTTTTAATAGCATCAACAGGTTTTTGACCAGTCAGTCGAGTGACTTCTTTATTTAAAGTTGAAATAACAGCTGGCAGTCGGGTCACCCACGCAGTGAACCGCTGACCCTCAGGGAGGCTTATTTCAACCCCATACTGGTGTCCAAACAGTCGTTCAGCCAGGGTGCGGTTGAATCTTTCAACAATTGCTTGATCACGGTGAATATCCACACGACCACGTCTAACCTCGACATTATGTTTTGAAAGCAGTTGATTCACAGCACCCATAAACTCACGACCAGGATCGACCTGAAGTAGTTTCGGCCACTTCAAAGGACCACGACTATAAATCCGTTCCAGAGCAGTTGCGACTTCTTTAGCCTCTTTTGTGGTTAACGGTTCGGCTTCTTTGTATCGAGAGGCTACATCAACCACTGTGAGAGCATATTTAAAAGTTTTAGGGGAGCGTGGTGGGCGATCGTGTGGGAGATACAGAAGATCGGCTTGGTGAACTTTGTTTGGAACAGGAACGTCAAATTTCGGTCTTGGAATGTACCGTGGGGCTGGTAAATAAACCTGCCAAAGAGCTTGCTTTATCAACCAGTTTTGAGCCACATCTTCCGAAACTTTCGCTGCCTGGGCTAATTTCTTAATTGCTGCAAAACCTTTCCAATACCCTTGCGGGCTGTAATAAATTTTTGACAATTTATTGAAAATACGGGAGCTCATTGTATAATATACACAATAAAAAATGGACGACCTGTTTGGTTGTTTGCAAGGTGAGAAAATTTCGCCGAAAATGATTGAAGAAATGTTGCAAAAAAAAAATGAAATAAACCTGTTATCAAAAAAGATTGATCGTTGGCCTTCATGCGATGAGCAATTAATTTATGTGGTGAATGAGTTCTGTCATGCATGCCAAAAATGTGGTAGAGTGTTTGAATGTGATGATTATGATTATTTTGAAGAAGAAAATTGGAGAACAAGTTTCACTGCTCTTCCAAAGAAAAATGTTTATTTAAAAAGTGTTTTGCGGAAATGGAAAATTAACGAAATGTTTTCTTCCAGCGAGGTAGATTTTCTTGGTAACGTTATTGCTCAATTTCAGAAGATGTCCTGCAAGTCAGTGAACTATTCCTGTTTTCTGTACAATTATTTTGAAAAGGTACCTTCTGAATGCTGGCCCAACAAAAAAGAAATTATGAAATCTATTTCTCATCACCTTCCTAAAGACTTAGAAAGAAGTTGGATCGCAAAACAGGAGTTTGACAAATGGTGGTTGAAAGCCAATCAAGGTTCTTCATAAACATTTTCATATTTGCCTGTTTTTGGATTTTTCACCAAACGCATAACAGTACCCTTTTTCGGATGAGTCCAAAATTTCTTGCTTGTGACACCAGTTGGACCTGTGAAAGCATTTTTCGCAATATCACCTGACCAATACCTACTGAATACAGGTTTTGTGGAAGGAATAATTTTTTTTGTCAAAGTTTCAGCAAAATTAACTGCATCCAACGGTTTGTCCAAAACACCAGTCCCTTTTTGTTTTGCCAAACCCAACCCTAACTTTTGTTTTGCATTAATTGCATTTCTTGCAGCCGCATGGCCCCACTGCCTTTTTTTGTAAGGAACTGCGTCAAGAGACTTAACCATTTTTTTATCTGCTTTGTTTTTGCATTTTTTCAGATTTTCACCATACTTTTTTTCACGGTTGGAACAAACATCATAATCAACATCATGTTGCATTGCAATCGCATCTGTAGCACTTGTGGGTTGTTGATATATTTCAAGAATTTCACCCGTTTCTGGATTGAATTTAACCTGCTTTTCAAGAGGGTTATATGGCCCTGTGAAATTATGTCCCGGCAATGTCCAACCTTTTTTTGGTTTCGGAAATTTTCCAATTGCAGCATGTATATCAAATCCAGCGCCATCCAAATCAGGTCTGTCAGTTATGTAACGTTGGTTTGGTCGAACTTTAGTTGAAAGTTGATCAAACATTTCACTTCCAACTTTTTGAATAACTGGGCGGGCTTTGTTGAGAGTGTAATTTATTGCTTTCTTTTGTAATTTGGGGTCTCTCATTGCTTCAGAAGCGTAATATCTTCCAGCTTCAACACTTTTTTTCGCAAGATAAGAGATTCCTTTTGTAATTGCAAGATCACCAACTGCCATAGCAACATCGCCAAATATTCCACTGCCCTCCGCAAGGGAGGGCTCACTCAGTTTCCCGGCAAAAAACTTGATCTCATTTTTTCCACAACTTGCGCACTTTACTTTCAAGAGTTTTCGATTGGTTTTTCTGATTATAACTTTTTCGGTCCCCCTTACATTGGGTGTGTGCCGCTTTTCTTTCACACAGTACACTTTTTCCATTGCGTATATATTTTTAAGAAGAATAATTTTTCACAATTTCCTCATTTTGAAGTAAATCGTTGGATAATATTTTCAAAATATCGGTAAAACTTGTTCCTTTATTTCTTTCGTTTAAAAAGAGAAGGCAGTAATAACCACATCTCACACTTTGTTCCCATTGAATTTGGTTGTCATTTCTGAAAAAATGTTTCATCCCATGCATTGACATCTCTTTTTCCCATTCCAAAGGTGGTGGAAGCCCAAATGAATCGAAATACTCGTAAATACCTTTTCCTTTTTGCCAACAACATACCTAGTGAGTTCCCAAACTTCCGAAATCATCCAAGTTGATAATGCATGGGGAATGAAAAAAAGGTTTTTTTTCGTTTCTGATAAAAACACCTTTTATTGGAATTCGTAAAAAATTGCACCATTTTCTCAGGTCGATGTTGGAAAGAGGTTTATCTTCAAATTTCAGTTTTTTTTTAAACGATAATAATCCTCCCAAGTTCCATAAAAAGGTGGAGGTTGAATTTGCATCCCTTTACCTTTTGGTATTCCTGGTGATCGTCTTGTTCGTGGTGGTGGCGGTGGCGGTTGCGTTTGCATACCTTTCCCAATTATTTTTCTGACCAAATCAATGGCCAAAGGAACTCCGATTGACGCCAACATACCAAGAAAACCGCCGTATTGTGCACCGCTTCCTCTCACCAAACCCTGGCCAACAAGATATTGTTCTGCAGCCTTTTTCTGAGTAGGAGTCATTCGCTGGACAAGTTTATAAAGCTCAATTTCCCTTGGTGCAAAGCCATTTCCAAATATCTTTTTCAGCACCTTTTCAGCGCCAAAACTCAAACCTGCACTTGCTAATGCTCCAAGAGCTGGCTTTATCAAAGGTTTTGCCAAACCTAACATAGCAGAAAACAAATTTCCACCACGCTGCACAGTGTTCTGAAGCTGTGTCTGGCTCAATTTTATTACCATTCCTTTCCCTTCCGCCGATCTTTTTTTCAATCGCTTGATTTGAGTTTCAGTGAGAAGAAGTTCGTCACCACGCCCAATTTGGTTTGGTTTGACTTTCAGACCAACAGCTGTCTTCGTAACATAAGCTTTTTGAAGTTTCTTTTTCTGACCATCAGTCAGTGCGATTTTGAATGGATGATAAGTTGTGCTCATTGTTTGTATATTATATTTAGAATTTTTTTTTTGAATTTTTCATTTGTCTAGACGACGACAAGCTCATTACTAATTTGCTTCAGCTCGAATTCTTTTTCATTCAAAACCAAGGCGAAGATCGTATAATCTTGAGCGCCAGCGGCTTGATTCAGTTTGTAATGGAATTCGAGCTTTTTCGAGTCGCCTGTCGCACTTTCTTTGGTGTTTCGTAGGTCAAAGTAGATGATTGGGTATAACTTTGCAAAATTGGCAAGCTGTAACTGAACGCCGGTGTTGTAGTCATTCTTTCTGTATCTGAAATTGATCAAATCATTCAAAATTCTTATTTTAAAATCATGGTCGTAATCAAGCTCAGGGTATTTTTTTGTTCCGTACTGAAGCCAGCAAGTGTCCAACATTGTATTGCCATCACCATCGATATCAAATGTGTCAAAGATGTAAGGGTTTTGTGAATAAGAATTTTGTTTCCGAGTTTGTTGAAGGAAAACAAAAACATGCTTGGGGTCTTTTACCCCAGGTGTTATAAACCACGTACCATTCGCATCCCTTTGCGAGCGGCTGCTATGCAAAGTTTCATTCAGGTATTTCCACGGGGTTGGTTTCAAGAAATTTTCATTGGCCAGGGTTTGTCCTTTACCAGTAAAATGTAATTGTGGGACCCACAATTCGAATTTACGGACAACAATTCTTCGAGCTGTTGCGTTGTTTTGCCAAATTATTTCTTCATCGTTTTGCAGTTCAATTTCAAACTCAAGTTGTAACGGCGGCAGTAGCCTGTCGGAAAGACTTTCGAAGAAGGAGTATCTGTTCAAAGGGATAATCGTCTCAACCATCAAACCTCCATGTGATAGAAGCGCCCTTGATCGAATTCCTCCTTTGTTCGTTGCATTGCCGTCAGTTACTGTGGTGGCATCTTCATCAAGATACCAAAATTGGTTTTTTGCCACGCTTCTTGAATAATCATCTGAAAAATCAAGCAGATTTTTGATGAAAATACCTTTGTGAATACCATCCGCCTCGTACAGTTTTTTCACGCTGAACTTATTTTCAAACTTTTTATCAATGAGAAAGAACCGTTGATTGGAGCTGATTGGGTGTCAGCGCCAATGTTGGCTCCGTCTGCTTTAGCTTCAAACTTGTAATTGACGTGGAAATAAGCGTTGTACCAATCATAAAAAGTGTTCCGGTCTTTTATGGTAAATTTGTAGCCCCTCTTTGTTTGAAATTGGTTATTTTGAGGTAATTCGATTTGGGTGTCCAATCTTATGTGATCGTATGATGTATTCTCGAGGTATGGTTGACTTCTGAACATGTTTGAAGAGCTTATTGTATTAATACAAAATTTTTTTTTTAATTTTCTGTCAAAATTCGATTTAATTTCGCAAGGGCGTCTGATTTTTTCTGTGTTTGGGTTTGCAAAATATTTGCAAGCTTCTTTTTCGAATCTTCAGACAACGGTTTTCGTTTTTTTCGCTCTTGCAGTATTTTTCGTATTTGTTTCGAACCTTTTTCAACAGCAAATTCACCAACTCTCTGACCCGCTTTTTCAGCGATTGTTTTTGTGGCTTTTTCAGCAGTTTTTTTTGCAACATTTTTTACATTGTTTTTGAGTACTTTACCAATTGTCATGAAGGTGTCACGGATCACACCCGACCCTTTGTGTTTATATCGATAACGTCCGGTGTTTTCGTCAAAGAATCTTGCCCACTCGCTCGGATGATTCATGATTTAATCTTTTTCAATAATTAAACTAATTGCAATGTCTGTCCCGTTGAGATTAAGGATATTGTTTCTTCCGTCTGTTACCCAAACTCTTATTGCATTTATATTACTTTTATTAACAAGCTGCCACTCAAGTCGACGTGGCTCTTTTCGAAATGGATAGCTAACAAGAAGATCTGCTGTTGAGAAACTGTATAACAAATCGCTTGGAACATTGTTTGTTTGACGTGAGATAAGATCGCAGTGAATATATACCCAATCAACACCTCTTGTGATATTTGGAACTTTATCCCCAAAACTTGAACCACCACTCAAGATTCTTTTTTTGTTATAACCAAGCAATTCGCCAAAATTTCCTTGAGAAAAGTCAAGCTCATAATCTGGGTGCACCACAATAAGAATTCTATAACTTGAAAACTCGAAATGTATTGTGAAAATGTAAGCGCTATCTTCTTTTGTTGGGTCTACTTTACCGGTGTGTTGCTGAAGAAATGTGTTGATTCTTGCGTAATCATACATTCCATTCGGAAAAGTTAAGGTCTTCCACACTGATTCTGTTTTTTTCTTCCAGCGAATTTTGTTATTATCATAAATTGAATCGATGTTGTTCCATGAGTAACTCATTGTTATAAGTCTGTTCAACGCTGCTTTATATTTTCCTTTACCCAATTCGATTGGAGGATGAAAATTCACTGTAAAATCGTGTGAAACATTCCGTTCTCCACCTCTTTCAAGTTTTGCAAGGCTCGAGTCAAGCAGTATGTCAAAGCTCATAATTGGTGTATATAATTTGAAATAATTTTTTTCTTTTTATTTTCATTTATTGTACCGAGTGCAACAAGTGAATCAAGCAGAAACAATAGCTGTTTTTTAAGTTTTATTGAGTTGTTTCCTGCTTTTATCGATCCTAAACTTAAATCAAGTTGGTCGATCAATTCAGCTTCATCAGAGAAGCCACTTCCTTCGATTTCCCAATCCTGTTCAGAAAAGTCCTTTTCATTGTCAGAAAGTTCAAAAGCGGGTCTTCGGCTCATGACAGCTTTTTCAAGAGGAGTTTTGGAGATTTCTCTTTTTTCTTGTTTTTTTGGTTGTTTCAATTTCGCCTTTTTTTCTTGTAATTGTGTTGATAAAGGTTGTTTCCTTTTAAGTAACTTTTCTGCATGTTCTTGATGTGCCTTAATTGTTTCGAGTTTATATGCCTCAGCTTCTAGTTTTTTCACATCATATCCATAGTATTTAGATCCTTTACTTTTTACTTTGTAAGTTGGTTCACTTCCATGTTTAGCAAGAATACTTTTTACAGTTCTAAGCCGTTTTGATGTTTCTTCCCTTGTTTCATCTTTGGAAGATCCTGGCATAACAGTTTCTTCCATCAAAGGTGGAGGTGGTAATGGAAGATCATCAAATTCTTGATATGGGGGTGGAAGTGATGTTGGTTCAATTGGTGATGGTGGTGGTGTTGTTGGTGGTGACGGTGCTGGTTTTGGCGCATCCGGTCTGAATTCATCACCAAAAGGGTAAATTTCGTCAAATTCATCCATTGCGTAATCAGGAACTTCCTGTTCTTCTTCTTTGTCTTCTTCCACAGTGGTGCTCTTTTCATCAAGCCTTTTTGTAATTGGTTTAAAAAACTCTTCTCCTGAAAGCTGTCCAAACTCTTTGTTAATTTTATACCTTTTGAATTTTTGGTGAATTTCTTTTGTTTGTTCATCTAGCTTCGATTTTTCTTCAGCAATCTGACGCCATTTTTCCAATGACATATTTCCAGCTTTATATATAGAAGCGAAAAAAAAAATGAAGATTCCAAATTATGACCCAGGTTCTTCCAAGAGCGACTACAAGCAAGGTCACCCTTGTATGCCTGCCGATGTTTTTCGAATGTTAATTTGTGGGCCCAGTAATTCTGGTAAAACAAACACATTACTGCATATGCTTTATGAGTTGTTAGAGTATGATAAAATTTACCTCTTTTCAAAGAACCTGTACCAGAACAAATACCAGGACCTTCTGCAGGAGTTTGCTGAAAAAATCAACCCCAAGGTTGGTTATGAGGTTATCGAGGCTCGTGGTGATGAAATCATTCCACTCGAAGAGCTTCCGGTGGACAACCAAAAAATAGTTGTTTTTGATGATCTTGTTTGCGAAAAAAAACAAAACGATATCATTAATTATTTTATCAACGGGCGGCACAAAAACTGCTGCGTTATTTACCTCACTCAAACTTTTTACAAGGTGCCGAAAAACATCCGTGATAACTGCAGTCATTTTTGTATTTTCAGCTTTCTTCCAAAAGAAAACAAACGTATTGCAGACGAGATAGGTGTGGATCATAACGCTTTAGATCGCGCCACCGATAAAAAATATTCTTTCTTTTACTATGACAAACCTCAGAAATTAATGAAAAAAAATGTTGATGAAGATATATAATGGGGTATATTAACAGTCCAATAGGTGGAACTACCCAAACAACGACGAGTGAAAGTGGAAAAGTTGGTCCTCCTGGCCCCCAGGGTCCTCCTGGACCGAAGGGTGACGAAGGCCCTGGAGGACCACGGGGTCGTTATGGACCAAGGGGAGAAAAAGGGCCCGCTGGAGCACAAGGACAGGAGGGAGCACAAGGACCACGTGGTTTTAAAGGCGACAAGGGCGACAAGGGCGACAAGGGTGATAAAGGAGAAAAAGGTGATAAAGGTGATCCTGGATCTCAGGGTAGTGTCAGCGGTTCTGCTGATATTGACATGCAAAATAAGTACAGTATCTTGCGATTGAAAAGCAACCCATATCCTATCCGCGGCGGTTTGACGAAGGCAATAAGCTATCAAGATATGAGAAACATCTTTCTTTCGAAAAAGGAAGGCGGACAGATGGAAGCAAATATTGATATGAATAATAATACAATTTTCAATGTGACAGACCCCACACAGGCAGATCAAGCAACAAACAAAAAGTATGTCGATAATCAGCTTGCGAAAAAATTGGATAAAGGAGCTAAAATTGATATGAAAAATAAATCAATTATCAATCTTAATCTTCCAACAAACAAAAGAGACGCAACATGTGTCGAGTTTGTTAACTACAGACTTAGTGAAACACAAAAAAATTATCTCAAACTTGATGGCACAACAAGTATGTCTGGAAACTTGAATTTAAATAACAATAAAATTATTAACTTGCAAACAGATTACAGAAATTCGAAATCCGCAGTTAATGTTGATTTTGTGCAAGAAAAAATAACAGATTTGAGAGATCTTGTCACTCAAAAAATTCATGAATCTCAAATTATAAATTCAGGGCAAAAACGAGACGCCTTCAGATACTTGATGGAAGACACTGATGAATCTTCGAGTGAAAACAATATCAAGGTTTTGGGTATCACTAATTTTTCCGGGTCTCCACATCAAATTAATAAAAAAGCTTACTCTCTCCAACTCTTGTTTGAAAAAAGCTCACCCAACCAGTACCAGTCACGCCTCGGTTTCAACCTTTATAAACTTCCTGTTGGATACTATACTTTGGTAGTTGAATGGTTTCCGCCGGAAATGAGTGAGTTGAGTGTGGCAGTGCAAGGCACTACGATTTCAATTTCTAATTATGCAACAAAAACATTCGAAAACTACACCAAAACAGTTATCAATTTTCACCGATGGGGTAGCTCACCTCCACAATTTATTTATCTCGATCTACACGGTACAGTTACTTTTCCGTCACTTTTAACAATTGGACATCTTATTGTTTATGGTGTAAAAGAAACAATTTCAAACGTTGACCCAAGTGTCTATGACACCGCTTTTGTTATTGAGAATGGAAAAATGGTGATGGAAACAGATTTATCTTTAAACGGACATAATTTGAGTGGCTCCGTTCATTATTTACATGGGTATTTATCAACGAAAACTGATAAAACACTTTTTGAATTAAATGGTAATTCAGAGGTACTCATTCCAGCAAATAGTAATTTATTAAATGCAACAGTATTATTTAAAGAGATTATGGGCCCATTTCCAGCTATTACTTTAAGAGTAGTTACTGGTGGTTTTCCTCCATTAAGTTTCACTTCAAAAAAAGCAATTCAAAAACAAAAAATATATATTAATTATAAATTACCAAGTGGTATTTTTCAGGTTTTTTTGTTATCTCCAAAATTTAAAAATAAAGAATTCTTAATTTTGCTTGAATATAAAACACCATAAAATTTTTACATTTATTATATAACACAATGCGGGACATTTTCGAATTCAACCATATCGACCAAACACTTTCAGCAGAGAAGGTTAAACTTCTGAAAGATTTATATGCTTACTACCACAAGAAGCATTATGGATATGAAAAGTTGCACCGCGATTTTCGAAGAAAAAATTTTGTTTGTAATCTTTCAGCTGGCAAGTTAATTATCAGCGCCGCGATAGCCGGTGGAATAACATTGAACCCTGCTGTCATGGCAACTTTAACTGGTGTTGGTCTAATTTTGAAAGCAGTAGCAAGCCTTAAAAAATTCGATAAAAAAATGGAACGAGCAAATTTTGCCCGTGTCGAATACCAGAAAATCCTTGACGAGATTCGCTTTTACCTCCGAGGTGAAAATTTCAACGAGAAGGTCTTTCTTGATAGCTTGAAAATAAAAGATAATTTAGTCACTGATTATTGTATGGAGATTCCGCTTTCTGTTCAAAGAAAGTACGATAAAAAATTCGCTCAATTGTAGATTTTTAAAGTAAATATATACTTACAAAATGATTGCACTCTTTGCCACTATTTGTTATTGGGTTTTTGAACTTCTCACTCCTCCTGATATTAGAGAAATACGCTACATTACTCGTGAGTGTGTTTCAAAAATAATGTCGCCAAATCATGAATGTTCTTCGAAAAAAATAAAATTATCAACTCGTGATGAAGACGGTTACCCAATTTCAAGCTATGATGTTGTTCTATAATACAAATTTCTTCACAAAGTTGACAACTTCACCAACGGAGTCGCAATAAAATTTTAACTGAGACGTTACAAAAATGTGATGCTTTTGCTTGGCAACAAGCCCCTGAGCTCCACGTGATATTACATAATCCAATGTCAAGGTTAAACTAAAAATAAAAAACACGTGATAGCGCGCGTGAGTAAAAGTCATTCCGAAAGGTTCCGGAAATTCTGAAGGGTGCGAGAAAAAAAAGTCAGACAGAAATCTGCTCCTTTCGGAATTTAAAAATTTTTTCGAATTGAACAGCACCTTTCAGAATTTCCAGCACCCTTCGGAATTACCGTCACCTTTCGGTATGTGTTCCGCTTCACAGAAAAAAGAACACCCTATTAAACAAATGTATCTTCAACACATCCCTTACTATGGCTATCAGCACAGATCAACATGCGATCTCACAAGACTGGCCAACAGAGGAAAGTTTTGAAAGAAAAGAAATTTTTAAATGGCGGGATATTTCAGACGCTATTTTCAAAATTCAAAAAGTTAAATATAGAAAAGGTAAATATGGGGATTCAGCTATTTTAACTTTAGAAACAAAAAATGGTGATGAGTTTTGTGTGTGGGCCCCTAAACGACTTACAGAAGACCTGATGGAAGATGTTTATTATCAATTTGTCTACAAAATAGGTCTCAAAACTTCTGCTGACGGTAATGAATATTTTGATTATGAATTAATGTAACCTGTCAGTTTTTTTTTCAAGCTTGAGTTGTTAGGGGGTTTCCCTTCAATGTTTGTCATTGCCTGCGGGTTTCACCGAACCACGAAGTCACGCACCGTTAACACAACTTAGGAAATGAGGTCGTCTTCCCATATATCAGTGCAAAACTTAATTAGGGTTAAATCAATTATATCGGGGACAGAAATGGTTATTTCATGTAAGATTTCTTCTTGTTTATAACAAGGGTAACAACATCCTCCACAACAACAATGCATATAGGCTACACACACTATAATATGTACAAGCCGCTCCATTTCAGGACAGAAAGGTTGTATTAAAAGCTCATTGTGAACCAAGTTCCAACCCAAAGCCTCTCGCTCTTTCAGTTTTATGGCGAGGTAATGTTTGTAAATTATCTCACGTAACTCTGGTGGTAGGTTTTGAATTGCTTCCGTTATCTGACAGGTGTTGAATCTGGTTGCCATCAAATTTAACTCACAAATATCAAATCAGATAAAAAAAAAATTTTTTATTCGTATTCGGTTATGTTTTGTTTTGTTTTTTTAATTGGTGGTTGGTACTCTTCAAAAACAAATCGCATCGAGGCCACCCAATTCCTTAAAATCGTTATATGCGCTGTGCCAGTCGTAAGTATCAGAACAAATCTTTACTAAAGGTATATTCTCAATCGGAGGAGTGTACGACAGTTCATGTTTAATTCCTTGCTCAAAACAAGGATAACAAAGCCCTTCCCAGCGGCAGTAATCATCATAATCTAAGCACATTATTATACGCACAAGTTGCTGTCTTTTATGACAGAAAGGTTGTTTTAATAACTCATTGTGTACCTCTTTCCATTCAGCTGTTTTTCGCACAGCAGGAGCGTCCTCTGCGAGTGATTGCTCTAAAGCTTGTAACGTTTCTGGATCTAGTTCTTTCAAAAGCTCTTCAATGTTTATGTTAAGCGTAGACATTGTTGTTTGGATATAATGAGATGTGTATTTCTTTAATTAATTTTTTTTTTTTTATGCTGGGCGGTTTATTTCGGTTAAGTAGTATATCAAAATTTAACAAAATACTACCTGATTGTCAGCGGGCTCATTTTTTTCGCACTTTTTCAAATGTCTACTCTTTCATTAGCACCAGTAAAGTTTTCAAAATTTTTATTGCTTTATCACCTTCAATATAAATGTCTTTTACGCCCTTTAAAAAAGCATTTTTTTCTTCTTCATCAGAGAAATAATTGTCCAAAAAGTTTGTTATTATTTTTTCTGGTTTCACACCTTTTTCAAATTCTTCTTCATAATAATCAGCAAAATCTTCAGCATTTTTCTCTTTAACTGTTTCATCAAAATTAAAACCAATGTTTGTGGAAGCAATACCAATTATTTCGCGCGCCTTGTTTATGTTTTGTGCAGTCATTTCAACTCGGGTATAACACTTATTTGTCAACCTTTAATTGAAAATATTTTTTGGTGGGCTGTTTATTTTGGTTAAGTAGTAATAGGTGGGTTTAACAAATACTACCTGATTGTCAGAGGTTTATTTAAGAATTTTAAAGCTCCCACTATAACAATTACAAGCGAGCAAAGGGAGCTTGTAATTGTTATAGTGGGAGCTTTAAAATTCTTAAATAAACCTCTGACAATCAGGTGGTATTTGTTAAACCCACCTATTACTACTCCTCTGGCTACTGAGGTAGTACCTGGTTCTGCCACAACAGCCCTGGATCCGTGGATTGTAGCTGTAAATACCACACTTAAGGTACCTTATGCATTTGGTGTATTTGGAGATGACTCGACCATAACAGCACTTCTGGCTACTTAGGTAGTACCTGGTCCTACCACAACAGCCCTGGATCCGTGGATTGTAGCTGTAAATACCACACTTAAGCTACCTTATGCATTGGGTGTATTTGGAGATGACTCGACCATAACAGCACCTCTGGTTACTGAGGTAGTACCTGGTTCTGCCACAACACCCCTGGATCCGTGGATTGTAGCTGTAAATACCACACTTAAGGTACCTTATGCATTGGGTGTATTTGGAGATGACTCGACCATAACAGCACTTCTGGCTACTTAGGTTGTACCTGGTTCTGCCACAACACCCCTGGATCCGTGGATTGTAGCTCAGGAAACCACAACGGTCTAACAACGGGTCTTCGCCTGGAATATTCTCATCTTGATGAAGGAGAGCTTCGTCTTTTTCTTGGTTATTCTCTGCTGGGTGAAAGAAAGACAACAATAAGGTTGGGATTATAGTTATTGGTAACGACTATATGTTTCAAGCCTCGTTATTTCTTGCTTACATTGTTGAACTGCTTGCATTGTTGAACAGGAAATGAAAGGTCACATGACAGAAAATGAATGTCGTGATTCAATCAATCTGGGTGTAGAAAGAAGGGGCACTCAGTCACTCAGGACGACATGGAGAAGGTGACTGAGTCCAGCAGAAGACGCTGTATAATAGCCTGGGACACAGTTAAGACTGTGTTCCTTTATCGTTCACATGTGTAAGCCCCGATAATGATCAGCATCTAACGTCTCCCCATCATAAGTCATGACGTGAGAATGGAGACACTGATCACCAAAAGTCAAATGTCTTGATATTTAAAGTAACTCTCCCAACTCGTATTTTAAGAAAGTATAGAATCCAGTAAGGAGAATACACATGTAACCTCTAGCTTTGGTAATTGTTTGCATTAGGTACATCATATTTTTAAAGGAAAGTGCTCCACTTAATGTGCCTTTTCAACCCTTAAAACTCAAAATTTTTACCAAGGTTTCCAGCTTCGTCCTCGCTGACTTCACTAGAGCCGTGTTTTTCACGGGACGTTAAAGGTATTAATTGTTCGTCTCCTTGTTCATTGACACGTTCTTTATCTTCTGCTTGAAAGAAAAGAGATCGTATTAGTTTCAACACTGTTTAATAGCTGCACTTGTCAAAATAGCTGCACTTGTCATGAACCTTTTATGAAAAAGGGTCATTTTTCTTTCATATTGGTTGCCGTCTCCGTATTCGTAGATGACTATCTTTCATGGTATTAAAACAACGCCAAATTACTTGAAGTAACTATGGTCAGAATCCTGCGAAAAAGGTAGTTAACTCCAAAAGTTAAACCAGACAGAGCTGAGACGATTGTAGTAAACACGTTCTCCTTTCATTTCCTTTCCTCCGCTTTTGCGTTTATCAATCAATTTAACCTTTGATGCATTTGTTCCTGTCTCGTCATTCTTTAAATTTATCTCTGATCTATTCGTATTTTAGGTATTTCATATTACTAATGTTATCCTTATTTTCTTGGTTGTGTTAATTGTTTTCGAAGTGCCAAAATCGGTCAACGACATACCCGCCTTACTGAATACATCCCAAACAACAAATCAGGTGGTTCGGTGTTTTTGTATTTCCCCATGGTTTTCTGTCAATTCTGCAACGGCAATGTACAACTGCACGTTTACTCAAGTGACCACTTAAATAGTGGACACTCTTGTAATATGGCGTTTGGTTGCATGGTAGAAGTGTTAAGGAGGTTTTAACTGACCCCACAGGTAAGAAGAAGATAAATTAACTTTAAAAAGAGTTTATCTACTGAATCTTGATACGTCAAAGCAATAGCTCATGCATAATACCTACTACTTCAAGCCATATATCACAGGATAACTGAGTGTCCCCAACACTGCACACAGACATGCAGTAATATTTTTTGGACCAAAGTGGTGAATGTGTAGATGCAATTCCCTGGTTACTGAAAAACAACGTTTTTTACAATGTCTGTGATCGTTTTGCTAACATCTCTATGGCAGAATAAAATAGCTGCAACAGTTATTAACGTCATGCTATTAACTTCACATGTGAGTAATCATTATCCCTTTATTTAATTAATTGCACGCAACCTTTACTAGGAATATTTCAGGGCGTATATCAGCGATGCTGTCTTTTTATGGTCAACATATGGTCACATGTTAATAGTTAAAGCATGCCACGGGTTCCACTATTTCAAGTTCTTCAACAAATGTTTTACTTGATCATTTCCCATTAAGTCCAAAACAGTCGTTAAACCTGATCACTCTCTGCTCTGTTTTACTTTTAATTCATGTAATCTACTGTCTTCATGACGAACAGCTTTGAAATGAATTTCAGACCCAGCTACTTTGTTTTATACAGTAAAATTCTGAATTCTGATAATAAAACCTGGGCTTATGTTGGCCCAAGTGCCTTTTTTGTGGTGAGCTTATTTTCGAGGGAGGAAGGGAGGTGTTATCCCGGGTGTTATTGGAAGGAGAGTTACAGTTTGTCAATGCCCGAAGGAATGTGGAGCAACGGAACTTCTTTGCAGATGCTATCTGAGTGTTCCCCCAAAACACAATCACAGTGTAAGGAATGCAATGCGATCAAAACGAGAATTGAGCGATCGAACTTTAAAACTATTTCGTTCCATATAACGTATTTGATGATTTTTTTGTTGTTGTTTTTGCAGTTCACCCTGTTCTGGTTAAAAGGACTGTTTTCGCTGTGCATAAGTACTTCGGATTGTTATTTACATTGGTAGAATAATATTGTAGTTTGTATGGGGACTAATAATCGCATGATATTCTGTCCCAATCGCTTGTGTGATGTAACATAAATATAAGCCCAGGCTCTTGATCTGAGAGGGTTGGGGGCTTATTATCGGAGGGCTTTTTATGAATGAGATCCGGGGCTGGCTTGTATGCGGGAGAGCTTATTTTCGGAGGGGGTGGGGCTTATTAACGAAATTTGTAATGTATTCTTAATCTGCGGACTCTACTGTGACTGCAATGTCGAGTACATATATCTTACTAAATATACGGCGATGCTTCACACCGAAACATCTAATAAGAGATTTATTCTCCAACGTAACCTTTTTCAACCTTTTTCACTATCTTGAAAGAAAACGGTACTGTACAATAACTAAATGTACAATAACCAACCGTACAATATCGTGGGATATCCGTTTCGTGTGCTTTCTATACATTAACTAATACAGTTGGATACAATTACAGCAAACTGCATGACAATTTTTACGTGATGCAAATCGTGGTGTAACAGGAAGAGAAGAACACCTGAGAAACGAGAGGGTATAGAAAACAATTACCTCAAATAAGATGTTGTAACCTTCCGTTTGTCCGGTGAAACTTCCTTAACTTGTGACTGATGAATGAAGTGACTTTTTAGTGAAGGATCTTAACAATCTCCGGCATTCGTAACCCACTGATCACTGTGTATTGATTTATTTACTTTTGTGTCATTGAATGCTTTTTACTCCGATTTTTGGCGAGGTCTTCTTGGCTTAAATTCCTTTTTTCCAGCTAGTTTTTCCTGCCAGCTTGAAAGCGTATCTGGCACAGTTAGCCCTATATAGACCGGGCTTTTTTTGGTCTTGTGGGACCGTTGGGGGGGGGGGAGGGGGCTGATTCGGCCCCCACCACTTAACTTTGAGAATATTAAAGGCATGACAACGAAACTTGGAGGGCAGATAGTACGTCCAAAAAAGTTTCCTTAGAGATCTGGAACATAAGCTGGTGTCGTCATATGACGTAACAATTAGGTCAGGTTCTCAAACGGCGGCCATCTTGGATCCGCCATCTTGGATTTTTTTATTTTTCGTGGCAGTTCCCTTGCATAATGCCAAAACTGGCCAAAAGTAACCAAAATCAATAAAAGAACACGAAAATATGCTATAAAACTTACTCCAGAAAAGTTATAACTTTTCAATGAAAAGGTGAAAATCTAAAATTCTGAAAAAACAGTCTCTTAAAAAGTAGTTGCCACCATAACGACAAACTTGATGGACAAGCACTTGCAATTTTAGTGAAAGTCATCAAGTTTGGTGGGTTTAGCTTGCTCAGTTAATAAAAGAGATATAAACGTCCAAAGAGATATAAACGTCCCCCCTCCCCCCAGCCCGTTCTGAATAGGGCTAAGTTTGCAAGCACCTCTAGCGCATGTTTAACAATTTTTCAGCGGAGCAGGAATGAATAGCTATGGGTATATCGCCAAGCGGAAAGGCAAATATCAACCACTGTTCACTTAACACTTAGCTCAATAATTTCAGTTTTGCTATATATCAAACAAGTGATTAGCCAGCCTCGAAAACGTTATTTTGTTTCCAGTTGAGTGGGCAAGCATTTTTTTCAGGAGGCGACCGCTGTCTCGCTGAAGGTACGGATAGGAAATGCTATCCCGAGTTTGAGTAGCTAATCAGAGCTCGCGAAAAACCACTCTTCACTTGTGTGGTAAATGCTAAGGCAGGCAGCTTATCAGGTTTTATTTTTAACGTCATGCATCGAGCACGCGCGCTGTTGTAGAAATGTAGAAATCTGCACGGGTTTAACTCTCTTAAATAGTCGGCAAATCCAGATTTTCTTTTGATAGATCACTTATCGATTCTGTACGGCGTTTTATAAAAAGTTGAAGAAAATCTGTGGAAAATTTCTGCTCACGTGCCGTTGCATCCGCCATTATTTTAGTTAAGCTGTACGGCGTTTGCAAATGTCCACCTTAAGGACTGAGTTTAATTGAAAGGATGACCCACCTAAAACCACAAAAAAAAAAAACGCAGATAAATTAAATTTGACTTGGAAAGTGGTCTACAGCAAATATCTTATATTTTTCTACAACCAACTACACGCGGGGGACGGGGCCGATGTTTCAAAACCGGAGTGTTTTTCAAAACGCTTTTTTTTTTTCCAATTTTATGCATTTCTGGCAAGAGTGACTCATTATCGGAGTGTTACAAAAGCACGGAAACATCTGTGTTGTAGAGGATTTCGCGCGAACGTCTTCAAAAAGTGAAACCATCCGGCAGCAGAAGTTTTCGACTACAGGTCCCTCCTAGTGGACTGGGATCTAATTGTCCACTAAAATCCTCAATTAAAATACAAAATAATGGTTCTCTTTTCACCGTGGAGAAGTTTGTCTTCTCCACGGTGAAAGGCCCAAAATGCAATGAAAACACTACGTTGTCACGTTTAGGTAGTCAAACATCAAAGATTCATCCGCTTTCATCATCACTCAGAACAAGTAACCTGCGTAGTACTTGGCGCTTCCGTGTTTTTTTTTTTCTGGGCGCTTGAGATATTTTTTTTTCTCAATCACCACACGAAAGTTGTGGCCTGGAAGGACAAAAAAAGTACACCTTCCCCCCGCAAAGAGTATAAAACACGTCCAACGGTCAGAGAAGTAGAAGGCAATGCTTGCTAGTTTTCATGGGAAATCCCTGCTATTATTATGCCGCGGTCAAACACTTTGTGCGTAGTGACATAAGCTGATATTGATTGTGCTAAAACTAGCCTTTTGAAAAACTTTATACCTTTTTTCGGTTCTTAGAAAAGCGCACGCCACTAAAAAGCGAAGAGAAAGAAAAGGAAAAATTAGTAAAAAAGGGAAACCTTTCCTCCGTCGGGAATCATACGAGCCAAGTGAGGTTCTACTATGGTTCTACTGTCTTCCGCAACTTTTTCAAAGTTGTTCGGCATGCGGCAACTTTTTCAAAGTTGCACGTCTTGTAGTTTTTCAAACTCGAATTCTGATTGGATAGCAACGCACAGGCTGCGCGCTTTGACGTTACGCAAGGTGACATGGGTACGAATGGGCGTCTCATGTTTCTCTTGTGCAGGAAAGCGAGTCGCTGGCTGGGTGCGCGATGAAGAAATGGCTTCAAAAGGTCTTGTTTTGATTCCGTTTAGACAAGGACAATGCGCCAGGTACGTCTATGAAGTTATCTTTATTCCTTGGGAAGAAACTTCTATCGAGGGAAGGAAAATTTAACGGAGAAATAAAGAATATGTTCCCTGGGCCGAGCAGATGAGATTAAAACGCAGCACAAGCGCTGCGCACGTGGAGTTTGTTTTCTTGTTTAACTAGCTGCTAGCTAAACAAAATTCGTTTTGGCGTCGTCACTGTATTTGCTAGTAGGTTATAATTCTTTGCTATCTTTGTGTTTCAGAGCTGCTGTTTCGCTCCGTGAAATTTCGGTGCCGTAAAAGTAATTTGAGTCCATGCAAGGCTCTGTTGTGGAAATGACGCATTAGTTCCTTCGTGTCAACTTTCTGCAAAGTTTGGAGGGAGTTGCTGTGTTCCAAGGTGAGCTGTAAGCGACTTAGATCAATATTTGTAATTTTTCAGAGTCCCTAAATACTTTGTTAGATAATTACTAGTGGATGGTTGAGTTTTGCTGCAAAACGTTTTCTGAATGGCGTTAATTAACTTAAGCTTAACGTTTTCTGGGGTGTTTGACATGTGTAGGAATGTGATGTGTGAGGGAAGCTTTCCTGCCATATAATCTGTGAACGCATTTTACCTAGAAAGCGAGCTCTTTGCGAGTTGTTGCCCACATTTCAAGACTCAACGTGTTAAATAAACAACTTCAACTTCATTATTCCCTGACCTGATTTTGTGCGTGTGCACAACTCGGCCCCACCCTACCCCAAAAACTCTTGTTCCTAAGAATGAAGCAGGAGGTTGATTAAGTTAAATTAAATGGTGACTGCAAGCTTTTTTATTTTCTATATCCAGTTTACAAGTGGAATTTCAATCCTTTTCATTCAACAACATTTGCGATACTGGCAGTTGATATCTCGTTGACACACACATTTTGGCATTTGATTCTAGAAATTTTGATGCAATTTCACCACGTTTGAAAGAGAGGATACCTGTGGAAACCAAGGAAGTAGACGTGAAATGGTAGGTTTGCATCAAAATAACTGTAGATGATACATTGTATTCTCGTCTGTTAAGGCAGATGAAATTCTATAAGCTCAGAAATGAACCATATTCCAAAGTCTGTCATTTGAAAGATAACACAGGTTGACAGGCCTTCTTTTATGTAAGAAGCAGAGAAAATGAAGGTAAATTGTTGGTTGCTAAGCATATTATTTTATGCTGTTGATAATATAAGAGCTGCAATCTGATCCAATATTGCTTGTGTTGACAATAAATCTAGCAATAAGTAACACTGTGGCCTGCGACCTTCTGGAAACAGTTTAAAGTGGAGTTGCAGAAAAAGTCTGAAATCCTTTTACATCATGTTTCCAAAAATTCTCCATTCTTGGCCTTGGAGGAAGCTTGTTGACATTTGGTCTTTGCAATGAGCAGGAAGATTGGTAGAGTCACATCTCTTTTTGTGCTATCTTTTTGGTCAATTCTTCCTTGAGCATATTAAACACCGATTTACTCAAACAAGCATCGAGCTCGCATTTTGTGCGGCAGCAGCCAATTTCATTAGAATTAAAATGTATCGGTGAATTGTTTGCCAGATAATTGGAAAGCTCTACCTCAAAAGGAAAACTACTCCAAACACAGGTATTGAATGTGCGGTTCCAGAAAATATCCATACCCCTCCCACGGAGGGTTTTTTAATTTGATATCCGCCACCCCCCTGGAATTTCCGTACTGAAGCTGTTTTCCATTTTGTACTATAAGTAAGCTTATATCGTAAGCTGTACGTGTTGGGCTGAAAGTTGGTTTTTTTAGCTTACCGAACATGGTTGTCAACATCGATCGACAGAATCGCCGAACAGAATACCAGAAATTCTGTCGACTTGTTTTCTTCCCTTTGTTACTGCGTTTGTGTTTGTTTGCCATCCTTTACTGCATTTGTTTCGACTTCTTTGCTTGGAACATCATCAGCCGTTCACGAACAGTAGATAGGAGGCCATTCGAACGGCTGCTGCTAGCTGTTCAAAAACAGTATTCATTCATGCGAACAGCTAGGGTTATCTTCATAATTTCTGCGATTGTTTTGCTCGAATACAATACTGTAGATACAAGTAAAGGGCTTTCAGCCCCCTTTCCCTGGATATCATCGAGATAGAATTGTTGCATTACATACCATCTGACGCTCAGTGAAAAGGTCGGCTTTCACGTATTATGCAAATTTGATGCGCTTTTGAACTGAAACTATAAACTTCGGACTACAGTGCATTCACTATTTCTTACAAATCCTTTTATAGTAGTCATTGACTTTGAGTTTCAATATCAGCTTCATTTACTATTTCAATTTTAATTGAAGGGTAAAGTGCGTGAAAGAAAGGTTCGATTTGTTTTCACATGGCTCGCGCAATTTATTTTTAGACTCAAGTATGCAAGTTCAGTGCACTGTGAACTAAATTAATCCCAGGAAAAAAAACTCGCAATTTTACTCTATTTCTCTTTCTAACACCATAAGCTTCGATTTTTAACATAAGTTACATTCAACAGTTTCGCTTTTGACGGCAGGTTTGAGTCTGGTGAAGGCAATTTCAGTTCTGAAAATTTTAGCTTCATTGTTTACGTCGCATCCAGCATGCAAAATAATTACCGGTAGATTCACACAACCCTCGTTTCTCTACGCTATTGTATTTGAAAAAAATATCCAAGAGCCATATTGTTCCCTAATTTATTTAATATTTCGAATTGGAAAATTAATTTTCTTTCCTTCTCGTTTATGTGCTATAAAGATTTTATTTTACGAAAAGCATTCACCGGCGGCTAAGACAAAGTAAGTTAAGCTAACGTGTTAAGAGTTCTACCGTGTCAAGGCAACAAAGGAACTTAGCGTGCTAAAAAAACAAAAGTCTAGCGTGTTATTAAAACAAAGCTCTACCGTGCAATCCAAAAATGAACAATGGCTGCAAAAACGCTATCCAAAATCAATTGTTTTTATTGCCATATCCGCACGTTAAGCGTGTTGTGTCAGAAGCGTGCGTGCGTGTTATAACGTGCCGTGTGCGTGTGTTCACCTTATTCCCCGAAGTCCCGTGGAGGGTCACATATAGCACAAAGAATATTACTGACATTACTATCAACGGACAGAGCGCTACATTTGTTTTGGTTACTTCAATCGATTAAGGAAGTGGGTAAGTAAACGTTTGTTCATTCAATCGAACTTGAAACCCTCTGGAAAGAAAACTCTTTGTTTACCCCCCTCCCCTTCGGAAAATTCCAGCTTTTAGACCCCCCCACCCCTCGGAATTTCCATGACCCTCCGTGGGGTAGGTATGGATATTTTCTGGAACCACACAATGGATTTAGAATTATAAATCACCTTAGTCAATAATTGCCTCTGATGCTAAAAAGGTAAAGCCTGAAATTGGCAATCTTTGTTTTCATGAGCCTACAATTGAAATTGGAATTCACACCGGAGGTGTGAAATTTGACACCCTAGACATCAATTTCCTGAAAGCTTAGCTCTTAATGGTGATTGTCTATGTGATATTTATTTGGAATAGCACCTTCAATTTTTGAAGAGTGATTTTTAAGTGTCTTATATAAAGCAGTGCAGGAATAATAGTTTAAATATACCACATTTTCACAAATTGGCATCACATCACAAATTATTTAAAAACTATTGCGGGTAATTTGAATCGTAACTAGTATGTGCAAATTAGCAGTCAAGGTTTGTAATTTATGATCAATGAAAATCAATTGATTGTACAGTACCGCTCGAAAGTATTGGTGCATAAGCACACGGCGAAACCTCTTCCGCCGCCATTTTGTTTTCCTTGAATTTGCTGCTGTGGGACGAAAACCGCAACCTCGGTAAGGACGAAAGCGACCGAACACTGCGGCTGACTTGACGCGGCAATACCTTGGTAACCAAACAATAGTGGCTGATTTCTATTGTTTTGGCATTGTTTATACTTTATCTCACTAATATTCTCAAAGGAGCAAATAGACAAAAGGTTAGCAGTATAATTTCACAAGATTGCGCTTCATGATAAAACCGATTTCGGACTCGATCGTGTGCTGTCACGCCAGCTTGGCATTGCAGGTGTTTTTATCACAAAGTGCAATTATAAATAAAGAACTCTAAAGATCGTGTTTTTATTGGTATTAGATTGTTTAAGGAGAGCTATGAGCAAGCCGATGTATTGAAATGTTTTTCGAGCAAGCCGGTAGTCCGTGCGATACAACACGAGAGGTTCTCGTTTCAGACTTTTCAAGATAGCGGGACTTAGAGGTGCCACAATCATGCACAATCACAATAGAATGGATTGTCGGGCAGCCGCAAGCAAACTTCGAGCGAACGAACAGAAGCTGACACGTTCAATAGTAAAGTAAAACATGTTCTTTATTTAAAAAAAAAACAGTTTTAGTCGGCAAACACATGACTATGTGGTGCCAAGTGCTGCGTGAATAATTTGCGTGTCAAATGCGAGCTAAAATTTTCAGAATTGAAATATACCTTCGCCATACTCAAACATGCCGTCAAAAGCGAAACTGCTGAATGTAACTTGAACTAAAAAGCGAAAGTTATGATGTTAGAAAGAGAATTAGAGTAAAATAGCAAGTTTTTTCCTGAGATTATTTTTAGTTCACAGAGCATTGCACAGAATTTGAATTTGCATACTGTGAGTCTCAAAATAAATTGTGCGAGCGATGTGGGAACAAATCGAACCTTTCTAGATCTTTTGCGCACTTAATCCTTCGATGATAATTGAAATAGTAAATGAAACTCATGTTGAAACTCAAAGACAATGCCAACTGTAAAAGAATCTGTAAGAAATAGTGATATATAGCCCAGAGTTAGTTTCAGTTCAAAAGCGCATCAAATTTGCATAACGGGTGAAATCTGACCTTTTCAATGAACGTCAGATGGTATGTAACGCAAGAATTCTATCTCTGTGATATCCGTTTTATTTCTTCTAGCTGTTGCAAATGGCACGAGTTTCCATTTCTTTCTTCGACTAAGGTTAGCATTTGGCAAAAGTGCTCAGAAGTCACAGTTTGTGAATCACGGTAAAAGCAATAATCATGTGAAATCTATCACATCATAAAATAATCGGCGCGCGACGTCTCGCTCATTGAAGTTAATTATTCTTTGAAACAAAGGAAACAAAAGGCTATTCAAACACCGCCGCATCCTATTCTTTACCGCGGTATTTTTGACCGCAAAAAAACCGAGGTAAAACCGGAGTTTTCAAAGAAGTTAGACGAGGTTTTCCCGAGGTCAAACCGGAGAAACAAACTGCGATTCCACCGCGGCAGTATCGCGGAAAATGCACCAATACTTTCGAGCGGTATTGTAGTTTTAATTTTCACAAAGGAGTTCTTAAGCTAAAAATCTTTGAATTTGTCATCAAGTAAGTGATATATTTATAATTGCCGATTGACTACAGCTTTGTATCACAAATTTACATAACTTCAAAACAACTGGCTTGTGATTATTTGAAATGTGTCACTAAAAACACCTGCTGCCATCGAAAACCAAGAACTTTTGAAGGAATCTCATTAAATGTACAGCCTAGTCCCCTTGCAAAACAAAACTGGAATATTCTGGTTATTTCTAGAATTTTTCTAGAAATATCACAGAAAATATTTCTAGAAATTTCTAGAATTTACCAGTTTTCTTTTCTGGAAAATTCTAGAATATTCTAGAATGTTAATGAAACATGCTAATTAGGGTCAAATCTGCCAGCTTATTCCAGAAAATTATAAATTGGGATCAAATCAGGGTTTTCCAGGTTTTTCCAGGTTGTTTGCTGTCTAGATTTTTCTAGAAAATTCTAGCTTCCTCCTTAATGTAAGCAAGTTGATAAAATAGATTTGTTTCTAGCTTTTTCTAGTATATTCTAGATTTTTAAGCTTTTTTAGCATTGTTCTACCTTCTTCCAGAATTTAATGGTTAGAAAAACCCTCTTAACATGTAATTATTTTTAACAAATCAGTCATATCTACAAATTTAATGTGTCACTTATCCAGTTAACTAATAAGAACCTTTACAAGCTTTCTGTTTATAGCATTCACATGTCCAACAAAAACAAAAGTCATCTGGAGTTTTCAGATACCAAATAAATTTATTTGAAATTCAACTGAAACATGTTAAAAAATGGTATATATAACATGAAACGTTTGTCTGTATCTCTGACACAGAAACCGAAGAAAAATTTAAAAATGTATTTTCTTAAAAAAGGAAGGAACATGAAATGTTTTTCATAGCTTTCTCTGTTCTTGTCCTTTGCATTTGGCCTTGTTTTCTTTGTTTGCTCGGGCCTTCTTCAGAACCAGGCCAAGATCTTTTCTTACAGACGACCTTGAAGCGGCTGGGAAGCCTTTCTTCAATACAATACCTGTAAACAGGAAAACCAAACGAAAATCAGTGTTAATAATACGCATGCTTACTGCCAGTAATGTAAGCCAACTAACATTATAAAGCCCCTCCCCCCCGCCACCCCAATGCACCTTTTGTTGTCAACTTGAATTTATTGAATCACCAATTGAAACAATAACTTATGTTGCTTTGATGATGATAACTTTCCTTTAATATTTTGCAAATGTCTTGAATCTTTCAGGTAAGAAGTTAAGGAAAATGCAGCTAAAGCTGTAACATGAATTGGAGAAACCAAAATTTTTAATAAGCTATTGGGAAGATTTGGAGTTAATACTTAGTCAAGTGGAGAGAAAAGTATTTCCAATGTTGCTTTTAATCGGGAGAAGACTGCTGGGTGACTTCACTTGGAAGCTGGGAGACCACGAGATCCGTCTGTTTTTTATCTGGGAGAGTTACATGTAGCATATGGAAGCATGCAGAAAGGAAATACATATTATATGCATATAAATAAATTAACTCACTTTCTAAAACGCCCCTCCTTGATGGACTCAGGCCTGGTCTTGCTTGATAATCCTTATTACACTGGAAGCCAGTAACTGATGAGTTTTGCAGCTCATCACTTGTGAAGAGTTGCCTTGCTAGTGTCTCGACAGCTGACTTAGCATCTGATGCATCCTCTATTAACCTGACCAAAGCCTCCTAAAACAACAAATAAATGAAAATATAATCAATAATAGTATACTATAGTACAAACTTGGGTCAGCAAGGCACAGGGTAAGCAGTTTATAGATACTATAAGGAGGGAGGTGCAGTGGATTAACAGTTACATGTACTGTTAGTGCATGCATTTGTATTATGTGGTTTGCTGTAAAGGATATAACTTTGAGCTACCAATTAAGACTGCAAGCCAGATCACTAAGACTTATTACTATCATACTGCAATTGTGCTCATTCTCCACGTCATTTGCATTCTAAAGAGTTTAGTATGTCAGATATTGTGTGTATGGCAGCTATATCTTTCATAAGGAAAATGCATGTTGGACAGTAGAATACATGTTAACAGATTACTTTTAAAACAGTTTTAATTGACCAAATCATTTCTGTTGTAATGCACATTTACCTGTATGCTTCAAGTCTGTAAATGGGTGCATTATTTACTACCAAAAGTTAAGAAATTGTATGCTGTTCATACAGTAGTTTAAAGAAAAACATATGTACCTTTTTAAGGCCATTGAATCTCTCTTCATTCGGATCTTGTTTCTCTGCATCATTTTCAATTACAACTTTTCCCTGTTGACACACAAAGAAATTAGTACATGTAAGATTTCCTTTTATACATTGCAGTTTTTACACAAAATGAAAAACTTCATGTTCTTTTACACAGAACTTTGCAATATTTTGGAACATAATGTTCATTAATTTTGATTGACAGCTTTCTCAAAGCAACTTGCAACTTTCAATTCAAACTTGATTTATGACATAACTGTAGGAAAGATGCAATAACAATGCAAATATACATGTACCAGCCATGCTAACCACATTTATTACACGTATTACATATACATACATGTACCTTTTATTTACTAGGCTGACTACCAAGTCTGATGCATGACTCAAATTCTTTAACTTTGTAAAAATACCTGTACCAGCTTAGCACATACTTTCTGTATATTAAATCCAACATTGAGTGTAAGAATAAACTTGTGGTAAATTAAGTTTTAAATAATGCAAACAACTAACCTTTTTTTGCTTTCTCTTCATTCTTTCAAATTCAGCCTCTAGGCTGCAAAGTCTCTTGTTAAGTGCCATTAGCAGAGGCTGACATCCTGTGCATGCTGTAGGCAGATTGCTGAATGCTGGTTCCCTCTGTTGAATATCTCTTGCTGTGAGGTTTCCTGTTTCCAGCTGATAACTGGGACTCATTGTCAGATCTAAATCTGACATGTCAAAGTCTGAGCAGTGGCGTAAGCTTCTTAAGAATGAAAACTCTTGTGGCGGTGTAGCTAGAGCTGTGCTGTTTCTATTATCTGAAGACTGGTGAAGCGTGGGCGAACTTTGGGTGACAGTTAAAGCCCGACGGATGGAGCTGTTGGATCCACCAGAGGATTGATGGAGGGGAGGTGAGCTGTTGATTTCACCAACATGTAAAGACTGTTGGTGCTGTGGTGTACTGAAGTTTCCACCTGAAGACTGCTGGTATTGTGGTGTCCCCAAACTGCTACTGAAAGAGTGATTGAGAGGAGGTGAACTGCCTGCAGTGACATCTGAATGTTGTCGATGCTGTGGTGTACTGAAGTTGCTGCCTGGAGAGTGACGGAGAGGAGGAGAGCTGTTGGTGACAACTGGAGGCTGCTGCTGTTGTGGTGTACTGAGGTTGTTAGGGGATAACTGACGGAGAGAAGATGAGCTGCCACTTACATCTGAAGTCTGTTGGTGTTGTGGAGTGCTGAAGTTGGCACCTGAAGATGGATGGAGGCCCATAACAGCTGAGCCACTGGTTATTACACCTGAAGACTGCTGGTACTGGGGTGAAGCGAAGTTCTCTCTTGAAAGAGGAAGTGAGGTGTTAATCACACCCATTGATTGCTGGTGCTGGGTTGAGTCAAAGTACCCATCTGAAGATTGATGAGAAGGTGGTGATATTTGCACAAACTCCTTTCTATTTGTGTGATCGGATGTCTTCTCTGACCCACTTACTTCCTCTACATGTACTTTCTTAGCTCCAATTATTTCAGTTTCACCAATGCTTTCATCATCACTCACAGTAATTTGCTGCCTTCGCATAAGTAAGTTCTGGACTCTTTTAGCATTAGCTACCGTTACAATTTCTTTGTCATAATTTCCTTCTGCACTTTTACTTTTTTGTTTCTGAGACACCAACTGCTCTTTTCCAAAAACAATGTCATTGTCATTATTGCTCACTTCTGCTTTCCTCAACTTTTTACGTTTCTGCTTCTGAGACACTTTTACCTCTTTTTCAGAAACAGTGTCTCCATCCTTTTCCACCACTGCTTTTCTTTTCAAATTTTTCTGTTGTTGAGATATGACTCCGGGATCTAGCATTTTTTCAGAATTTTCTTCAGCATTCTCCAATGCCGCAAGCTTCTTTTTGGATGGTTTAGGTTCTCGACGAGGCCGTGGTCCATCTGTGGTGGACTCTTCTTCAATTTCTGGGCGGCTAACCAGCTCAGTTACCTTATTCTCAGCTTCCTTCTTAGTGTCTACATGAAAACATTAAAAACAAGTTCGTGTTATATATGTAGGCATGGGAATGGGAAAAAGCGTGTTGTAAAAAATTGGACCGTAAGCAAGAGTGGTCGTTAACTCCCAAGAAAACAAACTTAACATGTACTATGCCTGAAAAGTTAAAGAGATCTTAAGAGTTTAACGTACAGTTCACAGGTTAAATCAAAAATGTTTTCTTGTCATTTCTTTCCCAGGCCAAAGTGTAATCTTAATAAGAACAACATAAATATGCAGCCCCATTTACGTTTGGTGCAAATCTGACTTATGACAGTTGGGACAAAAAAAATATCAACAAGAGAACAGGTTCCATGAGATCAACACCCTTCAAATCCACGAGCTAGTTGGATCGAAACAGTGTATGATGTAACGATCATGGGGGTTAGTGTGTGAAGGGTTTTTTTATATTATCAGAGCAAGAACTCCAAAGGAAGCAGGTTTACCAATACTTTGTTACACTACAGTACGAAATCGATGTAAAGAGAAAAACAGTAGGTGTATAAACTTACCGAATACTGCCAGAACATGTCCATGAAACAACATAGGTCTCTTTGTTGCCGGATCCTTGCCTTGCAATGAACATTCATTTCCTTCTCTCACATCGAAAGGATCAGCAATGATGATTTTTGATGAACTCTGCACCTCAATTCCCCACGATCCCCAATCAACAACAACATATTTCGGCATATTTGGGAATTGCTACTCGACAGAAGATGGATGAAACACCAAAGATGATCACGAATCGAAAGCACGTGGAGAGATGAATGTCACACCGTGAAGCTCACAAATGACGCTTCCAAATTCAAATCTGGCGGAAGTTTTGCTTTGATCGTATTGGTCCTCTTGAAAGCTGCGGCTGACTTCAAAGTTAGGGATAAATATCACATATTGGGATCGGTCGACATCAAAAGACGTGTGAAATTCTTCTCGAGCTTGTTTGACTTGTTTCGCTATCGCTGGATCGGATGAATGTCAACTTGTTCTCTTCGATTGTCCCGAACGCATTACACTTTCTTGAGCAGTCAAGGAAAGTCCTGAACAATAAATAAAAAGGTTCCATTTTCATTTTTCGCACAATTCCTGCAGAAGATAAACCTCACTAGCAACTAACGTCAGAAACCGCCATGTTTGTTTACCAAGGTGACCTGTCATTGCTTTCACCGCTGACCACGTGATTGTGGACCCTTATTGCTTGACATTCCGCACATTCGTTCAAAACATGGCGGTTCTCAGCAAAACTTTCGAAGCGACAAGCGAGCAGCAAATTTCATTTAAAGACGAAGTATCACTTCTTTGGAACAAACTGTTTTTCGAGACATTCCCCGATGTTATAGTGAGGTTACAAGCGACATGTTCTATATCGAGCTGCTGGGAAATTCAATATCTGCTTCGTCACTATCTTCATAAAGACATGGCTGTACTTGGCGTTGCCAACCCTTCAGGAATGGCTGTTCCTGTATTTGAAACGCTGGAAAAGTATTTCAAAATGATAAATTTGAAAGATATCAAGGTAATTCAACACTTGGTGGTATTCAAAAGCGCAATAATCTCTTTGTGCTTTCGTGACAATCCTTCCGTAAAAACAATCTTCGATCGAGCTTTGTTTTTGAAAATGGAGGAAAAGCTTTGCACAAGCGTTGATGATGGAGATGACAAAACGTGGAAAGAAAATGAGGCAGCTGAATTTATTCATTCAGTTAACCTGCCAGTTTTGCGTTTGCGAGGGGGAGCTAACGGAGACAACGAAAAGTGGTTGTGTGACATTTGTGGGAAGTCGCTCGTGTCCAAGAGAAATCTCGATGTTCATATGGACTCTGCTCATGCCAGTCACCCAGATTTCACCTGTAGTACATCGCCTGATGGATTGGTTAAGTGGAAGTGCAGTTTGTGTGGCAACTTTCTCTCTTCAAAGCAGCGAGTGATTTCACATTTAACCAAAACTCATGGTAAAACATACTTTGTTGAACAAGAACAGAAACAAACTCTTAATTCCCAAACAACATTGTGGAGAAGAAAGCGTTCTGCAAATGGCTGTCTTGTTTCAGAACAAATTTCTTCTGCTGCTTCTCTCGAGGAAAGGTTTAACTTAACCTCTGAATGTTGCTCAGCAATGAATGAATTACCTGGACCTGAAGAAGGGAGCTCTGCTTCAAGTTTCTTTCAATCAATTTCAGGAGAAGAATTATTACATGTAAACTTTTCCCCCAATACTTCATCTGACACTGAATTCCCAAGACAAGGCACACATCCGTGTAACAACAAGAACAGTGTCTACAGTATTATTACTAATTTTCCAGGCTCTGAGATTTCAGGTTCTGATTCAAATAGTACTTGCATGAATGTTGCCTACACATCAGACTTGGACTGTTCTTTAAGTAGTTGCACTGATTACAGTTCATCTGAAACAGATCAGCCAACATCTAGCGATGAATCAGACTCAGAAGAACAGGACAAATCAAACTCAGTCTTGGATGCCTCCACTGATATGCTCGAGTCACCAATTAGCGAGAAAGAAAAACTGAGCCTACTTATTTTATCATACATTGCTAAATATAAATTAAGTGGCTCTGCTTCTGTGGATCTTTTAGACCTTCTTAAACTGATTGCGCCAGAAGATAACACCTTGCGATCTTTGTCACTCAGTGACATCAAAGAAACACTGGGAGATTGCATTGTAAATATCAATGATTATTGTGGAAAATGCTTTTCAATTTTTCCAAAGGATGAGAACATTTACCAATGTAACACAACAAATAGTGGAGGATACCAATGTTCTGGATTGCGTTACCGTGGAAATTTAAATAATCAGGTTAAAAAGCACAGAAACTTGTACTTCGTGACTGTCTCAATCGAACAGCAGTTGACAAAACTTCTGGAACGCAGTGGCATTTGGATGAAAATTCAGCAATATAAAAACACACCTAACTGTTCATTGAATATCAGAGACATTGTTGATGGAACAGTATACAAAAGTTTTAAAGAAAGTGGAGGGTTTCTCACCGATGAAGCCAATTTAACTTTACTTTTTAACACAGATGGCATACCTTTATACAAATCTTCAAAAGTTAACATTTGGCCTGTTTTTCTTGCTGTAAATGAACTTCCTCCAGAAGAACGGTTTGCAAAGAAGAATATGATACTGTGGGGGTTATGGCAAGGGAAGGGGAAACCAAGGTTTTCCACCTTTTTTGAAGTATTTACTGATGACCTTATCCGACTGAAGTGTAAAGGCTTCACCATCATGGACAAATTAAATCCAAAACTTATGCTGTCACTGGGGACTACTGACCTACAAGGGAAAGCATATCTAATGTATATGAGTCACCACAATGGTGTCAATGGTTGCATTACCTGTGAAGAAGAAGGTTTCGTCACTAAGCAAGGAAAAGGACATGTTCGTTGTTATCCTTTCAAAGATCCACCTGCCCCATTAAGAACCAGTGAAAGAGTACTGGAGGATTCTTTGTCTGCTGTGGAAAGTGGTGACAGAGTGAAAGGTTTTCATGATGTTACACCATTGGCAAAACTTCCGTGGTTTGACCTGGTGCTGGGAATCGTCCCAGACTATATGCACGGTGTGTTACTTGGCGTAACAAAGCAACTCCTTAACCTTTGGTTGTCCGGATCGAAACATAAGAAGCCTTGGTTCATTGGAAGTAAAACAAAACATATTGACAAAAGACTGAAAGACATGAAGCCACCTGACTTTATACAAAGACTTCCAAGGCAACTGGAAACAAGTCGTGCTTATTTCAAGGCATCTGAATTACAAGCATGGCTACTTTATTATTCTATCCCATGCCTGATTGACATTTTACCTGAAAAATACTTACAACATTTTGCTTGCCTAGTAGAAGGTGTCTACATACTCCTTGGAGACAATATAACACCAGATTTGCTAGCTTTAGCAAGAGATGTTTTATTTAATTTCTACAAGAATCACCAAGTTCTTTATGGTGATAGCAACTGCAGCCTAAATGTACACAATGTTGGAGTTCATTTAGCAACTTATGTACAAGCATGGGGGCCACTTTGGGCATGGTCGTGTTTTCCTTTTGAGGATTTGAATGGAGCCCTACTAGAGAGTGTTCATGGGACAGGAAATCAGTGTCGGCAACTTATTTGGATGCTGTATGCTCAAAATGCCCTTCGATCCAAATGCCATTTAATTTCAGACAAGAATGTGCAATTCTTCGTGGAGCAAATGCTTTCTGGTGAGAGAAGCCTGCGAAATGTGAAGAGTGCAAAAAACTGTCAAGTTGCGGGAGCCCTTAAAAAGTGGACAGTCAACAATGAGGTCTATGAACAGGCATCTTTATTACTAAATTCAGGTAACCCCAACATACCAGTCTTTCTAGAAGCCAAACGTGTGATTGTAAATGGTCATGTCATTTTTTCACGGATTTATGAAAGAATGAAAAAACATTGTGGATTTGCAGTTCTTATAGAGCACAGTGACGGAAACTACATGGCCTTTGTTGAATACTTTTTGTTTGAGAGTAACTCGAAAATTGTTTTTGCTGTAGTTAAGCGTATTATTTTAGATTATGAAAACCCTTTCCTTGTGTGTGACAAACCACGGCACCTCCTCAGAGTTTCAGGTGAAGATGAGAAGTATACTGTTGTTGCTGCAGACTGTATTATTGAGAAAATCATTTATCTTTCTGGTACCCCAAACCACATGTGTGTGGCTAGGGCCCCAAATTTTTGCGGGCATTGTCGATGAAGTTGCCTGTACTTTACATGAAAAGTGAGTCACTCACTTAAAAATTTGCTCTCATTGGCTGTAATGTAAATGAACAAAGGTTGCACAGTTATCATAATTAAATGTTCTGTAAAGAAAGCAGCTCGTCTACATGTAATTGTGCCCATCCTTGGAGACCCAGGGGCAGTAAGTTGGGGCAAAACAAAGTAAACAGGGGAGAAATCCTAGTGCTGAAAGTTTTCAATAAATTAAAATGGGAAGAGCCCTTGGGAAGCGAAACTCACCAGACCATTTCCAAAGGGCTCTGTGAATGCTGGCTCATGATTGAACAGAAAAGTCCTTTGTATTAATCTGCCCAATTGGCATTGAACAGTAACTTCAGATTCACTTTTGTGTGTTCTTACACATGAAATAAGTGATTGATGTGAGCTTAAAAGTATCAAAAGTTCTCAAGCTTGTATGTTTGATTTTACATTTTTCTGACTTTATCTCAATATTTCCAGACTTTTTTTGGTTCTCCATTGTAATGTGAGTAAGATTACACACGAAAGTGACTCTACAGTTACTGATAGATGGGTATAAGGTTTCTTACTCATCAACTCTTTATGCATAGCAAACTTCAGTTTCTTGATAAGAGTTTGAATTAACATGCAATATGAAAGCTCGATAAAACTGAAATTTTCTTTCATAAGCTTTCATACATCCCAAATGGTAACAAGTTCTAGACTATTTCTAGTTTATTCCAGTTTCCTGCAAGAAATGGAGACTTGAAAAAACTGTCAATTTCTAGCAGCAACTGGTAAAAACATAAAATTCTAGCTATTTCCAGATTCTGAAAGAAATCAAAACTTGCGAAAACTGGAAAAATCTTTTCTGGAAAAATGCTAGAATTCGATTCTGGAATGAAGCTGTCATATTCTTGAAATTTCTAGAAACTTCCAGAAATTAACAGAAAGCTGGAAATTCATTTTGCAAGGGTCATACATTGCTTTCACTCACTAAACTTGACTCTATCAATTCGTAAAACATACAAACAACATTAAGTTAATGAGCCTTTGTTGACTTGAACCTTGACAAAGCAATGTCACAAAGTGTACTGTGTTCAGTGCACAACTTTTGTGAATCTGAGGTGTTGATTTTCTGTTTTGGGTGATTTTGAGGCGTCTCAAAAAAATGTTTTTGGAAAAAAAAATCGAAAAGCAAAATGACCTACAATTAAACAAGGACCATTTTTAATCACTGCACAAGTTGCTTGTCTTGTGTAGAAAAAATAATAGAAATCTGTGGTCGGTTCTTAGGTGGACACGCTGTTACACTCGCAAGAGCCATGAAATAGTTGTCGTTAACTAGTTCAGCATATTTCAGCAACAATATACATCTGGTTCAAATTATTCATCAATTGATTGATCAGTTGGTAAATTTACAGATTTGCTTTCATTCCTTTCACATAACAACTATTCCACAAATGTGGCTTTCTAATACTAAGGTGTATAAAAGAATTTTGTTTTTAAAATTCACGAAGTAGGAATTCACAAGCAGGTTCATAATTTTCCTTAAAAGGATGTGTAAGGCTAGGAATATATACATAAGTTATTTCTCATCAACAGGGTTTTCCAATGGTCATCAATGGACGTTACTCTAGGTTTTCAATCACTTTACAGTAACAAACTCAAAATAGCGCTAAAAATTTAGACTGCGATACTAAACAGTTTTTCAAGATTCACCTAGCAGGTGAAAGGGTAGTAACTTTTGAGTGGTACTGTAGTAATTCCCCAGCAGACTCCTTTAACTAGAAAAATTTGATTGAAATATTGCCACATTGGCTTCAGTTTCTAGCTGTGTGAATGGCTTGTAGTGACCTTACTTGGGTATTTTTAGAAACGACCAAACTTAAAATTTTGAGTGTGTTTCTATTGGTAAGTAGAAAGAGAAATTGAGCTTGTAATGTGTGAAGTAAATGACAGGAAATGACGGTCAGTGCTTTGTTTTGACAGAAGCAAAACTTTTGCCTTAGAAGTTAAATTGGGAAGAAAAAATTTGCCCAATATAAATAAAATACCTTAATATCAACCAACAGTGATGTAGCAGCTTTGTTTAGGTTTGCTTTCACAAAAAAAAAGAAGATTTTCTGAGATTATTCCAAGCAAAATTGAACTTGGGGAATTTGCTGCAGAAGGCCAGAAAATGTGACTTCCTTTCTTGTTTTGTTGTCATCAGTAAAACTGGTCATCAGATGTAGAATCAAACAAAGTATGTTGAGCAGCTGTTGTCCAATTTTGCACTGTGATGTGTGTGTCGTCCAGTAAGCACACTAGAAAATCAATACACAGTCATGGTCAAGTTATCTGTGAGTGAAGAATACTCAGTAAGGTGCATCCAAATGAACAACAAACAAGTCCGTATATAAAAAACATGGGAGGTTTTTGAGCAAAGTCATACCTGCCAACTATCCTGATTTTTTAGTTTCAAAACCTAAAAAAAACTAGGACTTTCGTAAATGCTATTGTTTTGTGCAATACATGTAGTGCTTGAGACCATTAAACAACACCAGAGAATTCTAATGCTAAAACAGTACAGTACAGGCAATATGTTGAAAAATCAATGCAAAAACCCTGGAACGTCCTGGACCCTGCTCATTGCACTACCCCGGGACTGTGGTGGGGGGGGGGGGGGGGGTCGCTTTTTCTGATTTTATAAGGTTGGCAGGTATGTAAATGTTATTTTCCAGCAAAATCGTCACTTGGGATTTTCTCCACCAGCCTGTTCAATTGCTTGTAGGATGTATTTGGCAGTCAAATTGTTTTAGCAAACATACAAATAGACTGCCTTAAGCAGAAAACACTGATATCATAACCATTCACCTATAATCCAAGCTGGTTATATCCTGGACACTAAACTTGACAGACATTGCATTGGGATAAAGCTTGTCAAAAAAAAAAAGTTGAATGCAGTGAGCTACAATCCAAGAGCTTTGTTTCTGAAAAGTGTATCTCTCAACCTCTTGAAAGTGCTTCTCTTAGGAAACATTGAAAAGTGGCTGAAATCTCAACCAAAACTTTTATGGTACACAACTGGCCTTATGTTGCACATCATTGGCTAATCAGTGAAACAAGGAAGACCAATAATTGTCAATTATTGTTCTAGGCTAAAATCCATTGTAATGCAACTTGAATTCTTCCGTTAAGACTCCCAGTCTCAAGCAAGCAATTACTTACCAAGTTAGGTTAACTTAACAGTAACCTTACAACAAAAGTGGGCCATTGCATCTTGCAACACAGCAGACAATGCAGAAAGCAATTCTGAGAATGCTTGAGAATGGATGACCAAGGTGTCAATGAAGGATTCGCCAGTGTCTACTAACGAGCCCTCACGGTGAACAGTCCTCATTCTCAGATCTGTTTATTGATGACACGAAAGCTGACCTTAAACAGCAGAGCATCAACATTGTAGCAGTCATCTCTGGAAACCCTGTTTTGCAACCTCTAAACAACTGTCTGAACAACCTGTTGAAAAATGTCTGGTGAGAGTACTTGGTGTGGGTCAACACACTGGTACACGATTCTCGAGTTACCCAAGAAGGTGCCAACCATAAATCTACAATCCTGGTCACAAGACCTTGGGACACTTGTTAGCATTTCTGTGATACCCCCTCCCCTCCTCCTCAAAAAACGTTGAAGATCAGTAATTACTTTCAATATCCGACTTCAACATTGCAGTAGGGTGGGAGAGGGGGCAAGGCAAGAATATTTTACATGATGCTAAAGGAATGTGAACTGAAGAATGTGTCCCAAGACTGTTGACCAAGATTGTAGTTCTACGCTGACTAAATGGAGCATGACAGGCTTTTTAAGGGTTGCTGGAGGAGTCTGCCAAGAAATCTTTTCGAAGACAAGCAGAATTGCCAACGTGTTAGACAAAGATGCAAGTCGGTGCAATCCACACCACGGAGGCACAGTAATCTAGGATGATCGAGAAGACAGCAAGTTTGACGGGGAGAGGAAAGGCAGCACCGCTAGCTAGTTAACTTTCAGCTGAATTAAACATCTTACAAATGGCTCTTTTAGGAGCCAACAGTGCGATAAAAGTTCAGTGGCCAACATTTAAACATGTTTTTTTAATCTAAATTGATTTTTCTCCTGAGCAAATTGTGTACTTTAGACCATTGGTTAAAAGATGAATCACTTTCTGAAAAAAAAATTCAAAGATACAGTATGTCAACCTTCTGAAAAAAGCTCAGCTTATTGGTGAATAAATGTAGAATTTGCAATAGAGTGAATTTGTATTTACATTTAGAGTCATAAGAATTTTGACTTTCTAAAGGTTATGGTTTGGGAAGTCGTGTTCTATCAGTGAATCAGTGAAGGGAAAACAATGATTCAGCCAATCAATTCTGTGTAATTTGCAATAGAATACTCGGAGAAGGTAACACCCAGTGGTTTCATTAAGATTTTCAGAAGAAGGGGAAAATTAATGTTTGTCACTGGTAGCCAAAAAACTTTGGAATAAAATTGTTTATATGAAAACTTGTCAAGATGCTCAAAGTAAATGTGCAAAATGATGTTCACAGAAAGTCAATTTTCTCTCCTGCATAGCCTAATGAAACCTCTGAATACCCACATATGTCTCACTAAATTTAGTGGTGGCCTTTCTGAAATCAATGTTGCAGGCTGGATGTCGGTGGACGTTATCAGGACCAGTTCTGTGCTTCAAGGCTCCAAGAATTTTCCAGGAAATGTGAGTAGAATACTAAATTGTTGTACAATGGAAGATAGTGTGCGCTCTTTGAATATCACAGCAATTTTTCACAATTGCAGTTTTGGTGACAAATTAATATGCAGTGTATGGTGTTCACAAAGCCAAAGTTCATACGAACATAAGTTAGCAGGATTGATTTCAAGCCAATGTCATAAAAGATTTTTTTCAAACTGCGAAGACTGAATAACAGACTGAAAGACCTTGAACTACATTACAAACACAGAAGTGCTTTTAGAACTAATACCCAGGGCAAGTTCTTGCATTTCTCTCAGGACGTCTTGAGTGTGACTGTCCAAAGAGAAAAATTTACCTGTCAAAACACCGTAATTAATCAATTATTTAATGAATTAGTTAATTTGAGCAAATTTGAAAAAGGCAGCGATTATACAAAGCTGGGAGCTGGGAACTTTAAAAGGTGAAAAACTGTGTATTAAAGTCACACTTGCCCCCTGCCAAAATGTTTTGTTTTTTGTCAATATCAGAGTGCAGTGTTAAATACCCTGAAACCAAAAGAAGAGGTTTGAAAAAAGTTCCAATTTGCTTCACGTTTATGTGTGAAATATTTTTGCTCATACTAATAAAAGGGTTTTTTGATCCAATGCACATGGTGCATCTTATCACTGCCATATGGGCTTATTTTGACCTATCTGTAAAGACAGTCACACTAAGTATGAATTTGATGTTAGATGTACAGTTGTATCAGGTGAACACGTGAATATCAATGGAGTTTCTCGTCTTAACATTTTCGTATGATGGCTTGGCCGTCACAAGATTAAAAATTTTTTTCCAACACGTTCAACACATGCTTTCTGTCACAACCTAGTTGTGTAAACCAATAGATGTGTGAATTCTCTCACTGTTACAGCAAAATACTTCTGTTATATATGAGAAGGGGTATGAAAATATTTGATTAATTGTTCAGTATGATCTAGTGCAACAGGTTTCAGATGTTTTGAGTACACTTGAAGTCAGATTTCAACAAGAAATTTGCAAACCAAAACAGAGTTTACATTCCCACCTGTCGCCTTTATTTTTAAGTCTTCAGTTCAACTTTAGTCAATACACTGATCTTTCAGGTTAGTGTTTTTCAAAACAAAAGCGTAAACACTCTACTGAACACTTAACAGAAGCAGAGTGCGGGTGAAATCTGTCAAGTATTTTGAAGTGCACTTCAGACGTGCTGTAAATGAATAAACAAACCTTGTTTAGTGCCAAGTCATGGTACTGCAAATATCGCCGGTATTTTTGTTTCAGCGACAGTTCACTGTTTTGAAAATTGGAAGTTTTGAAAGTTAGTTTCTTTGAAAGTTCAGAAGCAAAGAAAGTTCCCTACTTGAAAATTTGAAAAGAATTCCCTTAAATTTCACCAAATTATTAGGTGGCGCACATGCGGTAGCGCATGTCACACCGACTCGTAAAATGGATTTTTTCCGTTTTCGTCGACGTCGTGTCCATCAGTTACTTAGTCTTCTTGAGTTCATGTGGCCTTTTGAACAATGGGTTTGATGTTATAATGACGTAAACTCATAGATTTTATCAGGTTGGAAATCCAATCTATCAAATACCAGACATTATTTATTTACCGGTAACGCCTACCCTTCAAAGCCGAAGATTGATGGCGTGGGGTCAGCTAAATATCATGAAAAAATATAAAGTACATATCTAGTTTACAGGACTGTGATTGAATGAGGAAACAGACTGTTCAAATTTAGTTAAATTGGTGTTCTCAAAGAAAGACTGAGGCAGACTGTTCCACTGAGTGATTGTTCTAGGGTAGAATGAAAGATGATGAGAGGAGGTACTAGTAGATAAAGGAATGAAGCTGTAGCTGTGTGAGTGCCGGGATCTTCGAGTTGGATGTCTGAGGTACTTTCTGGTGTCAACTGGTATAAATCCATTGTAGATCTTGAAAAGAAGTGCAAGCCGCGCGTCAGCTCTCCTCTGCTCCAGTGTTCTCCAGCCCAGATTTTCTAGCATGTCGGTGACACTAGAAGTGTTGTGGTATCTTTTCAATGTCCACCTAGCGGTACGCCATTGAACCATCTCGACCTTATAGGCACCATTGTTTTCAACACCTGGTCTTGGGTCCCATATTGTATAGCCATATTCAAGCTGGAGGCGCACAAAGCCCATCTATATCTTCTCACGTAATGAAGTAGATGATACTTTAAGTTTTCTTTTCAGGAAGCCGAGGGAGTGATAAGCTTTAGCCGTGTTTACATCAGTGTATGTGTGGACATACTAGTGAATAAACAGTGATGATCTTTAGTGAAGATCTTTTTAAGTTGAATTTAATTTTCCATGTAAGATCGCAGAAAACTTCAGGGTAGTTATTGACAAAATTCATTAGAATCGCTGTAGACGTGTTTATAAAACATGTTTTTAAAGGGAATACGGTGACAGATCGTGTCGGACGTCCATAATATAATATATTTACATACATTTAATTCCTTACATACCAGAAGTGCAAATTGTCCATAACAAGTCACCAGAAACCACGAACTACTAAAGTTCATTACATACGGGAACTGCTAATTGTGCAAAGCAGGTCAGCAAAGGCCAATGTGAAAAGTCTGTTTTACTTTTCTGTTTGAAGTAGTGTTGGTTAGGAAAAAATGAACGTTAGAAAGGAGTCTAATTTCCTCTTTTTGGGTTTTGCGGCATATCCAGCTTAAGTAAAGGTAATCATTGAAATGTTTATTTCGCTGTTTTTGAGCACATTTTGTTAATAAGGGGCAGCGTTTACGAAGCTTAGTGATTACCTGGGATTACTGCTGTTTTTATGCCGCAAAGAGATAGATTTTGTCAGGTTTGAAATACCGGACATACTAGTGAATAAATAATAACATGACCTTTACGGAAGATCTTTTACATGTGAGTTGAAGTTAATTTTCCATCTAAGATCGCAGAAAACTTCAGGGTAGTGTTGACAAAATACCTTAGAATCGCTACAGACGTGTTTATAAAATGTGTTTTCAAAGGGAATACGGTGACAGATCGTGACAGTGCACGCAGATTGCAGGAGAATACAAATGTTGTTTTCGTGACCGTTTAACAAAACCTGTATTATAATTATCAAGTTGCCTGTCAACAACTCGTGTCATTGACAGCCTTGCGTGGTCTTAGCTGATATGCGGTTTCAACAATAGGAGATTGTCGCTGTTGCTTTTTAAAAAGAAACCTTTTCCCCTTAGGAAAAGGGGAAGGGGGGTGGGGTGGGTGAGAGAGTATCCGCCGCCTGTAAATTCTTCAGAATTTCTTGTGTTCGAATAATAAACAAAATTCCTCAAAATGATAAAAGAAATTCCTCAAAATTTGCTCTCATTTGTTTTCTCAATACTGTAACTGTTCAGAGATTGTGTGCCAACATGATTTTTGTCACCTACTTGCATTTTAACTCAACAATAATGATAATGATAACCTTTTCTTTCTTACCTATTTTTATCTTCTTCAGTTGCCCTTGGAAGGTTTTTCAATAAAATTGAAACAGCACAACTCAGTTTCCAGGTTTAAGTTTACTTTATAGCGCATTGTAAAAAATGTCAAGAACAGTAAGCCGGAAGAAATTATCCAAAGAAAGGAAATCGAAAGGTCTTTACTTGTTTTGACAAGGTAACTTTATTCTTAACCTGAATGAGTGAAGTTGAGCTCTGTAAGTTTCAATACCCAGCACAGGTTGTTTACTAGTCTTCTCCAAGGCATTGTGTCGCAGTATTCACAGAAGCAATGACGTACCGCTTTGCGGTAAGATCTGTAGGGCATTATTTCTGATTATTCTTTCTGGTGTGCTATTTGCATCTACATCTACATCTACATTTTATTACGTTGGTAAAATCCATATGGATATCACACCAACTCTACAAAATATTAAAAACATTTGAAAGTAAATACAATATATAAAATTAATATAGCCGAAAAGACAAGTACAAATCTAATAGATCTAATAATGATTAGTTAACTAGGTAATTGCATAACTCAGACTTAAAACTAGCGAAGGAGATGTTCTCAGCAGTATATGACATAGATTGCAAAATGTAAGGTTGTACCATCACTGTGTTCTTCTGCTGTGCATTTTTGGAGGTGTTGAGTATCTTCCAGCTGACTGGTATGCCCTGGCTCACAAAGTTAAAACTACGAGGATGTAACTTTCCCATTTCATTAACTGTGTCCATTCTGACATCTTTAAGTTGCTTATCAAGGTACTTTTTTTGCAGCTCAACGAACTTAAGTGCATCGCTCTGACTTTTGAGTTTGACAGTCATTTCTCGCGTTATAATCAATTTTGAACTTTTGAAGAATAAGGCCCATTTCAAATGCCATCCTGAAGTCAATTGATGAAATCTATTTCAACTCAAGCACGGCAGCAGCACGATGTTTGGCTAAACCAGTTTTTTTTATGATGGACACATGCGCGTCACAGTTGATTATGTAAGGAAGATGGTGGCTTGTCGGCAAAGTCTTCCTTCAGAGCCAGAGCTTTTACACACCGTTGCAAGACGAACATATATCTTCTTTGGTTTATGAAACACAAAGAACTATTAGAACAAACTCAAACTGTTCATCACCTTATGAATTTGGATTGTTAACAGAGAGCGAATCAGATGTTGAAGACGATGGTGACCCAGTTGACGAGGATCATCAAACGGCGGGAAAATCAAAGTCCAAGAATGGTAAAAGGAAGCAGGAGAAGAAGGGCTGGAATGGGAACTGGAAAGAATTATGCCGTTTGGTAGATATGGTAGATACCATATGTCACCACCTGCCATTCTAAGTCATGGCTAATCTTGTTCAGAATGAATTGGAATGTGGCTTTTGAAACTTGAAAGGTCTGTTTTAACAGTTTATTGGAGTGGGTGCTCCACACAGTATCCCATCATCCTTGATTCCTTGGTAGTCGCTTGCATGACCGAGGTACTGTTTTTGTTGGCTATGCATATAACAATAAAAGAGCAATAAAGCAAGTGGACAGGATCGTTTATCTTCTTCTTGCAATACCATGGGTCAAAAATCGCTTGTTGCATCAGCTGCTTTCCCCTCATAGTAGGTTGGGCTTGTTTTAAGAACACAATAGTAGGCTTCCGTTCATCTACTGCTTCCACCACTGTGGATTTATTCCTACAACCGTTGGTCAGTGTTTTGTTCTTGGCAAGAGCTGTTTTATTTGAATGAATTGAACTCAACCGCTGAAACCAACTCATATGCGACAGTCAAGCTGGCTTAGCACGGCATAAGCACGACATTTAAATTTGGTGCAAATTTTATTGATTGCAAAATTTGTTGTCTGCAAGCTATTTACAAGGATACATGTAATTTAATTAAAGAAAAAATACAATCTTCAGTCCATAGTGGTTCGTGCATGAAGTGTGTCGACTGTAAAGCTATGCAGCTTGTGGGGTCATACATGTATGTCCTGTTCTAAAAATATTGAATTTGCATGCATTTAAACTGAAATAGCTGGAATAACAGAGAAAGCATGTATAATTGTAATTAAGTTACAAATGAAACCTTTCTCTTTAAAGTTGATTATCATTAGAAACTGACATTACAAGTACAGCTGAAAAATTTCAAATCCTACATCGTTTATGTCCTTGTTTGTTGACATACTATTGAGAATATTAGTCTTGTCTCTCTCATTCCAATAGCCACTATATATGTACCACCCTACCTTCCCAGAAAAACTCTTTAATACCATGTGTATCATTACAACTTCAGCCCGATTTAAGTGTGTCATTTTTAAATGGGCTATACCGCTGGATGAAGGCTCAGTTTATTCCTTTGGGCATTCTTTTCGGCAGCTAGCGAAAGCGTGTCGGGTAAGTTCGGGCTCATTCGTTTAGAAAAAGGTGAGATCTTTTGGAGGAAGACCTTGACACTTTTCATTGAACTTCAAAGGACCAAACACGATAGCACAATTAAGTATCCTTGAGCGGCAGAGTTGCAAACACATCCTTTTGTTCTTGAAGTGCGAATAAACTTCAGAGAATGGCTGCACACGTTTTATGGATTTAATTTTTTTCACAAACTGTTATCGACTTTTATTTTCACTTAAAACATTTAAGCATTCTGAGAGCTTTAAATAGAGATCTTAAACGAGATATTTTGATTACTGTAAGCCGTAATACGTTTTTATTCGCTTAGCGCGGCGGTTAACAATTCGAACTGCGATGTAATTTATGCGTGTAAACATCTCTGTTAAGATGCGCGATGAATCGAAGCATGACTTCAAAGGTCATGCACTTAAAAGATAAATTTAAATTGTTGAGCGGAAAAAAAGAAAAATTTCCTTCTGTTGAAAGGGCAGTATTGTTGGAATGATAAACAGAGATTCAAATGAGGTTTTTAATCACTTTAAGCGAGTCAAGTGGTGGTTTCTTTCCCGCAAAGTAGACTAATTTACCGTGAGCCGTCTCGCTCAAATGTATATTCCTTTTACATTGTAAAGCAGATCAAATAAAACCATGTTGTGTAATATTATTGGAACACATTCTGATCGCTTCGAAAAATATCTTCATGGCATTTACTTTGTTTTGAGGCCACAGACCATTAATTACGGGCTCTTTAGCGTGACAGAAACATATAAACATGAGCTCGAATACTTTCGTGATTTTGATAACTTGTTTACATGGTTCAAGATAACTCCAACATAAAGCGCGCATTTGAATCAAAACTTGAACGAAGAGATCATTGTTATGACTCAAAAGCAGCACACGTTCATAAATCGATCTGAGCGAATATTTTGATTCACTGCACACCATCGGCAGCTACAGCTGTAGCTACTACAAGAATTTGCTTCTTGAAGGCGCTCGCTAATTGTGTGCGAATTTTAAAATAACTTAAACATTTGTAAACTCATTCTTTTGCTCAAAAAATATTTCATCGTCTGTGATTTGTTGTCTTTTACTGCCGTGAATTTTAATTTTACGTTGAGTGACAATAGATCAAGCGGCACAATAGATTTGTCTTGGGGGTTTTATTCCTAGTACTGGTTGAAACAAAAGAAATACTTCTCACCTACATCAAAGAATTTGCGCTCGGTGAAATGTGCCGCGTGGTCGGCAAATACTCGGCATGAATGAGTAATGAGAAAGAACAATAGCTTGAATATATGAATACTTAACGACCCCCAGAATTTGGGGTACACACTTAAATCGGCATGAAGTTGTAATGACATGAAGATTTAATAGGCAATTATCAAAAATCTTTCAGTTGGCATGATGTACACAGGCTGTATTTTAGTGCTGTGAACTGAGTGAAATACAATGCTCAGTATTTCAGAAGAAAATCCAGTGCGTGAGTGGTAGAAGTCAATTGTCCACTGAGAGCCATACTTGTGCTGCGGTTTTTCACATTCAGTCTCATGCAGGATGAGGGCAAAATGGTTGCTTCTAAACGTTCTGCAACCTTGATCATGTGGGTCAGAAAGCCTGCAATGTTAGGTGTGCTTGTCAGTTTTGACATTTGAGTGGTCCTGGTATTGAAGTGGGTTTCAAGGTAGTCTTTTTCTTGGCTGTAAATTTGCTGTTTTCAAAATTTTAATGAAGTTGTGCTAAAAGGTTAAAGTTGTTGATTTACACATAGCTTAATTTACATTTTGTCAGACATCACCCCTTGTAGTTGATTGTTTGCTCAAAACTAAAGACAGCTATTGTGGTGAATCCTGAACACAAAGGTCTAGTCTTTGCTCTGTAGTAGTCTTAAAAGAGTAATAGAAACGTTTCAAGTGCCAATGCACAAACTCCTAGCATTTCATTGGTGGATACTTTAATATCCATGACTTCTGTAATGTCTCTGCTGGATTGGTTATGCTTCTATCTTTTTAACCTTGTACACGTCTTCAACCAAGTGCAATCACATCTGCTTTGCTTGCAAATCCTAAATTCAAGTTTCCTTGTTGAGATTTTGTTGTGAGTAAAAGGCAGTAAGACTATTGTTTATTTTCTAAAAACAAAGGCTATGATTTGTTTGCAGCTCAATGTTTCTCTTGTCCAATCATGTCAGACATGTCAGTCCTTTCCCCTTTCCCCTCTCATTGTATTACCAAATCAAAACTATAAAAAAATTCTTGTCTGATTTCACATATTCTGATATTCTTGTTTTACTTAGAGTGCTATGCTTTGGTGTTATATCTTGCTTTGAATTCCACTCCATTCACTCCAAGAACGTGATGAAACAAAAAAACATTTCACAGTATTTTGAAATCTGAATTATCTTAACCCAGTGACATGAAGAATACTTGTTTGAAGTATTGGTTTACAGTGTAATTTTCTCCTTTAACGTACCTTTAAATTATTATAGCTGCCCTGCATTGATAAGGGCAACAAAATTATGATAGTTGTACAATTCCAAAAATTCCTTAACAGTAATATGGCCATGAGAAATTTAGGGAAACAAAAGTACTTGAATACTTCATTTGTTTAATTCTACATAAGGTGGTATTTAACATGCTTGTAGTTCTACCCGCAAATTTAAGCTTTGGCTATTTGAGAGAGGTGGAGACTAATACAGTAGTGTTGAACTTCAAAGACAACTTTCAGATACATTGGTGTCCGGATTAGTTTGAGAAGAATGTTAAAAACTAAATTGTACATTCCTACATAGGCTGCAACAATGGCAGTTTCTCAGCTTTGTCTCACCACAACACAACAGCAAGTTGTTCAAATGTGTAAAACCTTGACCCCTCACACATGCAGTGCACTCAAGTACACCTGTGACCCACCCGTCTAAGCAAGCCCTTTAAGTGTTTGATTTTCGTTTCACACATTGAGGGGAATGTAATGTGATTGCAGCTGTCAGCATATGTAAAATTTCAGCAATTTCCCTTCCATGGCTGTTTTCTGGCTAATACTTGATACGTAATGATAGTTTTTAGCAGAGCCTTTGCATGTACATGTAGCAGGCCAGCGGTGCACCATTGCTAAGCAACTTTGGTAACCTATCAAGCCAAGAAGTTTTGGTAGTGGCGTAGTAGTCACGTAACCGTTTGTCCATACATCCAGGCGTCTGCACCATAGGGTCACCAAGATGAGGTGGCACACACTTAACCCTGATAACCCTGTGCTGTTTCCCGCATGTTTGGCACATGGTGACCTGTGTTTTAGCAAAGGCAACAAAAGTCAAAAACAATTTTAGTAATGGAAAGAAAACGTTGGAAAGAATACTCGGTTGTGTTTTTGGTGGAAGGCCAAGTTACAAATTTGCCTTTGGGAACTTCATGTTTGTTGTAGGTTCTGTTGCAAACGTGGTCGGCGTAATGCTTGAGTTTGCCGCATTTTGCAGTGCCTTCTGTTTTTTTTGTCCACAACCATGGTTTTTGTGGTGGTTCGATCACATTTTCCCAGGAAAAACATCTGCAGTTTCATGTCGATAGGCATCTTGTCATGGGAAAAGAAATACGTAGTAAAATTAACCTCTACAAGATGCGTTAGTGTTGGTAGCCTCATGGAAGGATGCTGGCCTGCGACGCCAGGTTGGATACTCAGCTGAGTTCGATACTTAGCGTTTTTCTCAGTGTTTTCTTTTTTAATTTAACAACTTGAATGAGAGTATTTTCACAAATTAATAAGTATGAGAAAAAAATGTGGAGCTCTGCTTTTAGGCTTGGCTAAATCTACATATTACATCACAATATATCATTTTATTTAACTATTCCAATGCAAAAAGAAGTTAATTTGGGAAGGTTACAATGTTTAGTTATCTGCTGTGCATTTGGGTTATTTTTTCTGCTCCTGGCAAAATCTAATTTACGGAAAACATGCAGGACTCAGAGGGAAAATAAATGGGATAGAGAATATTTCGCAACACTCCATAGTAATTAGTATTTCACAGTACTTTAGGGTCAAAGATACAAAATTGTGAACTAAACAATTAAAAGGAAAAAAACAATGGTAATAAGAAGGACATTGAGTCCAAGATAATAAGTAAAACAAGCCTCAAAACAGAGTCAACTATCCTGCCTGTACACTTGAAATGCTTAAGTATGTGAGAATCTGTGACCTGATCTGGCAAGGATGCAATTCTTTCAGAGCTTTTAAGACAGAAATGCTCAAATGTTCCAATCATGGCTTAAAGGGGCTATGTCACGCTATTTTAGTATCTTTTTAAAAAGCCAAAAAGTGTCTTGGCATCAATTGAACTCCAAAAATAAGGGTCTAGTTTTGTTATTAAAGACTATCTTACGCCACTGAAACTGCTTCCTGCCGTCTGTTGCCCCATCTTGTGTTTAGTAAATCGTGGTACCCTGTGATGTGACTGTGGATGTTGCTTTTGTATGCTGATCCAATGAAAATTAACGTTTAGGGTTGTTAAGCAGACTTTGTATGGATTTTAGTGGTTGAAATGCATTCAAAACACGGTCAGGTATATCAGAATCATCTTTAAAAGGTTAAAACAATTTAGTTGCTAGGTGGGATTTGAACTCACACCTCTCACCTGAGCTACAAAGCCATGGTGGGAACATTGCGTCGTGGATGAATCTCGTTTCATCAAGGGGGCTGGTTTTTAACCTGTACCAGCAATTTTAATCTTTGCTGACTCTTCCATAATCTCTTTAAATCTGACTCTCAACGACTGGCACACCTATTCTGCGCCGCAATGCTGTTGGCCCAAACTCGCAGTAAAGACCGAAAGTAAACCAGTAGACAGAAAAGAAGTTTAAACCATTAATATTAATTTATGGCCTAAGCTTTATGAACTTCATTCCCTGAAATTACAAAACAAAAAATTCCAATTAAACTTAATTCTTCAAAAGCACTATTTAAGCTAAAGGCTGTGGATACAGCTATACCAGCAGAACACATGGATCCACTCGGAACCCTATTTTTGTTTCCTTGCTGGCAGTATCATTTTCCTTGGCACGGGCAAAGCAGTGAGTATGGAGCAGAGTTCAGTGTGGTTTCTTGCACTTGGAGACTCTTTTTCCTGCAACTTGTTAAAACACAGTTCTCAGGGCTTTGTCGCCTAGGAGCTACCCCCTCTTCCTTGAATTCTCCTTGCCAAAGGTGGCAGTAAGCTAAATTGTGTAACTTTTTACAGAGGGACATCAGCGTGTACTAGAAGAGGGGGCTTGGCAGCGGTGAAACTCCTGCTTTTCAACTTCAGTGGTGGGAATTTCTTACTGCTTTCTGCCAGGCCCGCTTGTTCTTGGTTTTGTTCTATTGACCTTGTTGTTGCAATAAATTCAGTTGATTGCATTCTCTGCAGCTCATTCTACAAGCTTGAAAGATATGATGAAAGTTTTGAATTCCATAGGATCCCCTTTATATTTTGGAACTACAGGCTGACAAGGAAGTTGTTGTGACAAGTTGATACATCTCCGAAATCTTGGCAACGTCTCAATCTGTCCCTGCAACGGTTATTCTTGGAATGAGACCAAGTAACTGCACAGCAGTCTTCTGAGTAGGACTACATCTAGCATGGCAATGTGGGTTGAAAAATGTGCCTCTTTTTACGTGCAGTGTAATTGCAACTAGGAGAGAATAAATGAACAGCTATATATGTAACCTGTATTACATCATCAATTGTCAATTTTCTGATGAAAAATTAATACGTCTAAAATATCGCAAAGAATTAACTGATAACCTTGAAGACACTTTTCAGGGGTGTCAAGGGGAGCAGTTGTCCTCTACTTTTGTCTTGAGGCTGTTCGTGGAACACTGGGCTCTATACTGAGACTCAAACTGAGCTCCTTGATATTATTGTACCATCTTTTGAACACAATGTCAGCTATATTTCTCATTTGTTTCACCTCTTTCTCCGTCTTGCTCTGACTTTGTCAGTGACGTTTTTGAAATTGAATGCTAATTGGCATAATGACTGCCAAAGTTTTCAACATCACTACTAAGGAGATAAAGAACTGGAGAGAACAACATGTATGAAAGCAGCCGTTTGTCTTCTGGAGTGTTTATCTGTCCCAGTTCCAAGTTGTCTCAGTGCTGTGTTCCTGATGTTGCTGCTTGTCGAAGGTAACCTTCAAGGTTTAAACAATAAAATTGACGGAAGTAACAGTGCAAATGTTTCATTGTCTGGTGACGTTCCACCCAACAAGTACAGCAATGGTTGCGAAGTAGCTCTTACAGACTCTAGCTGAAGACGTGTCTCGGTGATCCAAGTTTATTACTTGTGCCGCTTCAGAGAATAATTAAAGAACTTTGAAATTGCCGTTATAATTGCCATTTTGGGAACTAATGGAAAGCTACATGCTTTTACAATAACGACCTCGAGGGCATGCGAATTACAATGAACATACAGAGCCTTGCAGTTTTTCTGTGTAATTAAGCCTTTCACTCCTCGCACTTGGGAGAACATGTTAGTTAATAATCAATTAACCCTCATAACCTTGCCCTTGGCAGTGTGAGATATCCAGACTCCACCACTCAAGTTTCCCCAGGATCAAATGTGAGGTCACTTCTCTGGTTATTCATTGGTTGTACTGGAAGTCTAAAAAGTCTTTGCGAATCGCACAGTCGTTGTCGTAGATTGGCATGGTCAGTCACTTCATCACAGAGAACTGAAAAGTACTTTGCTTCTTTGATTTCATTAATAATTGAATCTGTAAGTGATCTCTGATCAGTGCTATTATTTGATTCTGTATGGTCTGACTGGAATATCTGGCATTCATGCCACAAGTTGCTAGATCACTCTTTAATATTTCATTGCTTGCATCAACATGGAATTCCAGCAAGGCAAGGAAATTACCCTTGTTTGCATTTTCATTGGCCTTGCTGTCATCTCTGTGGCCCTCAATGCAATGCACTGTTTTCCACAAAAATGGATGCACTTGGATATTTTTTACCAGGTTCTGACGATTTGCAAGAAAATTGTTCATAGGCAACCAAAGTATAATGTGGTAACGGTGTTTCTTGTGGTCCCCACAAACTTTGCTTACTCTTATGCAGCGATTAAATGGAGCTTGATTTACAGAAATTGCTTCACACAATTTTAATGCTAGAAAACAATTTGATCGCGCTAGCTAGTGAATTTTTGCTTACTTGAAAACAATTTGGCATTCTCAATGTTTCTAGTGTTTTTTCTTCTGTCAAGGGAATTTACAAGACTTTAATTTATTTTGGCAACTTGTTATATGACGATACTTAAAACTTGGCATATGTTTCACGAAGTGTAAAGAAAAATGGAAGTATTGTATGCAAGATCCAAAGATTGTAATTGGTACAGTTCATTCACGTTTTTTCAATAAAAAAAGCGTCAGAAATAAAAGTTAGAAAAGTTAAGGATCTCACTGCTTGTATCATTATGAATACATGTCACTTCTTTTTTTCTCTGCAAAACAAATAAAATGACAAAAATGACTGAACTAAAAAACAAGTTGACGTTCTAGTTTGCTTGTCACCTAATGAAGGGTTCTTACCCTCTTGACATACCTCTCAGTCTAACACTGGAATGGGATGACATCTGGAACATCATAAACACAAAAAAGGACAGCACAATGATTAGAAAAGGGACATAAAAGAACATCACAAGAGGAAATGACCATCAAAATTACACCACAATTTCATCAAGGACAAGACAGGGCGATAAAGGACTACACAGCCCCAAGACTTAACTGAACCAGGGGACACAACACAAGAAAACCCAGAAGAAGAAAACCGAGACAAGCACTCATTGTCAGAGGAACAGCGAGTTTCTTGCAAGTAAACCACGTCAACAGTAACTGGTAAAGAGCGAAACAACTGCACGAGTCCGATCAGTTTCGATTGATCCTGCATGCCATTGACATTGAGAGTAATAATGGACAGCGCCATTATGCAAAGTAGAAAAGAACCAGCCATTAGGAAAGAAGAAATTAAGACCGCTGAACACTCAGAGGAACATCCAAAATGGAAACAGGAAGGTGCTGATGTAGAGCACCCTTCACCTCTGGAGAAAGAGACCGGCTTCTACCAGTCGGAGAGTTTGAACGAGGGCAGCTAGAAGCAGAAGAGGCCTGCTTGTTCACACTCTTCTTGACCGGAGTCTTGGGCTTACAAAAGCCCTCCTCAAGATTAAAAAAATAATAAGAAAAAGCTTTGAACAGCATATTTTGGTCTGTTTACAGTTAACGTACAGCCACCTCATTCTTCACTGTCCTTCACTTGTAGCCTGAATACCATGTCCCTCAATTTGTTCTGGGGGAAAACAGGTCACTGCACTGACAGCCTGACATTGTAGGGGAAAATCGAGCATACCTCAAACCTTCCCCTTCAAACCACATTGATACATTTAAACCACATTTTTATTTATCACCCTCTTGACTGGGAACTTACCACGTCAATCAAAGTGGCATTAATTACGGGTAATAATAAATCTCACTGACATAAAGGATGGCATTGTAATTGCCCTTTTCACGGTTACCTTTGCTTATTTGCAATTACAATGTATTTAAACGTGGATGTGAGGCAATTTCGGGCAATTTTTCAGTTTCTGCCCGAAATTGCCTCACATTCACGTTCAAATACATTGTTATGCAAATGGAAAACGTTAACTGTGAAAAGGGTTATTGTAAGTCTGTGCATGAGCAGCCTCTTAAAGTTTTGGTAATGTCAGCAGTTGATAAAGGAAGTAAAATTTGCTCAGATAAACAGAAAAGGGTAGGCGAGTGATCAACAATTCTTGATTATTTCGAAATAACAAATGAGTATGAGTAGTCAGCTGTACAGACTCAACATATTCAGTGAGTACTCACTCTGAATGACACTGTTCCAATCAATGATTAAAGAATATTTGACGCAAAGAAGTTACTTACAATTATTCCAGTGTGATACAGAATAACAGTATTCCATAACTGCATAGCATTCATGCAGGGGAATCTGTTCTTCAGCAAAACAGCGGCGGACATGCACACGGATGGTCACCAGACTGCGTCTTCTCGTTTGCTCTTGCAAACACCGGCAGTCCAAAAAAAACACTAAACAACGGTGCTTTCGTTTCCAGTTCACTGTTGAACTTTGCAATCGAAAATGGCTGAGGGCCTTTGTTTGGGGACCTTGGGCAACTTGGGTTCTTTAGCGAACACAAAGCAGTACATTCCCGATCAACATCTCGCAGGAAGAGCTGCTGAACATGTTTGCTTAGAATATCATTCTTCCACACCTCTCCCGCAATTTGTAAGCTTCCAGACAAAGCTTCTTACCAAGAAACTCAAGGCCTTTGTGCAAAGTGTTAACTTTTGTTCTACTCGGCCATTCAACTGTGACCTGAACAGGTGTCTTTGTGGACATGTTGCCCTCAGTGACAGAGGAATGGCTGGCAAGACAACATCATACCTTTTTTCTTTGCGTGGAGTTGAAGAAATGACAGGAAATCATTCCACTGATGTTGTTGATGCATCATGATCTCGTGGCTCTCTGAAGGTCGCAGATCCTCCAAAGCAACTGGAGTGACCACTAGGTGGCTCTTCCATCACCAAGTTTCACCAAACCTGTACTAAAAGAATGCGACTACAATTAAGTATACATTAATTATATAGACAAATAAAAGAAAGGAAAAGAGAAAAATTACAATCGATTTATAAAAATGATTAAATAATCTGTCTTACAAACTAAAAATTTAATTTACAATGCATGGATATATTTTAAAAAAAGATTAAATTTGCCCCTTTAGTCTTACAGACGCAATGTTTCGTAAGTGAGCTCTTCCGGTTTAAAAGTTATTTTTCCATTAAAACTTGATGAACTGAAGGTGTGACTGCACTGCTCTTTGATATGTTCCTTCTCTTGGTAAAAGCGTGAATAACTTCTTCGGTCTCCACGGTATTTTCTTTGACTCGCTCTAAGCATCGTGCAACAAACTTACTTTCTAGAATTTCGGTTGGAGACTCCATTTTTCAGCACTGAATCAAGAAAATTATTCATGCTTTCTCTTTTATAGAATTGTAGTCAGGCTTGGTGCAGGACACTCTTTTCCTCGATGCTTTGGTTTCTTCTTGGAATTCGTGTGTTTGACTTTGGTATTCAATAACTGATATCCTGACGTCTGCTATCGTCTGGTTTATTTCTTTACATTTTCCTCCTGTTTTGTCTGCTTCAGCAACTATGGGTGCAGTCTCTTCTTGTAATTGCATTATTTCTCTCTTTGTATCTTCAATTTCTACAAGCTTTTCTCACCGTTTTAATCGTCTCCCTCAGTTCCAATAGGAATCATCTCTTGGATAATTTGTACCTCCCGACATTGAAACTGTCGTTATCATTATGGTGTGGACGGGATTGATGTTCTCCCTTTCAGTATATCAGCCAATATGTTAAAAAACAAGTTGTAAGGTGGCCTTCGAATTTATCTTCCAACTGACTTGTTGTTTCTCCCGGATGCGACCTTTCCAATTGCTCTAAGAACCAGGTGTCTAAGTTATTTTCCATTAAAACTTGATGAACGGAAGATGTGACTTCACTGCTCTTCGATATAGCCCTACTCTTGGGAAAAGCGTGAATAACTTCTTCAGTCTCCACGGTGTTTTCTCCGACACGATCTAAGCGGTGTAGAACAAACGTACTTTCTGGCATTTTCTGTTTTCGGTTGTCTGTTTTCTGTTAAATCTTACTCAGATATATTAAGTGGGTTGATAAACGTATTTTCCAAAATGTAGTCGACTATCTCCTAAGCACAGATATTTTTGAGCGACGGACGGCAACCATTATTAAGGCATTTCTTTTTACTATGCCTCAACGGGACTAATTCCCTATTGCTAATTAAGTGTCTTCACTCCCATAGAGCCGATTTACCCGAAAATTTGGGCCAAACCTCTGCCCAATAACGCAAAACGTCCACTCTCGGTTGGCGGCGGTCACTCAGAAACACCTTTGTTTAAGATCTCTAATCACTAAAGACGTTTGCACGTGGCAAAACAATCCAACAATCGTCATGACCCTGTCACAATTGAATCACATGACTTGGAATTGATTAACGTGCAAAACAGTTGTTTTAGTGGATTGTTCACAATTTAAATTCTACACGAAACCAATTAATTGGAATGGGTGTCCAGGTCACGTGACCAATAAATAAAATGTCAGCTTTTTTGTCACTCAATAACTATAAAAAGTCATTGTCTCCAAGATTGACCTTAGCTCTCATTACATTTGGAAAGAAGCCTGACATACAAAAATGAACTTTCATTAAAAGCATTTTTCCCTGAAGGAAGAAACTGGAAGTGAAAGCATAAATGGTCACAGGGCTGGTCGCTTTGGACTGAGTATTGAGAACGAATCTCACTCAAAAAAGTGAAAGCTGCGGATGATTCCTATCGGAGATGGATGATCAATTCAATTTCTTTGAACGAAGAACTAGCGACATTCCAGAACCAACTACCTGTGCTGACCAAACAAAATAATTCATTTTCAGAGGTGCTCGAAAGAGGTAACCGCATTACCTGCGAGTTTAATTCAAGAAGACTTAAGATTGAAATAGAGTAATATTTCACGAAACATTTAAATCATAAATATTTGATTGCTTTCTCGACTTTGCACCGAAGAAGAACAACTCTAATTGCGATGAAATAATACTGATATTTCGTTAATAATTTATGCTTAGTTTAAATAAGCCTCAATAGTCATTACTGGAGTTCTTATATTCATCTCTTCAGATTTAACACCCATGTTTGTCGCCGTAAAATCATGGATAAAAAATTAAAAACAAAATTTCACATAACAAATAGACCCTTCCCGCATTCCGGTTGAGTCAACACACCGAATAAAATGAGATTGAGGCTTTGGTGGCACCCGAGCCTCGAGTTGGTGCCTTTGCCCACAGGAATGCCGGAAAGGTAATGAAAAAGTCGGTTAATGTCGCGCCGTGGTATCCGTAAATTTTTGCAACATAATATGCCACAAAGAGAGAGGAACCTGACAATACGACATACAAGAAACCACTGGATGAAAACGACACCTGACACTCCTCCAAAGACAACACATGGGGCTCTTGAATACAAACAACATCAAGCATGTTCGGAAAAGATCACAGCCACTGCTGGAAGCCAGAACGATTATTGATATGATGCTAACCATTGGCGTTGATGGAGACAATTGACATGTCATGATGATAGGATCAAGAAAAGCAAACAGAAGGCGGCACAGAAGAAACGGAGGCTGGCAGATGTTTATGCACCGCACTCCCGACCTGAGTTCAAGTAGGAGAAAGAGAAGCTGAACAAGAACTAGAGCAACTACGTGGAAGTTGAGGGCTGTTTCTTTACAGCCTTTCTTGCTGCAGGAACGGGCGCCAAAGGCAACAGAAAGCATACTCGTCAGCACTGCCAGAAGAACCATCCACATCAGAGTGGACATGTTTATGCAGCCCAGAAGACTCAGCAGCACCAACCGGTACACACATAGATCCGACTGGGACTGGACTGGGGAAGGGGAGAGGTGACTTTCGTTTGCAATACCAGTACTACTTGATTGAGAGCACACTTTTTTGGTGCTCTTTAGTTGCATTTCCGTTAACTACATTTTCAACACTTTCATTTATAGTTTCACTTTCATTTAGATTGGGAAATAATAGAAATAATGATAATAATGACAAACATTATTATAGCGCCTTATCCAAAAGCTCTGAGGCGCTTCACAAAGTTTTAAAATACCAAGTAGTAAATAATAAACACTATAGATTAAATTTGCACTTAAAATAGATGAGTTTTCAAACCGCTCTTAAAAGTACACAGATTTGATCCTACATTTTGTGCTCTGGAAGATTGTTCCACGGCTTAGGAGCACAAACAGAAAAAGCATGATCGCCATAAGATTTAACCTAGAGCGAGGAATCACCTAATAATACTTTCACTTACACTTAAATTAATACTTCTATTTACGTTTGTGTTTATACGTTCAATATCACTATAATTGACTACATTACCACATTACAACATTACTTTCATTTCTAGATTTCAAAATGGACTGACCCCACTCTAGGGGAGGGGAGGGCTCATTGTCCCAAAGATCTACATCAGACACGTCATCAGCAAGGGGGGAAGGGTCATCACCAGAACCACCATCTACATCAGACACATTTCCACAGTGGGGGGGGGGGGGGGGGAGGATCATCACAATCCATCCCACCAAGAAACACTATCAGCATGCAAATCCTCACTATGATCTGAAGTGAAAGCCACCTGGGTTGTGGCCTCCGCAGAGGTGGACCTAAAGGATGTATCACTCGGGGCATCGCAGAACTCACAGGATACCAGGCCGGTTGGGGACAGTCCCTAACGAGATGACCCTCTTGACAGCACCTTTTGCATTTGCCCCGGAGTGGGTAGGAAGCAGCCTTATGATTATGTTCACAAATGTCACAGCAAAGGGGCTGCTCCTTGTACCAAGTACGACATTTCATGCTATCAATAGTAATCATCCAAAGAACCCACATGCCAGAGTAAATGGTAGGGACATTAGTCCAAGTTTGCATTTTGATTTCCTTAATTTCACCAAAAGGATAGCATCATTCGAACCCTCGAATGGGAATAACTGAAACAAGACAGATGACCTTAGGACCTGGCCAGATCACAGGACAGATGATTCTCAACACTTTCATGCCTTTCATAATACTCTTTAAGACGCACATCAACAAAAGTAACCCGGACTATCGCCTCAGGGCAAACTCGAATGGTCATCTCCACCAGGGCTCAAAGCAAAAGAAAACGAAAAAATAGAGAAAACTCATCCAAGTTGACTGGACAAAGCTGCACAGCAACAACATCATGACCATAATGAGACTTAAGAGACTTGATAAGGTCCGCATGGGACAGAAAAGAAGAGGACTTGATGATGACTGTACGATCGTTCCGGTGAGCCAGGACAAAAAAGGGGGAGAAAGACAAACCCAGAAAGGGGAAGGGGCATGAGGGCAAAGCCTCCCAACAAAAAGAAACCAGAGGGGCGCCTAAAAAGAAAGACAAAAAAGAATGACTTACTAAAGTTAAGCTCGAACCTGGAGGGCCGAAAAACGAATGGGTTACCAAGAAGAAGCTTGGAAGCCACAACATGGTGCCCACCACCGTAGAAACAAAAGTGGCTCAAAACTTCCCAACAAAATGCCAGTGCTGTGACTTTAAATGCAATATGAATTGAGCTCAATGATTAAGCTTTCTATTTCTACCCTACTGGTTTCTCTGAAGAATGATAGAAAGTTTTCTGCCAGTTACTGAGCTTGGGGTTTCTACTTAAGCTCTTGGCATAGTAAGTCTTTGCATGCCAACCAATGCACAGGTTACCCATCTCTCTTGAGGTGGATTCTTATCTCCAAACTACCAACTTAACTGCATAACGCGATGTTGGATGTTCCCATAAACAATGTTCCAACAATTTCCGCACATGGAGAAAAGTCTGAAAAATTCCCCATATTTGAAATAAAACCTTTAACACAACACAACACTGACAACAACAACCTGTTCAACTCAAAAATCCCAAATCTTATCATTCCGCTCATGAAACAAACATACAGTGCCAGTAACTTACAAAATTTTTAAATTTACCAATGAGCGCGTGCATTTCCAAAAGAAACCAATCAAAAGAAGTCTGTTTCCACACACCAGCCAAGTTTTCCAAAGTTTTCTCATGTTTAGTAAGAAATGTATAGTTCACAACAAGCACCGTTCGCACTGTTTGATCTACTGTCTCGTTTTTTCCTTTCTTCCCTCTCTCTTGTGGTAACTTTTAGTGACTCGAGATGCTTGGGTGACATACCCCTGGTTGCTCTTAATCGTTTGGTTCATGGATTTTCTCTAATTGAAGAATTTGTAAAAACAGTGACGGTTCAGTTGCAATCGGAAGTGAAATATTATCTACAATCAAGTTCAAGGAGTCTTCTAGCCTAAAAAAGGTGCACGGATTTATCCACTGCACTAACAATTGTCATGTTCCCAAATATAACGACCCCTATTTGTTAGCACTGAGTATTGAGGCCAATTATTTCTTACAATGTAAATTCTTGACTTACATTACGTCTTAGCAAACAGATGTGAAATCCACAACGTATAAACTTTAAGCGCTGTGTTTGCATTCTCTCTTAATCAAGTTAACTCGAAATGGTGACATCGATTGTCAATCTTTTGACGAGATATAAACCTTTAAACATGGCCTGCAAACAAAGCAGTTCACTAAAATGATGGGGATAAAAGTGTTGGAACTCTCACTCCTCTATAATTGGCGTCGACAGTCAGGCTTACTTGATAGTCCTGCAGACCATGCACACGGGCGAGCTGTGGAGTGGAGAGGAGCATCACCTTGGTCTTGGTTGGATTCAGCGCTAGATTGCTCTCACTTGACCATCTCGATAAGTGATGGAGTCTAGTTCTCCACAGTGTGAGCAACAACTATTACTTTTGATGCCATATCTACACAATGCTATTTACTGAATACAATTTGATGAAGGAACTTGAATTAAAATTCTTTTTTGGATAACCTTGAAATAGCCTTACGAAATTCACTTGAATTGTCTTTAACAGTTGGACATGTTTCGCTCCACCTTTTTGTGCCAGTTGGAGACGAGCAATGTAATTTGGAGACGAGCAATGTAATTTGCTATGTAACAGGCAATAGAAATCCTTTGATTTGAATTCTGCCAGGTCTATCTGGGTGTCCTTATCTAGTTAAAATAATGTGAAACCTTTAATATCATTTGCCACTGGTATATTGCTTTATTTAACAAATGTTTCGGGATAGATCTCAAAATTTGGCAATACTGGAGGAAGTTTGTTGTACAATGATTCTCAGAAATAAATTCCTGGAAAGAGAGATATTGCCCAGAAACAGATCCTTTTCGGGGACAACCTCTTTGGAAAACCACTCTTTGAAAAATGCTGGTTTACCATCCACTAAAATTTGTTCTTAATCATGGTTGTAGCAATAAAGAGATTGAAGCTCGTCAAAAAAGGCGAGAATATCCTTACAAACCTTTGGCAAGCCCTGAAAGTATTTGGTATGGTAGTTACACTGTAGGAGAAAATTGAGACCCCCTTATCTTTTAAAAAAGTGGTCAGGGACAGTTTTCCTATTTCTGTTAGCAAACCATCATCCTGCTCAGTCTGATGTTGGGGAAGGGTAGAAGAGATTTTATCGGCAATGACTCCTGCACTGTAGGGTCAGTTCGACCAGCTGAAAAGATCAGAATAGAAGGCAGCAAAAGAACGACACAAATCAGCCCAGCCCAGCCCAGCCCAGCTTCTTACAAATGGCACAGTAAGCAGGTTGGCGGCGGTACCAGGCACGGCTTCAAAAGCGGCAATGCATACGGAGCCAGGTATGTCCTTGGTATAAGTCATCTTAACAACTCAATGGTACTAACAGCCGTGGGAAATCCTCATGTCTGCAGATGATAGAATGAACTTCACCATAAGTAGCAAAGAAGCCACTAACAGCACTGTCTGGAACCTCGCAGGGACAGTCACAGAGGTTCGTCAACTTGGAGCGGGCATCAACACTTACAACACGGAGGGAAGTGTCTCCATAAAAGATACCAGATGGAACAATGTGATCACAATCAGCAGTGGACTTGAAGGTCAGACGGACAGCACCATTACGGAGGAACTGGACTACTGCTAACTTGTCTTTATCCACGGTCTTCAACAGCTCCGGCAGGACAAACAATGAACCCACATTATGATAAATGCTAGCTGGGAAGAAGGCCACCAGGCTGTTGGAGCCCTGAACTGCTTCCCCTGGCATTGTAAACAGCAAAAAAAAAATGCAAGGAATTAAAAAAGTTTAGCTCCACTCGAGCAGGCAAGAATCAGATGGGTGACCAAAATGGCGGCCCAGCAAGTAGAAAACCATAGAAAACCTTTCCAGTGAAAACGAGAAGAGGTGACACTCGCCAAACTTGGACACCAAATTGTCTACTCAAAACAGTAGGGCTTCCAGCCAAACAGCCCGCATCAGGTAAGTTTTTTTTGTTTTAGGTGGTGAGGCTGCCCCAGTACAATGGCCACCAACCCTACAGACTAGAAAAATACCCAATACCCTAAATACAATAAAATACCGCCAAGGTAAGGGGGCCCCCCATACGGGGCCGGCCCGCCAACTTCACCAGGGAGTCAAACCCAGTGTTCTCCCCAGGATTTTTGGAAGGCCAGGGGGTGCTCTCTTCAAGCTTGCTCCCAGGGGCTCTCCCCACTCCCTGAGTGAGAGATGAGGGAATGAGGAGAGACCCTGGCAATGAGGTTTATTCTGAATTTGATTTTCATAAGAACCTTCCTGTGGCCTGAATAGAAAATTAATAAAGATTTCCAAACTAACGACTTACTTGTACATTGTTTATGAAGTAACTTAGTAAAGTACTCAGAAAAACAGGAAAATAACAGTTACTTGTCTTCATAAAGTAAAGTTAAGTAAAGTTTGGTAGTACTTGTGACACTTCCGCCTTTATAAGCCAGTACATACATTTTAAGTGGCCAATAAATGCCTTTCGTTCAGCACTCAACACTTCTTTAAAGGCACCTTCTATACCACCATCAACAGCTGTCAAACCTCGTTGAACTTCCATATTAACTGCAACATTGTGGTGATTTGTTTTTTCGTGTTCTTTTAAAGTTTCCCGTTTGAAGTTGAAACACGGAACATCAACCCAAACAGCAAATCCTTGTCTTACTCTCTGGGGTCTTTGGTTATGTTTTCTACACAACTTGCATAACATACCATTGTGATTATCACTCCCACTGTCATTGTTTATAGTAGACTCAAGCCACGGAAAGTCCTTCAGCCAAGCTGGATCAAAACCTGATTTTCGGTGTTTTGAATTAACAGATGTTGAGAGCTCCGACTGAACTTCTTCCCCGGCCGCATTACTTTCTCCTTTCTGTCTCTTTTCCGGAGAAAAAAATGAACTAAACTTACTTTGGGAAGCTTTTCTTTTCTTTTCTGAACACGCTGAGTCCACTGAGCTCGCCATTTTTGACACTCCTTCCACGAACGCGGGAATTTGGTTTAGTATTTCATGAATGACACCTTGAAGTGTCCTTGTGTACTCAGGACAATTTAAAGATGGCTGCCGTTCAACGAAACGAATGCATCACGGGTTTGAACATATTCATGTAAGCTTAAATCACTTAAATAACCATGTTAATTGCGAGAAAACACAGTAAAAAAACACCAGGCAATGTTTCATCAACTTTATTGAGTGATTTCTTCTTTACTTATAGATAGGAATTCCCATTTCCAAATCTCAAATTAAGCTTACATTGGGTTAAATCTTCATTTTTAAGCCAGGCGGCAACGATTTTCCAGCGAATCAAGCCAGGCGGCCCGCCTGGCCTAAAATACCTAGGGAGAACACTGAAACCCCGCGTTACCTAAAACCCTTTAAAAAGACGCAAACAGACAAAGATAAAAAACAGTCTAAAAACGCCCAGATTAGGACCATGCAAGAGGACACTCATAGTACTACTAAAAAACGCCCAGATTAGGACCATACAAAAGGACACTCATAGTACTACCAATGAAGGCGACCAAGAGGTCCAGATAAAATGGGTTAAAACAAGATAAGAACATACGAAAGACACCCACAGTACAACCAATGAAGGCGACCGTGAGGGCCGACACAAATTTGGTAAAATACCCAAAAGGGCCAAATAAGAAAGCAATCCAAAATTAGAAACACACTTTGAAAGAGAATCAATGAGAGGATCCAATGACACCCCCAGCACCCCACTGTCTAGAGAAGTAACGATGACGACGGTCGGACACAAAACGCTTTGCGAACAGGGAGAGAGAGAAAGACAAACGCGACTTCAAGGTGGCCAATAGTTTGACTGCACCAGGGGCCTCAGCAGGAAAACGGATGTCATTATGTTGACCCCACACCAAAAACTTACAGACATTAAGGAGGTAACAGAAAACACGGGGCACAACGCAAAACTCGTCAGAATTAAAACCAAACAACACATGACGGATGTCAATGGTAGGGGCCAGGGGAGCAGCAGTAGCTGATAACACGATTTACACAAAAAAAAACAACGCCAGTAGTTGGAGATTGTCCCGCGGGGACCGAACAACTAAGCTGCCTGGAGAGTCTGCCCCATTCAGGGCTCTCCAGGCAAGAAGAAGATCGGCATAGAAAGGGGGAAGCCGATCTGGGGTCCTATTCCAAAGCGATCAAAAAACCAGTTAGTCATCAGAGACACCCAACTGTTTGGACAGGCCACAAAATGGCATATCCACTTTACCAAAAGGGCGTGGACTTTAAAGGAAACAGAGATGACCCCAAAACCTCCGTGCTCACGGGAATGGATAACAACATTATGGGCTGCAAGATCGCGCTTACCACCCCAGAAGAACTTGAAAATAAGGGAGTTAAGCTTGGTCAGCACCCAAGCGGGCATGTGAACGAGGGATGCCACATACCAGTCCCGCGAGAGTGTAAGAGCATTAGCAACCAAGGCCTTGCCACCATACGATAGCGATTGCGGACGCCAAGAATTCAAACACTTCTCGACGGCATCCAACCTGGGACACCAATTGGCATCATCCATACACCCGTTCCCAGTAAAAACACCCAGCACACACCAAGTTTAAGAGATCAAGAGAGATTAAGAGATCTCAAAGAGGGCATACGTATCAAAGATGGCCACCGTGGCAGCGTCGGACATAGTGATGACAGAAGTGTCATCCGCATACAAAGACAACACAGTTAAGGGCGTAACAGAGGCATGGAGACGCAGACCCGTTATGGTAGGATTGGCTCTAATACTAACAGCTAGAACCTCCATAGTAAGGACGTACTATAAAGGGGACAGAGGACAACCCTGTTTGACTCCTCTCGAGGGTCTAAAAGAGCGAGACGTATAACCGTTGTGAAGTCTCGAGAAAAGAAAACGTCAATCAACTCGGTCAAAGAGAAAGAGAAAGAATCGCCACGGGAATGTTAAGGTCATTCGCATATTGGGCCACATCCCTAAGGAGGGCCACATTTTCACCAATATACCGGCCGAAAACTCTGCACTTCTGATCAGGTGCAACTACATGGTGGATGACTTTTAATAACCTGCCGGCCAATGTTCTGGCACACAATTTATAATCAACGTTCAAAAGACTAATAGGACGTCAGTTTTTATGTAGCAATCGGTCACCTTTTTTGAAGATCAAGGAAATAAGGGTCTCATGCTGAGAGGAAGGCAAAAGGCCAGACACGAAGGAGGCATTGAGAACCTCCACCAAGTCGGGCCTAAAATATCCCAAAAAGTTAAATAACATTCCACAGCTAAACCATCCGATCCAGGTGCCTTTCTTTGGCCATCCCTAGGAGGGCTTGATGAACCTCGGACTCAGTGAGATGGCCCTCGAAACGCAAGGCTTCACTATCCGGAAGGATAGAGGAGAGTTCGTCAAGAAGCCTATGCTGGACGTCCAAGTCGGTGGTACAAGATCGAAAAAAATGAGTATGAAAGGTAACTCAGGAGTCACAAATATCAAGCATACTGGATGCCAAAGAACCATCCTGATTTTACATAGCAGAGATCCAATCTTGAGCACCGTTCCTTTTCTGAAGCTTGAAGAAAAAACGTAGACGTTAGGGGGAGAGAATCTCCCCAAATCAATTTGAGACTTAAGGTGTTGGGACAAGTTAACCAGTAACAAATGAATTTGAGTGCGCTCTTTTGACTTCTAACTACAAAACAGCACAGCAAGACCTTTCAATTTCTCTTTTCCAACATCCCACCACGTCTGAATATTAATAAAAGAAGATTTTCTGGCGTGCCAGCGTTCCCAAAAGGATCGAACGCTGACTCCAAAAGACTCGTCAGATAGGATGGACACGTTCAGTTTCCAGCGACCCGGTCCACGAGGGACGGGCTTCGGGATCGGCACAGATAGCACCACTGAAAAATGATCCAAATAAGGGCAGGGCAACAAGTCGCAAGAGCGGATGAGATGCACCCAAGGATATGGACAACCAATCAAATCAATCCTAGAGGACAAGGAACCAACTGGACGCAGCCAGGAAAAAGCTACAGTAGACGGGCTAAGAGACCTTCAGATGTCCACAACCGCACAATCACGGAAAAGGGAAAGAAGGGTACCACAACTTTCCCTAGAGAGGTCGGAAACAGCACCACGCCTATCCATCACTATTGAAAACAGCGTTAAAGTCACCACATAATAAGGTAGGGATGGACAGGTCAATTTTGGTGGAGACAAATGAGAAAAGGTCGTCCCTCTCAGGATTCCTGTTCGAAGCATACAGGGAAACAATGCGAAAAACAATGTCGTGGCGCAACAACTCCGCCATGACGAAACGGCCACCATCATCAGTCCAAGACTTAACCAACGAGTAGATGGGGCGATAGAGAATGACAGGGCCACAAGAGTGGATCGATCCTGGCGAGACGACAGACAAAAACCCATGCGAAGAGAACCAACAATCGCATTCAGCCGAAGAAGTAACATGAGATTCTTGCAGACATGTGAAGTCCAGAGACAAGTGGCTAAGCCAACGGAGCAGAGCCGACCTCTTGTTCGCATTCCGTAAGCCGTTAACATTCAAAGTTGCAAAAGACGCCATAATGAAAGCTAGAAATGTCAACTACAATAATACAAACACGGGGGAAACATGAGACTCATTTTGGGGAGCGATTGGACACAACTGCAGGCAACCCAGAATGAAAACCTTTACGACCAGAGAGGGAGGGCCAGACTGGACCGACCTCTTACGCCTAGACTCAATCACAGGCACATTGTCAGTGGGGGATGGCTCTGGAAAAGATTCATCATCAGAAGAAAGCTCCTTCCTCTTAAGGGACACAGAAAAGTCCATGTCCTCATCAACACTATTTTGGGAATCAGAACTAAAGGTCTGAGAGACTGCTTCAGAGGCAGGAATACCAGTGGAGGATGTAGAAGCCTCCTCTATGGATCCGTCATTGCGGACAGGATCAACGCGCAAAATACTCTGGCTATCATCCGAAAACTCTGAGATGATAACAGAGGGACTCGGTTCCGGAGACGAGAATTCACTTATGTCTGCCGACAACTGAAGCCCCTGATATTGGGGGGGGGGGGGACACGTCAGAAAAAGCATCACCGACACCCGGGACAGGAACAGCCGCAGTATCGACAGGAGTGCCCTCACTGCTGACATCAGAAGCAACAATAGAGCTCATTACCAGTTTCAAACCTTCAGTGCTAACTTTGGATGCCAGCTTATAATGAGTATTCAATAGTGAAATTGGGCGCCAATTTTCCAGCAATTGCTTACTGTCCTTGTATAGCAAGCACAAAAGACCTTCGCGCTGGCTATCAGTAAGAACACCGAGGCGATATCGCTCATTCAATACTAGAACGAGGAAATCGCCTAATTTCTCCCAAAAAACGAGATAAAATTCAGTTGGGAGGCCGTCAGAACCAGGGGATTTGCCGGTCTGAAGGCCTTTCAGAGCAGAGAAAAGTTCGTCCTTTGTAAACAAACCTTCGCATTTTTCGGGCTCCGAATCCCTCAAAGAAAATTTTAAATCATCAATTAACTTGGTTTGGATCTGCATGTCAAGGGAGTACTACTTAGCAAATAGATCCTTATAAAAAGTAACAAGAATATTTTCCAATTCAGGTTGCGAAGTCTGCTCCGATCCATTTTCATCAAGTAAATAGTCAAATGAATTTTTCTCAGCCTTTTTCTGCTCGAGTCGGAAGAAATATAGAGTAGGTTTTTCTCCCTCCTCGATCCACTTGGCACGCGATGGGATCTTACCGCCCTATGCCTCTCGCAAAATGAGAGACGAAAGGGGGTTCTCAAGATTCTTAATTTCAGAAATAGGCTGCTTTCGATATATTAGAATTCAGCTTGGTAGCGAGGCCTAGAGGACACAAAAGAAATTTTACAAGCATGTTTATTCATTTCTTTTGTTTGTGTCCTCTAGGCCTCGCTACCAAGCTGAATTTTAATATATCGAAAGAAGCCTATTACAGATTCATCCCCGGCATGAAAAGCATTCTTGGCCACGATCTGTTGCCTAGTCAAAAGATTACATTCACGATTTATTGACTTGTGTTGACGCGTAGAAAAATCAATGCAGAACCTGCGAAATGACAAGTTTCAAATTATCCCACCAAGCCCCGAGAGAGTCAAAGTTAGCAATTTGGCTCTTTTTATAGTCAATAACAGACGAAATAAAACACCTGAAATTAATGTCAAACTAGAGAGCCAAATTGAACTTCCAAACTGCCTTGTTAATTTGAAAAGTCGTTAAGTGACAAATTCAGATCAACAAAATCATGATCGGAAAAATTACACGGCAAAACCTTGTTTGACGATACACTTTTAAACAAAGCAGAAGCAATCAAAAAACGATCTAAGCAAGAAGCTCGAGAATAATCAGCAGTTGACCAAGTAAACGAAGTCCCTCGCGAGACTTCCAGGAAAAGATGCAAGAAGAGAAACCTTAAAAAAGAAGGTAGACGATCCATCAAGTATCCTTAGCAGCATCTTCCGGGGAGCAAACATCAGACGACTTTTTTTCTACGACCACTCACAGCTTGCGGGGCAGTAGGTCTCCGTAAAGGGGAGCTGAGGTCAACGATTTTGGCACGACCTCTGTGTCTGCTTTTTGTAACGCTTGTCTTTTTCTTTTTTTTAACGGCAGCCACTAAAGGCAAGCTTTCAGGAAAATTTGGGGTATCATCATCATCCTCAACAGACAAGTCAACGGTAGGTAATTAGACACCAAAGTAGAAGCGTTGTCAACAAGAGAGACTGGCGGCGTTTCTGGGGATGAAGAGGGATCAGGAGGAACTTGTACTGACGGAGAATCAGTCAAGAAACTATTGTGTGACACGCATTTGCCACATGGCTAGCCTGGTGGCAATGACGACATGTGCACGGCTGGTCATCATGACGAAAGTGAACCAAAACCTTGCCAAAATGCAGGTAGCTTGGAACGGGGGATTTTACTCGAACGCAGTAGTGGCGAACCTCATCATAGACCTATTGTCATCGCGGAATGTGAAAGAAACCTCTCTGATAATGCATGACATCACAATACTTGGCCAAGCGATGGATAATGGGTGAATCGGGCATCTCATGAGGCATGTCAAAAACTTGTAGGTACGTCAACGGTCAGTCCACATCTTGTAGCGCAAATGGCATTCCGTGAAGATTGATCACATTGTGTTGAAGAAAACGTTCCTTATATTCTTGACGATGAGAAGTTAAGACAATTTCACCCGATGACTGTCGTTGAACACCCGAGATACTAGAACTATCAACGCCAGCGTCAGTGAGTGCGGTGAAAACTTCTTGCGCGGGGACAGCCATATGGACGGAAAAATGCGGTCAGAGGACGATTTGGTACATAATTTTCAACATTAGGCACATGAGCTACTGGTACATTTGTCAGCTGTCGATTCACGGGTCACATCCACATACGAAACGGTTTCACGAGGGTCACTTGACTCTTGACTGGCTACATCTTGAGAACAATTAACAACAACAACTCCTCCTTCAACAACTACATCTTCTCCGCCACGTGCGGAACTCATAGCTCGTATATATATGGCCTCAGGACGAGGCCCACCTTAGAACAAGACTTCTCGGCACTTCGGCTACACTCGGAAAACCAATGAGTGTAGCCGAGGGAAAATGGATTTAGCTACTGGAACAGCACTACACTTGATCTTAGACAAAATGCCGATAAGCGATGCTTGCAAAAGCCATCCTCGACATCATCAGAAGAGGCGTTGATACGCTTGCGCTGCCCAGAGCAGACCTCAAAATCCAAATCGGGAGAATTGAACAAAACCTGGGAGTGGACCGGGGAGGGGGAAGGGGAGTTGGCAAGCCGCTTGGCTACCATAACTAGAAGTTAATTCATTAACAGCCGCTTGGCTGTCACTACTAACAAAGTTATTAACAGCCGCTTGGCTGTCACTGCAATTAAGTACCTTACTTACAGCCGCTTGGCTGCCACTACTGGAGATTAGATCTTTCACAGCCACTTGGCTGTCACTACTAACAACTTTATTAACAGCCGCTTGGCTGTCACTACTACTGAGTACTTTACTAGTAGCCGCTTGGCTGCCACTACTAGACGTTAATTCTTTAGCAGCCCGTTGGCTGCCATGACAAATAATTACTTGATTGGCAACCCCTTGGCTGTCATTGTTAACAATAACATTATTAACAGCCGCTTGGCTGACAGTACTTTCACTGACATTACTAGAAAAGGAAACACCTTCTAACAAAACGGCCTCGGTCACACCAGAGAGTTCATCGTCCCTCAAGTCATCACTTTCAATCTCATTCTTCACACTACTGGAATTAGCCCCCCAAATTTTGTCAATTTATCAACAATGTCCTGGGATTTGAAGATCCTGCTAATCGCATAGAGTTCCAAAGGGTCCATCGTATTGGCAAAGTTAAACCAGAGAATCCGAGACCAATCATTGCGCGCTTTCTGCGTTTTTCAGACAGGGAAAGAGTGCTGACAGCAGGTTTTCAGTTAAATACAGATACAGGCTTTAAGATCTTGGAAGATTTTCCTCAGGAGATCATTAATAGACGCCGTTCGCAGATGTCAAGACTTATGAAAGCGAAGAAGCCTGGAAGGAAGGTATCCTTTAGTGGAGTGAACCGGACAAGTTATACATAAATGGTATTTACGTTCCGGCCTGACAAATTAAATACGCTGTAGCGAAAATATTAATAGCGAATAATTGCACAGCGAACGTCAGTCGCGGTTTGGCCTGCATGGCGGGAAATATGACAACCTAAATTGAAATATATTGGGCAATACGCAGCGGTTGCTTGTGCTTCGCTTACAATTTTTCATTTTTTTTCGCATGATAGGTAAGCGGTATTTTTGTTTTAAGCCCTCACAGTTGGTTTCTGGGGCTTTACTTGTGCCAAGAAAGATCATTCTGTAGTTTTCTTTTGTAGATGTAGTAACGCAGAAACATGATAGTATAATTTGTTTTTTTACGATGTGTAACGTATGCAGTTGGGATACCAAACAGAAATTCTTCAGTGTTTAGTCTGAAGGTAGAATTGTAAGTTGTGTTAAACCACTGCAACACCTTCTGGTAGAAGGACAGAGTGAACCGGCAATTTATAAAGCTGTGATCAATGGAGTCCGCTTCACCACAGTAAATACAATTACCATCATCGATGATTTTAAATCTGAAAAGTTATTTTCTAGTTGCAATAATTCTGTGAATAAATTTGAAATGAAATTCTCGTAGTTTATTCTGTTTACACGTCTTCCGACATAAAGTAAATATCTCTTTCCACGATAAGTTAACGGGATTTATTGACTTAGTCCAACGTGTAGGACCAGCCGGCGAATTAGTGTACATTTTATTAATAAAGAGCCAATAGAATTCTTTTGATTTTATCTTATAGAGATCTATACTCTTACTGTCATCAAGCGGAAAGCTGGCTAAGTCAAAATTTAAATTCGCGTGATGTCCAAAAGAGAGTTTCGTATTCTTTGCTTTTACTAATAAATGATTGGAGATGGCACTGGTTACTTGATAGTGATGAAAGTTGGTCTTTTTCAAAGAATATTTAGATTTAAATTCCTCAAATGAGAGAAAATTTCCATTAATATCTAAAAGATGCATGATAGTTCTGATACCTTTATCAAACCATTCTTCAAACAAGAAAGGTTGCCCACCAATTAGTATGTCTTTGTTATTGAAGAGAATCATATCACTGAAGTTATTATAGTTGTAAAGGACCTTGAGTTCATTGAAGAACAAAAAGATGTCTTTATAAAAGCGAGGGAGATAATCAAAGACCTTCACTCGATAATTGCACAACAATAGGAAACCGAGACACCGTGTTTTTTAAAAAAATATTCAGGAACTGTCCTCCAGTTAAAATTTCCAGTCTTCAAAAGTCTGGGAATCCATGCTAGTTTTAAGGCTTTATTTATAGTTTCAACATCCGGCATGCGTAAGCCACCTTTTTCAAAATCCTGATAACGGCACGTCCTTTTAAGACTGTTTATACTACTGCTGAAAAGTTAACGTTTCAACCATTTTATTGAAGTTAACATCCATGTAAGTTGTCAACGTATTTAACTTTAAATTTTAGAGTGTAATATATTATAACCATATGGTACTGAAGCGAGATTTTGTGTAACAGCAACATATTGTATGGTATTAAATTTGTGATACTTTTGAAAAAAACAGGTCAACAGAAATTATTACAACAATAACCAAACTTGCAACAATGTATTTGTAGACAATATAATGATCTGCAATCTATTTAGCCATAAACCAGTCAATATAAAGCCATTACAACTATGCAATAAATATTTGTGTAACTGGAACGTTTTGTATGTTAATAAATTTGTGAAATTTTGGGGGAAAAACATTACCAATAATCATTACAACAACAATAATCAAATTTGCCACAATGTATTGGCACAAAATATAAATATCTGCAATCTAAATATTCATAAACGGCATCAATGTATTACAACTATGCAATTAATATGCTGTGTAACAGGAATCTATTGTACATAAATCATAATGAATTTGTAATTTTAAGAAAACAGGTCCAATAACAAAACTTGCAAGAATGTCTTGTTAGAAAATATTGACTTATTATCTACAATCTATTTTTTCATACACTACTCAATATAGATATATATTTCAACTATATAATCAATATTTGCCTAACTGGAACGTTTTGTATGTCAAGAAAAAACACTATTGTCTGACAACACTATTTTTACCACAGTTAGCTGTTCACTTTTACTGTGATTGAAGATGTGGTATGGGTTTTCATACCAATAACAAGTTTGTTATTTGGGGAAAGCTGAAAATCAACGTTTTCCAGCAACAACAATTTCTCAGTGAGATCAGTAATATTGTCTTTATATTGCAAGACGTCTTCTTGTAGGAAATTCCCAATGATCTTGGGAAACGCTGTCACGGAAAAGGTCTTCTCCTGTTTCTCAAAATGGAAATTTATGTTGATTTCAATATAACAGTTCTTAAGCAACATTGCTCTGTTGCAATGTAGACAATGAACAATCTTTGAGCCAGGATTTTCACTAATTTTTTTGCGACAATCCTTGTTGTTGCACACTGGATATACAGTTGGATAGACGTTCATGACCTCTGGACAGCACAGCCAGTTTTGTTTGTCCTGTGATCGTTCGACATGGGAGATGTCCTGCTCTTTTGCTTTAGTGTAACTGTTGTGGTTACTGTGGTTGCAAGCCGTTTACCAAAATAGTGCTTCAGTTTGCAGTTGGTCACAGTGTAGAATTGCCTGTCTTCAATCTGCTGCATGTGGCTGTCCCAGACTGATACGTTTATAGTTCCAGAAGGGTCTGTTAGAACACTCTGGTATGTCAATGTGTGGGAAGTTAGCTGGTGGGCTTTGAGAAGGCGGTAAAAATGCATCAAACTTTAAACCTTCTGGCATTTTATTCTCTGTTGTAAAATATGACTTTTCAGTGTTATTTCTACTAATCTCTGTCAGGTTCTCAAGTTCCTCTTTGGCTGAAAGATTTCTTTTTCTTGAAGGAATCACATTAGAATGTTTTCTTTTTGCTTTCTGCTTTTTGGTACCGTGCCCAATAGTTTTTGTTGCATGTGACAAAGATGCTGATTTATTGATTCGAGAATTACAACTGATGCCACTTTCACTGTATATACTGGCATCTGGCACATTAGAATGTTGTCTTTGCATTCTTCGTTTTTTATTACTGTGCACAGCTTGTGCACCTGACAAAGACTTAGAATGACCAATTTTAGATTCACAACTGCTCTCACTTTCGCTGTCTATATCGTCATTTAACACATTAGAATGTTGTCGTTTAGTTCTTTGTTTTTTGTCACTGTGCACAACTTTTGCAGCAGACAAATATGCAGATTCACTGATTTTAGCCTCATTATTGAAACTGCCATTTGCACATGTTGTCAGTACATGGTCCGTGCAATCAATTCCTTCACATTGGATTGGCATTTCCCACAGCTCATAAACTGTGAAAAACCACCCTTCTCTGTAAACTTCTCGTAATGATTGAAAGTTTGAAAACTCTTGCAAATTTACTGAAAGATCATCAAAATAAGTCCATTTACATGTGTTATGATTGTTAACAGCACAAGTAAAGTGGTTGTTGTGACATCGCACTACACCTCTAAGTTTATAATGAGCTCCACTGATTTCAATCTCCTCAAACACACTTATGTCTTTCATTAATGCAGGAGGAAATTCAATAAAAAGGAAACGCGAGTTTAATACATTCCTCAAAACAGGCTCAGTAGTTTGACTACTACAATTGGTGCAAAATAACCTTCCTGGATTTGTATGCATTTCAGTAACAAAACGAGGCCACATATCGTTATCTAAACCCAACTGGTTTAATCCATATGCTGTAACTACTGTCAAAAGAATACTGCTATTCAAAGTCACAAAACTCGAGCATGAGCTACAAAATGAATCAAATGTTCTCAGTGTCATGAAAAGGTTCTCTTCCTCATCATTGAGATCACCAAATGTCCTTTTCTCAAATATCTGGCTAAAACAGGCATTACAATCCCTAGCCACAAATGAACTACAAAGGCCTATGATGTATGACCAAACAGGCTCGCGAATTTCCCTCTATAATGAACTGTCTTCTTTCGAAGACATATAATGTGAACAGACATTGAATGACAGGTCTTTAAACTCATTCCTAATACCTAGATTTGATAAATATGGAAGAAACAAATGCGTAGAGATTTCCAGAAAAGTATCAACAGCACATGAATAAATACCAGGGTTAACAAAGACAGAATTCATAAAGTGCCCTCTTCGAATTGTAACCACCGACTTGTTTATCTTTGAGAGTGACATACTCTCCAAATTGATATAACAAAACTTTATATCTCTTTCCGACAATATCGATGCAACTCTGAGTTTTCAGTGTTTCAAACGTTTGAGTTGAGATTCATCATTCTGTTCTGACATAAGCTTACTTGCGATCTGTTGGATCGAGTCTGTCGACCCCGTTGCTGATTTGTGTCTGACAAACCAAATTTATTTTGTACTGTTGATTGAATTCAAAGAAATCACTGAAGTGCAAAATACTCACCTAAAAATGCTTCTTGAAGATGGCGAAACGCAAACTCGTAGATGCAAGATCTTCAAACTAAGCTGCAAGATGCTGCTAGAAGATGGCGAAGATCGAAGGTGACGAAACGCGACCTCGTGGTTTCAAATACCCGACACCACCGTGCGCGCTTGCTAAAATATTACCCGAGACGACCGTGCGCGCCTGGTTTCGTCAAATCGAGAACGCTTCGCCCAATACAAACACATTTCTTACTTTTTCAACAACAAATATTCTTTGTCCTTGTATGTATACACCCGGGGACTTCTAGGGTGCCTCCTCAGGTTTTGGCCTCTGGGCCAAAACCCTGCGGGGGCAATAAGAATAACAGACAATGACCTAACCTGTGTACCATATTAAAATCAAGAGAGTGTTTTTAGGTAGCAGGATAAGAGGCTCCAATCTTGCAAAGTAACGCATTAGAGATAGCTACGAAACCTGACTGCGTACTTTTTCTGGCATCTAAGCCTGGTAATACTCCTGACTGGTTCTCAGTAATTTTCAGATATTTATAAAGTGGAGGCAGTACTTAGCATTGGAAAGCATGCTATCATCAGCATAGACACATGCAAGGGCTGTCAGTCTTCGTTTCGCCAGGCAACATATTGCCACCGTTTCGAGCCGCTACGTTTTTTCTTCCAGGCCCCAGTTGTTCAAAAGCCAGATAACTTTATCCACTAATTAAATTACTATCCAGCGGATAAAATGGACTCCAAACAATACATTTTCTGTGCTGGATAGTGGATAAAGTTATCTGGCCTTTGGGGGCCCGAATTACTGCACTGTCTAAGCTGCGTTCTATTTTTTTTGGTACTTACACTGCACGTGGTTCCTTCTCATCACGTGGTACCTCTGTATCCTTAGGTATCTGTTGTGACAAAAACATAAACACCCGCTTCAAGATGCGTACACAACAACACCCAGAATAGTTAATTACTGAGGGGTGTCAAGATGAGACGTGATACAAGATGAGTTCAACTGACTTTTGACGGAAGACGTGCGTCAACACTCATATTTACCTTTGAGCCTTACAAATTCCAGGAACACCTTGTGTTTTTGTTTATAGAGAGGACTCAGCGCATTGTTGAATTCGACGGTACCTCGACCAGCGGTTTTCGCCAGAGGACCAACCGACCGAGTTTAAGTCGTAGTTCACAGCGGTCAAACGCAAAAAGGACTTTCTGCGCATTGAAATCGACTACGAGGTTGAAGATCGTATCAAAAAAAAAATGATGGCGGGAACTGCTCACACGTACGTTTTATCGCTGCGAAGAGACGAATTTACTTCTATAAATAAATAAATAAATAAGAGATCTCTTAGTTTTGGATTTTACCTTTTTGCTTACGGAAGAAGTCAGTTTTCTTGGTGTTCGTGGTCTCACCTGTCGAACTGCAAGTTGCGGTAAACGTGGACAAACTGCAAAATTATTTTAAACTTGTGAATAAGTGTGAACATTATAATGGATTGACGACTAGCTGAAATACGTTAAAAAGAAGAAATGTTGAAATAGTTGTATTACTCAGAAAAAAAATCTGAGTCCACCCAACGGGAGTTGAACCCATGACCTTCCAGGTGCCGGTTGGATGCTCTAACCACTGAGCTATGGGGGACTTGCGGTAAGCACGCGAGGCCATACCACGAGTCCCCCAGAGCTCAGGGGTTAGAGCAGTACACAAATAAATTATTGTTATTTTTTTAACATTTTTATGACTAAGAAAACAAAAATTCAACTGACTCTCTGTAAATCAAACCACTAAAACTGAATAGAAAGTATAGTGCACAAATGCATTTATTAACCTACAATTGTAGTTTTTGCACTAACGAAGCTTATAAGTTTAGAAATACACAAAAAATAGTACGTACCCGACTGTTTTGTTAAAGGTTTCTGCTCCTTTGCAGGCTTCATATTCTTGCTAAGTCTTTTGTTGCCCAAGCTGATCTTTTTCTCCTCAGTCAAGATCGGAATTTGTGATTTTGATTTTCTCTGCACTGGAAGTAGGCGTTGTCTATTATGGCTTTCAATCTTTCTGCCCGCAAACCACGAAGCCATCGCCATTTAACCGCGGTTTTCACTCGCGAAAGGACAACTTTTTACTCGTTTTATATTTATATTTGTTCTGAAAGTTTTTTTTGAAAATAATTTCGAAAATCTGGAAATATTCTCTGCTCTGTAAATGCGTACTGATAGCACCGCAGCTGAATCAAAATGATTGTTTTCTCTGTACAGCCATGGAAACCGAAGCTCTACCATTTCGTCACAAACAAAGCTCTCAAAGCGTTTCTTGTTCGAACGCTCGCGCAAAACCAGAAAACCAGCTCACTATTTCACTGGAAATTTTAAGTTCAGAAGTCTGAAAAATGAAGGCTTCTTGGAATAATGTAAGCTTAAGTAACTTGTGTACTGAAGTAATTAAAAAAAAAGCTCATGCCAAACTGACCAAAACTCGAATAATTAAAAAATATTCTTATCGATATAAAAACGAAAACAAAACTATGAAGTCATCTGCTGGGAGCATGCTGTTGAGTGAAATTCCTCGTCGCTAAATAACGGACTGCAAGAAACAATAGCGTCTTTCACTGTACCTGGTTGTCTCAAGCTTTTCCTTGTAGCGGTGAGGCTAACTGAATTGATTGTGATCGAACTTCTTCGACCAACAAAGAAACTCGTCAGCACCGCCTCAAGTCTCGTAGCGGCAATTTTAGCGTGGAAGATTTTTTGTTGCCTTGTTGCCTACACGGTGAAACCAGTAAAACCAATTTTTGATGGTCGTTGTCGGTAAAATGGAAATCCATATTTTCATACTCTGTTTTGTCGAAAAACTGCATTTGGGACTCGGAATCATATCATTTTCAAGCTGTTCAGTCAAGCCAACTCAATGCAGAGCTGGCAGAAATGAACCATTCAGGAAGAAGAAATAAACCCATCATAAGTAACCACGAGCCTATCAGAAGCAAGAATTTGACAGCCCGCTTTTTCTGAAAAGAGTAAAAAAACAGATAAAAAACAAAAACAAAACAAAAACACAAGTTTCGTAAATTAGTCCTTGAAGCAGAAAACCATTCAAACCTTTGAATACTGCCATGTATGCTTAGAAGAATGAATTAACATAGGGGAAAATAGAGCCTTCTCGTACGTCCCAACAACGAAAAGCAAAAGCGAATTAAGCCCCAGAATAGTCCTATTTTGTCATTTGAACTTAGGTGCTTTCACAAAATCCCGTGAAATTTTGATAAAGAATTAGATACACTATTCGACAGTTATTCCTCTGTTACATTTAACACAATACACAAGGACATGATCACAGCTCAAGCTGTTGAGCAAAAAGTTCTTGTCAGTCGACTCCAAGGCTAATTTCTGAACACTTGTTTCGTTAATCACGAAAATGCATTATCCTCGAGTCGTAAAAGAAACTTGGTAATGGCACTCCATGGAAGCATGCAAAACATTCATTGTATTGGTTGTGCCATACGTCCCGCTTGCATCAAGTAAGGGCATAATTACATTAGCAGATGCACAAAGGAAAAATTCGACCTGTTGTTTATGCGCATGGGATTATGAGGATACATATATAGGTGTGTAGATATTTAGTAAATAAAGCCCTTTCGGCGGCTGGTATATCGCAGGATAATGCCCGAGGCTGAAGGATTGTCCGAAAAATGAACAGTTGGCCGAGAAACGAAGCTTCAAGGGCAACTGTGCACTTTGAGAACGATCTTTTAGCATAGGGCATTGTCCTCCGATATACCAGTAAGCTAGGAAGGGATTTAGTTATTTCGTAACCCTCCGATTAATTTCTACAACGCACACACTTCATTTTGTTAAGGAGAAAACATTCAGTAAGGGTCACAGCACATTTGCAGCTAAACAAATCCAAACTGGTTACTTTATTCGATTTTATTACACCGTGATTAGATCTGAAAAGATTAAACCTGAGAAAGTGACTTCCTTTCCTGTTTATCTCTTGTCAATAAAATCGGACGACGGATATCAAATCGGACGACGGGTATCGCCTGATATCCGCCGCCCGGTTTTGTACCACGTGATATGTTTCATCCAGTGAGCGCGTGCGAAAGTTAATCGGTGGGTTATAATTAAACAATAGAGTTTTTCGGTCGAAGGCACCATCGTGTGATAGGTTCATGATAGATTGCCTGAGGAAATTTGACTTCACAACAAATATTAGCCCGAGAACGTAGTTTGAGAGCTTATATGAAGGTTGAACATCAAATTTCCGAGGGAAGCTATCACACATAGGGCCTGAGACAGAAGGACTCTATTATTTTCATTGTACAACGCTAAATTTTGAGCGAAAGTTGCCAAAAACGATCACTATGCGCTGATAGGCGCCCGCTGAAGAGAGACACTATCGCGTCACGTGACCGATTTCGACCAAAGGGAGCACGCCAAAATTTAGCGTTGTACTTTAAAACGCAATAGTCAACCACACTCAATCCCGCACGTTTTCCGCCCTCACCAACAGCTGCCGGTTTTTCTTCTGTTGGTTCATCCGTTATCTGAATTCGTTCTGATGGACCAGATCCGAACTTTGTTACTTTCAAAACTCGCGAGAAACATTCCATAAAAATGAAAGGGACAATAGAAGACTTTCATTTCCACAGATGCACACAGTTTCTTCGGAAGTTTTCCTTCACTTTTCCAGACAGTAAGTTAAAGGGGCACTGTCACGGGGATTTTGCTCGCGTTTGTGACACTTTGAAAAGCCATTCCTAAAAATAATGGTCCGTTTTTTGTTCAGACACCATACCAATTCAGTGAACTATTAATAAGTGTCAGGCCAGGATGGAAATGGTTAACAACTTGAAAACGTTCGTGCGAACGGTTTGCTTTCCTTGCGAAAATTCTCATGATATCTCCCTCTTGGTGTTCCAGAAGCACTTTGTGTGTGAGCGAAGGCATTTAATCATAAATTTAGCAAAGCTGTGACGAATCTCATCATCTGAGGAGCTGCACATGTCACTGGGTTTTGGCCCTTAACAAATGGTCTGACATCATACTCTTCAGCTGAGACTGCACCCTGTCTTAGCTCCCTGGCAAACTGTGTTGCTCTGTCCAGCTGCCATTGCAAGGATATGTCATCCATCCTTCTTCGGGTCTAGGCATCAACATCAACCGCCTGTGTATGTCCCATCTTCAAAGCTAACAGGAGGATACAAACAACATTACTATTGGCCTGCAAGGTGCTGTGCTTTACTAAGTATCGCCATACAAGTTTCCATGCATTACATCATGAAATATCCTTGGGAGAGATTATATTTTTCAGTTTCTTAAAAAGATATGCATGTGTGTCTTGGCATCTGGTTAACAGCAGTCCTTTTTTCTAGTAGGATCCTATACACATAAAGGACTGTCTGTTAATCTCACACTAATGTTTGCAGATAAGATAGTTTCAGTGGTGGTTATGCTTACAGCTAGCATTGCCTGTTAACCTTGATGGAGCTATTGTGTACATTGTGTTGTGTTCACGTGCAACTGTGTACCCAAACTTTTTTCTGTAGATGTTAAATAAGAGCATGGAAAGCATGCTTGAGTCAGTTCCAGAGAATCAGTTCTTCACCTTTCAAATTTTTTTTTCAGAATAGCACTCTCAACAATGTGGTCTTCTGCCACCCTGGCAAGGGTGTCATTCTTAGCACCCCTTGTTGCATTTCTGGAGTGTCCAACCTCTGCTATGTTGGTATTGGGTGCTGTTAAAGTGTTGAATGCACGGAAAATGTGGAATCTGTATAAATGAAATACACGATAAAGCCACTTCAGAAGTATTCTCTTGGTTATTTTAAAAACATCACTGTGATATGAGCCAAAATAATAAATTTTGACAGGCAAAAGGCAGAATGGGGCAATCTTATGTTGCAACCACAAGGAGCGAAGGAGAACTGAACATGCTCTGAGTGGAAAACCACAGACTAGTACCTAGTCTCGAACTTAAATATGATTTTAACACACTATTCCAAAGAAGCAAGGGGCTGGAATAATATGTTTGTTCTCATATCGGGGTTCTTTTTTAGATTTTTATTATTAGTGATAAAGAATATTGTTCCTTGTACCGAGGACTTTGAAACAAGGTTCTACTGTGATCTAATTTGTTTCATAACCATTCCCAAAAATTAGTTTTAACAATTTTAAACCAAATATAAAATTAAATCACTACACTTAGTATACAAGCTTTCTTTTGTTTGAGTATAATGGTAAAGTTGTCTTGATGTTTAAGCTTGTTTTATGAAGGATGTATTTCATCACTCTTAGAATTTGATGAGAAGACAACAATAGTTTACATCAAGTGAACTTACCGTCGAACATGCCAGAAGTTGTTAAACCATGTTGTTAAACCATGACTGTTGATAATGTTATTATAAAACCTAGGAGTTTGCTCTTTGCTTGAAAACCACTTTAAGCAATGGGTCACATGCGATTGACAAGCGAAGCACGGCTCGAGGGCAGGAAGAATCTGAGCTAATTGTGATTGCTGAAGAAAGTTCACTCCCACCCTGGAAATCACTGCAGGCTACAAAGTTAAAATTATAGGAAGGAAATAATTATGACAGCCACTTATCAATAAGACACCAAACTATAAAAAGGATAAGCACACAACATTTTTTCAAGGTAGTTTCTGACCACTAACTCTCTGGCTGAGACGTACAATGTGTGGTTCCAGAAAATGTCCATAGGTATGGATAATTTATTTTATGGAGCTACACAATAACAAGAAAATGTAATTCCAGAATTGCTCAATCTAAACTACCTTTGTGGAAGGGGAATCTACCAGCACTTATGTACGTCAATAACAAGCTGTTACATGCACACTAAGAATAAGCTACATGTATTTAAATGGTAATTAATTACTATTATATATATTCATGTTTCACTTTAGTCTACTTACAGCAGTTAACTGTTTCCAAAACTCAGATAACGTTTCTGTGTTTTCAGTCAGGCAGTCCATACTAGCAATGGTCAGGCATTCTTTCAAAAGTGGATGCTGGACAGAAAGATTGATCGTTTTCATACCTTTTACTTTATCATGTTCTGCATCTAAGAAGCAGAATTCACTTGCCAGTTGATTAGAACTTGCATTCCTTTGCATCTGCTTGCAAACCTCCATCCTTTCCTTACTTGATCTGAACACGGCAGTGATCTCTGCCACCTTTCCATCCTTAACACTCCACAGAAGGCACTTATCCACAGCATCACTGGATTCTTTTATGGCAGCTAAGACCTCAAAGGAATGTCCAGATGGATTTTCCTGTTGGATCACTTTTTGTTTAATATTTTGAATTTTCTTCAAATTTGCCATACCTTTTGCCTTGGCATAAATGTCTTCAACAGATTTTCCTTCCTTCATTAACCTTTCAAATGTTCATGAGGGAACTGAGATGGCTTTGCTGCAGTATTACCATGGAAAAACTTTGTAGCTGCCTCTTTGATAGCAACACTTTGCTCTCTTTTTGCACTACAGGAGTGTTTCCTACAGTGATAAATCATGACTGTCTCGCTGTGAGACTCCCAGATTTTTTTTTGCATCACATGAACTTGATCAGCATCATATCCACAACAGCCGCACACTGTATTATCTTCTGCCAAGCGCTTCAATTGCATCTTATTTTGCTTGTTATAAGAATGGAAATATGGGCATCTTTCATTCTTACGAACATATGTGCCACCGCGTGAAGCAACCCTTCTTACTCCATTAAAGCCTTGTTGTTTTGAATTATTTCACTGCATCCATGGCCTACCATCTTTGCTACTTGTCATCATGCTTGCTTTATCATATGGTAATTCATAAACACAAACGCCATCAATATCGTCTGGCAACTTTTCAGTCTTGTTAATGTTACATCTGTCCCAGGATGTTGGAAGCAGTCTTCGCTGATTACTTCACAAAAAAAGAACAAATGCTATTAAACTTCTACAATGGTAAAACCAAATGTAAACAGTAATACTATTTTAAAAATGGCAACAACATAAAGGTGAAAATTATTCATTAAGAATAACAAGAGACCTTTGAGTATTGTACTTCACCACCACAAATAGAACAACCTTTATATGATATCAACACTGGAATTATATACAATTCTTTTAACCACAAACTTCATGTACTGTTTCATGCTAAATTAAAACAAACCTCAATTGTGGCACCATGTTTTCTTTTTCCTCTCCTTTAAAGGCCTTGCTGAAATTCCTGAAATGCAAAGAGTAAGGGCATCAATTCTCCAAACTCACAACCCAGTTTTTCCACTATGAGTTGTACTATGAATGCTCCCACTTTAGATTTAAAAACCAGAGCACAGAGTGAAAAACTGTGATATAATAATTAAATGGTCTTAATCTTTTGGAGGCTTCAAAGCGGCCCAACCTTAGATGCTTCTTTAAATTACTTCGAGAAGAAAAAACTACAAAGCACTGAGGACAATGTTGGCTTGGCAAGCTTTCCTCCTCTGAGTTACTATCTGTCTCAGACTGGGTTCCACTTTCCTGCAGTAAACAGGGGAAACATGCAGTTAAATTTACTATAAGGGGTTGACCATTATATGTTTGATGGGGGAGGGGTTCAAATCCCAACAAAGTATCGAGCAAGGCTTTTACAAGTAAAATAATATCAAGCGAGCATCCAAGAATATAAAAAATATCGAGCAGCTAAAATTCATGCAACCCTCGTGCAAAAATCTTATGGTCCACCCCTAAATGAACTCCATAATTTGACGATGATAATAATGATGACGACCACATGCCTTCTATGGTCAGTGTCGTGGTGTCAATCAACAGAGAAATCAGTGAACTGTTTTTGACTTTGTGTAATATATTTGTTCGTTCGCTCGTTCATTAATTCATTTTTCATTTTTAAATTACAAAGTCAGAGGGTTTTTTCTCTTTGAAATAAGGTCAATAAACAAAGAAGCAGCAAGATTTGACTTAATAAAAATTGACTTTACTTGCGTGCAGTTGTTGAGATGTTACAATACCAGTAAACTGTTTTCTGCAGACAAAATTCGTAAAAGGAAAATTATACAAAGAACTGTACAGCAATACATGTAAATACAGCAGTAAATGTCACACTCGAAAAAAAAAACTTACATGAATAAACATCCATCACGCACTGTTCAGTCAAACATGAAAGTCTCAATGTTAAGTGCATAATACCATTACCTGGTTAGACAGTTTTAAACCGCCACTTTTGAAATTATACTTTGTCATTAATGACTATCACAACGAATCATACCTTTTTTGTCTTTCTTCTGCAAGATGACCACGACTTTCACTTTTGCCATCCCTCTCACAAATCTCTATAACTTCTGCTTTGACATCAGTTCTTGTAGTGTCTGGTGGGATCCCAGCTATAATAAAGGGAGCATGAGAGATGGGATGAGATGAGATTACTGGTTAAATGTGTAAATATGCTTAGCTCACATGTATGTAAGACAACTCAACAGCTAGTTTTCAGTTACTGCACCTAAAATGAAAAATTTATAATAACTGAAATTGACAGCTTGTCTACACTGTATACACGACAACTAAAGTTAGCATTAGCCCTTCACCCCTAAAAGTTTCCAGCATCTTATCATTATTTCTCTTAAAAATAACACTGCAACATTGTTACAACGATCCAGAAAACAGACTGTACCTGAATACTGATGTCATTAAGTCATCCTCGTTTTCTGTGCTGCCTCTAAAACATTAATGAATTCAACATTAACAAATGACAATGAGTAAAAAACCTTTAGTAAATTTATCTCAGAAGAGTATAACTTGCTTACCCTTCAGAGAACTGTTCATTTTGTTTTTCATCATCTCCCTATCAAAGTGCAAAATAAGAAAGAAAATACTTCACCTTTGACTTCACCATTGCTTATATTTTCTTTTGAACACTGCTGCCATCCTGTGTGATGTTTTTGGGGGGTTTGGTTTCTTTGTTAGTGTCGTATTTTGAATTGGTACTGTTTCCTTGTTTTGGTATCACCATTGAAAAGCCCAAAACTCTCTTGACTCCTCTACGCCATAATACATGGATATAAATAGTGCTATGCTTATATAATGCTATGCTATACGTACTGAGTCTAATTCGGTCAGATCTATGTGTGCTCTCTTAATAGGATCCTTTAAGCCCCGACCATTGAGGCTAGCAACTTTGGAAGACTTGAAGGTAAATTAAAGTAAAAGAGAAATAAAAGACTACTTGGGTTTTGCTTTCTTCTTAATTTGTTGCCCACGTTTCAGCCGCGATTCCTTTGTGCCCAGAGGTGAGCATGAGCGATTGATTGCGTGGCAGACTTTGATCCTCATCTGAATGTTCCACTGATAAGTCAAAGTCAGTTTGTGGTGTGGAGTCCTTAGAGTCATTCTAAATGGGAGCGGGCAAGTTAGAAGATCCTTCATGTTCCGAAACAGCGTTGGAAGTGGCGGGCAGTTCGTTTTCTACCGAAAACAAAGGCTGGGATTCCGTGTCAACACTATCTTGCTGTGCCAAAGATACAGGTTGTAATTCCATTTCAACATTATTTTGCGATGTCTCGTCAACAATTTGCGGCAGGTCAGGGCAGTCTTTCCTCAAGTGTGAGGCTGAATTGCAGATAAAACACTGCTTGAGGTTTTTTTCCAGGCAACCTCAGCCCAAGTGATCTGCTGAATTACAATACACACACCGAGCAATTCTTCCCTGATAGAAAAGGGCAGCTCTAAATCCTCACACCTTAAAATAAGACAGCAAAAGGTTGGCCGGTAGACCTTCTCCTTTCAGTGTGATAACTACACGGTATTTGCCAGACTTGATAGAGGGAAAATCATGTAGATAAATCGGGTGTATTTGGTGGACTTCGCCGCAAGCGGACAAGGTGCCTTTGATGTCTTCAGGTAAAACGTGGTGGTACGAAAGCCACGGTTGCAGTAATAAGTTTCGTGAGATATGGGGTTGGTTTGATCTGCTCTTCCAACAAGTCAAAACCATCACGAGAGATTTGCTGGGCCTTTTCGGTGGTCGTAATAACGACTGTCCAATTTCCTTTACCGGGATCTTGAGAGATCTGTTTGATTTTGTCAACTGAGTGTGTGACAATCAAAGCTCTTGCAATGTTGGCTACCGTCGCGTTTGGTAAAGTTGAAAATTTCACTGAGCGGTATTGGATCACAGGATTAAGACTGGAATTCACAGCTGCGGCAAACGACATCTTGAAATTGTTAGCTTGCTTTTCAAACACATTCAAGCTTGAGGGACAGCGAATAAACGCCACTAGGGCAAACAGACGGAAAGAGAAGAACTGATCACAGTATCTCCCGCGTCAGGTAAGTTTTTTATGTTTAAGGTGAATGGCAGGCCCCCCTAATAGGGTGAGTGCAATGGCCGCCAGTCAGACAGACTTATCTCAAAAAAGGGGTTCATGAAACATGAAACATGAAACATCGCCCCGGGAAGCTCACCCACGGCCAGGCATTCACGATAATCACAAGAACATTAAATATCACCCCGGGAAGCTCACCCCAGCCAAGCATTCACATCAAGCACACACAAACACGAAACAGGGCCCCGGGAAACGAGATCCCATCCAAGCATTCACAGCAAACACACACAAACATGAAACAGCACCCCGGGAAGCAAAACCACAGCCAGGCATTCACAACAAACACGCGCAAACATAAAACAGCGCCCCGGGAGCGGAACCTCAGGCAGGCATTCACAACAAACACGCATAAACAAGAAAACAGCACAGAAACATGAAACAATGCCAAGGTGTGCAACAAACAAGGAGATCCCAACAGGAACTACAAGCAAGAACAGCCAGCAGAGAACCCAAGAACCTAAGGTGAATGGCAGACCCCAAAAGAGGTCACCAGACAACAGTCTCATCCCAACCCAAGGGATCGGGTTCACCAAGGCAAGGAAAAAGGTTCACCAAGAAACCAGAAAATCACAGATTTAAAGAAAAACGATCATCACTGACAGACCCGATGACCCCATCGGCGCCCCATTGCCGGTGGAAATAACGGCGTCGCCGAGATGACTTGAAGTGCTTAAAGAAGAGTGGCAGGTGAAACTTAACTCTGGCCTTAACTTTCTCGATCACTAGCACCAGGTCTAAGGCCACAGAAACAAAAATTGTTCCGGGCTAGCCAGATGAAGTACTTGCAATCGCAAAGTACTTACACAAAGATACGAGGAATATGGCAGAGTTCATCTGGAGAAAAACTAAAAAGCACAGACGACAAAGAAGAGAAGGACACGACGGGGAAAAGGAAAACATGAGAGACTGCAACCACGACAACACACTTTGAGCCTGAGGACAATCAAAAAAGAGATGGGAGGGTAACTCCAAAACATGCCCACAAAAACACGAAGGATCATAACAGTAACCAAAGGTCACAAGACGATCAGCAATGTAGAGAACGCCGTGGGCAATCTTCCAGTTAAGGTCGATAAAAACTGGCTGATCCGGATCAAAGAAAGAAAAAGTTGCCTCCACGTAGTAAACCAATAAAGGACACCGAACGTAGGAAGGAACTTCTCAATACAGTGCGGCGGAGAATATTGCTCAGATAACAAAAACAGTAGCTGGACTTCGCCGACATGCTCGAGGCAACGGTGAGCATATGAGGGTCAGACGAAGCCATCACCAGAGCAGAACGAGAAGATGAAAAAGAACCATCGACGGCACGCCAAGCAAGAAGGAGAGAACGATAGAAGGGGGCAGGGCTATGGGACTGTGAGTGAAAGGGCGGGACAAAACACTCAAAGTAGATTCGTTGTACACAGAAAAACACCAAAAATCAAGAAAGGAAACCCAGGAAGAAGAAGAAGCCAAACGTCTGATCCATTGAGCGACAAGGGACCAGACCTTCAGCTTCACATCAACGACAGAAAAACCACCAAAGCAGAGAGGTTGAACAACCACAGAACGAGACACTAAATCACGCTTGCCCTTCCAGAAGAAACCAGACTAATTTGTAAAGCTCAGATAGAACCCAGGGAAGCATGTGAATCAAAGACGCCACATACCATACCCTGGAAAGAGCTAAAGCGTTAATGACCAGAGCCCTGCCCTTAAAGGAAAGTGCACACTGCCGCCAGGATGAAAGAACATTCTCCACTGCCAAGATCTAGGGCGGCCAGTTATCTTCCTCCAGGTCGCCAGCGCCCAAGAAGACACCCAAAACCTTGATCTTAATAGAGGTCCAGTCCAAGGCAACACGGGGTGCCAGGCGACCATTCCAGGGACCCAACCACAGACCCTTTAACTTGTACTGGTTCAGCTTCGCCCCAGAACCTTCTTGAAGACCGCATAGGATTCAAAATAAGCCACAATGGCATCATTAGTAGTCACAGAAGGGCCAAACCCCATCTTCTTCAAGGTGGCAAACATAAAACCCCAATCCACTCTGTCAAAGGCCTTCTCTTGATCAAGAGAGAGAATGGCTACGGGGACGTTGAACTTGGTGGCATAGTCAACAATATCCCCTAGGAAGGCCACGTTTTCGCCAATATATCTTCCTGGTACACCACACGTCTGATCCTTATTAACCACAAGGTGAATAACCTTGAGGAGTCGACCGGCCAAGGCTCGGGCAGCAAGCTTGTAATCAACATTAAGAAGGGAGCTCGGACGCCAGTTGTGATTGTCCAAACGATGCCCCCTCTTAAAGACCAAGGAGATGATATCTCTGCACTGAGAGAGAGTAAGAGACCTGGAAGAATAACAGTCATTAAGGACCTCGACAAGGTCAGAGCCAAGCACTTCCTAGAACTTGACGTAGAATTCCATGGGGAAAGCATCGATCCTAGGAGCTTTCTGCTTCGCCATGCCGATAAAGGCAGCATGGCACTCCTCAGTAGATAGCATACCTTCACATTGCTTGGCTTGGTCGGAAGAAAGGGTGGCACTGACCTTGTCGAGCAAAGTCTCTTGAGCAACAGGATCAGTAGAAGAAGCAGTGAATAAATAAGAAAAGGAAGAAGCAAAAGAATGACACAGATCGTCAGGACTAGAAACAATAGTACCATCACTCTCCCTCAGCGCAGAACCCCATGCGTCGGCCACCCGCTTCCTCTCCAGGCGGAAAAAATAAGCAGAGGAGGACGCCCTCCTCAACCCAACGGATTCGAGAATGGACCTGGGCTCCTTTGGGTGTCTCCAAATCAAGACGGGACAGTTGACCAAGAACAGAATGGTAAGGCTCAAGGCAAGATAGGTGGCCCTCATATAGACGTTATTTTCAGATGCTCAGCAAGCCTGGCCAGGAGAGATCGAGTCTGGGAAGACTGAGAGGAATGGCTAGTGCAATACGAGATGGTAAGGCCCTTAAGCCTGGACTTCCCAGCCACCCACCAGTCACTCAAGGCGGAATATAAAGGTCTTTGCAGCACTGCCAATTCTGCCAGAAGGAAGAAACTGAAGCAACGCACTCGTCCTCCTTCAAAACAGAGATATTAAGCTTCCAAAGACCAGGCCCAGGTGGAATGACATCAGGGACACAAACACAGAAAAGGACAGCACAATGATCAGAGAAAGGACAAGGGAGAATATCACACGAAGAGACAAGAAACCCACACATAAGGACAGCCCAGTAATCCAATGCGGGAGGAGAGGAGACTATTCCACCTGGACCAGGTAAAGCCGGAGGAGGACGGATGTAGGTACCTCCAAATATCGACACAGCAACAAGCATCGAACGCTCTAGCGAGGGTAGCAGAGCTCTCTTGTGAGGTGTCATCAAGAGTTGATCCCATCCGATCTACAGCCTGGTCAAAGACCGCGTTGAAATCCCCAACAAGAACAGTGGGGATCAATGGATCAACACGTTGGGGTAAGTCGTCAAGAAATTCGTCTTGTGCAGGGTTGCGATTCGGACATAAACACAGACAGCACGAAAGAGCTTACCACTAAACAAGAATTTACACTGCAAAAAACGCCCATCAGAGTCACACCATGAGTTGGATAGAGTAAGAGTACGACGATACAAAATAACACAGCCACAAGATTTATTTGAACCAGGAGAAACAGCAGCAGAATAATCAGAAGAAGAGAACAAGGACTGACATTCACTGAGTGAGGTACAGTGAGTCTCCTGGAGACAGACAACATCAACAACAGTAGGAAGGGATGGCAACCACTGCACGAGACCTGCCCGTTTTGACTGATCTCGCAAGCCGTTGACGTTGAGTGAGCAAATTGACAGAGCCATTAGAAAGATCAGGAAGAAGAAGGCAGACAAAGGCCTAACGACGCACAGTAGGTACATTGGAGAGCATGCGGGGAAGAGACTGATGCATTGCTGGGACACGACCATCAGGAATAGCGTGAGGAGCAGTAGGCTTAGATTTCTTTGTCTGAGCACTGGTTTTACTGCTAGACACAGCCTGAGCACTAGAGACCCTGCCTTTGTCTACAACCTCCACAACCTCATTAAGTCCACCATTCTCTTCAGAGGAGGCGTGGTTACGTTTGTTGTTGTCCATTTGGAGCAGCGGGGTGTTAGCCTGCTGTCCATCCTCCAGCAAACTGTCCGACAATTCATCCGTAATTTGGCCTTGCTTCAATTGACCCTTTTTAGTTTTGGGTTCTTGATTGTCTTACTCTTACTAGATATTCCTTTTACAGTAATTACATTACTTTGTTTGCTTTTGTTTAGAATGCTTTTGTTACTACTTTTGTCACTACTAGTAACACTTTCACCACTAACATTATTTGTAATATTATTTTCACTACTATCAATACTATCAATATTTAAACTTACATTAACACTTTCGTTAACATTATGACTAACAGTACTATTAACATTAAGGGGACCTGGATAAATAGTGGGCCCTACAGGCAGGATACTTTGCCTCGCTTGAGTCTCCATATCCTCAACATCATCAATGTCGTCGCCCTCGCCCTCAGCTGCCTTGTCATCACTACCATCATCATCACAACCATCATCACTAACGCCCTCTTCATCATCATCAACATGGCGACTAACTTCCACAACATCGTTTCTGCCTGGACCAGCGGGCTCAGGAGCCCTTGAGGCACTGAGACCCGCAGCCTTAGCCGGGGTTGGATCCTGGGAAGCGGAGACAGAAACCGCAGCCGCAGCACCACCAGCATTATCGGTACCCCACACCTTGGGGGATTCTTGCAGTCCCTGGCCACATGACCAGGCTCAAGGCACCTGCGACATTTACCTCGAACAGGGCACACCTTGGAAACGTGGCCCTTTCCACAAATATCGCATTCCACGCGCTGGCCATGGTAGCAAACCTTGCACAACGAAAACCCAATCTCCAGGGACCTGGGAATACGGTTGTTCCTAATCATTTTAACAATGCGCGTGCCCTTGGACACTGAGGACAAATCAGGGTAATGGTAGCAACCAATTTCCTGTACCTCTCCAAACGCACTCAGAACATTCTTGAGAACAGTAGAACTGGTCTCATAGGGGTAATGGTATATCAGCACAATTTCGGGCCTTGGCGCCGGCCTAAGGACAGTACGCTTAACACCGCCTAAATTCAGAATTTCCCAACCCTCAGCGGTCATATCTTAATAATAACATGACTAGCAGTAGTCAGAAAGGCCGACACATCCAGGAGAACCGTCCTTTGCAAGGATGCCCGCACCATGAGGAGTAACCCCACAGGGTGCGCCCAAAGGGCAAAGAAAACAAAGCCCTAGACCAAAAAGAGAAAAGGAAAAAAGAAAAACTCACAACAAGCCCAAACGGGCGCAGCCAAAAACTGGTTGGGTGACCAAGTTAAGCTCCAATCAGATGGCTCCAAAACTGCTGGGTGACGCCACATGGAAGCAGAGAAAACGCCCAAGGAATGCCAAACGCCCACTCTCACATCGCAACTCAGGACCAAAAACCTACACCCAATCGGGTAGGGCCTTCGGCCTTACTAGAAGTGTTCAGGTAAGTATGCCATTTTTCGGCCCTCCGCGACGGATGAATTTGCTTTCTCTTAGTTCCATTGTGGTAGAGTGCGCAGGTCCAGGTTCCCAGCGTCCTCTCTGCTTCTGCTGTCCACAGTCGACCGACGAGGGAGACAGAGAAGGTTCAATGTTTTGCTTCTGTTTTAAGTTGAATATTTCTTCCCCGAAGGGAAGTGGGCCGCGCTCGGAGCGAGAATTAATAGAGCAAATTTTCATGACTCAGGGGGGAGAGCAATAGGGCGACGCTCACCTCTGCCTACGCTGGTCAGAGCATAGTTCCTTACTGTGCTGTGGTTCGCCAGACAGTACGGGAGACAAGTTGGTTGATCGGCAAGGAGGTACCGGAGTTGGCAATATAGTCACTCCTCGATGTCCTGCAACAGGCGTTTTCTTCAGTTTCGGCGGTGGTTTAACAGCAGGATCCCTTGGCAAAGGCTCCACAGGAGAACCACGGTCCACAATATCAGCCCACGAAGCTTGAGTCGAGAATTGCGAGATATGGTCAGAAGATGAATTTGAGACGGGGACAGGCAGCAAACTGGCCTTCGAGGCTCGCTGAGATGCAAATCCAGGAATTGGAGGAGGTACATCAACCAAAGTAGAGGCGATAGATGATTGTTCTTGCGAAAAGAGAGGTTGAGAGACTAACTCGGGGAGATAATTGTGTAGAATCGTCAGCTTGAGAGACACCATGATCTGCAGGGGACGCAGCGCTAGAGACAAGAAACAGGGCTACCAGGATCATCATGAGCAGGGGACGCAACACTAGAAACAGGATCATCATAAGCAGGGGACGCAGCACTAAAACGGGATCATCATGAGCAGGGTCGTTTTTAGAAGCACCATCCAACTGATCATTTTGGTCAAGGTTTCCGTCGCCAGGGTCATCACGAAGCGAAGCAGATTCATCAGCAGCATCATGCTGGGAAGATGGAGCAGGGATTTTGTGACAAGAGAAGGAGCAAGAACGTGCGAGATGTTGGTTACTCTTACATAAACTGCAGTACATGTGCGCATTGCACTCGCGTGCTTTGTGGCAGAGAGTGATTGCAATTGAAACACACAGTAAAGGAACATTCGTTGGCTTTGTGGTTTGAACGGTTACATCTCCGACATGTAGGCGTTTGTCCATCGTGGTAAAGTGAATTTGGTACTTTCCGAAACGTAAATAACTTGGGATAGCGTGATGGATTTTGACACGGTAATGGCGTAATCCGTTATGTATAGTTTGGTGATCCCGGGTGTGATATGTCCCGCATCTATGCCACATCAGTTCACAGAAAGGGAACAATCGGTGACAGCTACTGACGAACGTTAAAGACAAAGACGAACCGAGCGACAGACAGGGAGCAGTTTATAAAATCAAATGGTGCGACTGCCAGGCCACTTATATTGGTGAGACCGGCAGAAATCTGAACGTCCGACTGACTGAACACAAACGAGCGACTAGAAATGGTGATATCAACAATCACATTGCTGAGCACCATTTAAAAACAAACCACAGAATCGACTGGGACTCTGCTGAATGCGTTACCTACAGTACGGACTACTATCAACGAATCAGTCTGGAAAGCTGGTTTACTAACTTAGAACAAACACCACTGAACCGTTGCCAACAGCTACCTGCACCTTACAAACGACTGATTGCTGACAATAACAAGACAGACAAACAATAGACAAGCCGACTTATTTGACTAACAATAGACCAACGGACATTTGACTAACAAAATACGGATCGAAACGCACCAATCACGTTTTACAGTCTTCACAGCCAATAACATCACGGCTTAACTGACAGACGACCAATAACATCACGAGATCGTCGACCAATCAGGACAACGACCAGAGACTTATAACATCTACTGACGATTCACAGTTCACTTGACTCTGATGATGACTTCCGCTCAGGTTGTCGAAACGTCAGTCAATGTCACCTCAAACAGTCCTTCTCAGGACTACACTCACCCGGACGATCACAATTTACCGAATTATAATAATTACATCGTCTGACACCTCAGGGGGCCTCAAAAATTGTCAAAAAGACAAGCCCTTTGTTAGCAGTGTTTGGAATTATGCGCCCTTCGCACCAATTTTGCCTAATCAAAAAGGAGTGTGTAGATAAAAAATGATCACAAATTTGTTTGGTCTTGAAGGTAATTAGTACTTTTCCTGTTGGTTTCCTCTGTAGACATTTGATGTGTTCCGGCTTAAAACCATCAGATGCCAAGGTTGCAAGAATCTCGGAGGCAGATATTTGGAAAGGCGTCCGGAAGAAAGCAGAAAGCGGACGGTCGGGAACAGAATTAAGCAGGTGGAAGGTAGAATTGTCGCCCATACTCGAAATAGGTGGCGCATCGCGAAACGTGAAATTGTCAGGTAAATCTGGATTGCGAGCAGAATCGAAGACTTGTCGACGACGCAAAAGTTCATCTGCAAAAGAAACAGTGTCGTCATTCGTAACATGTTCAGTTTCAAAGTATAGTTCCACAGAATGAATGGAGACATCTTCAGCAACAGATTCAAAATCTGCCACATCTTCATCTTCATTAGCATCATCGCTTAACACAGCATCATTTACTGCAGACTCATTAACAGCTTGTAAATTGTCATTCACAGAAATCTCACCTGAAAGAATTACCCTTTATCAACAGAATCAGCACACGCCATAGTGGGCAGGCCCCAAAGGGCATAAGACAGAAATCAACACTTCTAGGAAAGCTTTAGAAAAATCACAATGAAAAACACTTTTCTTAGCAAAAAGGCTGAGAAGCAATGCCGAATAGGTTGTCCGCAAGCAGGGTGGTTTCTTTCTTCCATCTTCGAGATATGGTGGTCAGAATACCGTCGCTTCCCGGCATGCAAAGTTGACCCAGGAAGGTGGGTGCTGGAGAAGAAAAATAAATATATTTGTAGGTCGGAGGTCAGGTAGGTTAGGAGAACCACCATACATGGACAATCAAGAAACCTGCACAACGTTAGGCGTTTCCTGTGTGATACGATGACCAGAGACAGTTACATGAGAACAAGGCAAAATTAAAGGGCACGCATATGATGCTGTTAGTGGCATCATCGGCATACTGGGAAACCACCTCCGGGGAGCCGCAAACCTTCAATTTCCTTACATTTCCTATTCTGAGTGCACAAAACTTAAGAAACCAGGACGTTAAGCGACATTGGCACTATCTAGCGTTTAGATCTTTGTTTATGTCTTACTTTCACCTGTTGATGCTCAGTCTCATCATCCGTTGAAGAGTCCTTGTGTTTTCTACGATAACTTGAGTGGTCTCTGTGGTCATGGGTCGTAATACCGATTGCCAGAATGATCCCTCTCAGGGTGGCATTCCCAATCACGGTCACGATTGCGCTTATGAGAGTGCTCACGATCCCGATCATGGCCGCTTTCTTCTTTGCTCTTACTCTCCTGGATTTTCTGAAGCTTGCTGGGGTATTTTCTGTCGGATTTCCTTTCTGATTTCTTCTCCAATTTCTTCTCCGATCTCTTCTCCGGGTCTCTTCTCCGGGTCGTAATACCGAATGATCCATCTCAGGGTGGCATTCCCAATCACGGTCATGATTGCCCTTATGAGAGTGCTCACGATCCTGATCATGGCCGCTTTCTTCTTCGCTCTTACTCTTCTGGATTTTCTGAAGCTTGCTGGGGGGTTTTCTGTCCGATTTCCTTTCCGATTTCTTCTCCAATTTCTTCTTCTCTGATCTCTTCTCCGGGTCGTAATACCAATCTGTTCTCCGGGTCTCTTCTCCGGGTCGTAATACCAATGTCGTAATACCGAATGATCCCTCTCAGGGTGGCATTCCCAATCACGGTCATGATTGCGCTTATGAGAGTGCTCACGATCCCGATCATGGTCGCTTTCTTCTTCGCTCTTACTCTCCTGGATTTTCTGAAGCTTGCTTGGGGGGTTTTCTGTCCGATCTCCTTTCCGATTTCTTCTCCAATATCTTCTCCAATTTCTTCTTCTTCTCCGATCTCTTCTCCGGTGTTTGTGTCTTCTTTGCTGAACTACGCTTTTCCGAATTGGCTTCACTAGCCGCCCTCGCCACTTTAATGGCCTCTACTTGTTCTGGTGAACGCGAGGCCATCTTCGCTTACGTGGGCGGACTGCTTGCTCCACTAGTCACAGTTTTGGCGACTTCAGCGTACAACGAATCGTCCAGGTTTTCCTCGATATTCACGCTGAATCGAAGATAGGGGCACACGGACGTTGAGTGGGATTTGATGCAAATACTGCATAACGTTGGCTTTGTGTACTCCTTGGCTCGATGACCTGGTGCTTCGCAATTAAAATACCTCTCGGTGCGACAATTAGCCACGAGGTGGTCCTCGCTACCACACGGCCGGCACAATTTAGGCTGTGGCAGGTACCATACACAAATAGGCCCACCATCAATGAAAATAATCGAAGGAATCTTCAAATTAACCCGCATTCGAGTGGTATGCATGCCACTGTAGATGGTATCAGCAACCTTGTCGCGGCAAAACGAAAACACTTCCCCGTAGTGTGATGGCTGGCAAATAGTGACTGTGTCCGGCAGTTCCATCGGCGCCTCGTACATCTGAACAATTTGCAAACGATTCTCACAGTTGCCAAGAAAAACGACACAACCAGAAATTGACACTAGGTACACCAAAGGCAGTATTTTTCGCCTCCGGGGACTCAAAACGCACCACCCACGTGTTGTTGGACGCACGTTGCTGGATGGAAAGAATTCAATCAAATGTGAATTTCGGGAGCGTCAAAGCCGAACAAGATATCCTGTGAACTGACCACGGTATCTACAGAACACATACTGACAACTCTTTCTTTAATCTAGCATTTTCCTCCTTAACTGAGCAGGTGAACTTAGGAACCTGAGCAAATTTCATCCTATAAGCGTACATATCACATAGCACCTTTGGCACGGCTTCGGCTGTCTGTGGTGTGTCACCAGAAGATTCGAACAGCATTGGTGTTCCAGGCAGTTCTTCAGACTGGGTCTCTTGATCTGCCATTCTTGAAGATTTTGGAAAAGCTTCTCTTTGCGACAGAAAAAAAAATTGTGGCACACTTGACTTAGCTAAACGGCCATGAAGCTATTCAGAGTAGGTTCTCTGCAAGCAGGGTGGTTTCTTTCTTCCATCTTCGAGATGTGGTGGTCAGAAAACTGCCGCTCCCTGGCATGCAAAGTTGACCCTACGAAGGTGGGTACTGGAAAGGAAAAATAGTAGTGTTTGTAGGTCCGAGGCCGGGTAGGTTGGGAGAAGCACCGTACACGGACCATCAAGTAACCTGCACAATGCTACGTGTTTCCTGTGCGATACAATGAGCTCACACAGGTACATGAAAAAGTCTACATCAAAAGGCACGAATATGATGCTGTTTTGGAGTTGTCTCCGCATTTCGTACAGGACTTGCCATCTTTTTTTACCCCCTAGCAATGCTACCTTGCAGGTGGACAGTTTTGACAGTGCAGACTAGAGGAAACAGCTAAATTCCTCGTTGATAAGTCCCTACAAAAGTTAGAATTTTAGCACGTTTCGATTGATCCCGTATGCATTGACATTTAGAGAGACGATGGACAGCACCATTATGCAAAAGAGAAAAGAACCAAGCATTATGGGAAAACAGAGAGGTTAGGAATGCCGAGCACTCAGAGGGACATCCGAAAAACGAACAGGGAGGTTCTTTTGAACGGCACCCTTCATCCCCAGAGGGGACCGGCCTCCATGGGTAGGAGAGGCAGAACGCGGATGACTAGAACCAGAAGAACCCTTCTTCGCCCCTTTTTTAGCTGGAGTACTGGGCTCGCAAAAACCCTCAATATTATCTGATGAAGAATGGGCACACAGACAGATTCATCTGGAACTGGACCGGGCAAGGGGAAGGAGAGTCATTAACTTGACTAACATTAACAGTACTTTGGTTTTCACTTTGATTTTCACTCTCATTACTTATCACTCACAATACTTTCACTTTCACTACTAATGACATTAGATACATTCTCCTTAGCATTATCTATTTCAATGTCACTTAAATATCAACATCACAGGCATTTACAGCTTCCATACTATCTTCACCAACATCAGAATTAAACAAATTTGGACTTTGAGACGGGACCAAAAGAAACATCCACCAAAATAGACTGACTCGGTTGTGAGACAGAAAGCTCGTTATCTCTCAAATCAACTGAGTCAGCAGCGGGGGGGGGGGGGGGGGGAGAGAGGGGTAGCAGCCTCAGCTGGGGTTGGGTCAGCCCACCCAGCAGCAACAGAGCCATCCACAGAATCATCAGCATTTTCCCAGGGGTCATTTGGGCAAGCACAAGCAAAATGGCCTTCCTGTCTGCAACGTGAACATTAGCACTAAAGAAGGTCCTAGAAAAAGTCCAAAAGTTACAAGAAGCAAGATAATGCCACTTGCGCGTACCAAACTCGTCCCTCAAGGTCAGGAAGTTTGATAAATGCAAGCTGGCACATTTCGTCTTGAAGTCGACTACATTAAGGCCACCTTTGGAAAAAGGAGCCGAGCAGCGCTGCCTACCAACGGTCTTAGTTTTTGATTTCCAAATGAAGGGCCAAACAATTCACCTTAACAACAAACCAAACTGACTGACCTTTGCAACAAACCAAAATCGACTCGCCCTCAGGACTTTCAAAATCATGCCACGCCCACGAAAGGAAAGATCTCGCTGTGACCATAAGCCTAGCACTTGCAAGGTGTCAAGTTCCTATCATTCCTATTTTTTCCTACTTTTGGAGTCATTCCTATTTTCTCCTATCTTTTCAAGAAAACCTCCTATTTTTCCTATTTTTTGGTTCATGGTTTACAAAGAATGAAGATTTTTATGCCAGTCAGTAAGAAGACAAAGGATAGTTTCAATCCAACAGACCTGTCCACAACTTTTCAAGTAGCTGGCAAAAATTTCTAAGCCGGATAGTGATTATTGAGTACTGAAGGCGATCCCTGCTAGGGGGGCCAGGGGGCATGCCCCCCAGGATATTTTTACATTTTAAGTCCCCAGCAATGGAATTTCCTTGATTCTGAACACAAATTTCGAATAATATCAATTCCAAAAGTAATCGTAACTTTTCAATTTTATTTGCATAAATGCATGCCTTCAGTGGTTTTCTGTCGTGTAATTCCCAGAACTCAACATAATGAGCTAATAATTTACAATGCTTTGATTACTCTCAAATGTTCACATTACATTTTATCAGATTTTAATTCAGAACTGATGTAAAACAAATGATGAAATCACCGCTCAAAACGATTGTTCAAGAGTATTGTAGTTTTAAACTTGAGAAAAAACATCTAATCTCTATAAATGGAAAGAAAAAGTTCAAAAGAATACTGGTGGAAGGCGAAAAGTTCAAGTTACGAAAGCTGCCTTCAAAGGACTTCATTGCTTGTTTTCTTCGTGGCGGAGAGCTTGCCTTGTTCTGAAACACAACCGAGTATGTGAAGTTTTTAAAAGGTTTAAGGTGCTTGATTTTGAGTATTATGGTCAAGGAAATTACATTTTGAAATGGGAATTTAAATTGTTATTAGGAATGTGTCATTTACTTTTGACTTTAAAAAATTATTAGAAAACGCGCTCAGATTTGTGACAGTTGTGGTCTCGAACATTTTGCCATGCATGGTCGATTTCACTCGGGTGGACAGACCCACCGCTGTGCTGGAAGTGTAACGTGAATTGCATTTAATTGCATTTACGGGTTTCGAATAAACTTTTTCAAAGATGATTTCTCTGTTTATTATTTTGTGTTTGTCTATTCATAACAGTATGTCTGAGCACAGTCGCAAGGCAACTGCACAAGCATCACTTGTGGCGAATAATTGCTTTAACTGTTGGGTCGGTTTGTGCAATTGTCGATTTTCTTCTCCTAGAAGTTTTCAATAATTATAATCTTTTAAGCGGAGCAGGTGTCGGTTTGAAGTTATTTTATCCGAAAAGCTTCCAAAAGTTTTTTGCGTTCCTGAAAGTGCCTAACTTTGTATAGGCTTACTTCGCATCCACAAAATTTATGCCATAATTTAAAGCATGTTTGGTGTTTGTTTGTTTTCAACCTTGATGGTCAGCTGGATGGTACAACAGAATTTTTGACCAGACTAACAGTGGCAGTTCATGTTTTTTGTTAACTGAACATCCGAACGTGATGAAGATAACCCATTTAGTTCAGAATAAGTGTTATTTTCTTGTTGTAAATGAATGCCGTTTCAAGTTCCTTCAAGCGAACGGCCAATTTAATCCAAGGAGATTTGACAAGCCTTGACAGTTAATGACAGGATATGGAAACATTGCAAAAACCAAGCAAGACGGCTGCTGAGTAAAATATGTGTTCAGTTTGATGCCCGAAAAATAATCAAGCTGTGCTCAGCCCCTAGAATGATCTTTCGAGCTTGGATTTACAGAACAGATCCTTAAGATATTGGAGGACAATTCGGAGCACTTTCAGGCCTTTTGAGGAACTTCAAAAAATGTATATTTTCCCTAATATAAAAAGATCCGATTAAAAAATTCATCATGAACGTTGTGAATAAAATTTGAACATTAACGCTGCAATAATATCTTGAAAGGTAGATTATTGTATTGTTCTAAATAGTACTAACTATTTTCTTAGACAATAGAACAAGAGATGCTATTGCACATGTCTATTGTTTGAAATGTTAATGTGCGTTGTTGTAGCTCTTGATCCAATAGGTTTGATTTTATTTTTCCTTTGTTTGTTTGTCAGGTTTCTCTTGATGATCAACCATTTCATTGATCATCCTACCATTGATAGGTAACTCAAAGTCTACCTTTTCCAGCAACAGCAGTTTTTTCATGAGTTCATCAGCATGGTCTTTATATTGGAAGATATCTTCATTGAGATAACTGCTGATGGTGTTGTTTTTTACCGTAACATTGTACTGTTTCTCATCTTTCTCTAATTGAAAGGTGGTGTTGATTTCTAGGTAACAGTTTTTTACCAGCATACATGTAGTTCTATTCCATGATGTACAGCGCACCATGTTTTGTGATTCTGTATTTCCTGTTATCCTGGTCTTGCAGCCTTTGGTGTTGCATATTGCATGCGCGTCAGTGACAACATTTTCTATTTCTGGACAGCAAATGTGTGGTTTTAAGGCAGCTGTTTTTAAGTTGGCATCAGTTGTGTTTGTTTTTCAGCAGGTTGGATTACTTTTCATGCGAAGTGCTCAGCTTTTTACCATAGAAATGCTTTACTTTGCAGTTGGTTATTTGAAAGAATTCTCATTCTTTGATTTGCAGTATATGGTCCTCCCATATTGAAATACCAATTACCCCGGAAGAGTCGATCAACTTTCCATCTCTTACTTTGCGCTTTGAGTTGTTTTTTAAAAACAAGGGTGATAACGCCTCGGCGCTGGGATAAAGATAACGTACCGTTAGTATTCGCGTAGTTGTATACTGCGGTCAGTTCAGGAGCTAGTATGTCCCAGAAATGCTGGTAAAAGTTGACTGTTAGCCTGTCAATGCCCGGGGATTTGTTGGGTTCCATCCCTTTAACCGCTTTGGTTGTTTCAGTGCAAGTGATTGGCCCCTCGCACGTTTTGTGGTCGCTGGACTTTAAGATTAGGGTCTTTATACTCAGGATATCCCGTTGGGCGCCTTCCTCAATGTGTTCGGCGGTGTACAATTTCTTGTAAAAGTTACGCGCTTCAACCAAAATATCATAAGGATCAGAAACTGTATCTAAATTATCCTTGGTTAGGAGTTTAATCGATTGATCAGCTTGTCTGGCCTTTTCCAGGTTATAGAAATATTTTGTGCTACGCTCATTGACTTCGGAATAGCGGGGCTTAGTGTGAATTTTAATCGCATCAAGTTCTGCGAGTTCGAATTGCTGTAGTCTTTGTTTGGCAGTTAAATAACGCTCGACATGCGTCTGGTTGCCAGTCGCTGCTTTCGCTTCAATTACTCCATATTGCCTTCGATAGCGTGGCGTTGTGTGTTTGCGATTTTACGGAGCTTGGATGTGTGGTGTATAGCTATTTGCTTAATATGGAATTTAGCTTTGTCCCACCATGTTAGTATGTTATCAAAATCAGCTTTCTTTGTTAACCAATTCTGCCAAAAGGCAATTAAGTCGGTGTTAAATGATGCGTTAGCGATTAGCGTGTTGTTAAAATGGCAGTAGCCCTTGCCCCTTGGGGTACGGGAAAGGTCTAACTGGAGTGAAATTAAATCATGGTCAGAATGCAGGTAAGGCTTTATGTCGGTATTAACAGCTAAATGAGAAATAGCATGACTGATATAAGACCTATCAATGCGCGTAAGAATGGGCGAGTTATCGGTGGAATTCTTGCCGGTCCAGGTAAAAGCGTGTGTGCGGGTGGTGTGTCAACCAGATTATGATTGACAAGGGAGGTCTCAAGGGTCAAAATCGCGGCCTGTTATGCTGATGGATTACCTCCGCGGTTGTCCATTTTTGCATTAGAAATGCAATTAAAATCCCCACCGAAGATGTTTGGGTGCGTGGGAGATAAGAGGGGTTCAAACTCAGAAAAGAAAGTTGCCCGTTCCGCATCAGTACGAGGGGCATAAATAGCTATCAAATTATATGTCGTCTCGTAATTGTAATTACAGTTGTCATAATGCGTCCATTGTTGTCTGTATGTCTGTGGTCTATTGTGTAGTAGAGGTGGGGCGGGAAGAGAATCGCCACGCCGCGCGAGTGATTATCACCGCACGACATGACAACCTCGCCGCCCCAGTCACGTTCAATGTCCTGCCATATGTCGTTGGTCCAGTGTGTTTCTTGAACTAAAATAACATCAAAATGTTTGCGCTGGAAGAAACTACAAGCGGCCCTTCGCCGGTCAGCCAAGCGAAGGGTAGGCATTAGTATTAATGCCTTGTGCATTAACACTAACTAAAATGAACATAATGAGTGCTAAAAGAAAAATAAACCAACCTCTGACAATAGCCATAATGAATGTTCCTGTGTCTCATTTTGGATTAGAGCTCTCCGTTTTCTGGGCCTTCTCGGTCTTTCCTACTTTCCTATTCTGCGGCTTTGAAACGTTCGGCTCAGGGTTTAGACGCTGTCTCCGGGTTTTGATTGTATCTTCATCGGAGGAGCCACTTAGTTCCCTTTTGGAGCCTAATTGTTGTGGGACGTGAGGGTTTTCACTGTTGGGTTTGCTACTTTATCCTGTTCTGTATATCCTAGGTCTTTTCATAGTCTGCTCTGATGATTTATTTGCCGATTCACATCTGTTGGATGTGTAGCCATTAAAGTTTTCATCTTCGTCTTCGTCCATGTTAGCATCATTAAAAATACCTTTGGCTTTGTCCCTAAGTTCCTTATCAATCTCTGCCGCTTGGCGCGCGAGTTCGATGTGAAGTAAAGCCATCTAAGATTTTCGGACTTAAGGTCCCCATATTGCTTGAGTAGAGCGATGAGTGTCGTCACGGAAATCTAGTGGAATGAAGACTGATACGTGTATCGGTTTTTTGCCCAGGAGGCGGAGTGGTTTACGGATATTTTCATAATCGAGGCCGCTAAGGGCTAATCTTTCGGCAACCTCCGGGTCCGAAGTGTAATGTCAATACACTTTCCACCAAACTGCGGTACTACACCAGTAATATCGCCCTTAAAATTGGGCAGAAAATGGATAACTTGTAGGGCGTCCATGGTCCACGGACAGTTCATCTGTGCGTGAAGAGCTGGCGAGGGGGTCGCACGGCCATCACGCAGAGCACGTGGAAAAGTGGACGGCAAAAAACTCACCAAATTTGCAGCGAAATCCAACATAAAAACTCTCCAGGCAAAGAGAAGCTGTAAACGAAGACAATGCAACGGCTGAGAAGGCGATCCAAGCGCAGGATAAGGGAATATTCACGTTTTCGCCGGAGCTGCCGAAAACGTGACCGATAAGAACAGATTTCAATTGTAAAAAAGTTTATTCACAGACAAAAACCTTACACTCAAAATTCAAAAGCCGATGCTTCTCTTTAGAAAAGGCAATGATTTCGGATTAGAGGAACGCTTTGAAAGAATCCCACCAATTTCTCACAGATGAAAAGTAATCAAGGCAATTAGCAAAATCATCAATCAAATCAGAAATAAAATCTCAAAAGGTATTATTAAATTTCCATAGACCCGGACCGCGGACGGCATTATCAGCGAGAACAAAACAGAAATTAACCTAATCATGATCAGAAAAACAACACGGAGAAAACAAAGTGGACTGAACGGAATTAACAAGAATAGGAGACACAAAAATTTATCAAGGCGAGTACCGATTGAGCGATCGGAATTAAACACGAAACATCACGAGAATGAGGATGCAACTTACGAAAAATATCAACCAAATTAAAGGAAGAACGAAAATTGGACAAATATTTAGCAGGCGAACTATTCCCGCCACACTTGTCCAAAACATACTCGTAACAATTAAAATCACCACCTAAAATAATAGTGTCCGCAGAAATAAAATAATCGTGAAGGTTTTCAAAAAAGGTCTTGCGATCTGAGAGATTGGTGGGAGCGTAAATATTAATAAAATTAATTTTGTTCCTACCACAAGAAACAAGGAGGCTGATTACTCTCCCTTCTGAGTCTCTGCGCCAAACATCAATTTTTCCAGGAAAAGCAGGTGAAACTAAGACTGCCACACTGACCCAATGGCCAAGGGCCGGGGACCAAAAACTAGGCCTCGACCACTCAGCACTTAAACGGGCAATGTGAGCAGCCTCCGAGACTAAAGCTTCCTGAATAAAAACAAAGTCGTGTGCTCTAGCAGAATCAAAAATCGCAGCTTGCTTTAAAGCAGAAAAACCCTGAGAATTAATAGAACAGATTTTCATGAGTCAGGGGAGAGAGGAATAGGGCAAGCCCGCCTCTGTCTACAGTGATCAGAGCGTAGCCGTTTACTTTGCTGTGGTGTGCTAGACGGTACAGGAGACGGGTTGGTTGATCGGCGAGGTGGCACTGGAGTTGGCGATGTTGTCACTCCCCGACGTCTTGGAACAGGCGTTTTCGGTTTTGGCAGTGGTTTAACAGCAGGATCTCTCGGCAAAGGTTCCACAGGGGCCACGGTCTACAATATCAGCCCATGAAGCTTGAGTCGAGAATTGAGATATGTGGACGGAAGACAAATTTGAGATGGGAACGGGCAGCAAACTGGTCTTGGAGCCTCGAGATGCAAATCCAGGGGGCGGAGGGGGTACGTCAACCAAAATAGAGGAGTTAATTGATTATTCTTGCGAAAAGAGAGATTGAAAGACTAACTCGGGGGATAATTGTGTAGAATCGTCTGCTTGAGAGACACCATGATCCGCAGAGGACGAAGCACTAGAGACAGGAGAAACAGGACTACCAGGATCATCACGAGCAGGGGACGCACCACTTGAAACAGGAGAAGCGGGATTACCAGGATCACCATAAGCAGGGGACGCAGCATTAGAAACAGGATCATCATAAGCAAGGTCGTTTTGAAAAGCATCATCATCTAACTGGTCATTTTGGTTAAGGTTTTCATCGCCAGGATCATCTTCAAACGAAGCAAATTCATCAGCAGCATCATGTGGAGAAGGTGGAGCAGGAATCTCGTGCCAGGAGAAAGAGCAGAAACACCCGAATGTTGGCTATTCTTACGTAAGCTGCAATACATGGGCGCATTGCACTCGCGTGCTTCGTGGCTGAGACGACCGCAATTAAAACACAGTAAAAGAGCACTCGCGGGCTTTGTGATTTGGACGGTTACATCTCCTACACGTTGGCGTTTGTCCATCGTGGCAAAGGCGAATTTGATACCTTCCAAAACGCAAATAACTTGGGATAGCATGAGGGATCTTGACGCGATAATGGCGTAATCCATTGTATATGCTTTGGTGATCCCGGGTGCGATAAGTCCGGCGCCTGTGCCACATATCTTCGAAAAACGGGGACAAACGGTGAATGGTGATTGATTGATTGGGGGGTTTCAACTGGAGCACTAGCGCCCTCAGCACAATGAATTTGGGAAGATTCATCGACATCAGATTGACTATCACACACTCGCTGAGCATCCTGGGAAAAATCCGAGCCCAGGCTCTCCAAACTAGCATTCACACTTCTAATTTCTTCTCTACAATTACCATTTTCACCCTTAGTGAGACTGACAGCTTTGTCCCCACCTGGTTGAACATTACTACAGTTAGCCAAGATACTTTGGCTTGGAGGAGCCTCAGACTCAACCTGAGCGCTCTCCTCCGCATCACCAACACCATCCATTCGCTGAGGCTCAGAGGCCGAATCAGCAGCAGCAGCATCTCGAGCGCCAGATGCCCCCGGCAGGGGGGGAAATCCGTGGCACTTATAAAACGAGGGGGTACCTTTGAGAACAACAGAAACCAGGCGAGTACTAGTATAAATTTCCTGGTTCGATAAATAGGTCTGCTTTTTGATATTTTTGACCTCATCAAAATCAGAAAAAAACGTCACCCAACACCTAATCCCCTCCTCAAAAGGGTAGTCGAAAACATGCACCAGGGTGACCGGAGGGCCACCACCCAAAATTGGGCACCAGAGCCCAAAAAGCCGTACACCAGAGTTTGCCATGGCTGTCCTGAAGCAATCATCACTTTTAAAAGTCACCCTCACCACTTCAAAGGCCACTTGGACAGCAACTACATCAAGACTGTCAAAAACCTTAACCACTTCTTCCATGATTTCCTCTTTCGACTTATCGTTTAGTTTCCTCCCAGTTTGGATATTCAAAGTATAAGGGAGCCTCATTTTGAAGTGAGCTTTGAATAAATAATTCTTCTTAATTATTCTTTTAATAAACTTAAAGAAATATGTTCTTGATTAATTATTTCTTTAGTAGACTTAGATAAATATTTCTTCACTTAATTAATTATTTCCTTAATAAACTTGGTTACTTAATTAAATCAGTTAAATCACCCAGCGCACCAGATAAAGAAATCCAGCAGGGCGAGACCCGAAAAAGTGCCGTTTTTTTTTTTTGCTTTTGCCACGCGTCCTTTCCTCTTTTGTTTATTGTCTTTGCAATTAGCACTTTTCGGCCTTTTCCCTTTCTCTTCTTTTTTGGCTTTTTCTATGTTTTTCTCGTTAGCTTTGCCTTTTGCTTGCTTTTTCAACTGTTTCAACTGTTTCAAGCCTTTCTGCTTTTGTATCGGCGGCTTTTTGCACTTTTTTCATTGCTTCTGCTCATTGTCTTTGTGTTTGCTTCGGCTTTTTTCGGCTTTTTTGTTTTGGCGCCTTTTTCGTCATCGCATTTGGGTGATTGAATTAATCAAGTTATTTAAGTGTTATCTAATTCTAATTCAATTTCACACTGGTACCTGCCTCATACTTTCGCAACAAAATAAATAAGCGATCTAGAGAAAAAATATCTTTCACAAAACATGGAGAATCATGGGCATATTGTCTGACCTTAAACTGTTTGCCTGAAGGTCCGGGGGAGAAGAAATCCCTTTATGGTGTTATCGTTTCTAATATAAGTAGGCAACACTTCAGCACACAGAATATATAGAAGTGGGGACAGGGAATCGCCCTGTCGAACCCCTCACTCTAAAACTTTCATGAAACCATCGTGATGTAAAACTGTGATCTACCGTTGAAAATCTTGGCCAAAGAGGAATCGTTTCAAAACATTCATCAGGAAACTACGATCGACCCAGCCAAAGGCTTTCTCCTGGTCTGAACTCAACAAAATTTCAGGCTCATTAGTTATATTTACATAATCAAGAGTGTCACGCAAAAGGGACAGATTCTCAAAAATAGTTTTTCCCGGGACTGAACACGTTTGATCTTCATGTATTACAGCAGACAGGACTTTCAATAAGTGGTTTGCTAGCGCTTTGGAGCAAATTTTGTAATCGACGTTCAAAAGCGAAATGGGGCGCCAATTCTTTAAGCTCTTGCAGTCACCTATCTTATAAAGTAAACGAGTTACATTTTTCTGCATGGATTTGCTGAAAGAGCCTGCTTCAAGACTGAAATTGTACACTCGAAGTAAGTGCGGTCCTAAGAGATCCCAAAATTTAGCGTAAAATTCTTGCGGTAGACCATCCGAGCCTGGGATTTTCCCTGTGGACAAATTTCTCATTGCTTGGCCCATTTCACTCAAAAGTAATTTCCCCTCGGAAGATGAGTGCTCATCATCAGCAAGCACCACGTCCATTGTATTCAAAAGAGGCTGTTGAACCTCGAGATTAACTGGTTCCTGAGAATACAAAGCATGATAGAAAGCAAAATGGGCCTGTTGAATTTCTTGTTGAGTAGAGACTTCATTTCCAGCGGAGTTAGAAATAGACCGTACCGAATTTTGCTGAGCGTGTGTTGCTTCAAGCGTGAAAAAGAATTTTGAGGGTTTTTCTCCCTCTTCAATCCATCTAGCATGACTTCGGATTTGGCTCGCTTTAGAATGAGATAAGTTGAGAGCGCGGAGCTCACTTTCGAGTTGATCTATCACTTTTTTGACGGAATCATCGCCCTCAGCTAAAGCACGTTTGTTATCAATCAAAGCATTGGTAGTGCGAACCTTATCGCCATTCAATCTACGTTGTTTATCCCGACAGAAATTCTGTGCTGCGATTTTAACTGAGTCTTTAAGAAAGTCCCACCAATCATGTATGGACAGAAAGGCTTCTTGATAAAGGATATGTTTTCGAATAAGTTCTGAGATCGTAGTACAAAATTTTCATCTTCGAGGAGATCTAAATGTAGCCTCCAGATACCAGGACCATGCGAAAATACATTAGGTAAATCGAAAAGCAATTCAACCGAGTCGGGGTTCGAGAAAGGACCAGGCGAAATTTCACAGTGTGTAGTGTGGTCAGTTAAATCTTGAGCTATGAAAAATTTATCGAGTCTAGTGCCTATAGATTTGCAGAATTTTCTACGCCAGATGTCAACTAAGCGGTGAACGGCATGCAAATCTTTCACATCAAAGCAAGTTGAGGAATTTCCGCCAAATTTATCTAAATTGCTTTCAATGCAATTAAAATCACCCCCAATAACCTTGAAGGAATTCGGAAAGAAATACTCATGAATTGTATCAAAGAAGCCTTTTCGCTCACTAGGATTGCTGGAGCGTAAATGTTAACGAAGTTAAATCGTATATCATCTAGAAGAGCTAAAACACTGATGATTCTGCCGGAAGAATCTCTTTGCCATTGGGTCACTTGAAAGCGTGAATTTTGAGAGACGAGCAAGGCAACACCGCCTTGTTTGCCAAGGACGGGAACCCAAAAACTTTTCCCAGGCCATCTGGCTTTCAAGGAATCAATTGCATCAGGTTAAGTCGCTAAAGTTTCTTGCAAAAAGATAAAATCAGCTCTTGACTGTTCAGCAAAATCAAAAATAGAGTGCTGCTTGGCATTGTTGCCAAAGCCACGGATATTGAGGCTACATAACTTAGCATGGAAAGCTAAAGAAATGGAGGGATTCTTCCAGTGAAATCACAGAGTAGTAATAAAGAAACAAACAAAAAAAGAAATCTAAACTTAACAGTACGTTGACCATTGGGTTTCCGTTTAGCTGGAGGTTCAGAATTTTCAGTGTCCGACAGCTCATGAGTTTAAGAGTTTAGTCTATCATCTGCAGAAAGTGAGCACCCTGAAACTAAGACAGGGCGAGTAGGGACATGTAGCAGCACAGACGTATCGGAGATTTTACCAGGTTTCCTTCGGGGAGCCAGTTGCGTAGCGGGCGGACTTGGGGTTGAATTGTCGAAGAGTTGAGGGGTATTTTCCTCGCCTTCTTCCATTTCAGAAGGATCTTCATCTTCGTCAGAAAGAAACTCGCTTGGATTCTCTGAAGCCTCCATTTGGGGATGTTCAGTTTGACAGAGGTCAGCATGAGATTGATCTGTCATTTCAGTGTCGTTCGCGGGGTCAGAGATTTCGGTAGAAGCCTGTGTAGAATTAGTTTCAGTAGGCGGGAGTGCGAGGTCATCCTGACGCTGTTGTTGATCTATAGCGTGCTGAACTTCATCGATTTCGCACAGCCAAGTTAAAGGACAATTCCATGCTCTGTGTTCCGAAGATTTACGGATGTTACACAAAAGGGGGTGGATACAGGCAGAAGCCAAGTAACTGAATTGTTCGCAGTTATAACAGATAATAGTATGGCAGGCGTTGGCTAAGTGTCCAGTTTGGTGACAGTGACGACATGTGGGAGCTTGACCTGAGTAGCGAAAGTGTACGAGTACTTTACTAAAACGCATGTAGCTTGGAACAGCCTCTTTAATTCGAACTCCATAGTGACGGACTCCGTTCTGAACATTTTCCTAGCCAGGATTGGTGAAGAAGCCTTGACGTTGATGGATCACGTCGCAATACTTGGATAAGCAATTGATGATGGCGGTGTCCGGCATTTCGTGAGGTGCATCAGAAACTTGTAAGTAAGTGAGCGGGCAGTCGATATCCTGCAAAGCAAAGGAGGTACCTAGGACATTAGAACATTGCGGCGGAGAAAATGCTCTTTCAACTCCTGTCGACGAAACGTAAGATTTCGCCGCTCGACTGTCGTTGGGTGCAAGAAATACCAGAGCTATTCACGCCAGCCTGTGCGAGTGCAGTGAACACATCATCAGCAGGGGCAAAACTGCTTGGGTGAAAGAAGGTGGTTAGAGGACGATTTGGAAGGTCATTTTCGTCGGGAACATGAGCCACAGGCGTAGCTACTCCCCCCTCAGAAGCACGGGCTACATCAGCATATGACACATTTGAAACGGGACGATCTTGGACTACATCAGGGTTGGTATCGACTACATCTCCACTTGCAACTCTCTCCTCGACGACTACATTTTCTGCGACTAGTTGCTCACCATGATTCCCTTTTATCTTGCGCCCAATCGAGGCGCACGTGAAGGTGAGGCTCGGCCTGAAAGTGACTTGCCCTAGGAGATTTGAATGTCTGATGCATTTAGCATTCCAGGTCTTTCTGGGTGACCAGAATTATCAACTGGCACTTGCTGATTCTGCTGGAAAGGAGCAGCTTCCAGTAGAGTTTGTGGTACTGGAGGTACTGTGCTCTGCTTCTTCTGAATCTCTGTGTCAGTGGATGTTGAAGGAGTGGCATGTTTTAGTTTCCTGAACAGCATAAGTACTGTATCTTTTGCATGTGCTTTCTGATGAAGAACATCATCATTTTCATTCACACTGAGAACATTCATCATAACCCAAATGATATGCAGGCAGAGGTCTCGCCCAGAGCAAAATGTACAGTTGCATGAAACAGTCTCTGATATTTCTGTAAGCCTTATTTTACCACTGTGGTTAAGCTCAAAGATCTTCTTGGTTGGGCTCGCATTATGGATCTGGAAAACATTGATCTTTGCTTGGTTGGCCATCTTTAGTGAATCTTTGAACTTTTGACTCGTATTCTCTTGGTTATTTTAAAAACATCACTGTGATATGAACCAAAATAATAAATTTTGACAGGCAAAAGGCAGAATGAGCCAATAATCTTATGTTGTAATTACAAGGAGCGATGGAGAACTGAACATGCTCTGAGTGGAAAACCACAGACTAGCACTTAGTCTCCAACTTAAATATGATTTTAACACACTGCTACAAAGGTGCAAGGGGCTGGAAAAATATGTTTGTCCTCATACCAGGGTTCTTTGTTAGATTGTTATTATTACAGTGATAAAGAATATTGTTCCTTGTACCGAGGACTGAATCAAGGTTCCACTGTGATCTAATTTGTCTCATAACCATTGCCAAAAATTAGTCTCAACAATTTTAAACCAAATATAAAATTAAATCACAACACTTAGTATACAAGCTTTCCTTTGTTTGAGTATAATGGTAAAGTTGTCTTGATGTTTAAGCTTGTTTTATAAAGGATTTATTTCATCACTCTTAGCATTTGATGGGAAGCAACAATTTACGTCAAGTTCCCTTACCGTCGAACATGCCAGAAGTTGTTAAACCATGTGCTCACATGACTTCGCTCAGGTTTGCTTGCCCAGTCCAGCAGTGCACGCTGCCTTGCTTCATTAGGACCAGGAGTCTCAGCTGTGTAAATGGACTGCACCATGGTTATGAAGTCTTTTCTTGACTGAGTGCTCCAACTACTTTATGTGCACAATCGTAGACGTGAAGTTCACAAGATTTGGTCCATGCTACTGTTCCTGGGTTGAGCCCATGTCGGATACTTTCACGGTCCCCTCCATGTTCATCAGGTATTATCCCCTCAGGATCAAAGATGTAGTTTTGATCACCAGTTTAATCCCTCAGTGCCTTAAAAAGCTGGTTAATTGAGGGACATAAACAACCGTACAGAATTACAACACCTGTAGCCTCCAACATTTATTATTGCATTCTGCTAATTAAACCACTGCTTTCACCTCTGTTGGTAATGTTATTATAAAACCTAGGAGTTTGCTCTTTGCTTGAAAACCACTTGTGACCTAATTGTGATTGCTGAAGAAAGTTCACTCCCACCCTGGAAATCACTGCAGACTACAAAGTTAAAATTATAGGAAGTAAATAATTATGACAACCACTTTTCAATAAGACACCAAACAATAAAAAAGGATAAGCACACAACATTTTTTCAAGGTAGTTTCCGACTACCAACTCTCTGGCTGAGACGTTCAATGTGTGGTTCCAGAAAATGTCTATAGGTATGGATAATTTATTTCATGGAACTACACAATAACAAGAAAATGTAATTCCAGAATTGCTCAATCTAAACTACCTTGGTGGAAGGTGAATCTACCAGCACTTATGTACGTCAAAACAAACTGTTAAATGCACATTAAGAATAAGCTACATGTATTTAAATGGTAATTAATTACTATTATATATATTCTTCATGTTTCACTTTAGTTTACTTACAGCATTTAACTGTTTCCAAAACTCAGATAACGTTTCTGTGCTTTCAGTCAGGCAGTCCATACTAGCAATGGTCAGGCATTCTTTCAGAAGTGGATGCTGGACAGAAAGATTGATCGTTTTCATACCTTTCACTTTATCATGTTCTGCATCTAAGAAGCAGAATTCACCTGCCAGTAGATTAGAACTTGCATTCCTTTGCATCTGCTTGCAAACCTCCATCCTTTCCTTACTTGATCTGAACACAGCAGTGATATCTGCCACTCTTCCATCCTTAACACTCCACAGAAGGTACTTATCCACAGCATCACTGGATTCTTTTATGGCAGCTAAGACCTCAAAGGAATGTCCAGATGGATTTTCCTGTTGGATCACTTTTTGTTTAATATTTTGAATTTTCTTCAAATTTGGCATGCCCTTTGTGTTGGCGTAAATGTCTTCAACAGATTTTCCTTCCTTCATTAAACCTCTCAAATGTTCATAAGGGAACTGGGATGGCTTTGCTGCAGTATTACCATGGAAAAACTTTGTAGCTGCCTCTGTGATAGCAACACTTTGCTCTCTTTTTGCACTACAGGAGTGTTTACCACACTGATAAATCATGACTGTCTCTCTTTTTTTGCATCACATCAAACTTGATCAGCATCATATCCATAACAGCCGCACACTGTATTATCTTCTGCCAAGCGCTTGAATTGCATCTTATTTTGCTTGTTGTAAGAATGGAAATATGGGTATCTTTCATTCTTACAAACATGTGCCACCGCGTAAAGCAACCCTTCTTACTCCATTAAAGCCTTGTTGTTTTGAAGTAAACCACTGCATCCATGGCCTACCATCTTTGCTACTTGTCATCATCCTTGCTTTATCATAGCGGAGCCTGCGGGCAAAGCCCGCCAGCGGAGCTCCATTGCTAAGGAAATATGGTAACCTATCAATCTGAGAAATTTTGGTTGTGACGTAATAGTCACATGACCATCCGTCCGTACATCCGTCCGTCCGTCCGTCAGCCAATAAACCAAGGAGATTTGACAAGCCTTCACAGTTAATGACAGGATATGGAAACATTGCAAACACCAAGCTAGACTGCTCGTGAGTAAAATAATCAAGCTGTGCTCAGCCTCTAAAACGACCTTTCGAGCTTGGTTTTACAGAACAGATCCCCAAAATATTGAAGGACAATTCGGAACACTTTCAGGCTTTTTGAGAAACACTTTTTCGAAAGCGAACGAGCCAAAAAAAGCCCCGAAATGTATTTCAGACTGAAAAGTTTCAGGACTATTTTTGAGAAACGAACACCAGTTTATTCCTTCGTGGCTCCGCTTTTAGGCTTGGCTAAATCTATATATTATGGTAATTCATAAACACTAACACCGTCAATATCGTATGGCAACTTTTCAGTCTTGTTAATGTTACATCTGTCCCAGGATGTTGGAAGCAGTCTTCGCTGGTTACTTCACAAAAAAAGAACAAATGCTTTTAAACTTCTGTAATGGTAAAACCAAATGTAAACAGTAACATTATTTTAAAAATGGCAACAACATAAAGGTGAAAATTATTCATTAAGAATAGCAAGAGACCTTTGATTATTGTACTTCACCACCACAAATAGAACAACCTTTATATGATATCAACACTGGAATTATATACATTTATTTTAACCACAGACTTCATGTACTGTTTCATGCTAAATTAAAACAAACCTCAATTGTGGCACTATGTTTTCGTTTTCTTCTCCTTCAAAGGCCTTGCTGAAATTCCTGCAATGCAAAGAGTAAGGGCATCAATTCTCCAAACTCACAACCCAGTTTTTCCACTATGAGTTGTACTATGAATGCTTCCACTTTAGATTTAAAAACCAGAGCACAGAGTGAAAAACTGTGATATAATTAATAATTAAATGGTCTGAACCTTTTGGAGGCTTCATAGTGGCACAACCTTAGATGCTTCTTTAAATTACTTCGAGAAGAAAAAACTACAAAGCACTGAGGACAATGTTGGCTTGACAAGCTTTCCTCCTCTGAGTTTCTATCTGTCTCAGACTGGGTTCCACTTTCCTGCAGTAAACAGGGGAAACATGCAGTTAAATTTTCTGTAAGGGGTGGACCATTATATGTTTGATGGGGGGGGGGGGGTCAAATCCCAAAAAATTATCGAGCAAGGCTTTTACAACTAAAATAATATCAAGCAAGCATCCAAGAAAATAAAAAAATATCGAGCAGCTAAAATTCATGCAACCCTCATGCAAAAATCTTATGGTCCACCCCTAAATGAACTCCATAATTTGATGATAATGATGACGACCGCATGCCTTCTATGGTCAGTGTCGTGGTGTCAATCAACAGAGAAATCAATGAACTGTTTTTGACTTTGTGTAATATATTTGTTCGTTCGTTTGTTCGTTCGTTCATTAATTCATTTTTCATTTTTAAATTACAAAGTCAGAGGGTTTTTTCTCTTTAAAATAAGGTCAATAAACAAAGAAGCAGCAAGATTTGACTTAATAAAAATTGACTTTACTTGCCTGCAGTTGTTGAGATGTTACAATACCAGTAAACTGTTTTCTGCAGACAGAATTCGTAAAAGGAAAATTATACAAAGAACTGTACAGCAATACATGTAAATACAGCAGCAAATGTCACACTCGGAAAAAAAAACTTACATGAATAAATATCCATCGTGTACTGTTCAGACAAACATAAAAGTTTCAATGTTAATTGCATAATACCATTACCTGGTTAGACCGTTTTAAGCCGCCACTTTTGAAATTATATTTTGTCATTAATGACTATCACAACAAATCATACCTTTTTTGTCTTTCTTCTGCAAGATGACCACGACTTTCACTTTTGCCATCCCTCTCACAAATCTCTATAACCTCTGCTTTGACGTCAGTTCTTGTAGTGTCTGGTGGGATCCCAGCTATAATAAAGGGAGCATGAGAGAAGGGATGAGATGAGGTCACTGGTTAAATGTGTAAATATGCTTAACTCACATGTATGTGAGACAACTCAACAGCTAGTTTTCAGTTATTGCACATAAAATGAAAAATTTAAAATAACTAAAATTGACAGCTTGTCTACACTGTATACACCACAACTAAAGTTAGCATTAGCCCTTCACCCCTAAAAGTGTCCAGCATCTTATAATTATTTCTCTTAAAAATAACACTGCAACATTGTTACAACGATCCAGAAAACAAAATGACTGTACCTGAATACTGATGTCACCAAGTCATCCTCGCTTTCTGTGCTGCCTCCAAAACATTAATGAATTCAACATTAACAAATGACAATGAGTAAACAACCTTTAGGAAATTTATCTCAGAAGAGTATAACTTGCTTACCCTTCAGAGAACTGTTCATTTTGTTTGTCATCATCTCCCTATCAAAGTGCAAAAAATAGGAAAGAAAATACTTCACCTTCGACTTCACCATTGCTTATATTTTCTTTTGAAAACTACTGCCATCCTGTGTGATGTTTTTGGGGGGTTTGGTTTCTTTGTTAGTGTCGTATTTTGAATTGATACTGTTTCCTTGTTTTGGTATCACCATTGAAAAGCCCAAAACTCTCTTGACTTCTCTAAGCCATAATACATGAATATAAATAGTGCGTTGCTTATATAATGCTATATGCTATACTTACTGAGTCTAATTCGGTCAGATCTATGTGTGCTCTCTTAATAGGATCCTTTCAGCCCCGAACATTGAGGCTAGCAACTTTGAAAGACTTGAAGGTAAATTAAAGTAAAAGAGAAATAAAAGGCTACTTAGGTTTTGCTTCTTCTTAATTTGTTGCCCACGTTTCAGCCGCGATTCCTTTGTGCCCAGAGGTGAGCCAAGCGATCTCGTGGCAGACTTTGATCCTCATCTGAATGTTCCACTGATAAGTCAAAGTCAGTTTGTGGTGTGGAGTCCTTAGAGTCATTCTAAATGGGAGCGGGCAAGTTAGAAGATCCTTCATGTTCCAAAACAGCATTGGAAGTGGCGGGCGGTTCGTTTTCTACCGAAAACAAAGGCTGGGATTCCGTGTCAACAATATCTTGCTGTGCCAAAGATACAGGTTGTAATTCCATTTCAACATTATCTTGCGATGTCTCGTCAACAATTTGCGGCAGGTCAGGTCAGTCTTTCCTCAAGTGTGAGGCTGAATTGCAGATAAAACACCGCTTGAGGTTTTTTCCAGGCAACCTCAGCCCAAGTGATCTGCTGAATTACAATACGCACACCGAGCAATTCTTCCCTGATAGGAAAGGGCAGCTCTAAATCCTCGCACCTTAAAATAAGACGGCAAAAGGTCGGCCGGTAGACCTTCTCCTTTCAGTGTGATAACTACACGGTATTTGCCAGACTTGATAGAGGGAAAATCATGTAGATAAATCGTGTGTATTTGGTGGACTTCGCTGCAAGCGGACAAGGTGCCTTTGATGTCTTCAGGTAAAACGTGGTGGTATGAAAGCCACGGTTGCAGTAATAAGTTTCGTGAGATACGGGGTTGGTTTGATCTGCTCTTCCAACAAGTCAAAACCATCACGAGAGATTTGCTCGGCCTTTTCGGTGGTCGTAATAACGACTGTCCAATTTCCTTTACCGGGATCTTGAGAGATCTGTTTGATTTCGTTGACTGAGTGTGTGACAATCAAAGCTTTTGCAATGTCGGCTACCGTCGCGTTTGGTAAAGTTGAAAATTTCACTGAGCGGTATTGGATCACAGGATCAAGACTGGAATTCACAGCTGCGGCAAACAACATCTTGAAATTGTTAGCTTGCTTTTCAATCACATTCAAGCTCGAGGGACAGCGAATAAACGCCACTAGGGCAAACAGACGGAAAGAGAAGAACTGATCACAGTACCTCCCACGTCAGGTAAGTTTTTTATGTTTAAGGTGAATGGCAGGCCCCCCTAATAGGGTGAGTGCAATGGCCGACAGTCAGACAGACTTATCCCAAGAAAACGGTTCACCGTAAACGGGAGGTGCACCAGCACGTCAAACGTCACCAGGGGATCGAACCCCGCTCCCTACACACAGCACAAAACAAACATGTACAGAGCAAAACAGGACTAACCACAAGTTAAAAACGCGGGAGGTACCCAAACTAACTACCTGGTACTAGAACTAACTAACATGAAACATCACCCTGGGAAGCTCACCCACGACCAGGCATTCACGATAATCACAAGAACATAAAATATAAAACAAGAACATAAAACAAGAGACATGGCCAAGGTCAACACGCTTTTTGAGATGTTCAACGAGCCTAGAAAGCAGGTCCTGTTTCATAGCGCGACTCTTAGCCCGTGAACAACAGTAGTTGATTGTGAGGCCTTTGATACGGTTCTTTCCTGCCTCCCACCACTTGGCAAGAGAGGGGAAAGAAGTGGCTCTACCTTGCCACTCCCGCCAGTCCAAAGACCTGGACCAGGTGAGAGGACTTCAGGGACAGAAACACAGAAACGCAAGGCACAGTGGTCAGAAAAAGGGCAAGGGCAGATCTCACAGGAAGAGACAGACGGGATCCAAGATAAGGGACAGCCAACAAGGTCAATACGAGAAGAGAGCGAGCCATCCCACCTAGTCCAGGTAAAGCCAGAGGAGTCAGGATGCATGTGCCGCCACACATCCATGACACAACAAGAGTCGAACAGACGACGAAGAGCAATGCAACTCTCACGGAGATGTCATCCACGTGAGAGCCACAACGGTCTTTAGAGCGGTCAAACACAGCATTAAAGTCGCCACACAGAACCGTGGGGACAGACGGGTCCACATGAACGACTAAGTCATCAAAAAAGCTATCACGTTCAGGGTTCTGGTTAGGCGCATAAAGACAAACAACACGGAAAATTTCGTCGGAAACAGAGAACTCACATTGTACGAAACGCCCATCATCATCATGCCACGAGTTACACAAGGAACAAGAATAACGGAACAAAATAATGCAGCCACAAGAGTGAGAAGAACCGGACGATACAGCACACAAAAAGCCACTACACGAAAACCACGTTTGACACTCTTCCAGGGACAGAACATGACACTCCTGAATGCACACAATATCAGGCAGGGTTGGGAAGGACCGCAACCACTGCAGAAAACCTGAACGTTTATTGGCATCGCGTAAACCATTGGCGTTGATAGAAACGATTGACAACGCCATTACGTAGAAGAAAAGAGAACCAGCCATTTGAAAAGGAAAGAGAAGTTACGAACGACGAGCACTCCGAGGAACAACGGAGACAGACAGGGAGGTTCCGGTGAACGCCACTCTTCGCCCCCGGAGAGGGGGACCGGCCTCTACCAGCTGGGGAGGCGGTACGCGGTTTACTACCGCCAGAAGAACCCTTCTTCGCACCTTTTTTAGTCTGGGAGTTTGGCACACGAAAACCTTCCTCAATGTCATCGGATGAGGAATGGGCACGTTTACGCTGCCCAGAAGCCTCAACCATGTCAGAGTCCGGGCACACAGATAGTTCCAACTGGTACTGGACCGGGGAAGGGGAAAGAGAGCTTTGACTAACATCAACAGTACTTTGATTTTGACTTTGTTTTTCACTTACATTATTTATTACTTGCTTATCATTAACACTTTCATTACTAACAATATTTTGACTTTCACTATTGATAACATTAGGTACTTTAGCATTAACTATTTCACTATCACACTCACTTTCAGTTTCCATACTGTTTTCAATGGGGGATGCAGAAGAAGCATCCACTAAAATGGACTGACTCGGCTGAGAGACGGAAAGCTCATTGTCCCTCAAGTCAACCGAGTCAGCAGCAGGGGGAGGGGGAGGAGGGGGAGGGGGAGAAGGGGAAGGGGAGGAAGAGGGAGGTGGAGGGGGGGAAGGGGGGTTAGCAGCTTCCGCTGGGGTTGGGTCAACTGACCCAGGGGGACCGGAGCCATCAGCCGGGGTCGGGTCCTGGGAAGCGGCGACGGAGACCGCAGTCGCGACACCACTAGAGCTAACAATATCCCATGCCTTGGGAGGATTCTTGCAGTCCCTGGCCACATGACCAGGCTCAAGACATCTACGACATTTCCCCTGAACAGGGCACACCTTGGAGACGTGGCCTTTTCCACAGATGTCACACTCGATGGGCTGGCCACCGTACCAGACCTTGCATAACGAGCCGCCAATCTCCAAGGACCTGGGGATGTGGTTGTTCCTTACCATCTTCACGATACGCATGCCCGTGGAGACAGATGACAAATCGGGGTAGTGCTGGCAGCGAACTTCCTGCACCTCCCCATAGGCACTAAGAACATTTTTAAGAACAGTGGAACTGCACTCAAAGGAAAATTGGTAGATTAATACATTTTCGGGCCTTGGCGCTGGCCTCAGAACAGTACACTTAATGCCCCCAAAATTAAGGATTTCCAAACCCTCGACGGATTGTTTGGCAGCGGGGGATTCGAAGGCAACTTGTGCCTTTCCACCAGGGACAAACTGGACGGATTGTACGTCAAACATGCCAGTAAATTTAGCATTAATACATTTTGCAATGTCGACACGACTGGCAGTGGCCGGAAATGGCGAAACATCAAGGACTACCGTCCTTTATAAAGGCGCCCGCACCATGAGCAGTAATCCCACAGGGCAAGCCCAAAGAGCAACAAAAACAAAGCCCCAGAGAAAAAGGAGAAAAAAGAAAAGAAAAGGAAAAAAGAAAACTCACCGAAGTTAAGCCCAACTGCGGAGGGCCGAGAAACGGATGGGTGACTCGAAGACACAAGATGGTGTACAGAGAAGCAATCCAAAAGTTGGCCAAAACTCTCCAAACATAAGTTAAGAAAGCAACGCTTACCTAAGAACTCGGAACGGAAACCAATACTCGAAAGAGTAGGGCCTCCGGTCAAACAAGAGTGTTCAGGTAAGTTTTTTTGTATTTAGGCGGTCCATTGAGGCGCCGTGCAATGCCTCAAGGCCCTACACTCGAGAAATAAAAGACCGCCGGGTGAGGGGGCACCCTCATACGAGGCCGGCCCACCAACTTCGCCGGGGAGTCGAACCCCGCCTCACCAAATCAAGACAACGGATAAAATGCTAAGAGACCAACGGGGGAGAAAGGCTAAAAGGCGAAAAAGCGGTGCAATACGGGAGGAGCGTGCGGAAGAACAGTACAACCAGCAAAGGCGACCGAAACAACCACAACGCACGAAAAACAGAAAAAACGAAAAAGGGTGTGGAAGGACAGTACAATCAACAAAGGCGACCGAAACAACCACAACACAAAAACCAATGAGGAAAGCGTGTGGAAGGACAGTTCAACCAACAAAGGCGACCGAAACGACCACGACACAAAATAATAAAGGGGGAAGCGTGCGGAAGAACAGTGCAACCAACTAAGGCGACCGAAACAACCACAACGCAGAAATAAAGACGAAAAAGACGTGCGGAAGAACAGTACAACCAACAAAGGCGACCGAAACAACCGCACGAAGAAAAAGGTAACAAAAAAAAAAGGGGAGGACAGTGCACCGCGAAGCAACTATGTAGTGATAAAAATACCCCAAGGTAAAAATATCATAAAAACAAGGTTCATGGGTAAAAAACGTGTAAAAGTCTAAAAATGGACTTTAAAAACACCCCCACGCAAAGACCCGACAATCCCATTTGCGCCCCACTGACGGAGGAAGTAACGGCGTCGTCGTCGAGAGATAAAACGTTTAAAAAACAAAGGGAGATAAAAGGCAGTACGAGACTTCAGTGTGGCCAACAACCTGAGCGCACTGGGTGGCTCAGCCCGGAATCTATAGTCGTTGCGCTGGATCCAGACCACATATTTACAGACATTGAGAAGATATGAGAAAACACGGGGTACACACAAGAACTCGTCACTCGAAAAACCAAACAACAAATGACGGACAGTCAGAGAAGGAGAGAGAGGGGAAGACACGAAAAGAAGAGACTGGATCCAGGCAATGCCACTTTGAGCCAAAGGACAAGAGAAAAATAGGTGTTCCAGTGACTCGGTGTGGTAACCACAAAAGCAAGCTTCCGGGACGTCGTACCCGAAGGAGCGCAGACGCTCCGCGGTATAGACCACTCCGTCCGCCACTTTCCAATTGAGGTTGATGACCTGTCTGTCGAGGGGCATCAAGAAGAGCGAGCGCCAGATACAGGGCCATTCAAGGTCCCCAAAAGAAGGTCTAAACTTCTCAACACAATGGGGAACACAGGGGTTGAGGGACAGGAGCAACTCATAACAGGACTTGCAGGATGTTGAAGCCACGGGCGAAGGCCCGTTAGGGTCCAAGATGCCCACCACCAAGCTGCCATTTGACGAAACACCACCCACCGCTTTCCAGGCATCCAGAAGCGCGGCATAAAAAGGAGGGAGACGGTGAGAGGGGAAAAGCGAGGGAAAGGAAAAAACATAATGAGGGTCGGCACCAAAACGATCGAAAAACCAAAAGGTCATAAGGGAGACCCAGCTACTGGGTGACACAACAAAACGTCTAATCCATTGGACGAGCAAAGCGTCAACTTTGAAACGGGGGGAGACTACGCCGAAGCCTCCATCTCCCCGATGGTGGATGACGACGTCCCGGGCGACAAGGTCTCGCTTGCCACCCCAAAAGAAGGAAAAGGTGAGAGATTCGAGTTGGTGCAAGGCCCAGCGCGGAGGGGGGGCCAAGGATGCAACGTACCAAACACGCGAGAGGGCCAAGGCGTTGGAAACTAAGGCCCTGCCCCCAAAAGACAATGAGCGAGACCGCCAGGAGGCTAGACAGTTACTGACAGCCTCAATACGAGGGCGCCAATTATCCTCATCTAAAGAGCCATTCCCGATAAAAACTCCCAGTACTTTAATTTTTCCGGATGACCACATAATGGCAATGGGTAGGTCAGAGCGACCGCGCCACGCTCCCAGCCAAAGTCCTTTACATTTGTCTAAATTAAGTTTGGAACCAGAGCCTTTCTCGAAAAGTGAATAAGTTTCAAAGACTGCGAGAATGGCCGCATCCGAGGTAACTATAACAGAGGTATCGTCGGCATAAAGTGATAGGACCGGGAGGGGCTGCGGGGAACGAGGGATGGACAGACCCACAATGGAGGGGTGGGCCCTAATGTTGGCCGCCAAAACTTCCATGGATAATACGTACAGCAGGGGGGATAGAGGGCATCCCTGCCGCACACCACGAGAGGGCTTAAAGGAACGTGAGGTATACCCATTAATAAGAACGGCACTACGAATGTCGGTATAAAAAAGCTTGACCCAACGGATGAAGGAGGGGCCAAAACCCATGCGAGACAAGGTCGCAAGAAGAAAGGGCCATTCCACTCGATCGAAGGCTTTTTCTTGATCGAGGGATAAGATAGCGACAGGTATATTTAATTCATTTGCAAACTGAGCTACATCCCGAAGGAGAGCCACATTCTCGCCGATAAACCGGGAGGGGACACCACACGTCTGGTCTGGGGCCACCACATGATGAATAACACGAAGGAGACGACCAGCGATCGCCCTGGTACATACTTTATAGTCCACATTCAGAAGACTGATGGGTCGCCAATTTTTATGATCCAATCGATCACCTTTCTTAAAAATAAGAGAAATTAGTGCCTCGCGTTGGGAAAAGGGAAGGGAACCGGACTCGTAAGAGGCATTGAGGACCTCGACCAGATCGGAACCGAGGACCTCCCAAAAACAAGTGTAAAATTCAGCTGGGAGCCCGTCCCGGCCCGGAGACTTTCCTTGGGCCATACCCTGAAGCGCCGTAAAAACCTCCTCACAAGAGAGAGGACCCTCACAAACGGGTACCTCACCCACGGGAACAACAGAGGATAATTTATCTAACAAGGAGGACTGGACAGATGGGTCCGTAGGAGAAGATGAAAAAAGACAATTATAATAGGAAACCCAAGAGTCACAAATGTCGAAGATACTGGTTGCAAGAGATCCGTCGTCATTCCGCATGGCCGAGAACCAATTTTCAGTGCCGTGTTTTTTCTCTAGGCGAAAAAAGAAGCTAGAGGATGTTTCGCCTTCCTCCGCCCAGCGGATTCGGGACCGAATGCGGGCACCTTCAGCAGCCTCGAGATCGAGGGCAGCAATTTTCGACAGGACAGATTCATAAACAGGTAAAAGGGAGACTCGACCATGATCAACCTGGGCCTTTAGGTGAGAGGATAGGTTAACTAGAAGAGAGCGGGTCTGAAACTTCTCTCTCGTCCTGCGAGAGCAGAAGCTAATAGTTAAACTCTTAATTTTCTCTTTACCTAAATCCCACCACGTGAGGAGGGAAGGAAAGGAGGCCTTGCGAGCCTGCCAATTACGCCAGAACGTCGAGATGTTTTGTCTAAATTCATCGTCCTTTAAAATGGAAACATTTAAAATCCACCGGCCAGGT